>CM055128.1:88728717-89366811 GCA_029206835.1 Rana muscosa | reverse complement strand
TCTTTCTTTTCCCTTTTCCTCCCTTTCTCTTCTAAAAACCAAAAACATAAAAGCATCCAGAAGGATATGTCATCCAATCATTGATAAGAATAAATACTCTTTCCAAAATCTGTGGACCCGAGTGTCAGCGACCACGGGTCAATAAGGCATGGATAACCAGATGAACGAGTCAACCAAACGATCAATGGAGTCCAAGAGCCAAGAGACACCTCCAAACAGTCTTGTAGATGACAGCACGATCGAGAGATTGATGACCAGACAGGATAGCCAAAAAAGCTCACATCCAGAAGGTTATGAAAAGAAAAAAAGGGCTTCCAAAGGTCTAGGTTCCCCTGTAGAAGTCCTAGTAGGACGAAACACAGCGGGCTTGGCTCATTGCTCCTCAAATTGCTTTTACCATTTTTGTGATCACATTTTATATGTATGTTGGTTTTTAATAAAACCTACATTTTTTGACCTACACCATTGGAAACCCTTTTTTCTTTTCATACCCTTCTGAATGTGAGCTTTTTTGGCTATCCTGTCTGGTCATCAGTCTCTCGATCGTGCTGTCATCTACAAGACTGGAGGTGTCTCTTGGATCTTGGACTCCGTTGATCGTTTGGTTGACTCGTTCATCTGGTTATCAATGACTAATTGACCCTTGGATCCAATTTTAACACAGGTCTTGTTGTTTATTCAGCCATTGTCTACACAACAGGACTTTTCGTTTTTTACTCCATACAATTTATTTTGTACACTTTCACTGTATGTCACTGGCATATTCTTAGCAAGCAGTAAATTAGCTTTATACAAGCTCTCATTGACCTCTGTAGTGCAAGTTCTGTGCATGTCAAAGTCCACAACAGAAGCACTGAAGTTGCTTAAGGCCTCCTTTCACATGGACACTATCGGGGGCAAAATAAGGTGGCTGAGGCACATTTGTAACTCACCTCAGCCATCTGTCAAAACCAAGCAATGGCCACCAGACAGCCCCATAAATATTATCATGGCACAGCAAAAAGAATAGGGCATATGGCGTTTGGCAGAAGATAGGCACACAGTGGCAATGCTGTGAAGAGAGTTTTCATTGTGAAATACTTCTGTGAACAGGGTTGCAGGAGGTGACTAATACCTTCCTGATTGCTTACTAGCTGCAGCCCAGCCTTTCCTAATGGATCGCAAGCCAGTAGCTAGGCCCATGCAGCTCATCATGCTCCGAACTCTTGCTCTGTGTTTAAAATGTAAAAAGTTGGGAGATTGAGGAGTCACTGCTGGGAGCAGGGAGTAAAGTGAGCTGAGCTGCTGAAAAAACGGACTTTTTAAACGTTAGAACAGTGGTTCTCAACCTCAGTCCTCAAGTACCCCCAACGTAAGGTGATCAGATTTTTAAAATGAAATCCGGCGACATATTTTTTTTTTATTGGCAAATGGTAAATAAATTTAAGCATATTTTCCTCAAATAATATACATGTATGCAGTGTATGTGATATGTGATTATGTAATAATTGTATAAAATATATACTTTATCTCTCACATTTCCTCAATAAATAAAGATTAAAAAAAAGATACTTCTTAGAATTTTTTGAGATATGACTACCAACTGTTATGAAGATAAGATAGATAAAAAAAACAAAGTGGAGAGTTCAGGAGTGCACTACATAAAAAAAAAAATTAGGGCTCAGCTGTGCCCATCTATGCAGCCTCACCAGCGCCCATCTATGCAGACTCACCAGTGCCCAGGAATGCAGCTTCATCAGTGCCCAGCAATGCAGCCTCATCAGTGCCCAGCAATGCAGCCTCACTAGTGCCCAGCAATGCAGCCTCACCAGTGCCCAGCAATGCAGCCTCATCAGTGCCCAGGAATGCAATCTCACCAATGCGGAGAAATGCAGCCTCACCTGTGCCCAGGAATGCAGCCTTACCTGTGCCCAGAAATGCAGCCTCCCCAGTGCCCAGCAATGCAATGATTAATTTGCCTATACCCAGAAAGGAAGAAATAGTCTGGTTACTGTCCCACAGCCCCCACTGAACATAGGGGGCCCTGAGACGTTTGTTTTGTAAATAGCTGCACCGTGGGGGATTAGCTTATTGGTGGACAGGATTTGTGAGTCCCCACTTGCTCAACCTCCGGCCCCCCTGCTGAGATGACAGATCCGGGGACAGATGGGTCCCAGAGACAGCATCCTTAATCCGGGGACTGTCCCCACAAACCGGGGATGTCTGGTCACCCTACCCCAACGGGCCATGCTTTGGGAACTTCCCTTAGATAAAATAGCTCTTATCAATACCATGTCATTTTTATTGATTTAAAGCAGCTTTGCAAAATAAAGGAAAACATGAAAACATGTCCCGTTGGGGGTACTTGAGGACTGAGGTTGAGAACCACTGGTTTAGACGAACAAAAATATACTATATTGCAGCTTACCAGTCCTTGTTGTGGTGGCTTCATTGCTTTCCTTTTTCTTAAGGCTAAGAACATTTTCAGCAAGTACAGAAAATGACCTGATGATCTTGCCAGAAATGCAATGTCCTTGTCACTTCCTGTTAGCTGAAATGAAAGCCCAAACAATGTTATCTTCCTTCTTAAAACTACTAATTGCCATGAAATGGAGATGAAGAGAGGAATAAATGTTTGAAATCAAGTTTGGGTTTTAACCACTGCTTCCTCTGGAAGTGAAAGGGACATGAAGTGTATTTTTCACAAGATTTTCAGGTGAAAATATAGAAACAAAAGCCTGAAAAAATAAAAACTAATGCATCCCACCATATCTGAGCACTGGTAAGCTGCACTACATTAACTTTCAGTATTGGGCCAGGTTCAAGTGCATTGTTGCACATTTTATTGATTTTATTGAGAATTGCTGCAATGAAAATGCACAGAAAACAGACATAGAGCTGAACAGCCCAATTTGAATACCATTGCTTTTTATGTCACGTGGATTGTTCTGCTGAAAATCATACACTTTACAACTCGAATTTGGTAACAAGACCTTTGGGTTTAGATATGCTTTTAGAATATAAATGGCCATAGTAACAAAAAACAATCACACTACAAGTGCTTGAGTGCTAAAGTATATAGGACACATACAGAATGAAACTCTTCTCATTCACTTATCCAGTTTCTTATTGTAGCACTACCCCCGTAGGAGCTGCTGTTTATTTGTTTTGGGTCTACGTCCTGCCTATCAATCCCTGGAAGTGGCTTAAACCCTCCTTTAGCACAACTGTTATGAATAAGGATTGTGAGACCTATTGAGTATTAGGAGACACAATCCTGCATACATCACACGATAAACTGCAAATATTATTAAAAAAACAAAGGTATGCAGCGCTGAAATGAGATCTCCAAAATTGAATGTAGAGAACATAAAATGGGTTGATAATCAACTGAAATAATAGTTAAAACACAAAAAAATATTAAGTGAATAATAAATAGGTGCAGTAGTGAACCATAAAGAAATTATTAAAATCCTAAATGTTGACAGTGTAAATAATATTAATAATTAATCCGTGAAAAAGTTCATAAACAAAGTCCATCAAAGAGAAACCTCCTTAGTGCAAAAAATCAACGACAATCCAATGTGAAGTGAAGTGTTCCAAAAAAAAGAGAAAAAAACTTGCTCCCAAACATGAAGTAATGGATACAATGATGACACCCGGGTGAGAAAGATATATATCCTGCTTACCAGATGCCCATGACTGCATCCAACAGTCTCACCCAGCACAGGGAAATTAGGCTTCCCCCACAGCCTTTAAATTTCAATGGTGTAGATTCCTCGACCGACCTTAAACTCAGGCATGAAAAAAGAATTCCATAGGGTAGTATATCAAACCAGCTTGGTTTATTAAAAAGTATTGCACTTACAATATCGAAGATCGTTAGAAGCAGTGATCGCAATACAACGATATGGCAGTAAGAGCTCCGGCGTTAGTCTGTGTCTCTCGTTCCTGTTTGTTCCGCAGCACTTCCTCGTATTCAGAAAATGCGTGATGACGTCACTGGCCCCCTACGCGTTTCGTCACGATAGGACTTCAACTGGGGATTGGCCGAGGTGAACGTCAGCACGCTGAAGATATATATACATAACAGCGCCATTTTGAATATTGGCAAACCGTTAGAATGCAGCGGAGAAGAAAGGGCAAACCATTGAATGGCTAATAGTACACAGGAAACGAAAGACTATAAACAGGAATTAATTGCGCCATCTTGTGGCTAATTAGAAAAGTGCAGCAGTGCATAACAGGAATAGGAGATGAACACGGACCCACGCTCACAGCCAACATTACATATAAAATAAATAAACCAAATTATTAAAACGCTGGTGATCAAATTTAGGATAAATATAAATCAAAATATATAGATCCTACAAACATCCGATATTAAACTAAAAAATTTATATTTAATGGTTAAAAACTAATAAAAAAATTATTAAGAATTATTAATAAAACAATTAATATCCCAATCCACATTGAGGCCAAAAGGTCTAAAAGATTTCATGAGAAATATCCATCTCGTCTCAGATCTAGAAATGATATACTAATTTCTTTATGGTTCACTACTGCACCTATTTATTATTCACTTAATATTTTTTTGTGTTTTATCTATTATTTCAGTTGATTATCAACCCATTTTATGTTCTCTACATTCAATTTTGGAGATCTCATTTCAGCGCTGCATACCTTTGTTTTTTTATGTTTTGTATAGTTTAAGTATTTAGCTATTTATGCAAGCTGCTTGTCATGGATATGCAGTAGTGTTTGTCTGTCAGCTTACCTTCCTTCCCATGTGTTCATCTTAGAGGCCTGAGCCCTTTCACCTGGCTTCCTTTATAATCTCCTCCCAGCCAGACTCCACCCCAGGCCCTATCACAGAACACTATATTAACCTGTGCACTGCAAGCCTGCTTTGCTGATCAACGTGTTTGTTAGGCATTGTGTGTTTGGGTTCCTGCCTGCCGTGTGCTACATCTGTCTCACTGTTACATATTTGGCTTGTCCCAGACTATCCCTGTCTGCTCGTGACCCTTGACCTTCGGCTCGTTCTTTCGTTATCCTTGTCTGCTTGTGGCCCCTGACCTTCAGCTTGTTATTCGGTTCTCTCATATCTTGTGCTGCTGCTTCCCCTCTTTTCCCCTTATCCTACGGGGCGTGAGCTAGGAAACTCCAGGGGCCGCGACCTGGTCCCAGCCTGCAGCATAACATCCTCACCACTAGAGGCCCTGGAGAAGACCTGCTGGGTCTTAGACTCCGCGCCCTGGGGAATCTTGGCTCTAGCTTCCGTTAGGATCCCGGTTGTGCTCCTCTGGTCCCGCTTTCCACAACCACCCAGTTTCCTATCCGCAGCAGTCAGCCATAGGGTTCACTACCTTGCGGTGCACTCCTGTCCCCCTACGGTGTGCATCTGTCACCTGGCCACAGGTGACCTTGACAGTTTGATCAGCCATGAACCCGGCTGACATCCCGTTACCCGTGGATGATCCGTTGCAGGGCATAGTTTGCAGACTTGAAACCCAGGAATCAAATCAGACTCAGGTGATGCGATTCCTCCAGGATCTGGCTTCTCGCTTTGAGCAGCTTCAGGCCTCCTTGGGAACCCTGAATCCGCAACCTCAAATACAACCAGCGGCTGCACCTATTGCACCAGTCGCAGCCACACACTCACTACAACTGCCAGCTCCGTCCCGTTTCTCTGGGGACTCCAAGGCTTGCAGGGGGTTCCTTAGCCAATGCACAATTCATTTTGAGCTCCAGCCCCAAAACTTCCTGTCTGATCGGGCTAAGGTAGCCTATATCATTTCCCTCCTCTCTGGTGAAGCTTTAGCCTGGGCAGCCCCTCTGTGGGAACTGAATGATCCAGTGGTTTCTAGCCTGTCTGGCTTCTTGAAACTTTATCTTCGAAGAACCGGCTCGTGTCTCTTCAGCGGCCAGCGCCCTTTTACGTCTCCGCCAAGAGTCTGCTTCTGTGGGACAGTATGCCCTTCATTTCCGCATACTGTCGGCTGAGTTGAGCTGGAACAATGAGGCCTTAGTCGCAACCTTTTTGCATGGCCTGTCTGATAGAGTGAAGGATGAATTAGCAGGAAGAACCATCCCCACTGATCTGGCCGGCGTTATCTCCTTGTGTAACCAGATCGATATTCGCTTTCAGGAGAGGACCTTAGAAAAGCAACGCCAGCACTCCTTGGTTCTTAGTCAGACTGAGCTCCCCTCTCTTCGACCCGTAGAGCATCTCCTACCAGCTGAGGAACCCATGCAGCTGGGTAGGACCAGGCTATCCCTCGAGGAACGTGCTAGGCGTAGAACTCTTGGTCTGTGTCTTTACTGTGGGGGCAAAGGTCATTTTCGTGACACTTGCTCTCTTTGTCCAGAAAAACGTTCGGGTCCACTTCATCTGGAAAGTGGAGTATTGGACCCAGAAATATCACCTTCCCCTTCTCGTCTTCTGCTTTCTGTGTTCCTTCATGTTGGTGCTTCTTCTCATTCGGTCTCAGCATATCTGGATTCCGGAGCCGCTGGTAATTTTATGGACTGGGAAATCGCATCGTCCATGAGACTTACTCTTTTGCCCCTCACCACACCATTGGTGGTCTTGGCGATTGATGGTACTGTTCTCCCAGGGGGACCTATCCGCTTCCAGACCCTCCCTGTTAAGATGTCGGTAGGGACACTCCACCAGGAGTGGATATCCTTCCTTATCTTACCCAAGGCCTCAACGCCTATAATTTTGGGTCTCCCATGGTTACAGCTCCATTCTCCTCATGTGGACTGGACTACTGGACAGATCCTGGATTGGGGTCCCTCCTGTTCCTCGTCCTGCCTACCCAAGGTTGCCCCCTGTGAATCTGAGCCGGTCATTCATTCCAGGTTGCATAACCATTTACATTTCTCTGTCCCTAACCACCCTTGGACGCACAGCCAGGCTAGCTTGTCTACAAGTCCTGCAGTCGCTACGTCTTGCGATGCGATTCAGGTAGTCGCTACACCTGACTCAGCTATTCACTCTGCCTCTGTACTAGTTATGCCAGTCCAGCCCATGCCCAGTGAGCCTCCTACTTTTTCTTGTTCGGGACATTCTGCTTGTCCTTCAGCTATTCAGTTTGACTCCGGCGACATGTCACCTTCTAACCAACCTGAATTCAGGGTTCCACTGACATCTGCCCAGTCTGATGGTCCTGTGCAAGATGACCAGTTCCCCTTTAAGGGTCTAGGGGACCCTCCTCAGATTCCTGTTGATCCTCTCATGCCCTTGCTTATTCCTAGAGAGCCTTTGGTCCTCAATAGATCTTCTTGTCATCTCCCTACCTCGTTTTCGGTCTCTGAGGATAATCTTAAGTACGAGGTTAGACAAGTTCTGGATTCTCGGCTCTGCAGAGGCATTCTTCAGTACCTTGTGCATTGGAGAGGTTTTGGTCCTGAGGAGGCGTCTTGGATCGCTGCATCTGATGTCGCTGCACCTCATCTGTTGAGAAGGTTTCATCAGAGATTTCCCTTTAAGCCTGGGCCCAGGCGGGGGAGGGCCCATAAGAGGGAGGGTACTGTCATGGATATGCAGTAGTGTTTGTCTGTCAGCTTACCTTCCTTCCCATGTGTTCATCTTAGAGGCCTGAGCCCTTTCACCTGGCTTCCTTTATAATCTCCTCCCAGCCAGACTCCACCCCAGGCCCTATCACAGAACACTATATTAACCTGTGCACTGCAAGCCTGCTTTGCTGATCAACGTGTTTGTTAGGCATTGTGTGTTTGGGTTCCTGCCTGCCGTGTGCTACGTCTGTCTCTCTGTTACATATTTGGCTTGTCCCCGACTATCCCTGTCTGCTCGTGACCCTTGACCTTCGGCTCGTTCTTTCGTTATCCTTGTCTGCTTGTGGCCCCTGACCTTCAGCTTGTTATTCGGTTCGCTCATATCTTGTGCTGCTGCTTCCCCTCTTTTCCCCTTATCCTACGGGGCGTGAGCTAGGAAACTCCAGGGGCCGCGACCTGGTCCCAGCCTGCAGCATAACATCCTCACCACTAGAGGCCCTGGAGAAGACCTGCTGGGTCTTAGACTCCGCGCCCTGGGGAATCTTGGCTCTAGCTTCCGTTAGGATCCCGGTTGTGCTCCTCTGGTCCCGCTTTCCACAACCACCCAGTTTCCTATCCGCAGCAGTCAGCCATAGGGTTCACTACCTTGCGGTGCACTCCTGTCCCCCTACGGTGTGCATCTGTCACCTGGCCACAGGTGACCTTGACACTGCTGTCCTTTGATCACTGATCACTTTATCAATTTTAATTGTTTTTCTAGCGCAACGTTAGCCCTAGGGCTTCTTCCTTTTCTATTTTTGTTTACATACTCACACGTTGCTGCTTTTGTGTTAATATGGATATTTTCGAATTTAGATCCCAGCATAATATTAATCTCGATGGTGTGTTTGATGGGAATGGGGATGAGCCTGATGAATTAGGTGGTCTCTTTTTGAGGCTTAAAAACCTCTTAGTCTCAGAACTACACACCAGCTGGGACATTGGATATTTGGAGCACTATGTTTCTAAGAAAATGGTGCCCCGTAACCTCAGATGGGAAGTCAGTCCCCAGAAAGGTGAAACCGACCTTGAAGGCTGGTTTGTTTATTTTAATGATATAGGGGTAAAGTTTTTGCAATTCCTCTTGGGTAAAAAACAGGTTAAATTGCGAACCTTAAATGAGGAGATCTCATCGATCAAAGAAAGGCTAACCCCCTTTAAAGGCCAAGAAGCCTATAAACCGAGGTCTGACCAGTTGAAGTTATTTTTAGAAAAAGAGGAATCTGAACAAAAGAACAAAAAGAAGAAAAAGTTTAATCGTGATTATTCCGATTATAACAATAAGGTCGTTTTCAAATGGCAGACCAAATTAGAAGGAATGGGAGGTAGTGAGGTGGTGGGTGAAGCTGATATTCAGCAGTCAGATGCTTTACCCTCCACCCCATCTACCAGAGTTATATCCTCCCAACCACAAAATAAAGGTCCAGAGAGGAAAGGTAGTAAAAAATGCATCAATTGTCCCTAATACAGGTGGATATAAGGGAGGTTACCAACAACCTTCCCACTACCCCAATCATCACCTTTATAGCCCCCGTCCACAGGCTGCCTCTTATCAGCCATGGCCTAAGGGTATTCCACACCAGCCACGCCCCAGAGATCCCTACTATGGTAATTATGCTCAATCTAATTACCCTCCCACTAGAGTTCCCTATTATGATAAGAACCATTCCCAAGGACCATGGGAATATAGGGATAATTTGAGAAACCATGGTTATTCAAAACCTTCCCCTCAGGTAACAAGGGAATATAGGAACGATAGGAGTGATACTTGGTTTCAAAAACCGAAACATCATAAACCTGTGGATTTGAGGGGAGATCCAAGGGATGAGATTCGCTATCGCAGTTCTGGACCTGTTAACCAAACACCCCAGGGAAGACCCATTGCTTTAGAAAACTGATTTGCCCCTCTTACAGATTATCAGGATGAGATGTACGAGGAGAATTATGTGATCACACAACATCCAAATCAAATGAATGATTTTCCCATACCCCATAGAGATTATTATCAGGAGTCCCCCCCATGATTCTGGGGACAATTCTCAACGTTTTTTTCCCATGGCCAATCACAGGGGCAAACGGGGATACGAAGACAGAGAGGCACCAGAGGGGGGAGGAGAGTCAGGGCCAAAAAAAAGGAAAAATTTGATATTGGCGGTATTTTTAATTTGAGCACGGCGACACTTTCTGAGGGTGAACAAAGAGTTTTAAGTCATGGTTTGAAATTCGCTCCTTCACGGAAGCTGAATAAATTCGAGACATTCATTGATGTTCACAAATTTATTAGAAAAATGAACATCAAGAGGCACTTTATGCTGAACCCCATTGGTAATCGGAGTCAGATTGCCCAGAGGGCCCTCACTTGTTCTAACAATAATCAGACGATCAGCATATCAGACAATCCCTCTATTCAGCATACTGAACTGAGGAATGCCTCACTTTTTAATCCACCTGGTTTTATAGCGCCCCCAGTACAAGTTTTTAAAGAATTAGTTCTTCATGACCTTTTAGCACTAAAGGTTCCCAAGAAGAGAGGTAGCGATGTACATCAACAGTATATTAAACAGATCTGTGAACGTAAAGATATCCTGATACGTCCAGCAGATAAGGGAGGGGGCATAGTGGTTTTAGATAAATCTCAATATGTTGTAGAGATGCATAGATTATTGTCAGACGAATCCACATATACTCCCCTGCCCTCTAATCCCACTGTCAAATATAGAAAAGAGTTATCTACCCTTATTGAATACGGATTTGAAAGGGAGATCCTTAATAAAAAGGAACGTATGCATCTGATTCCCATCACTTCCAGAGTGCCGGTAATTTATTACTTACCCAAGTTGCATAAAAACTCTATTAATCCACCTGGCCGCCCTATAATAAGCGGCATAGATTCTGTTACGTCTAGGATTAGTAGGTATGTGGACCACTTTTTACAGCCTCTGGTGGTTACCACTCCAGCATATTTGCGAGATACCACACAAGTTCTCAATTTATTGGGCGATTTTCAATGGAAGGAAGGTTGCGTCTTGGCTACGGCAGACGTAGCCTCCCTTTATACTATCATCTCTCACCAACATGGTTTCGAAGCTGTGGAATTTTATCTTCAACGTGATCCCTCTCTTCCCTGCTTACAGAGAGATTTTATTATGGAGTTATTACGGTTCGCCACGAGCCACAATTATTTCTGGTTCGGTGGAAATTTCTTTTTACAAACTAGGGGTGTTGCGATGGGGGCCAAGTTTGCCCCCAGTTTGGCAAACCTTTTTATGGCCCATTGGGAACTAGAAGCTATTTACGCCAATCCCCCAAAAGAACTGCTGCTCTGGAAAAGATACATCGATGATGTGATCCTTATCTGGGAGGGTGATATCCCATCTCTAGATAATTTCTTTTTGCAATTGAATGAAAACAACAGAGGTATCTTTTTGGAACATACAGTGAGTGATACTCAGATACACTTTTTAGACCTTAACATTGTTGTTAAGGAGGGGCGTCTCACTACTAGCACGTTTTTCAAAGAAACAGATCGGAATGCTTTCATTCCCACCCACAGTTGTCATCATAAATCCTGGCTTGCGGCTGTTCCCAAAGGTCAATTCCAAAGAATTAGACGTAATTGCACAGATATTTCTGAGTTTTATGTACAGGCTGACGTACTGAAACAAAGATTTATTAGTAAGGGTTATCAGGTGTCTGTAATTGATGAAACTATCAGTAACGTTGCTGAGATGGATAGAGATTCTTTGTTATTAAGGAAAATAAAAGAAGATTCTACTGTGGAAAGATTTGGGTGGTCAATGATCACGAGATTTTCTGATCAACATTTTTCTATTAAAAAAATCTTTAAAAAACATTGGGACGTGTTGCGGAGTGACAGAATCCTGGGTCCTGTCATTCCGGAACAACCAGTGATGATCTATAGAGGTGCACCACCTCTTAGATTGACTCTGGCTCCTAATGTTATTGATCCACCCAAGAGACTGTCCTTCTTTCATAATATGAAGGGTTACTTTCCCTGCCGTAAATGTAGCATATGTAAGATCAATTCATCTATAGGCCGTAAGCAGGAAAGTTTTTCATCCACTGTGACCAATAAAACCTATGAGATTGATTCATTCATTACCTGTTCCACAAAGTATGTAGTGTACTTGATCCAATGCCCTTGCTCCAAACAATATATAGGACGTACGAAAAGAGAGTTGCACATACGCTTAAATGAACATGTAGGCAATATCTTGAGAGGTTTTCCTAAACATAATCTATCTAAACATTATGATAAGTATCACAATCGTCAGATAAAGGGAACCAAATTTTTAGCTATCCAGTCTCTCAGTCCACATTGGAGAGGGACCAATATGGTGAGAGCCATTTCTAGATCTGAGACGAGATGGATATTTCTCATGAAATCTTTTAGACCTTTTGGCCTCAATGTGGATTGGGATATTAATTGTTTTATTAATAATTCTTAATACTTTTTTTATTAGTTTTTAACCATTAAATATATTTTTTTTAGTTTAATATCGGATGTTTGTAGGATCTATATATTTTGATTTATATTTATCCTAAATTTGATCACCAGCGTTTTAATAATTTGGTTTATTTATTTTATATGTAATGTTAGCTGTGAGCGTGGGTCCGTGTTCATCTCCTATTCCTGTTATGCACTGCTGCACTTTTCTAATTAGCCACAAGATGGCACAATTAATTCCTGTTTATAGTCTTTCGTTTCCTGTGTACTATTAGCCATTCAATGGTTTGCCCTTTCTTCTCCGCTGCATTCTAACGGTTTGCCAATATTCAAAATGGCGCTGTTATGTATATATATCTTCAGCGTGCTGACGTTCGCCTCGGCCAATCCCCAGTTGAAGTCCTATCATGACGAAACGCGTAGGAGGCCAGTGACGTCATCACGCATTTTCGGAATACGAGGAAGTGCCGCGGAACAAACAGGAACGAGAGACACAGACTAACGCCGGAGCTGTTACTGCCATATCGTTGTATTGCGATCACTGCTTCTAACGATCTTCGATATTGTAAGTGCAATACTTTTTAATAAACCAAGCTGGTTTGATATACTACCCTATGGAATTCTTTTTTCATGCCTGAGTTTAAGGTCGGTCGAGGAATCTACACCATTGAAATTTAAAGGCTGTGGGGGAAGCCTAATTTCCCTGTGCTGGGTGAGACTGTTGGATGCAGTCATGGGCATCTGGTAAGCAGGATATATATCTTTCTCACCCGGGTGTCACCATTGTATCCATTACTTCACGTTTGGGAGCAAGTTTTCTTCTCTTTTTTTGGAACACTTCACTTCACATTGGATTGTCGTTGATTTTTTGCACTAAGGAGGTTTCTCTTTGATGGACTTTGTTTATGAACTTTTTCACGGATTAATTATTAATATTATTTACACTGTCAACATTTAGGATTTTAATAATTTCTTTATGGTTCACTACTGCACCTATTTATTATTCACTTAATATTTTTTTGTGTTTTAACTATTATTTCAGTTGATTATCAACCCATTTTATGTTCTCTACATTCAATTTTGGAGATCTCATTTCAGCGCTGCATACCTTTGTTTTTTTATGTTTTGTATAGTTTAAGTATTTAGCTATTTATGCTAGCTGCTGTCCTTTGATCACTGATCACTTTATCAATTTTAATTGTTTTTCTAGCGCAACGTTAGCCCTAGGGCTTCTTCCTTTTCTATTTTTGTGTAAATATTATTACCTTTGCTGGTCACTAGTCCTTCCGAGTGACAAAGATACTTCACACAGATTATTTACTTAACCAAAGGTATCTTTACTAAGTGTAAAATAAAAAGGTAAAGAAACACATTAATACACACAGTTGACTCTGCATGCGCATTACAGAGTCAATAAATCAAAGTAAGATTGGTATCACTGATGTTAAATGATAACAAAAGAAACAACAGCTATGTATATTTATATACAGTATATCTGCACAGCTAACTGATTGCTCGCGAGCTCCCCCTATCTTGCAATATCTTGCACGTGTTCAGTCACCATACCAGACAGGCAAGGCCTATCTGAGTCCCGCTCAAAGTTCCTTCCTCAAATGAAGTCTTCGCTAGCCACCGTTGGTGCAAAAGTTAATTTGTAATCCACAGGGTTTTAACGAGATATTGTAGTCATCCGCAATATTCCTGAGTACTCGTGTGCCTGCTACCCACTAATGGCGACAGTGCCAATCTCTAATCACACAGTCTCCCGTAAAATACACTAGGCCGCAATCTGTGGTGCGATAGGTGGAGTGTGGCTGGCACTAACTAAGTCACTTTCCTCTAAGGTAACAGTCAATTCTGGGCAGGTGCCCTTCTCACCAAACAGGCCCGGCTTCTGGATATTCTCCTCTGGCTTGTCCCGGTCCCACGATCTCCACGCTTCTGCTGCAGTCTCCAGCCTCCGTCGATCACAGAGCAAGGTGATGGTGATGGACGACTCCGGTCTCTGCTAGGCAACAACAGGACACCGTGGAAGGTCCTCTACTGGAAAATTACCCGGGGCCCTGGCGTACTTTAGGCCCAGGCTTCTGGCCTAATACTCCGGAAGCAGGCCTCAGTGCCAGCTTCCTGCTTGGTTGAGAGCAGAGTCCAGAGAGAGAGAAAATGGCCCATCACCTACTTTAAATAGCCTGCCCAGAAGGCTTTGCGGTGTTGCAGTGCACCCTGGTAACACAGCTGCACTGTGAGTAGTGTAGTCTGTCTACTACTAAAAGTAACAGAGTCCTTTTCTCCTTGCTGCTGTATGTTCCAGGGTGCATTAAACTATATACATATGCATTAATTACATTATAGCACTTACACCACCGGAGGGAGCTGGGTTCCTTCTTTTAAATGTCAAATGGTAGTCTTTATCTACATTGCATATGGAACACCGCTACATTATGATTTCATAAACTTTCAGATGGGGCCAGTTGATTGGTACCCAAGATGGAGTAAAGGTACAGAGACCAAGGAAGGTGGCACAATTACTATTTGGCAAAAAAAAAAAAAGTAACAATTAAGTGGAAGACATGGCAAGGAACTCACTTCCAGTTCCAAACACTGGCAATGGAGCCTCAATATTACAGACAAAAGAGGTAAAAGGACTCTTAACAGCCCTGGTTGTATGTGAACACAGTCTTTGTACTTGAGAGGGCACTTTGGTAGGCTACTTTACCAAAACAGCATCTGAAAGGCAGAACACCGGTGCAGCCACCTATAGTAACCAGGTGGGAAGGTCCTCATCCCAACTCTCTAGGGTTCTCACATGGTGGAGCCAGGCATAGTGTCCCTGTACTTTTCCTCCTTGACCAGAACCTCTCCCTTGCGTGAACTGCACTGTCCTTAGTCGGTGGGGATCATGTCTGTCCATTTTGCAAATGCTCGCAGACTGCAGTGGGACAATGCTATGTATTAGCCTTCCCCCACTTCCCCTTACCTCTGCCAACTGAACAGAGTGGGAAGGATATATTGCACCTGCCGACAAACTTGTTTAAAGCCTTGAGCTGCCCCGGCAGATCTGGGAAATCTTTAAAGCCTAAGCTCACTTTCATAACATGTTACATGTTCCACCCAGTGACGGCTGCTCCATTAGGGGCGCTGCCCCCTAATCCATGCGCCCGGCCCCTAATCTACATGCAGGACGCCAGACGCATAGATTTCAATAGGGTTTTGTTTAAGCACATGATTAGAGCCTGAGGCTCTATTTGGCTGCAAAACAGGGTGGGCTCGGGGCGCAGAGCACTGTGCCCTGAGCTCACCCAGTTGTGTGACATTAGCCAATTAATATTCGCTAATGTCTTCCTGCTTCTCCTCCCAGCCAATCAGGAAGCGGGTCCTGAGACCCGAATAGCCAGGTCGGCAAGCTGGAACGAAGAGCAGCATCGGCAGCATCGGCAAGCTGGAGCAAGGAGCAGCATCGGCCTCATAAGGTAAGGCCACTGATCACCGCCTTCCTGTCCGCCTCCCGCAGGGGACACCCATTTTTAGGGTGGAACATGTAACATTACAGATCCGACTCACGGACCCTGGTAGTGTAGACAGGAGACACGGGAGTGCTGAGTAGGGATGGGCCCGGTGCTCGATTCGAACCCACGTTCGAATCGAGCACCGGGCGTTCGCTCGCTCGGCGAGCCCAGAACTATTTGGGCCGTTCGCATCACATTCGTGTGATGCGAGCGGCCCCGCAATGCATTGCGGCCGGCGCAGTGCATTGCTGGCTGATGATTGGCCAAGCATGCACTGTGACCCCGCATGCTTGGCCAATCACAGCGGCCGAAACTCGGAGAGCAATAATTGGCTACAGGCAGGACGCCTGTAGCCAATTACAGCTCAGGGGCTTTAGTACACGCCCCACCATTTAAAAGGCCGCCACGCCGTCGGCCCCGGTCACATGAGTTCCGGCTTTAGGAGAGATCAGTCTGCTGATTCTGTCTTTGCTTGATACTGAAAGATTTGCTCTTCTTTGCTAAACCATTGGCTATTTCTTTGCTAAACCATTGCTACCTAAGTCATTGATCGTTCATTGCTGCTGATTGCACAGTTAGTGTGTTATTAGCTGCTGCTGGGGATTAGTCTGGTGCGTGCTTACTGTTAGTACAGTATTGCAGTAGTACCAACCGCAGTGCTGTTAGCACAGCATTGCACCCCAACAGCACCCATAGGACTTCTAGTGTGTTAGTGGCAGCAAACAGAGCTCCTATATTTTCTTCTCAGCAGCACCCATAGGACTTCTAGTGTGTTAGTGGCTTCACACAGAGCTCCTATATTTTCATCTCAGAAGTAGGGATGAGCTCGGTGTTCGAGTCGAACATACGTTCGACTCGAACATCGGCTGTTCGATCGTTCGACGAAGATCGAACGATTTGGGCCGTTCGCGCCTAATTCGAGCGACGCGAACGGCCCACAATGCATTACGCCATTGCAGTGTCATCCAGGCGCTGTGATTGGCCAAGCATGCACTGTGACCCCGCATGCTTGGCCAATCACAGCGCCGGCAGCGAGGAGAGCAATGATTGGCCACAGGCAGGATGCCTGTGGCCAATTATTGCTGAGGGTGTTTAGTACACGCCCCACACTATAAAAGGCCGCCAGCACGGCGGCCTAGTGTAGTGTGTTCCGGAGCAGGGAAAGAGAAGCATAGGCAGGGACAGTGACATTTTTTTTTTCTTGCTTAACCTGGATTCCTTTAGTTTAGGGAAAGAGAAGGATAGGTAGGGAGAGTGTCAGTGTGTTTTACTGTGCGAATCCTTGTTTCTAGGGACAGGGAAGGACAGTGAGGGAAATTCTCCTTGTGCTATAGTGTGCTAAAGCATTGATCATCAACCATCTTTAAAAAATCATTTTTTCTAGGGACAGAAAACTATAGGTAGGGAGAGTGTCAGTGTGTTTTACTGTGATAATCCTTGTTTCTAGGGACAGGGAAGGGCAGTGAGGGAAATTCTCCTTGTGCTATAGTGTGCTAAAGCATTGATCATCAACCATCTTTAAAAAAACATTTTTTCTAGGGACAGAAAACTATAGGTAGGGAGAGTGTCAGTGTGTTTTACTGTGCTAATCCTTGTTTCTAGGGACAGCGAAGGACAGTGAGGGAAATTCTCCTTGTGCTATAGTGTGCTAAAGCATTGATCATCAACCATCTTTAAAAAAACATTTTTTCTAGGGACAGAAAACTATAGGTAGGGAGAGTGTCAGTGTGTTTTACTGTGCTAATCCTTGTTTCTAGGGACAGGGAAGGAAAGTGAGGGAAATTCTCCTTGTGCTATAGTGTGCTAAAGCATTGATCATCAACCATCTTTAAAAAAACATTTTTTCTAGGGACAGAAAACTATAGGTAGGGAGAGTGTCAGTTTCTTTCACTGTGATAATCCTTGTTTCTAGGGACAGGGAAGGACAGTGAGGGAAATTCTCCTTGTGCTATACTGTGCTAAAGCATTGATCATCAACCATCTTTAAAAAAACTTTTTTTCTAGGGACAGAAAACTATAGGTAGGAAGAGTGTCAGTTTCTTTTACTGTGCTAATCCTTGTTTCTAGGGACAGGGAAGGACAGTGAGGGAAATTCTCCTTGTGCTATAGTGTGCTAAAGCATTGATCATCAACCATCTTTAAAAAAACATTTTTTCTAGGGACAGAAAACTATAGGTAGGGAGAGTGTCAGTTTCTTTCACTGTGATAATCCTTGTTTCTAGGGACAGGGAAGGACAGTGAGGTAAATTCTCCTTGTGCTATACTGTGCTAAAGCATTGATCATCAACCATCTTTAAAAAAACATTTTTTCTAGGGACAGAAAACTATAGGTAGGAAGAGTGTCAGTTTCTTTCACTGTGATAATCCTTGTTTCTAGGGACAGGGAAGGACAGTGAGGGAAATTCTCCTTGTGTAGTGTGCTAAAGCATTGATCATCAACCATCTTTAAAAAAAAACATTTTTTCTAGGGACAGAAAACTATAGGTAGTGTGACAGCAGGAAGGTAAAGTCACCTGGTTGCATCCAGGGGGGTAGATATATTTCGCCCAGATTCAGGCTTTACGCCGACTTATACAACTAGGTGGAGAGTTGTATAAGCCCAGCTAAGGCTAGTGGGCTCATGGATGACTCATACCTCTAGGGAGAGTGTGGGGCGTCGTACAGACAGGGAGTTGAAGAGACCAGCTGAAGCTTGTCAGCTCATTTAGGCCTCTATAAGAACTCCCAGCTTCATTAGATGTTAGCTCATGCCTGGAACCAGACCTGTGTGGACTGTCTAGGGAGAGTGAACCCCTGTGCGGTGAGACAAAGCCTGTGTGGCTATTTGCTTGGACATTTAAAACCAGGGACTTAGGGACTAGGACAGCACTAGGCTGATCCCAGTTGTTAGTTAGGAAACCTGTATGTTTAGTCAGAGGTCAACTTGACCAGGATTTATTTTGTTTATGTTTCTTTTGCTTTGCTGTGTTTTTGTCACTGTAAATAGAAAATAAACCGCACCTTTTTGATTTTGAAAACCACAAGCTCCGTCTGCTGGGCCTGTTTTTGTGTGGGGAGCCCATCTCGGGGGTCACCCACACCCGCTGCCAAGCTAACCCCCTCACAGTTGGTGGAGAACCAGTGGCAGTTTTTTTTAAGCCAGCATGGAGGAGATACTGAAACAGCTGGCTCTAGCAAATGCCAATCAACAGCAGACAAATGGAGGTTTGCAAAGGAGCCTTGCAGCCCAGCAGCAAGCTCATCAACAGAGCCTTGCAGCCCAGCAGCAAGCTCACCAACAGAGTCTGGAAGCTCAGCAACAAGCCCTGCAGCAATCTGAGGCCCGCTTCATAGACCTGTTACAGAAGCAAGAGCAGAGACTACAACAAATGGAAGCAGTAGTGCAGCAACGTCCGCAGACCAGTGAGGGAAGCCGTCCCACTAATACCGCGTCCTTTGGGGTGAGTCGTTTATTGACAAAAATGACTGGAGAGGATGATCCAGAGGTATTTTTGACCACACTTGAAAGGACTGCTGAAAGAGAAAAGTGGCCTGAGGAGCAGTGGGCTGGACTGGTGGCTCCTCTGTTAACTGGTGAATCGCAGAAGGCTTACTATGACCTAGAGCATGACCAAGCAAAAGACTATGTGATGCTAAAAGCTGAAATATTGGCAAGGCTGGGTGTCACCCTGGCTGTCCGGGCTCAGCGTGTGCATAACTGGACTTTCCAGCTTGGAAAACCCCCCAGGTCTCAAATGTATGATCTCATTCACCTGAGCAGAAAGTGGCTACAGCCAGAGACTTTGTCCGCACCAAAGATTGTGGAACGTGTTGTAATGGATCGGTTTTTGAGAGCTCTTCCTACTGCCATCCAAAAGTGGGTAAGCCATGGAGACCCAGAGACGGCCGATGGTCTTGTGGATCGTGTGGAGAAATACTTGGCTACAGAGAACCTGACGGCCTCTTCCAGAGACACTCGGACTTTCCACCCTAAGACCAGACCATCCCCAGGGGCGGATAAGATGATTCCAAGGGGTAAGGGTGGAGAGAGTGAGAGGGTGGGAGCTCTACCCCAAGTTTGGCGAGAACAGCCTGGGAAATCAGCGGCTCAAGAGGCGGCAAGAAGGATCGTTTGCTACCGCTGCCGGCAAGCGGGACATATTGCAGCAAATTGCCCGGTTGTGGAGGAACCCATGCAGTGTGACTTTCTGACGGGCAGACGTCAGTCGCTGTGTGCGACAGTCGCATGCACTGCCATTCGGGGAACTGAGAAACATTTATGCAAAATGAGTATTAATGGTAGAAATGTTGTGGTATTGCTGGATTCAGGTAGCCTTGTGACCCTGATAAAGGCTGAATTAGTTAAAACAGAGGTCTCTGGGAATAGCAAGGTAGCTGTTATTTGTGTGCATGGGGACACCCGAGAGTATCCAGTGACTACAGTGTGTTTCGAGACCCCCAAAGGTACCCTCTCTCATCCAGTGGGCTTAGTATCTCAGTTACCGCATGACGCCATTGTGGGAAGGGATTTTCCGAAGTTCTGGGAACTGTGGGATGATCCTGAGCCCCCCACTGGTGCCCCTATGTACCAGGAATGTGATAGCCAGAACTCCCCTGAGAGTGGTGAGGACTCTCCGGAATTTCCCTTGTCAGTATTGGCAGGGGAGACTCAAGAAACTGGAGAGGAGCCCACCTCCTCAGACGAAAACCTACCGTCTGTGGAGTTTTCTGATCTTGAGGTTCACAGGGAAAACTTTGCCACAGAACAGTTGAAAGACCCCGCCCTAATAAAGGCACGGGAAAACGTAGTGAAAATAGATGGCGAGTTAGTGAACCCAGATAATACCTGCACTTACCCATACTTCAGCGTAGAGAAGGACCTACTGTATCGGGTGGCAAAAAGGGCAGAAGAAACCGTTGAGCAGCTTGTGGTGCCCAAACCTTACAGGAAGTTGGTGTTGGAGTTGGCCCATGGGCACATTCTTGGAGGTCATCTGGGGACAGAGAAAACCCGAGAGAGGGTATTACAGAGATTCTATTGGCCGGGGGTGATGAAGGACATAGAAAATTATTGTTCCTCCTGCCCTGTGTGTCAGAGGTCGGCCCCGATGCCACATTTCCGTAGCCCGCTGGTCCCTCTACCCATCATTGAGGTCCCGTTTGAGAGGATCGCCATGGATTTGGTAGGTCCTATAATCAAGTCCGCTAGGGGGCACCAGTACATATTAGTTATAATGGACTATGCCACCCGTTATCCAGAAGCGATCCCTCTCCGAAATACCTCGGCCAAAACCATAGCCAAAGAGCTATCTCTTGTGTTTAGCCGGGTGGGTATTTGTAAAGAACTGCTTACGGACCAAGGTACACCCTTTATGTCCCGGGTTATGAAGGAGCTATGTAAATTGTTCAAAGTGACGCAATTACGTACATCTGTGTATCACCCCCAAACCGATGGGCTGGTTGAAAGATTCAACAAAACCCTAAAACAAATGTTGAAGAAAGTGGTGGATAGAGATGGAAAGGATTGGGACTGTCTACTTCCTTATCTGATGTTTGCTATTAGGGAGGTGCCCCAATCCTCTACGGGATTCTCCCCCTTTGAGTTACTGTATGGGAGACACCCAAGAGGGCTGTTGGATATTGCCAAGGAAACTTGGGAAAGTGAGAGTTCTCCCCACAGGAGTGTGATTGAGCATGTCGCCCTGATGCAAGACCGAATTGCACAGGTAATGCCCATCGTGAAGGAACATTTGGCCCAAGCGCAGTTAGCACAGCAGAGAGTGTACAACCGTGGAGCCAAGACCCGTACCTTTTCCCCGGGGGATAGGATACTGGTACTTGTCCCTACGGTTGAAAGTAAATTCCTTGCCAAATGGCAAGGCCCCTACGAGATAATGGAAAAAGTGAGCGAAGTGAATTACAAGGTCAGACAACCAGGAAGGCGAAAGCCCGAACAGATCTATCACGTTAATCTGTTGAAAGCCTGGAGGGATAGAGTGTCCCTAGTCGCAGACACTTGGTCACCAGCTCAAACTGGTTGCGTGATTCCTGAGGTTGGAATAGCAGCCACCTTGTCACAACCCCAACAACAGGAGGTTAAGGAGTTTGTGCTTCGCAACAAGGAGGTATTCTCTGAGCTGCCGGGACAAACATCTGGGGTAGAGCATGACATCATTACCCCGCCCGGTGAAAGGGTGAAGTTAAAACCCTATCGGATCCCAGAGGCCCGACGGGAGGCAATACGGGAGGAAGTACAGAAAATGCTGAACTTAGGGGTGATAGAGGAGTCCCAAAGTGATTGGTCTAGTCCCATTGTGTTGGTGCCTAAACCGGATGGGAGCTGGCGATTTTGTAACGATTTTCGTCAGTTGAACAAAGTTACAAAATTTGACACCTACCCCATGCCACGTATAGATGAGTTGATCGACCGGCTGGGAACAGCCCGATACATGACGACTCTTGACCTCACAAAAGGGTATTGGCAAATCCCCCTGGCCAAGTCGGCCAAAGAGAAAACCGCATTTGTAACCCCAGACGGGGCGTTCCAATATAAAAGAATGCCGTTCGGGTTACAGAATGCGCCGGCCACATTCCAGCGGAAAATGGACCAGATGCTGAGGCCCCATCGGAAGTATGCTGCGGCTTACCTGGATGACGTAATTGTCCATAGCACAGATTGGGCCTCACATCTGCCAAAAGTGCAAGCAGTCCTGGACTCTGTTCGGGAAGCGGGGTTTACGGCTAACCCCAAGAAGTGTACCATTGGGCAGGAGGAGGCCAAATATCTTGGGTACACCATTGGGAGGGGAGTAATAAAACCCCAACTCAACAAAGTCGAGGCCATCCAGAGTTGGCCACGTCCCAACAGCAAGAAGCAGGTACGAGCCTTTCTGGGAATCGCTGGGTATTATCGGCGATTCATTCCCCACTTTGCTTCTAAGGCTGTGCCCCTAACCAACCTGACGAAGGGGAAAGGGTCGGTCATGATTAAATGGACCCCCGAGGCTGAGGCAGCATTCCAATTCTTGAAACAAGCCTTATGTAGCCAGCCAGTGTTGTACTCACCCGACTTCTCTAAAGACTTTGTCGTACAAACTGATGCGTCAGATGTGGGGTTAGGAGCAGTATTGTCCCAGGTCTGGAACGGGGAAGAGCACCCAGTCATTTACCTCAGCAGGAAGTTGAAGTCCCATGAGGTAAATTACGCCACCGTTGAAAAGGAGTGTTTAGCGGTGAAGTGGGCTCTAGATTCCCTTCGGTACTACCTGCTAGGTAGGCACTTTGACATGGTTACGGATCACGCTCCGTTAAAGTGGATGGCTCAAAACAAGGAAACAAATAGAAGAGTGAATAGGTGGTTCCTGGCCCTCCAGGAATTCAACTTCACAGTAAAGCATCGCCCTGGCGTTCAAATGGGGAATGTGGATGCTTTGTCTCGAGTACATGAATGCCTGATTGCTGGTGTTCCAACCCCGAGGTTAAAACAAGAGGGGGGGGTATGTGACAGCAGGAAGGTAAAGTCACCTGGTTGCATCCAGGGGGGTAGATATATTTCGCCCAGATTCAGGCTTTACGCCGACTTATACAACTAGGTGGAGAGTTGTATAAGCCCAGCTAAGGCTAGTGGGCTCATGGATGACTCATACCTCTAGGGAGAGTGTGGGGCGTCGTACAGACAGGGAGTTGAAGAGACCAGCTGAAGCTTGTCAGCTCATTTAGGCCTCTATAAGAACTCCCAGCTTCATTAGATGTTAGCTCATGCCTGGAACCAGACCTGTGTGGACTGTCTAGGGAGAGTGAACCCCTGTGCGGTGAGACAAAGCCTGTGTGGCTATTTGCTTGGACATTTAAAACCAGGGACTTAGGGACTAGGACAGCACTAGGCTGATCCCAGTTGTTAGTTAGGAAACCTGTATGTTTAGTCAGAGGTCAACTTGACCAGGATTTATTTTGTTTATGTTTCTTTTGCTTTGCTGTGTTTTTGTCACTGTAAATAGAAAATAAACCGCACCTTTTTGATTTTGAAAACCACAAGCTCCGTCTGCTGGGCCTGTTTTTGTGTGGGGAGCCCATCTCGGGGGTCACCCACACCCGCTGCCGAGCTAACCCCCTCACAGTAGGAAGAGTGTCAGTTTCTTTCACTGTGATAATCCTTGTTTCTAGGGACAGGGAAGGACAGTGAGGGAAATTCTCCTTGTGCTATAGTGTGCTAAAGCATTGATCATCAACCATCTTTAAAAAAACATTTTTTCTAGGGACAGAAAACTATAGGTAGGGAGAGTGTCAGTTTCTTTCACTGTGATAATCCTTGTTTCTAGGGACAGGGAAGGACAGTGAGGGAAATTCTCCTTGTGCTATAGTGTGGTAAAGCATTGATCATCAACCATCTTTAAAAAAACATTTTTTCTAGGGACAGAAAACTATAGGTAGGAAGAGTGTCAGTTTCTTTCACTGTGATAATCCTTGTTTCTAGGGACAGGGAAGGACAGTGAGGGAAATTCTCCTTGTGCTATAGTGTGCTAAAGCATTGATCATCAACCATCTTTAAAAAAACATTTTTTCTAGGGACAGAAAACTATAGGTAGTGTGACAGCAGGAAGGTAAAGTCACCTGGTTGCATCCAGGGGGGTAGATATATTTCGCCCAGATTCAGGCTTTACGCCGACTTATACAACTAGGTGGAGAGTTGTATAAGCCCAGCTGAGGCTAGTGGGCTCATGGATGACTCATACCTCTAGGGAGAGTGTGGGGCGTCGTGCAGACAGGGAGTTGATGAGACCAGCTGAAGCTTGTCAGCTCATTTAGGCCTCTATAAGAACTCCCAGATTCATTAGGTGTTTGCTCATGCCTGGAACCAGACCTGTGTGGACTGTCTAGGGAGAGTGAACCCCTGTGCGGTGAGACAAAGCCTGTGTGGCTATTTGCTTGGACATTTAAAACCAGGGACTTAGGGACTAGGACAGCACTAGGCTGATCCCAGTTGTTAGTTAGGAAACCTGTATGTTTAGTCAGAGGTCAAGTTGACCAGGATTTATTTTATTTATGTTTCTTTTGCTTTGCTGTGTTTTGTCACTGTAAATAGAAAATAAACCGCACCTTTTTGATTTTGAAAACCACAACCTCCGTTTGCTGGGCCTGTTTTTGTCTGGGGAGCCCATCCCGGGGGTCACACACACCCGCTGCCGAGCTAACCCCCTCACAGTTGGTGGAGAACCAGTGGCAGTTTTTTTTTAAGCCAGCATGGAGGAGATACTGAAACAGCTGGCTCTAGCAAATGCCAATCAACAGCAGACAAATGCAGGTTTGCAAAGGAGCCTTGCAGCCCAGCAGCAAGCTCATCAACAGAGCCTTGCAGCCCAGCAGCAAGCTCACCAACAGAGTCTGGAAGCTCAGCAACAAGCCCAGCAGCAATCTGAGGCCCGCTTCATAGACCTGTTACAGAAGCAAGAGCAGAGACTACAACAAATGGAAGCAGTAATGCAGCAACGTCCGCAGACCAGTGAGGAAAGCCGTCCCACTAATACCGCGTCCTTTGGGGTGAGTCGTTTATTGACAAAAATGACTGGAGAGGATGATCCAGAGGTATTTTTGACCACATTTGAAAGGACCGCTGAAAGAGAAAAGTGGCCTGAGGAGCAGTGGGCTGGACTGGTGGCTCCTCTGTTAACTGGTGAATCGCAGAAAGCTTACTATGACCTAGAGCCTAACCAAGCAAAAGACTATGTGATGCTAAAAGCTGAAATTTTGGCAAGGCTGGGTGTCACCCAGGCTGTCCGGGCTCAGCGTGTGCATAACTGGACTTTCCAGCTTGGAAAACCCCCCAGGTCTCAAATGTATGATCTCATTCACCTGAGCAGAAAGTGGCTACAGCCAGAGACTTTGTCCGCACCAAAGATTGTGGAACGTGTTGTAATGAATCGGTTTTTGAGAGCTCTTCCTACTGCCATCCAAAAGTGGGTAAGCCATGGAGACCCAGAGACGGCCGATGGTCTTGTGGATCGTGTGGAGAAATACTTGGCTACAGAGAACCTGACGGCCTCTTCCAGAGACACTCGGACTTTCCACCCTAAGACCAGACCATCCCCAGGGGCGGATAAGAGGATTCCAAGGGGTGAGGGTGGAGAGAGTGAGAGGGTGGGAGCTCTACCCCAAGTTTGGCGAGAACAGCCTGGGAAATCAGCGGCTCAAGAGGCGGCAAGAAGGATCGTTTGCTACCGCTGCCGGCAAGCGGGACATATTGCAGCCAATTGCCCGGTTGTGGAGGAACCCATGCAGTGTGACTTTCTGACGGGCAGACGTCAGTCGCTGTGTGCGACAGTCGCATGCACTGCCATTCGAGGAACTGAGAAACATTTATGCAAAATGTGTGTTAATGGTAGAAATGTTGTGGTATTGCTGGATTCAGGTAGCCTTGTGACCCTGATAAAGGCTGAGTTAGTTAAAACAGAGGTCTTTGGGAATAGCAAGGTAGCTGTTATTTGTGTGCATGGGGACACCCGAGAGTATCCAGTGACTACAGTGTGTTTCGAGACCCCCAAAGGTACCCTCTCTCATCCAGTGGGCTTAGTATCTCAGTTACCGCATGACGCCATTGTGGGAAGGGATTTTCCGAAGTTCTGGGAACTGTGGGATGATCCTGAGCCCCCCACTGGTGCCCCTATGTACCAGGAATGTGATAGCCAGAACTCCCCTGAGAGTGGTGAGGACTCTCCGGAATTTCCCTTATCAGTATTGGCAGGGGAGACTCAAGAAACTGGAGAGGAGCCCACCTCCTCAGACGAAAACCTACCGTCTGTGGAGTTTTCTGATCTTGAGGTTCACAGGGAAAACTTTGCCACAGAACAGTTGAAAGACCCCGCCCTAATAAAGGCACGGGAAAACGTAGTGAAAATAGATGGCGAGTTAGTGAACCCAGATAATACCTGCACTTACCCATACTTCAGCGTAGAGAAGGACCTACTGTATCGGGTGGCAAAAAGGGCAGAAGAAACCGTTGAGCAGCTTGTGGTGCCCAAACCTTACAGGAAGTTGGTGTTGGAGTTGGCCCATGGGCACATTCTTGGAGGTCATCTGGGGACAGAGAAAACCCGAGAGAGGGTATTACAGAGATTCTATTGGCCGGGGGTGATGAAGGACATAGAAAATTATTGTTCCTCCTGCCCTGTGTGTCAGAGGTCGGCCCCGATGCCACATTTCCGTAGCCCGCTGGTCCCTCTACCCATCATTGAGGTCCCGTTTGAGAGGATCGCCATGGATTTGGTAGGGCCTATAATCAAGTCCGCTAGGGGGCACCAGTACATATTAGTTATAATGGACTATGCCACCCGTTATCCAGAAGCGATCCCTCTCCGAAATACCTCGGCCAAAACCATAGCCAAAGAGCTATCTCTTGTGTTTAGCCGGGTGGGTATTTGTAAAGAACTGCTTACGGACCAAGGTACACCCTTTATGTCCCGGGTTATGAAGGAGCTGTGTAAATTGTTCAAAGTGACGCAATTACGTACATCTGTGTATCACCCCCAAACCGATGGGCTGGTTGAAAGATTCAACAAAACCCTAAAACAAATGTTGAAGAAAGTGGTGGATAGAGATGGAAAGGATTGGGACTGTCTACTTCCTTATCTGATGTTTGCTATTAGGGAGGTGCCCCAATCCTCTACGGGATTCTCCCCCTTTGAGTTACTGTATGGGAGACACCCAAGAGGGCTGTTGGATATTGCCAAGGAAACTTGGGAAAGTGAGAGTTCTCCCCACAGGAGTGTGATTGAGCATGTCGCCCTGATGCAAGACCGAATTGCACAGGTAATGCCCATCGTGAAGGAACATTTGGCCCAAGCGCAGTTAGCACAGCAGAGAGTGTACAACCGTGGAGCCAAGACCCGTACCTTTTCCCCGGGGGATAGGATACTGGTACTTGTCCCTACGGTTGAAAGTAAATTCCTTGCCAAATGGCAAGGCCCCTATGAGATAATGGAAAAAGTGAGCGAAGTGAATTACAAGGTCAGACAACCAGGAAGGCGAAAGCCCGAACAGATCTATCACGTTAATCTGTTGAAAGCCTGGAGGGATAGAGAGTCCCTAGTCGCAGACACTTGGTCACCAGCTCAAACTGGTTGCGTGATTCCTGAGGTTGGAATAGCAGCCACCTTGTCACAACCCCAACAACAGGAGGTTAAGGAGTTTGTGCTTCGCAACAAGGAGGTATTCTCTGAGCTGCCGGGACAAACATCTGGGGTAGAGCATGACATCATTACCCCGCCCGGTGAAAGGGTGAAGTTAAAACCCTATCGGATCCCAGAGGCCCGACGGGAGGCAATACGGGAGGAAGTACAGAAAATGCTGAACTTAGGGGTGATAGAGGAGTCCCAAAGTGATTGGTCTAGTCTCATTGTGTTGGTGCCTAAACCGGATGGGAGCTGGCGATTTTGTAACGATTTTCGTCAGTTGAACAAAGTTACAAAATTTGACACCTACCCCATGCCACGTATAGATGAGTTGATCGACCGGCTGGGAACAGCCCGATACATGACGACTCTTGACCTCACAAAAGGGTATTGGCAAATCCCCCTGGCCAAGTCGGCCAAAGAGAAAACCGCATTTGTAACCCCAGACGGGGCGTTCCAATATAAAAGAATGCCGTTCGGGTTACAGAATGCGCCGGCCACATTCCAGCGGAAAATGGACCAGATGCTGAGGCCCCATCGGAAGTATGCTGCGGCTTACCTGGATGACGTAATTGTCCATAGCACAGATTGGGCCTCACATCTGCCAAAAGTGCAAGCAGTCCTGGACTCTGTTCGGGAAGCGGGGTTTACGGCTAACCCCAAGAAGTGTACCATTGGACAGGAGGAGGCCAAATATCTTGGGTACACCATTGGGAGGGGAGTAATAAAACCCCAACTCAACAAAGTCGAGGCCATCCAGAGTTGGCCACGTCCCAACAGCAAGAAGCAGGTACGAGCCTTTCTGGGAATCGCTGGGTATTATCGGCGATTCATTCCCCACTTTGCTTCTAAGGCTGTGCCCCTAACCAACCTGACGAAGGGGAAAGGGTCGGTCATGATTAAATGGACCCCCGAGGCTGAGGCAGCATTCCAATTCTTGAAACAAGCCTTATGTAGCCAGCCAGTGTTGTACTCACCCGACTTCTCTAAAGACTTTGTCGTACAAAGTGATGCGTCAGATGTGGGGTTAGGAGCAGTATTGTCCCAGGTCTGGAACGGGGAAGAGCACCCAGTCATTTACCTCAGCAGGAAGTTGAAGTCCCATGAGGTAAATTACGCCACCGTTGAAAAGGAGTGTTTAGCGGTGAAGTGGGCTCTAGATTCCCTTCGGTACTACCTGCTAGGTAGGCACTTTGACATGGTTACGGATCACGCTCCGTTAAAGTGGATGGCTCAAAACAAGGAAACAAATAGAAGAGTGAATAGGTGGTTCCTGGCCCTCCAGGAATTCAACTTCACAGTAAAGCATCGCCCTGGCGTTCAAATGGGGAATGTGGATGCTTTGTCTCGAGTACATGAATGCCTGATTGCTGGTGTTCCAACCCCGAGGTTAAAACAAGAGGGGGGGGTATGTGACAGCAGGAAGGTAAAGTCACCTGGTTGCATCCAGGGGGGTAGATATATTTCGCCCAGATTCAGGCTTTACGCCGACTTATACAACTAGGTGGAGAGTTGTATAAACCCAGCTGAGGCTAGTGGGCTCATGGATGACTCATACCTCTAGGGAGAGTGTGGGGCGTCGTGCAGACAGGGAGTTGATGAGACCAGCTGAAGCTTGTCAGCTCATTTAGGCCTCTATAAGAACTCCCAGATTCATTAGGTGTTTGCTCATGCCTGGAACCAGACCTGTGTGGACTGTCTAGGGAGAGTGAACCCCTGTGCGGTGAGACAAAGCCTGTGTGGCTATTTGCTTGGACATTTAAAACCAGGGACTTAGGGACTAGGACAGCACTAGGCTGATCCCAGTTGTTAGTTAGGAAACCTGTATGTTTAGTCAGAGGTCAAGTTGACCAGGATTTATTTTATTTATGTTTCTTTTGCTTTGCTGTGTTTTGTCACTGTAAATAGAAAATAAACCGCACCTTTTTGATTTTGAAAACCACAACCTCCGTTTGCTGGGCCTGTTTTTGTCTGGGGAGCCCATCCCGGGGGTCACACACACCCGCTGCCGAGCTAACCCCCTCACAGTAGGAAGAGTGTCAGTTTCTTTCACTGTGATAATCCTTGTTTCTAGGGACAGGGAAGGACAGTGAGGGAAATTCTCCTTGTGCTATAGTGTGCTAAAGCATTGATCATCAACCGTCTTTAAAAAAACATTTTTTCTAGGGACAGAAAACTATAGGTAGGAAGAGTGTCAGTTTCTTTCACTGTGATAATCCTTGTTTCTAGGGACAGGGAAGGACAGTGAGGGAAATTCTCCTTGTGCTATAGTGTGCTAAAGCATTGATCATCAATCAGCTTTAAAAAAACATTTTTTCTAGGGACAGAAAACTATAGGTAGGAAGAGTGTCAGTTTCTTTCACTGTGATAATCCTTGTTTCTAGGGACAGGGAAGGACAGTGAGGGAAATTCTCCTTGTGCTATAGTGTGCTAAAGCATTGATCATCAACCATCTTTAAAAAAACATTTTTTCTAGGGACAGAAAACTATAGGTAGGAAGAGTGTCAGTTTCTTTCACTGTGATAATCCTTGTTTCTAGGGACAGGGAAGGACAGTGAGGGAAATTCTCCTTGTGCTATAGTGTGCTAAAGCATTGATCATCAACCGTCTTTAAAAAAACATTTTTTCTAGGGACAGAAAACTATAGGTAGGAAGAGTGTCAGTTTCTTTCACTGTGATAATCCTTGTTTCTAGGGACAGGGAAGGACAGTGAGGGAAATTCTACTTGTGCTATAGTGTGCTAAAGCATTGATCATCAATCAGCTTTAAAAAAACATTTTTTCTAGGGACAGAAAACTATAGGTAGGAAGAGTGTCAGTTTCTTTCACTGTGATAATCCTTGTTTCTAGGGACAGGGAAGGACAGTGAGGGAAATTCTCCTTGTGCTATAGTGTGCTAAAGCATTGATCATCAACCATCTTTAAAAAAACATTTTTTCTAGGGACAGAAAACTATAGGTAGGAAGAGTGTCAGTTTCTTTCACTGTGATAATCCTTGTTTCTAGGGACAGGGAAGGACAGTGAGGGAAATTCTCCTTGTGCTATACTGTGCTAAAGCATTCCTCATCAACCATCTTTGAAATCCTTGTTTTTTGGACAGTCAGGGAAATTGTCGTTGTGCTATTCTGTGCGAAAGCAATCATCCTCAACCATATTTAGAAATCCTTAAGTAAAGGGACAGAGAAGGACACCTGAAGGTAGCCCTTATTGCTTTTTTCCCATCTCCCTGCAGGCCATCTATTAGAATGTCTGGAAGGCAAACAAGGAGAGGCAGACAGTCAGGAGGCAATAAAAGAGGGCAAGCAGGCTCTGTGTCTGGGGGCAACAGTGCTGGTCGTGGACGCGGTGCATTGTCATCAGCACATGGCCATGGGACACGCTTGTCCTTCTTTTCGGCAGCTGGACATGTTGAGCCACATCATGCCGAAGACTTGGTAGAGTGGATGACCAAGCCCTCCTCCTCCTCCTCATCCTCTCTCACCCAGGCTCAGGGTACTGGCAAAGCAGCTGCCAAAGCGTCCTCTTCCCTGGTATCAATGTCAGACTCATCATCAGTCACTCCTTCCCTAGACCCACCATGTCCTCCTCCTGAGGAGTCCCCCGAACTGTTTGAGCACAGTGTTGGGTACATGCTCCAGGAGGATGCCCAGCGTTTCGAAGGGTCTGATGATGAAACCCAGCTACAGGAAGGCAGTAGCGTGAGAGCAGACAGAGGGGATGCTCAAGAAGGACACCAATCTGGCAGTCATGTTCCAGCAGCTGCAGCATACTGCCAGATTGGCTCCAGTGATGAGGAGGGAGGGGATGATGAGGTCACTGACTCCACGTGGGTGCCTAATAGGAGAGAGGAGGAGGATGAGGAGGAGGCACATCTCCAACGAGGCAGGATGCCCTTTGGTGGCCAGCGTAAGGGCAGTACACCGACGGAATCACACCGCAGAGCTCCGCCTGTGCAGGGCGCTGCCTCTGCCCGTCATTCAAAAAGTTCTTTGGTGTGGGCCTTTTTTGAGGCTAGTGCATCAGATCGCACAGCTGCTGTTTGCAACATATGTCTCAAGCGTATATCGCGTGGCCAAAACATCAGCCGCTTGGGTACCACATGCCTGACCAGACATATGTTGACCTGCCATGCAGCTCGTTGGCAAGCCTACCTCAAAGACCCACACCAAAGAACAAAGCGGACCTCTCCTTGCACCGCATCAGCTGGGATCTCCAACCCCACTATAACTTCAGTCCTCTCTGAAACATGCACTGAGAGGAATGAAGGTGTAGAATTAGGTGTGTCACAGCCAAGTACTTGCGGCCACTCTGCTAGCAGTACACCGACGTCCGATTCTAGCAGGCAAATTTCCCTGCCCCAGCTGCTGGACCGTCGAAAGAAGTTCACTCCCAGCCATCCACATGCCCAGCGGTTGAATGCTAGCTTGGCTAAATTGCTAGCGCTTCAACTGCTGCCTTTTCAGTTGGTAGACTCGGCCCCCTTCCGTGAGTTTGTGCAATGTGCGGTTCCTCAGTGGCAGGTTCCCAAACGCCACTTTTTCTCACGGAAGGCTATTCCGGCTCTCTACCGGCATGTGGAAGGCAATGTCTTGGCCTCGCTGGACAGGGCGGTCAGCGGTAAGGTGCATATTACCGCTGACTCATGGTCCAGCAGGCATGGACAGGGACGTTACCTTTCTTTCACGGCCCATTGGGTCACTCTTTTGGCAGCTGGGAAGGATGCAGGACAAGGTGCAGTAGTGTTGGAGGTTGTTCCACTGCCACGCCTCCAAAATGCTACTACTGGTTGTGACACATCTCTCTCCTCCACCCCCTCCTCTTCTTCCTCCATGGCCTCTTCCTGTGCTTTGTCCTCTGAACCAGCGGTGCTCCGTAGCCGTTCAAGGGGCTACGCAAGTACGCAGGCAAAAAGATGCCATGCCGTGCTTGCGCTGGTGTGTTTGGGGGACAGAAGCCACACTGGGGCAGAGGTCCTGTCTGCTCTGCAGGGGCAGGCCGAGAGGTGGTTGACGCCACGCCAGCTTAAACCAGGAATGGTGGTTTGCGACAATGGCACCAACCTCCTCTCCGCCCTCCGACAGGGACAACTGACCCATGTGCCCTGTGTGGCTCACGTCCTTAACCTGGTGGTGCAGCGGTTCTTGGGCAGGTACCCGGGCTTACAGGATGTCCTGAGGCAGGCCAGGAAAGTCTGTGTGCATTTCCGCAGATCTTATAATGCCAGTGCTCGCCTGGCTGAGCTGCAAAAGGAGTTGAACCTGCCCAAGAACCGCCTTATATGTGACATGCCCACCAGGTGGAACTCAACGTTGGCCATGCTGCAGCGGCTGCACACGCAGCAGAGGGCCATCAATGAGGACCTGTGCGACTACGGCACCAGGACAGGGTCAGGGGAGCTTGGTTTTTTTTCTCCACGCCAGTGGGGCATGATCAGGGATGCATGCACTGTCCTGGCACCATTTGAGGAGGCCACGAGGATGGTGAGCAGTGACAGTGCATGCATCAGTGACACTGTACCTCTTGTCCACCTGTTGGAGCACACGCTGCGTGGAATAATGGACAGGGCACTTGAGGCAGAACAGAGGCAGGAAGAGGAGGACTTCCTTGCCTCTCAAGGCCCCCTTTACCCAGACAGTGTTCCTTCTGTCCCACCCATCGCACAGGAAGAGGAGGAGGAGGAGGAGGAGGAGGATTGTGTCAGCATGGAGGTGGAGGCTGGCACTCAGCATCATCAGCAGCAGTCTTTTAGGGATGATTTACAGTCCCAAGAAACCAGTGGACTTGTACGTGGCTGGGAGGAGGTGGCTGCGGATCATGTCGTCCTTAGTGACCCAGAGGACTCCGGACCGAATGCCTCAGCAAACCTACGCTGCATGGCCTCCCTGATCCTGCAAAGTCTGCGGAAGGATCCTCGTATTCTTCGGATCAAGGAGAGGGACCATTACTGGCTGGCCACTCTCCTTGATCCACGGTACAAGGGTAAGGTTGCGGACCTTATGTTACCGTCGCAGAGGGAGCAGAGGATGAGACAACTCCGGGAGGCCTTGCAGAAAGGTCTGTGCAACGCGTTCCCAGAGACTGGGAGGTTACAAACTCCTGGTCCTGGACAACGAGTTGCTGAGGCTTCGGCCAGTCAAAGAAGGAGCGGTGGGGAAGGTGGCCGTCTGACCGATGCGTTCAGACAATTCTTTAGTTCGCAGCCCCAAAGTATGATCGGTTCCAGCAACCATCGCCAGCGTCTGATAAACATGGTGCAGGAATATCTAGGGGCAAGGTCAGACTTGGACACCTTCCCCACCGAAAATCCTCTGGCTTACTGGGTCTTGAGGATGGATCACTGGCCAGAGCTTGCACAGTATGCAATTGAGCTACTGGCCTGTCCTGCATCCAGCGTTCTTTCGGAACGCACATTCAGTGCTGCTGGAGGATTTGTCACGGATCACAGGGTGCGCCTGTCCACCGACTCGGTTGATCGACTGACTTTCATCAAGATGAACCAGTCTTGGATCACCACCAGCTACCACACACCTGATGCTGATATAACAGACTAATTGATTTTAACATGTCACATCCCTTCAAGACTGATGCTGATGCTGAGTGCCTGTGCTGTTATGTTGACTGGCTATCCTCCTCCTCCGAGTCCTCAATGATACGATTGATGATGATAGCTTGGAAGATCATTTTTGTTTATGGGTGCCGCCACCAGTGGCTAAGGCCCAATTTTTCAGCCCCTGTTTAACAGGGGCGTGTAATTACAATTTTTTTTAGCAATAATTTGCCATAGGGCTCATTGCTGTGCTCCAAGTACAGTATCTGTGAGGGGTTGGAGTGTTGTGCCACCAGTGCCTAAGGCCCAATTTTTCAGCCCCTGTTTAACAGGGGCGTGTCATTACAATTTTTGAAGCAATACTTTGCAACAGGGCTCATTGCTGTGCTCCAAGTACAGTATCTGTGAGGGGTTGTAGTGTTGTGCCACCAGTGCCTAAGGCCCAATTTTTCAGCCCCTGTTCAACAGGGGCATGTAATTACAATTCTTGATCTAATAATTCACAGCAGGGCCCATTGCTGCACCCACCAAGAGTAACTCTGAGGGCTTACAGTGTTGTGGCAACGCCACCACCACCACCACCACGAAAGGCCCAATTTTTCAGCCCCTGTTCAAAAGGGGCATGTAATTACAATTCTTGATCTAATAATTCACAGCAGGGCCCATTCCTGCACCCACCAAGAGTAACTCTGAGGGCTTACAGTGTTGTGGCAACACCACCACCACCACCACCACCACCACGAAAGGCCCAATTTTTCAGCCCCTGTTCAACAGGGGCATGCAATTACAATTCTTGATCTAATAATTCACAGCAGGGCCCATTGCTGCACCCACCAAGAGTAACTGTCAGGGCTTACAGTGTTGTGGCACCAGCACCACCATCAAAGGCCCAATTTTTACTACCACTGTTCAACAATTATATGTAATTAAAATTCCTGATATAATAGTTGACAGCAGGGCGTTCCAGCACCAACCAAGAGTGCTTACAGTGTTGTGCCAACACCAACAACTAAGGGGCCTATTTCTGCAGAGTATATACGGCAGGTCCCTACTTTCAAACATCCAACTTACAAATGACTCCTACTTGCAAACGCAAGAAGACAACAGGAAGTGAGAGGAAATCTACCCCTTGGAAGGAAAATTCTCTCCTGTAAGAATTAATATGGGAGAAAGGTGTCTCCTCTGTACTGATGCTTTATCACCAATCCTTGTTTCAGGAAAAACACCACATTTCAAAAACAGTTGTCATTGGGACGGAAAGTGAGGTGAAATGTTCTGAACAGGGGCACAGACAGCAAAACAAATGTTACAGGGGTGATAACCCTTACCTATGGTTTCCAAAAAGTTTAAAAATAGATTTTTGGGCTGGAGCTACACTTAAACAATGTACCTGTTCAAAATTACAAACAGATTCTACATAAGAACAAACCTACAGTCCCTGTCTTGTATGCACCGCCTGTATACGGCTGTTCAGAGTATATAGGGCCTTTTTTATTTTATGTGCGGGGTTCCCCTTAATATCCATACAAGACCCAAAGGGGCTGGTAATGGGCTGGGGTAGGGGGGGGGGGTCATGGGGTAGCTATGCCATTTTTCTTAAAGATTTTCATCCATATTACCGGGACCAGACATTACATTAAAGCCGCAAGCAGTTTTAAATGGCTTTTTTTTCCTTTAGAAGTGTCATTTTGTGCAGGGACAGTTCTAAACACGGGAAACACGTGGCACTTCACAGGCATACTTTAGACACCCCCCAGGTACGATATTTAAAGGAATATTTGACTTTTTTTTTTTCACTTTATGCATCATTAAAATGACTGCTCCCGAAAAACGACCGTTTTTAAAACTTCTTTTTGCATTGATACATGTCCCCTGGTGCAGAACCCGGGTTCCCAAACCCTTTTTAGGACAATAACATGCATAATAGTCGTTATAATTAGCACTTTAGAATTCGAACGTTCGCATCCATTGTATTTAATAGGGTTCTAATGTTCGTACGAACTTTCGGTCCGTTCGCGGGTTCTGGTGCGAACCGAACCCGGGGGTGTTCGGCTCATCACTACTCAGAAGCACCCATAGGACTTCTAGTGTGTTAGTGGCATCACACAGAGCTCCTATATTTTCATCTCAGCAGCAACCATAGGACTTCTAGTGTGTTAGTGGCATCACACAGAGCTCCTATATTTTCATCTCAGCAGCACCCATAGGACTTCTAGTGTGTTAGTGGCATCACACAGAGCTCCTATATTTTCTTCTCAGCAGCACCCATAGGACTTCTAGTGTGTTAGTGGCAGCAAACAGAGCTCCTATATTTTCATCTCAGAAGCACCCATAGGACTTCTAGTGTGTTAGTGGCATCACACAGAGCTCCTATATTTTCATCTCAGAAGCACCCATAGGACTTCTAGTGTGTTAGTGGCATCTGTGACCGCAGGAAGGTGGGGTCACCTGGTTGCATCCAGGGGGGTAGATATATTTCGCCCAGATTCAGGCTTTACGCCGACTTATACAACTAGGTGGAGAGTTGTATAAGCCCAGCTGAGGCTAGTGGGCTCATGGATGACTCATACCTCTAGGGAGAGTGTGGGGCGTCGTGCAGACAGGGAGTTGATGAGACCAGCTGAAGCTTGTCAGCTCATTTAGGCCTCTATAAGAACTCCCAGATTCATTAGGTGTTTGCTCATGCCTGGAACCAGACCTGTGTGGACTGTCTAGGGAGAGTGAACCCCTGTGCGGTGAGACAAAGCCTGTGTGGCTATTTGCTTGGACATTTAAAACCAGGGACTTAGGGACTAGGACAGCACTAGGCTGATCCAAGTTGTTAGTTAGGAAACCTGTATGTTTACTCAGAGGTCAAGTTGACCAGGATTTATTTTATTTATGTTTCTTTTGCTTTGCTGTGTTTTGTCACTGTAAATAGAAAATAAACCGCACCTTTTTGATTTTGAAAACCACAACCTCCGTTTGCTGGGCCTGTTTTTGTGTGGGGAGCCCATCCCGGGGGTCACACACACCCGCTGCCGAGTTAACCCCCTCACAGTTGGTGGAGGAACCCATGCAGTGTGACTTTCTGACGGGCAGACGTCAGTCGCTGTGTGCGACAGTCGCATGCACTGCCATTCGAGGAACTGAGAAACATTTATGCAAAATGTGTGTTAATGGTAGAAATGTTGTGGTATTGCTGGATTCAGGTAGCCTTGTGACCCTGATAAAGGCTGAGTTAGTTAAAACAGAGGCCTTTGGGAATAGCAAGGTAGCTGTTATTTGTGTGCATGGGGACACCCGAGAGTATCCAGTGACTACAGTGTGTTTCGAGACCCCCAAAGGTACCCTCTCTCATCCAGTGGGCTTAGGATCTCAGTTACCGCATGACGCCATTGTGGGAAGGGATTTTCCGAAGTTCTGGGAACTGTGGGATGATCCTGAGCCCCCCACTGGTGCCCCTATGTACCAGGAATGTGATAGCCAGAACTCCCCTGAGAGTGGTGAGGACTCTCCGGAATTTCCCTTATCAGTATTGGCAGGGGAGACTCAAGAAACTGGAGAGGAGCCCACCTCCTCAGACGAAAACCTACCGTCTGTGGAGTTTTCTGATCTTGAGGTTCACAGGGAAAACTTTGCCACAGAACAGTTGAAAGACCCCGCCCTAATAAAGGCACGGGAAAACGTAGTGAAAATAGATGGCGAGTTAGTGAACCCAGATAATACCTGCACTTACCCATACTTCAGCGTAGAGAAGGACCTACTGTATCGGGTGGCAAAAAGGGCAGAAGAAACCGTTGAGCAGCTTGTGGTGCCCAAACCTTACAGGAAGTTGGTGTTGGAGTTGGCCCATGGGCACATTCTTGGAGATCATCTGGGGACAGAGAAAACCCGAGAGAGGGTATTACAGAGATTCTATTGGCCGGGGGTGATGAAGGACATAGAAAATTATTGTTCCTCCTGCCCTGTGTGTCAGAGGTCGGCCCCGATGCCACATTTCCGTAGCCCGCTGGTCCCTCTACCCATCATTGAGGTCCCGTTTGAGAGGATCGCCATGGATTTGGTAGGGCCTATAATCAAGTCCGCTAGGGGGCACCAGTACATATTAGTTATAATGGACTATGCCACCCGTTATCCAGAAGCGATCCCTCTCCGAAATACCTCGGCCAAAACCATAGCCAAAGAGCTATCTCTTGTGTTTAGCCGGGTGGGTATTTGTAAAGAACTGCTTACGGACCAAGGTACACCCTTTATGTCCCGGGTTATGAAGGAGCTGTGTAAATTGTTCAAAGTGACGCAATTACGTACATCTGTGTATCACCCCCAAACCGATGGGCTGGTTGAAAGATTCAACAAAACCCTATAACAAATGGAAGCAGTAATGCAGCAACGTCCGCAGACCAGTGAGGAAAGCCGTCCCACTAATACCGCGTCCTTTGGGGTGAGTCGTTTATTGACAAAAATGACTGGAGAGGATGATCCAGAGGTATTTTTGACCACATTTGAAAGGACCGCTGAAAGAGAAAAGTGGCCTGAGGAGCAGTGGGCTGGACTGGTGGCTCCTCTGTTAACTGGTGAATCGCAGAAAGCTTACTATGACCTAGAGTCTAACCAAGCAAAAGACTATGTGATGCTAAAAGCTGAAATTTTGGCAAGGCTGGGTGTCACCCAGGCTGTCCGGGCTCAGCGTGTGCATAACTGGACTTTCCAGCTTGGAAAACCCCCCAGGTCTCAAATGTATGATCTCATTCACCTGAGCAGAAAGTGGCTACAGACAGAGACTTTGTCCGCACCAAAGATTGTGGAACGTGTTGTAATGGATCGGTTTTTGAGAGCTCTTCCTACTGCCATCCAAAAGTGGGTAAGTCATGGAGACCCAGAGACGGCCGATGGTCTTGTGGATCGTGTGGAGAAATACTTGGCTACAGAGAACCTGACGGCTTCTTCCAGAGACACTCGGACTTTCCACCCTAAGACCAGACCATCCCCAGGGGCGGATAAGAGGATTCCAAGGGGTGAGGGTGGAGAGAGTGAGAGGGTGGGAGCTCTACCCCAAGTTTGGCGAGAACAGCCTGGGAAATCAGCGGCTCAAGAGGCGGCAAGAAGGATCGTTTGCTACCGCTGCCGGCAAGCGGGACATATTGCAGCCAATTGCCCAGTTGTGAAGGAACATTTGGCCCAAGCGCAGTTAGCACAGCAGAGAGTGTACAACCGTGGAGCCAAGACCTGTACCTTTTCCCCGGGGGATAGGATACTGGTACTTGTCCCTACGGTTGAAAGTAAATTCCTTGCCAAATGGCAAGGCCCCTATGAGATAATGGAAAAAGTGAGCGAAGTGAATTACAAGGTCAGACAACCAGGAAGGCGAAAGCCCGAACAGATCTATCACGTTAATCTGTTGAAAGCCTGGAGGAATAGAGTGTCCCTAGTCGCAGACACTTGGTCACCAGCTCAAACTGGTTGCGTGATTCCTGAGGTTGGAATAGCAGCCACCTTGTCACAACCCCAACAACAGGAGGTTAAGGAGTTTGTGCTTCGCAACAAGGAGGTATTCTCTGAGCTGCCGGGACAAACATCTGGGGTAGAGCATGACATCATTACCCCGCCCGGTGAAAGGGTGAAGTTAAAACCCTATCGGATCCCAGAGGCCCGACGGGAGGCAATACGGGAGGAAGTACAGAAAATGCTGAACTTAGGGGTGATAGAGGAGTCCCAAAGTGATTGGTCTAGTCCCATTGTGTTGGTGCCTAAACCGGAAGGGAGCTGGCGATTTTGTAACGATTTTCGTCAGTTGAACAAAGTTACAAAATTTGACACCTACCCCATGCCACGTATAGATGAGTTGATCGACCGGCTGGGAACAGCCCGATACATGACGACTCTTGACCTCACAAAAGGGTATTGGCAAATCCCCCTGGCCAAGTCGGCCAAAGAGAAAACCGCATTTGTAACCCCAGACGGGGCGTTCCAATATAAAAGAATGCCGTTCGGGTTACAGAATGCGCCGGCCACATTCCAGCGGAAAATGGACCAGATGCTGAGGCCCCATCGGAAGTATGCTGCGGCTTACCTGGATGACGTAATTGTCCATAGCACAGATTGGGCCTCACATCTGCCAAAAGTGCAAGCAGTCCTGGACTCTGTTCGGGAAGCGGGGTTTACGGCTAACCCCAAGAAGTGTACCATTGGGCAGGAGGAGGCCAAATATCTTGGGTACACCATTGGGAGGGGAGTAATAAAACCCCAACTCAACAAAGTCGAGGCCATCCAGAGTTGGCCACGTCCCAACAGCAAGAAGCAGGTACGAGCCTTTCTGGGAATCGCTGGGTATTATCGGCGATTCATTCCCCACTTTGCTTCTAAGGCTGTGCCCCTAACCAACCTGACGAAGGGGAAAGGGTCGGTCATGATTAAATGGACCCCCGAGGCTGAGGCAGCATTCCAATTCTTGAAACAAGCCTTATGTAGCCAGCCAGTGTTGTACTCACCCGACTTCTCTAAAGACTTTGTCGTACAAAGTGATGCGTCAGATGTGGGGTTAGGAGCAGTATTGTCCCAGGTCTGGAACGGGGAAGAGCACCCAGTCATTTACCTCAGCAGGAAGTTGAAGTCCCATGAGGTAAATTACGCCACCGTTGAAAAGGAGTGTTTAGCGGTGAAGTGGGCTCTAGATTCCCTTCGGTACTACCTGCTAGGTAGGCACTTTGACATGGTTACGGATCACGCTCCGTTAAAGTGGATGGCTCAAAACAAGGAAACAAATAGAAGAGTGAATAGGTGGTTCCTGGCCCTCCAGGAATTCAACTTCACAGTAAAGCATCGCCCTGGCGTTCAAATGGGGAATGTGGATGCTTTGTCTCGAGTACATGAATGCCTGATTGCTGGTGTTCCAACCCCGAGGTTAAAACAAGAGGGGGGAGTATGTGACAGCAGGAAGGTGGGGTCACCTGGTTGCATCCAGGGGGGTAGATATATTTCGCCCAGATTCAGGCTTTACGCCGACTTATACAACTAGGTGGAGAGTTGTATAAGCCCAGCTGAGGCTAGTGGGCTCATGGATGACTCATACCTCTAGGGAGAGTGTGGGGCGTCGTGCAGACAGGGAGTTGATGAGACCAGCTGAAGCTTGTCAGCTCATTTAGGCCTCTATAAGAACTCCCAGATTCATTAGGTGTTTGCTCATGCCTGGAACCAGACCTGTGTGGACTGTCTAGGGAGAGTGAACCCCTGTGCGGTGAGACAAAGCCTGTGTGGCTATTTGCTTGGACATTTAAAACCAGGGACTTAGGGACTAGGACAGCACTAGGCTGATCCCAGTTGTTAGTTAGGAAACCTGTATGTTTACTCAGAGGTCAAGTTGACCAGGATTTATTTTATTTATGTTTCTTTTGCTTTGCTGTGTTTTGTCACTGTAAATAGAAAATAAACCGCACCTTTTTGATTTTGAAAACCACAACCTCCGTTTGCTGGGCCTGTTTTTGTGTGAGGAGCCCATCCCGGGGGTCACACACACCCGCTGCCGAGTTAACCCCCTCACACATCACACAGAGCTCCTATATTTTCTTCTCAGCAGCACCCATAGGACTTCTAGTGTGTTAGTGGCATCACACAGAGCTCCTATATTTCCATCTCAGAAGCACCAATAGGACTTCTAGTGTGTTAGTGGCATCACACAGAGCTCCTATATTTTCTTCTCAGCAGCACCCATAGGACTTCTAGTGTGTTAGTGGCATCACACAGAGCTCCTATATTTTCTTCTCAGCAGCACCCATAGGACTTCTAGTGTGTTAGTGGCAGCAAACAGAGCTCCTATATTTTCTTCTCAGCAGCACCCATAGGACTTCTAGTGTGTTAGTGGCATCACACAGAGCTCCTATATTTTCATCTCAGAAGCACCCATAGGACTTCTAGTGTGTTAGTGGCAGCAAACAGAGCTCCTATATTTTCTTGTCGGCAGCACACATAGTACCTATAGTGTGTTAGTGTTAGCACCAATAGGACCTACAGTGTGTTGTGAGCACACATAGGAGCTCTATGTTTTATACTATATACACTACCGACTACAATGGCTGGAAGACCGCCAAGGAGAGGCAGAGCGTGCCGAGGCAAGAACACAGGGCAGGCAGGCTCTGTTTCTAGAGACAACAGTGCTGGCCGTGGACGTGGTCGTGCATCGTCATCAGCACATGGCCATGGGACACGCTTGTCTTTGTTTTCGGCAGCTGGACATGTGGAGCCGCATCATGCCGAAGGCTTGGTAGAATGGATGACCAAGCCCTCCTCATCCTCCTCATCCTCTCTCACCCAGGCTCAGGGTACTGGCAGAGCAGCTGCCAACGCGTACTCAATGGCATCATCAGCCACCCCTTCCCTAGACCCACCATGTCCTCCTGAGGAGTCCCCCGAACTGTTTGAGCACAGTGTTGGGTACATGCTCCAGGAGGATGCCCAACGATTCGAAGGCTCGGATGATGATACCCAGCTTGAGGAAGTCAGTAGTGTGCGCGCAGAGAGAGGGGATGCTGAAGGACAGCAATCTGGCAGTACTGTTCCACCAGCTGCAGCTTACTGCCAGGTTTGCTCTAGTGGTGAAGAGGGAGGGGATGATGAGGTCACTGACTCCACGTGGGTGCCTGAAGGGAGAGAGGAGGAGGAGGAGGAGGAGGATGTGGCGTCACATGTCCAACGAGGCAGGATGCCCCCTGGAGGCCAGCTAGAGGCCAGCACAGCAACTGTACCACACCGCAGAGCTCCGCCTGTGCAGGGCGCTGCCTCTGCACGTTATCACAAAAGTTCTTTGGTGTGGGCCTTTTTTGAGACGAGTGCATCAGATCGCACCACTGCTATTTGCAATATTTGTCTCAAGCGTATCTCGCGTGGCCAAAACATCAGCCGCTTGGGCACCACAAGCATGAGCAGACATATGTCGACCTGCCATGCAGCTCGTTGGCAAGCACACATAAAAGACCCACACCAAAGAACAAAGCGGACCTCTCCTTGCTCCTCATCAGCTGGGATCTCCATCCCCACTATATCTTCAGTCCTCTCTGAAAGCTGCTCTGAGAGGACTGAAGGTGTAGAATTAGGTGTGTCACAACCAAGTACTTGCAGTACACCGACGTCCGATTGTAGCAGGCAAATTTTCCTGCCCCAGCTGCTGGACCGTCGAAAGAAGTATACTCCCAGCCATCCACATGCCCAGCGGTTGAATGCTAGCTTGGCTAAATTGCTAGCACTTCAACTGCTGCCTTTTCAGTTGGTAGACTCGGCCCCCTTCCGTGAGTTTGTTCAATGTGCGGTTCCTCAGTGGCAGGTTCCCAAACGCCACTTTTTCTCACGGAAGGCGATTCCGTCTCTCTACCGGCATGTGGAAGGCAATGTCCATGCCTCGCTGGACAGGGCGGTCAGCGGTAAGGTGCATATTACCGCTGACTCATGGTCCAGCAGGCATGGACAGGGACGTTATCTTTCTTTCACGGCCCATTGGGTCACTCTATTGGCAGCTGGGAGGGATGCAGGACAAGGTGCAGTAGTGTTGGAGGTTGTTCCGCCACCACGCCTCCAAAATGCTACTACTGGTTGTGACACACCTCTCTCCTCCACCCCCTCCTCTTCTTCTTCCTCCATGTCCTCTTCGAGTGCTCTGTCCTCGGAACCAGCGGTGCTCCGTAGGCGTACAAGGGGCTATGCGAGTACGCAGGCAAAAAGATGCCATGCCGTGCTTGCGCTGGTGTGTTTGGGGGACAGGAGCCACACTGGGCCAGAGGTTCTGGCAGCTCTGCAGGGGCAGGCCGAGAGGTGGTTGACGCCACGCCAGCTTAAGCCAGGAATGGTCATTTCTGACAATGGCACCAACCTCCTCTCCGCCCTGCGACAGGGGCAGCTCACCCATGTGCCCTGTATGGCTCACGTCCTCAACCTGGTGGTGCAGCGGTTCTTGGGCAGGTTCCCAGGCTTACAGGATGTCCTGAGGCAGGCCAGGAAAGTCTGTGTGCATTTCCGCCGATCTTATAATGCCAGTGCTCGGCTGACTGAGCTGCAAAAGGAGCTGAACCTGCCCAAGAACCGCCTAATATGTGACATGCCCACCAGGTGGAACTCAACGTTGGCCATGCTGCAGCGACTGCACACGCAGCAGAGGGCCATCAATGAGTACCTTTGCGACTACGGCACCAGGACAGGGTCAGGGGAGCTTGGCTTTTTTTCCCCACGCCAGTGGAGCATGATCAGGGATGCATGCACTGTCCTCTCACCATTTGAGGAGGCCACGAGGATGGTGAGCAGTGACAGTGCATGCATCAGTGACACTGTACCTCTTGTCCACCTGTTGGAGCATACGCTGCGTGGGATAATGAACAGGGCACTTGAGGCAGAACAGAGGCAGGAAGAGGAGGACTTCCTTGCCTCTCAAGGCCCCCTTTATCCAGACAGTGTTCCTTCTGTCCCACCCATCACACAGGAAGAGGATGAGGATGAGGAGGAGGAGGAGGATTGTGTGAGCATGGAGGTGGAGCCTGGCACTCAGCATCAGCAGCAGCAGCCTTTTAGGGATGATGTACAGTCCCAACAAACCAGTGGACTTGTACGTGGCTGGGAGGAGGTGGCTGGCGATCATGTCATCCTCAGTGACCCAGAAGACTCCGGACCGAATGCCTCAGCTAACCTACGCTGCATGGCCTCCCTGATCCTGCAAAGCCTGCGGAAGGATCCTCGTGTTCTTCGGATCAAGGAGAGGGACCATTACTGGCTGGCCACTCTCCTTGATCCACGGTACAAGGGTAAGGTTGCGGACCTTATCTTGCCATCGCAGAGGGAGCAGAGGATGAGACATCTCAGGGAGGCCTTGCAGAAAGGTCTGTGCAACGCGTTCCCAGAAACTGGGAGGTTACAAACTCCTGGTCCTGGACGACGAGTTGCTGAGGCTTCGGTCAGTAGCAGAAGGAGCGGTGGGGAAGGTGGATGTCTGACCGATGCGTTCAGACAATTTTTTAGTCCGCAGCCCCAAGGTATGATCGGTTCCAGCAACCATCGCCAGCGTCTGATATACATGGTGCAGGAATACCTAGGGGCAAGGTCAGACTTGGACACCTTTCCCACCGAAAATCCTCTGGCTTACTGGGTCCTGAGGATGGATCACTGGCCAGAGCTTGCACAGTATGCAATTGAGCTACTGGCCTGTCCTGCATCCAGCGTTCTTTCCGAACGCACATTCAGTGCTGCTGGAGGATTTGTCACCGATCATAGGGTGCGCCTGTCCACCGACTCGGTTGATCGACTGACCTTCATAAAAATGAATCAGTCTTGGATCACCACCAGCTACCAGACACCTGAAGCGGATATAACGGAATAATTTATAATGTCACATCCCTTCAAGACTGCCTATGCTGATGCTGAGTGACTGTCCTGTTATGTTCACTGACTATCCTCTTCCTCCTCCTCAATGATCCATGCCACCACACCAGTACCTAAGGCACAATTTTTCAGCCCCTGTATAACAGGGGCGTGTAATTACAATTTTTTAAAAAGATGCTTCGCAACAGGTGTGACTGCTGTGCTCCAAGTACAGTATCTGTGAGGGGTTGCAGTGTTGTGGCACCAGCACCAGTGCCTAAGGCACAATTTTTCAGCCCCTGTTGGGGCGTGTAATTACAATTTTTAGGCAATGCTTTGCAACAGGTCTCATTGCTGTGCTCAGAGTACAGTATCTGTGATGGGTTGCAGTGTTGTGGCACCAGCACCAGTGCCTAAGGCACAATTTTTCAGCCCCTGTATAACAGGGGCGTGTAATTACAATTTTTTAAAAAGATGCTTCGCAACAGGTGTGACTGCTGTGCTCCAAGTACAGTATCTGTGAGGGGTTGCAGTGTTGTGGCACCAGCACCAGTGCCTAAGGCACAATTTTTTCAGCCCCTGTTGGGGCGTGTAATTACAATTTTTAGGCAATGCTTTGCAACAGGTCTCATTGCTGTGCTCAGAGTACAGTATCTGTGAGGGGTTGCAGTGTTGTGGCACCAGCACCAGTGCCTAAGGCACAATTTTTCAGCCCCTGTATAACAGGGGCGTGTAATTACAATTTTTTAAAAAGATGCTTCGCAACAGGTGTGACTGCTGTGCTCCAAGTACAGTATCTGTGAGGGGTTGCAGTGTTGTGGCACCAGCACCAATGCCTAAGGCACAATTTTTCAGCCCCTGTTTAACAGGGGCGTGTAATTACAAATCTTGATCTAATAGTTCACAGCAGGGCCCATTCCTGCGCCCACCAAGAGTAACTATGAGGGCCTACAGTCTTGTGGCAACACCGTCCACCACCACCACCACCACCAAAGGCCCAATTTTTCTGCCCTGTTCAACAGGTGCATGCAATTACAAATCTTGATCTAATAACTCACAGCAGGGCCCATTCCTGCACCCACCAAGAGTAACTGTGAGGGCTTACAGTCTTGTGGCAACACCGTCCACCACCACCACCACCAAAGGCCCAATTTTTCTGCCCTGTTCAACAGGTGCATGCAATTACAAATCTTGATCTAATAACTCACAGCAGGGCCCATTCCTGCACCCACCAAGAGTAACTGTGAGGGCTTACAGTCTTGTGGCAACACCGTCCACCACCACCACCACCAAAGGCCCAATTTTTCTGCCCGGTTCAACAGGTGCATGCAAGTACAAATCTTGACCTATTAACTCACAGCAGGGCCCATTCCTGTGCCCACCAGTCTTGTGGCTACACCAACATCTAATAGGGCAAATTTCTGCAGAGTATATACGGCAGGCCCCTACTTTCAAACATCCAACTTATGAACGACTCCTACTTGCAAACGGCAAGAGAAAACAGGAAGTGAGAGGAAATCTACCCCTAGGAAGGGAAATTCTATCCTGTTAGATTTAATTTGGGAAAAAGGTATCTCCTCTCTACTGATGCTTTATCACCAATCCTTGTTTCAATTAAAACCCCACTTTTCCAAAAACATTTGTCATTGGGACGGAAAGTGAGGTGACATGTTCTGAACAGATGTGCAAAGACAGCAAATGTTACAGGGGTGATAACCCCTCCCTATGTTCTCCAAAAAGCTTAAAAATAGATTTTTTTGGGATGGAGCTACACTTCATAATGTACCTGTTCAGATTCTACTTAAGAACAAACCTACAGTCTGTGTCTTGTTTGCACCACCTATATACTGCTGTTCAGAGTATATAGGGTTGTAGGTATAGGGTTTTATTTTGGGTGCGGGGTCCCCCTTAATATCCATACAAGACCCAAAGGGGCTGGGGTGGGGGGGGTGATGGGGTAGCCATGCCATTTTTCTCAAGGATTTTCAGCCATATGGCGGCCAGGACAAGACATGACATTAAAGCCGCAAGTGGTTTTAAATGGCTTCTTTTTTTCCTTTACAAATGTCATTTTGTGCAAGGACAGTTCTAAACACGGGAAACACATGCCACTTCACAGGCATACTTTAGACACCCCCCAGGTACCATATTTAAAGGAAAATGTCACTTTTTTTTTTCACTTTATGCATCATTAAAATGACTGCTCCCGAAAAAACGTTAGTTTTTAAAATTTCTTTTTGCATTGATATATGTCCCCTGGGGCAGGACCCGGGTCCCCAAACCTGTTTTATGACATTAACATGCATATTGGCCGTTGTAATTAGCAATTTTGATTTCGAACGTTCGCGTCCATTATAACGAATAGGGTTTGAAAATTCGCGCGAACTTTCGGTCCGTTCGAAGGTTCTGGTGCGAACCGAACCCGGGGGTGTTCGGCTCATCCCTAGTGCTGAGTGGTATGAGAGCCTGGCGGGTAGTTGCAGGAGAAGCGGTTCAGGATCTGGATGCAGAGGGGATGAAGATCCACTTGGACAGCAGACAGGCAGACAGGTATACAGGTGGATGATGCTGAGCAGGAGCAGAGCAGATTGGTCGGGTCACAGGCAGGGTTGGCAACATACAGGCAACGAGGTACAGAGAAGAAGGCAGGTTCAAGGTCAAGGCAAGCCGAGGTCAGGTGCAGGCGGACGACTAAGGGGAATCCAAGTAACAAGCCAGGTAGTAAGGAGGTCAAAGTTCAGAGCAGATAACGAGTGCAAGGGTCACAGGGAGCTGTAGATCAGACAGCACTGATCTGGAGTGCACCAGCGGTTTAAATGGACTGATTGGTGCCGCGTGCGGGTGCGCACCCGCACGCACAGGCACATGCGCCCGCAGACCGGCACGCACACCAGCGTGCACAGGAGCGCGCACATCAACGTGCACAGGAGTGCGCACACCGGCGCGCCACGGGCATGCGCCAAGGCGGCCAATACCACGTCCAGCATGGGAATTTCCCTGACAAGGTCTGCAGGAGACTGAGACTGCACCCGCAATGCAATGCTCTGCAGGCTCCAGGAAAAAAATGCACATTTTTTACCTGAAAAAAAAGTGTATTGAATGTTTTCTTGAAAATGTGAACTTATCCTTTAAACTGTACTAGAATAAGCAAGAGTAGAGAGCTCACTGGCTTTGTGCATCACCTTTCACACCACTTGGTAAAACCAATAAAATACTCACATGAATATTAAAAATAAAGGCATATAATCCTCCATGAGTGGAAATACTCCATAGCAGGTATATGTTACTGACGCATTTCAAGGGATTTCTCAGAGCTCAGACTTTATACCTGTATTGTCAATATTCTTGTGAGTATTTTCTGAATTTTAAAGTGGTGTAAAAGGTAAAGAACCAGTGTGCTCTCTCCTCTTGCATATTGTAGCACATAAATCGCCAGTTTAGGCCTGATTTAGCTTTTCATGTGTAAATATATGGCTCTAAAACTGAAGTGCCCAAAACTATTTTGACAATTGTAATTTTCCACTTGTATCGATACAGCTATAGGCTCCACTAATGTATGCAATGTATGGATTTTGAAAGATTCATTTTGAAAGGAATTACCTTTTTTTAGTACCTGTTATACTCAAACAATGCAACAGTGAAGTCTAAAGCCTCGTACACACGGCTGGTTTTCTCGTCAAGAAACGACAAGAAAACTGCCGGGAGAGCTTTCTTGCCGAGAAAACCGTGCGTGTGTATGAGGCTTTCAGATTTCTCGTCAAGAAAACTGGCCAGAATCTCGACAAGAAAAATAGAGAACCTGCTCTCTATTTTCTCGCCGAGATTCTCGACGGCCTGTTTCCCGACGAGAAACCCGAGAGTGTGTACGCTTACCTGTCGCCGTGGAAACCCGCGCATGCTCGAAATGAATTTGACGCATGCGCGGTAGCTTCCTAGGCATAGGTAGGGTGTAGCAAGATGGCGGCGGCGGCATCGAATGTGACGAGCGCACGCTCGTCATAGTCGATGAGGTCACCGCGTTAGTTCCATTCAAAAGAACGGCGGTTCTTTTGAATCGAGCGTGTGTACACTCGGCCGGGACAAGATTCTTGTCAAGAATCTCGTCAGGAAAAACAACGTGTTTTTTCCTGACGAGATTCTCAGCCGTGTGTACGAGGCTTATGTCTCAAGATGGACCTACATAAAAAAAAAACACTACACTAGAGGTATTAACAATGCATACATACACATTTTCTGCATGTGGCACAATTTCTTGTAAACATTTTCCTCCAGAACAATATACCACTCATAATAATTCTTTCAATTATGACTCACACTTGAAAACTTGAAAACAATCACTTAACAACAGGAAATAACTGAAAAGGTACATTCCACTGATTGTCTGCTATGTTGTCAATGCTCTAAAATGTATTTCACCAATGAGTCAACTGAACTTTGCTTCCAATAGTCAGGTAGTGTTTGGAAAATGGAGAGCAAAAGGCTCCCCACCAGCAAGAAATGAATATTGTGTCAATCTCCGATGTATTCCAACATGAAAGCATATAAAGCATATAAAGTTCTTAGCTGAGATTTCATATAGGGGATCGGCAACAAGTCAATACTGTCATGGACATGTGAAGCAATACTATACTGGTGAATCCACCAAGCCAGTCACCTGTTATTTAGTTGTTTGCCTGGACTCTAGCTTTAATTACCGTATATACTCGAGTATAAGCCGAACCGAATATAAGCCGAGGCACCTAATTTTACTACAAAAAACTGGGAAAACCTATTGACTCGAGTATAAGCCTAGGGTGTCCATCTGCATGCCTCACTGTGCCTCACTTTGCCTCACTGTGTCCATGTGCATGCCTCACTGTGTCCATGCCTCACTGTGTCCATGTGCATGCCTCACTGTGTCCATATGCATGCCTCACAGTGCCCATGCCTCACTGTGCCCATGCTTCACTGTGCCCATGCCTCACTGTGTCCATGACTAGCCTGACGTTTAACATGGGAGACTATGGAAGGGGTGCCCAGCTTTGAAAAATCGGTGCTCCCCGGCCGTAGGTCCCCCAGACAACAATCTTTGCACACTTATAGAGGAAAAATGGGGCTACATGTGTGCCAAGTTCCGGGTTCAGAGAACCTACAACCGGCCGGTACTGGGTCCCCAAAATCACCGGAGAAATTACTGTTTAACATGGGAGTCTATGGAAGGGGTGCCCCACTTTGAAAAATCGGTGCTCCCGGGCCGTAGGTCCCCCAGATAACAAACTTTGCACACTTGTAGAGGAAGAGTGGGGCTACATGTGTGCCAAGTGTGGCCAGTCTCCAAAGTCCAGGAGATCAGGCGCAAAACGGGGACTCGAGTATAAGTCGAGAGGGGCATTTTCAGCACAAAAAATGTGCTGAAAAACTCGGCTTATACTCGAGTATATAATTTCACACCCAAACAATTACACATTTTCCAAAAGCAGAGACCTTGGAGAATAAAATAGTGGCAGTTGCAACATTTGCACAGCACCGCAAATATGTAGATACCATACATGTCAAGCCTTAAAATTGTACACACTTGTGAAAACCCAAAAAACGATGGTATCGAAAATTCTCCATTGACTCCGCTTTAAAAGCCTCTACAGGTTATCAGTTTAGATTTACCTGTGAATGATGGCCCTAGAATTTTTTCTCTCATTCTGATGATCATGGTGATACTTTACATGTGTGGCACAAGTTATGTTTACATACACCTGTTGGTGGGCTTAATTTTGTTTAAATATATTTATTTTTTTCATTAGAAATTTTTATTTTTAGGGGGGCGTGGCCTGGACGTGATGAGAGAAGGTCGCAGCTAGCGGGAGCTCCGACGATTGAGGAGACTAACCGCCTTCCCACGGGGCCATATTGCACCCCTTTATTGCTACTTTTACCCTGCACCCCTGTGGGAACATCAGGTGCATGCCTTCACACAAAAAAACACAGAAATCTAAGCCGCAAGGGTCCCTAACTACTTACCTTCTCCGTGCCACTGAGAAGTCCGGTATGGCTAAAGATGGCGCTCATGCACAACGTGGCTCCCCGTCACAGCCGGCGTCTCCGGAGGCTTCAGTTTCAACCTTTGGGGATGGTGAGTATCCTGCCCAGCTCACCAAGGCTGATCTGGAGGACAGCCTGGCCTCCATGTATGAAAAATTGGCTGAGAAGTTCCAAAAGGAATTACACAAGGCTACCAGTACACTTTCGCTGGAGATCACTGCCCTGGGTGGCCGCACTGATCTTTTGGAGACGAAGCACGACGAGTTAGCCTTGGCGCACGTCGATCTCCGTAAGGATTATGAGGCCCTGGCTGAAAATTTCCAACTGGTGCAGTCGCAGGTCGAGGACCTCGACAATCGAAACAGAAGAAACAACCTCAGGCTACGGGGTGTTCCTGAGTCGGTTGTGGACCTCCCTGCCGCAGCTACCAAGTTATTCCTCAATCTCCTTCCCTCGGCGCCCACCACGGCGTTTGTGTGTGATCGGATCCACAGGGCCTTGCGCCCCAAACCCCCAGCAGAGAAACCACCGCGTGATATAATCCTCTGTCTGAAAGATTACTTGATAAAAGAAGACATTCTCCGTGCTGCTAGGAACGCGGCGGCCATTGATCTAGACGGGGTGAGGATTCAAATTTTCCCGGATATCTCGCAGGCAACCCTTGACCGCAGACGTCAGATGAAGGAAGTTACATCGGTCCTTCAGTCTGCTCGCATTCGCTATAGATGGGGCTTCCCGTTTAAACTCTCCATTCCCCATAATGGAACCACTTACACTGCCTATAATGTTGCAGACGGAAAGGAGATATTGATCAAATTGGGCCTTTTGGAGCCAGAAGCTGTGAACCGCAGACCTCCCACTCCAGGGCCTAACCCGTTATGGAACACTCCATCGTCGCGCAGGAACCAGGGCAGATGGCGCCAGCCGTTCCGGGATCAGCCTGCTTAACTGTCCAGACTCGGAGACTCTTCGGTTGTCCCTACCACGCCAGTTTCCCGTGAGTAACGACTTCTCCCTGATTAAGTTTGGGGCCTGAGCCAGGCTGGAGACTTTGCTGACAATACTGCATTAACCCCTATTTTAGGCTGTTTGAGCCCAGGCCCGTTCGGAAGAAGCCTTACACCCTATATCCAGACAGTCCTGTTTGTTTTTCCTTGTTTTTTTTTTTCTTTTCTTTCCTGATGATCCTGCAGGAACACTCGTCTGCTTTTCCTTCCGGGTGGAGGACGTGCACCAGTGCTACTTCATTGATCTGACAGTCCTCGAGGCGGTACGTCTCCTCTCACTCAAATGTCCCCCCCCGCTAGCTCTCGGACCCAGGCCGTTGTGAGGTTCAGGGTGATGTGCATTTTATGGTCACCCTGTTCGTCGCTGCGACCCCATCGGGGTCCTCCGGTTAGTATAGGACGGTATAGTCCATTGGAAGTATTTTTTTGGTCATTAGGAAAGTTTTCCTCTGACCCCCATGCTCTTACGTGGTTTTTGAGCTTTTTTGTGTTAAGATATTTTTGTTTTTTTCATATCTTTGCATTGAACCTTGAAATGTCAGTTTTATTGCTTATATCTCTTACTAGTATTCAGACATTTATTTCCACTATCCAGAGACATGTGTGTTATGTTAGATTCAAGAATGTGGCTAAAATGGCTATTCCACGGGCAACCCTTACCTGCATAATCTCCTCCCATCCCCATGCCCCCTCCCTGTTACTTTATGATGGCTCTTAAAGTCATTTCTCACAATGTCCAGGGCTTTAACTTGCCTCAAAAGCGGAGGAAAGCCTTTAGGCACTATAAAAGTCTGGGAGCAGACATACTCCTGCTGCAGGAGACTCACTTCTCTAACTTAAACCACCCACAATATTTTGATAGATCTTTTAAGCAATTTTATTGTACCTCCCATCCCAATAAAACCCCTGGAGTGGCCATAATTGTTAGGAACTCGGTTGTTTTTGAAGTTGGACACGTATATAAAGATCCGGGTAGCAGGTTTATAATCTTGCAAGGCAAGATCCAGGGCCGGGCTGTTACTATTGCCTCTATATATGCCCCTAATGAAGCACATGCCTCCTTCTTTAGACAATTTTTTCAAATATTAGAACGATATCTATCGTCACACTTGATAATTGGAGGGGATTTTAATCTCACAGCTAACCCAGGCCTAGATAGGAGCAAGAGCACCCCCGCTACTAAAGCATTTCCCAAAACCCTGACAGGTAGCCTAAACTCCCTGCAGCTTATTGACACGTGGCGAGCACACAACATTGGATGTAGATCTTATACATTCTACTTGAATCCTCACGACAGCTATGCCCACTTGGACTATATCTTTAGCTCCCCAACAGTCTTAGCCAACTCCTCCGGGGCAGAAATTCATGTTTGCCCCTGGTCTGACCACCACATGGTTGAGTTTGCGATCAACGGGATGGGCCTCAAGCCCACAACCTATTCCTGGAGACTGAATGATTCGCTGCTCACTGACTCCTCCACGGTCGAGGTGCTCAACACCAAGCTCCAGGAGTACTTTGTGGATAATCACCTCCCAAACACCTCACCGTGCACTTTGTGGACTGCCCATAAGGCTGTCATGAGGGGTAACCTTATTGATATAGCCTCCAAAAAAAACAGAGCCAAACTATCTGAACTTCGCTCTCTCACAAGGGCCCATGATAGACTATATTATCGCTACAATCAGGATCCCTCCCCGGTCCTTCTTCAACAAATCCATAGCAAAAAACAAGCGTTAGACCTCCTGCTCTCTGAGGGTACGGAAAAGGCCTTGAGATGGGCTAAAGCAAAATTTTTACTGCGTAGTAATGCATCTTCTACTATGTTCGCACGAAAATTAAACCAGGCTACGAGACCCTCGCATAACTATAGACTCCGTAATTCTGCTGGTGTTCTGGTCTCTCACCCTAATGACGTCATGGATATTTTTGTAGATTATTATAAGAACCTGTTTAAAATGACTGGCCCAACCTCTGACCCCTCAAGGCAATCCTGGTTCTCAGACCTAACTCTACCCACTCTAACAGACCAGCAATTAGAGGCCCTGAATGCTCCATGCACCGAATTGGAAATACAGACAATCATCAAATCTCTCAAATCTTCGACTGCCCCTGGCCCAGATGGCTATTCCACTTCCTACTACAAGAAATTTTCCCACATCTTATCCCCTCATTTGACCTCCCTTTATAACCATGTCTTGAAAGGAAACGACTTTCCGGCCGAGGTGCTTCTAGCCAACATGTCCCTCATCCCCAAACCCCACAAAGATCATTCATTACCACAAAACTTCCGCCCGATCTCGGTAATCAACAATGATCTGAAAATCTTTGGTAGACTACTAGCAGATAGATTAACCTCCGTGATCACCAGTCTGATCTCTCCTGCCCAGACGGGATTCATTCCCAGTAGGCAGATCACTGATAACATATGCCTGGTCACCAATATAATACAAGACGCCAACTTACATTCTAAACAAACTCTCCTTCTCAGCCTGGATATACACAAGGCATTCGACAGCGTTAGCTGGTCCTACCTTGATTGCTTGTTGCCCAAATTTGGCATCTATGGAGAATTCATACAGGTATTTCATGCCTTGTATGGAAACCCACAAACGCGCATTAAACTGCCAGGCACCAATTCTCAATTTTTCCCCCTTCAGAGGGGCACTAGGCAGGGGTGCCCGTTATCCCCTCTCCTTTTTGCTCTAGCTATTGAACCCCTATCCCGTGCCATAACTGACAATGTTAATATAAAAGGATATTGTAAGGGCCCAGATGAATATAAACTCAGCTTATATGCGGATGATGTGCTCCTGTTTCTGACCAACCCACTTATAGCACTACAGAATCTCACCTCTCTATTAGATTCATTCCATCAAATTTCAGGATTGGGAGTTAATTTAGGATGAAGGACTAGCATCAAGTGTAGAGCTTGAAGGACACCGCCACTCGCTGGTTCTTCTTTTTAAGGGTTGTTTGCCCATTTTTATTAAAAGAAGTTCAAAACAAAATCAAAAGGTTTTCCCTCGCAGGGGTTTCAGTACTCCTTTTCAACAACAAAATGACATTCAGCCTCCTGGCTTATACATGCAGCAGTGCTGCTCAGGCCTTCCACTTCAGGCTCTTGTCTTTCTCCTATAGACTATTCCATCTGCAACACCATCCATTTGGATAGCAGCCCCTTGCTGCTCTGACCCTCAGACCTGGGTCTCTGGCTTCCACTGTGCACACAAGCACTCTCTGACTTCTCCAGTGCACACTTGCACTCTATGGCTTCCCCAGTGCACACCTGCACTCGTCGGGAGGGTGGGGCCCAGAATGCTGGTCCTGATTCTACTATCAGGCCCACACACACCTGAACAATCAGTGTGCAGTTGAGTCTCAAAACCCGGATCCAGGACTGGGGATTTCATCCCACCCGGATCTCTAAGAAATCCCCAAGCTCCGGGTCCCAAAGTGGATTTTAGTAAATCATGAGGAAACTGAAAAGCCAGTTTCCTCCCAAACAAGCAAATACCCTGGAGCCCCTCAACCTGCCTGGTTGAGAATCCTGTATTCATACACGGGTGGGGTACCACACTACCACATACCCTCCCCCTTTGTTTCGATCCGGAGGGAGGAACACCAGCACCCATCATTATGGTTGGGACACCTCTGTGCTGGCTGTCAGCCACGTAGGCCCAACCTTTTTTCCGGGTGCGCTTCCAGGTATGTCCCACCCTGGATCTTAACAAGGTCCTATATTTCCCTATACTCAGCCTTCTCCCTCTTCTTTTGGGGTTCCATAAGCACTGCCTCTCCTGAAATTTTAACAGGGCACCCCTGGTCTTTCTACCAACCCTTCTGCCTCCACGCTTCAGGTTCCCAGGTTTCCCAATACCTTTGGACACCACACTGTCATGTACCTTTAACAAACTATTTGGTTCATCATTGACAGACATATTCAAACCAACATTACACCTCTCAACGTTGCACAGATCACCAATGCCTTTTTTTTCAGCATTTGCTAGGGCAGCGTCTGCAGAGGGCACACATAATGGAGGGCTGCCATTACCCACGGGAACCTCACAGGACGTCACCTCCCCTGGGTTCACCCACTCTGCAGGCAGCTGTCCTACCACTTGACCTGTTCTGATGCCATCTGTATTTTTATCCACCTGAACAGACAAGCTCTTGTCTGATCCACATACCATTTTTACCGCACTTCTTATCCGTTTCCCTGTCTCGGGGACCTTATTAGGTTTGTCACCTAAACCAAACATCGGACTGGGGACCCCAGTCTTTTTAACCACCTTCGGTTGAGCCCCGGTCAGGATTTCTGCTGCTTTCTGGTCCACACTTGGCCCTTCCATCTCATGTGATTCTTCCACTGGTACAGCATACACACCCTTCACCGACAACTGACCAGTACTACCTTGGACCATAGCAGCAGAAATGCCTTCCACCTGGCTGTTAGGTGGTGAAACCTCAGACACTTTTTTTTCACCAAAGCCTCTCCCATATACCTCTTGTACAGGAAGTAACCCATCAGCATACCTAGAGGCGATTTTTAACACTAGTAATACAGTCATAAATAAACCATTTCTGTCTTGTCTTCCTTTGTGCTGTACCACCTGCCACTCAGGGGTCCACCTAATGGTACTCCGCAGTACCAGACTGTCTGACTGTGGTGGAGACACCCCAGTATAGACTGGCTGTACATCCCAAAGTTTAAGCATCTCTTTTAACACTTTTGTTAGAAACCATACCCTTGGCTCCAGACCCAAGTCCTTCCTGGGGACTTTCCTGACACTGGGGATGCAGACAGACTCACTTGCTGAGACGTGAGAGGTTGCAAGGTTTAATGGAACCTTCTCCCAGCTGGAGACAACCACAGCCTGGTGCTCTACCAGAGCGCTGCCAGGTGCTTGACTCATACCCAACTTCTCAGGTTCAGCACCAATGAACTGCTTCACATTACCAGTGACAACGTCACTTTGACACGCCATGTCAGCATAATTTTTGTAGGTTACTGACAAAGTGTCTGCTGTGTGCTCGCCCTTATATGGTCCATATTTCTCACGAGGGTTAACCCCTGCAGCAGCCACCGCGCCCTCAGGTATAAGCTGTTCTGCTGTCCCTCCTGCTGGCACAGCAGAAACTTTGTCCACCTTATTTTTGTGCATGAAAGCCTCATCTATCAGGGACATTAGATTTTTACCCCAACTATCCCAATCCGTTGTAGCTGTGCTCCATTCACTGGCGTTCCTCAGCCCTGATCCATCCGCCCAAGGAGACACATTAGAACAGATGGGTTTAGTTTCAGATTCATCACCCAAATTACGAATCATGGCAGACTTCGGTAACACATGTTTTAGCACCGCAGGTTGCAATACACCACAACCACCACCTTGCTCGGGCGGCGCTTCATAAGCCTCACACACCTTTGCATTTTTCACAGGTTGTGTTAACCCACCATTTAGCGGCACATTTTTAGTACTAGCAGCTTGCACTAACACATTACCATTACACGGTACAGTTCCACTCTGTCCCACCAGAGTGACATCGCAGTTGTCCATGGCAACCTCCGACTCCAATACATGAAGTTCCCTGGAGATTTCTGGGGACAACTGTGCTGTCTTACCACCAATTGCTACAGGCAATGACCCATTTGTGACAACAGCTTTTGTTCTGGAAGAACCTGGGATTTTCCCAACAGCAGCAAACTTTTCATTACCAGTAATACTTAAAGCATTTTTAGTTTTTGCAGGCTGTCCTAGCCCACTGCCAACTTGAGGCTGGCAGACATTAGACACAACACTTTTAGTCATCAACACAGGTTCTGTTTGGACTTTAACCCCTGCATTCCCACTGGGTATGAAAAAGTCATTCTCAAGCGCACATTCTGTGGCCCCACTAACTGGGGTCACTCTCACATCATCATTGACAGTCTCGTAGCCAGTTCTTTTATACCTGAAATCAGCAGTTCCAGGCATCATTTCATTAAAGATAGTCTTACCCACCACAGTAGTTGGGGTCTCCATCTTCATTTGAGTACGTTGTCTTAAGAACCAGTCCTCAGCCGCACATTTACTGGCCAACTCCCCCTGGTGGCCATGGGATGAAATCTCAGCAGGCATCTCCCACTGTTTAGCACCCCCTGCAGACACCACAGAAAACTCCTCCTTGTTGCCAGGGGTGACTGCAAACATATTTGCAAAGGGATCTTGGCCCACAGATAAAGAGTTCTGTTTAGCAACATTACCTCTAGGTGCACCCCAGAATATAGGGCAAGACAATATTTCGTGCCCCAGCTGGCCACATTCCAGGCATGGTACTGGATGACTTTTCCCTAGTGCGTTTCTCTCCTGATGATTCCTTCCAGGCATAACTTCCACTCTCGTTGCCATGGGAGATCGCAGTCTCCCAGCAGAGCTTTGCTGGCTCTCTCCAACATGCTGTATTGGCTCCTCCGGAAGCCACTTGTCACGACCCATGGGAGGCACACCCCTTGGTCCACAGACAGCCCGACTGGCCTCATCTGTGTTGCTATGGGCAACCACTCTCTGTCCTGGCCTTTGATCAGCCTCTCTTCTGGCATATAACACAGGCTTCTCAGACCTTTGTTTTGCTAGGTAGCTTTGCACTGGAGCCAGGGACAAAAGGCACTTGGAGACTGCATGCCCCCACTCACTGCACCGCAAACAGCGCACTTGGTTCCATGTCTTGTCAGGGTTTCCCACCCTGCATCTGCTGGACCCTGTCTCAAGCTGTGTCACTTTCACACTTTTCACAACAGCTGCTGGTTTAACTGCAGCAGTGTTGCCAGGGACAACAACACCCCTCTCCCAGGCATGGACATTCGGCAGCTCTCTTTTTGTATGGAAGGTTGGCTTGCCTTCCACTTTAGCTTGGTCCAATCCTGCCAGGTGTCGCTTGCACCAATCCACTGCAGATTCAAACGCTGGTGGACTCTCCACACAAGCCGTCATCTGTGCATTCATTGCACCAGGGTTGCTAGGGACAACAGCAGCCCTCTTTTCTGTTGGAAAACTCTGTTTAGGCATGTATGGGGTTCGATCAGGCGGTAACAACCCCTCCAGCCACAGAGCTCTATCTATCATCCCAGCCATCCTTGCTTCTTTTAGGCGTTTTGATCGCCCCATCCTTGCAGTCTTGCACACAGCAACTTGTAACAGTTCTTGGCGGAGAAAAGGGAAAAAAAATAAAAAATCTGTTTGTTTCTCCTTTCACAGGTACACAACCTGCATGCAACAGTCCATCAAATAAACTTCTGCGCAATGCAGTTTGCCTGGCTGCCACACACAGCTAGCAGCAGTTCACTGCAGAGAAACAGGTACACCACCTGCAACAAATTGGAGCACTGTCTCTTCAAGGCTAGTTACCTTTCGCTTGCAGGTTCTCCTCACCTGCACACACACAGATTATGCAGTCTCATGCACCAAAAACACAGTTCATATAACAGATGAACTTACTTGATTGTATGGATCTCAGATTGTGCCAAAATTCTCCACCACTTGTGAAGGACTAGCATCAAGTGTAGAGCTTGAAGGACACCACCACTCGCTGGTTCTTCTTTTTAAGGGTTGTTTGCCCATTTTTATTAAAAGAAGTTCAAAACAAAATCAAAAGGTTTTCCCTCGCAGGGGTTTCAGTACTCCTTTTCAACAACAAAATGACATTCAGCCTCCTGGCTTATACATGCAGCAGTGCTGCTCAGGCCTTCCACTTCAGGCTCTTGTCTTTCTCCTATAGACTATTCCATCTGCAACACCATCCATTTGGATAGCAGCCCCTTGCTGCTCTGACCCTCAGACCTGGGTCTCTGGCTTCCACTGTGCACACAAGCACTCTCTGACTTCTCCAGTGCACACTTGCACTCTATGGCTTCCCCAGTGCACACCTGCACTCGTCGGGAGGGTGGGGCCCAGAATGCTGGTCCTGATTCTACTATCAGGCCCACACACACCTGAACAATCAGTGTGCAGTTGAGTCTCAAAACCCGGATCCAGGACTGGGGATTTCATCCCACCCGGATCTCTAAGAAATCCCCAAGCTCCGGGTCCCAAAGTGGATTTTAGTAAATCATGAGGAAACTGAAAAGCCAGTTTCCTCCCAAACAAGCAAATACCCTGGAGCCCCTCAACCTGCCTGGTTGAGAATCCTGTATTCATACACGGGTGGGGTACCACACTACCACATTAGCTAAATGCTCGGCCATGCCAATCAATATACCAAATGATCTTGCAACCTCGCTGAGGCAACACTTTGATTTCGCTTGGTGTACAGACTCCTTTCGCTACTTAGGGATACAGCTGACTCCTACCTTTCAATCCTTGTTCCATGTAAACTATCATCCCATAGTCTCTCATGTCAGATCCCTGCTTAAAACTTGGGATAAATTTCACATCTCATTCCTGGGCAGAGTCACAGCTATAAAAATGGCCATTTTGCCTAAGTTGCTATTTTTCTTCAGGGCCCTCCCTATATACGTCTCTAAGTCCTACATTTAATCAATCCAGAAAGAAGTCAATAAATTTGTGTGGCATAATAAGAATCCAAGATTTCACAAATCCCTACTGTATAGACCTCAGCCCCTGGGAGGTTTGGGCCTTCCAGACCTTTGGCGCTATTATTTAGCTTCCAGGTTTGCTCAATCCGCTCAATGGCACGCCTCCACAGACGGTGTTCCGTGGTTAACTTTTGAGACTCAGTCTATCCTTCCCTTCCACCTGCCAGGGTTATTGTGGTCCAGATCCATTAAGTCAGGCCACCTTGCTCCACTGAACTCGGTTGTAAGCCAATCGGTACACCTTTGGTTGCTATACGGCCATAAATTCCACTTACCCTCTCCCCTATCCCCATTGTATTCCTTTATAGGAGACCCTGATTTCCCTCCAGCCTTTCGGGATAGGGCTACATTCTCCCGGTGGTTAACTTCAGCTGTTATAACGTTCCAATCTTTGAAGGACGGTCGTCATTTTAAACACTTCCAACAACTACAAGCAGAGTGGGAATTCCCCCCCACAGAGTTGTACAGATATATACAGGTCAGGCATTTCTACCAGAATAGGGGCCCCCTAGAATCTCAAACCCAGAATACCCCTTATGAACGCATATGTACCCACTCTTCCAGGGATAGTGGGGTTATATCTAGAATATACACTATACTTAACGAATTTGCCATGCCGGCAAAAACCAAACCTATGATGAAATGGGAGGGGGAGTTAGGCATGACTTTCGACCCGTCAGACTGGGAGGAGATGCTGACGAATATGTATAAAAACACCAGAGCCTACTCCATTCGGGAAACGGCTCTAAAACTGCATCTAAGGTGGTACATGACCCCCGCACACCTACACTCCATCTACCCTGCGGTTTCCCCGCTCTGTTTTCGGGGCTGCTCTGAGGTAGGCACGTTATTACACATTTTCTGGAGTTGTAGGTACCTTAGGCCTATTTGGCAAACAGCGGCCTCAAAAGTATCGGCCATCGCTGGCCACATTATTACACTCACTGCCCAAATGTGCCTATGTTTTACGTCCATACCTGACGTCCCTTTGCCCTGTGCTAAGCTAATCCACTCACTTTTCTTGGCCATCCATTGGGTAACTGCGCTCAACTGGCGTTCTTCTTCCCTTCCGTGGTCACAAGTATTGGCACGTATGGATGCCATCAAATTGGCGGAACGCATTCACCACACTTTATATGATACAATGCTAGTATTTGAAAATAAATGGAAACATTGGTCGAATGTGCTTTGATAAAAGTTGTATAACTCTCTCTGCTTTCACCTTATATAACCTCTCTACTCCTCATGTATTGATTCCCGTTATATATGCCGTTATCTTCTACCCATGTCCTGAGCTTATGTATCATTATTTGTTTCGAATATGATGTCTGACATTTTCTTTGTATGATGTTGATCCTTGAATAAAATCGTTTGTAAACAAAATAAATTGTTATTTTTAGTTTTTTTGTTTTTTTGTTTTTTTTTTCCTTCAAATAACTGTATTGCTATCACAAAGTGGCTAACACACTTCTCTTTTGTTAGCATGGGAAGGTGACGGGTCCTCTTTATGGAGTCATCAGGGATCTATTGAAGCCCCAATGTCTCTCCTGCTCTCCACTGCAGCTAATCAGGCACAGATTGTGCCTGATTAGTTGAATCCTCAGCTACAATATGACAGCTGTGAACCTGGTAGTGACATAATGCACTTTGCTTCTGGGTTCTTTAGTCTGAGTGGTATAGGGGAATCCCTGATCACCTCCTATTCTCACTGTTAGTGCCATTTACCAACGTACCAGGTTCCCCGGAGGATTGAGAGAGCCCCAAAGCCACTGTAGACTCTGCCAGCAGAGGAGGTGCGCACCTTTAAATCCTTGTAAAAGTGATTGGGCAGCTCTAGAGCCACCTAGATGACTTTTACCTAAAAGCCCCTCGCTAGCTCTAAAATTTGATACCAAGCTCACGACTGCAGCATCAGCAGCTGTGTGCGTTAAGCCTTTGAATATCAGCACATTTAATACCAGGATGTACCTTGGTAGATAAGGGGTTAAGGAGGTCTTCATAAAGAAATCCTGTCGCCAACTTAAAAAACATTCAGGAAAAGTGTTATGGATGACATGTTTCTTTAAATGCAACTCTATGGTGCATCTCTGTTGTACTTCTTCCTGTGTTGTGTTTCCTGTTTCCTGCTGGTTCTTTCAGTAAACATGGCTTATGTACAGTAATGGTTTGTGCTGTCTCTCTACATATATCACGATAAACATGGTGTCAGAAGATTTGGATCCATGCTCTTTCTACACATTTGATGCTGAGAGCCTGCCAGCCTTCATGTGAGTGTTCTTGGAACTGATTGTGCCTCCTGACAATTGCAGTCCTGTCCTGGATGCTGAGTGTTTGCAGCAAGGAAAACAGCATCATGGCAGCTAACAGCATCCCACTGCCTGAGGCAATGAGGGTGAGTGGAGATGTTGGCAGTAACTGGGACAATTTCAGGGCTGAGTTTCAGGACTATTCCCTAGCCACAGGGTTAAATGAGAAGTCTGCAGCAGTGCAAGCAGCCACGCTGAGAAGGATAATGGGCAGTGAATGCCTCCATGTTTACAAGCATAATCTGAACCTCACAGAGGAGCAAAAGAGTGACACCAAAACCATTCTGGATGCATTAGAAGCTTTCTTCAGACCTTCTAAAAATGTCATCTATGAAAGATATATATTTGGCTGCTGTAAGCAAGAAGACTGAATCAATAGACAGGTTTGTCACACGGCTAAGAGCAAAAGCTGCAAGCTGTGAGTATGGCTCTCTGAGAGATGAACTTATTTGTGATAAAATAGTTTTGGGTATCACCAGTGAAAGCACACGCCGCCACCTATTGAGGAAACATGATTTAGATCTACAAACAGCAATTGAGATATGTCGCACTGATGAACTTTCTGACAAACATATGAAAGCTATGGAGCAGGATAAACTGATTGACAATATCAATGCAGCCTCTAAACAACAGCAAAACTTCAAAAACCACCAGCATAAGTTTCAGCACAAGGGTCACCTACACAACTCACCTGGGAGGAAGCCTGCATCATGCAAGTATTGCGGCAATGTGCATGTACGATAGAAAGAAAAGTGTCCTGCATATGGGAAAATCTGTACTGCATGTGGTAAACCAAATCACTTTGCAAGAGTGTGTCTCTCCAGTAAAATGGAAGCAAGGAAGCTGCACACAATTGAGCAAATGTCAGATCCGGAGAATGCACACCTGCTTAGCACTGATATGGTTTACTCCTCAGAATGCATTGGTGCTGTAAACACAAAGGGCAAAAAATGGTTTGTAAACCTCAGATTAAACAATATAATCCAACCCTGCCAGCTAGACTCGGGTGCAACGTGTGATGTCATGAGTATAAAGGACAAAATGAAACTGGCACCCAGAGCACCCCTTCAGCCTAGTAGCACCAAACTATAGTTGTATTCAGGGGAACTAATGGAATCATTGGGGCTATTCCAAACAGAATGCAGCATACGTGATTGTATACACAAACTGAACTTTGAGATTGTTGATGCCGATCAGAAACCGCTATTATCAGATTCAACATGTGAGTGCCTTGGACTGATGCTGTTCACCATTCCTGCTGAGCTACATAATGTTGATAATCAGCCTGCAAAATCTCTGACTAGGCCACTGACAAAACAGCAAATTCTTCACACCTACAGTGATGTGTTTGAGGGCCCGATAGTCTCTGTTCCAGGAGAGGTTCTTTTGAACTTGATCCTACCATTCAACCTGTACAATGTGCCCCACGCAATGTGCCTATCGCCATTAAGCCACTGGTTAAAGCTCAACTAGATAAATATGAAGCTGAAGGACATCTAACTTCAGTAACAGAGCCTACAGATTGGATCAGTAACATGGTTGTTATCAGAAAGCCTGAGAAGATCAGAATATGCATTGATCCCAAGTTTCTGAATATGGCCCTGAAATGGTCACACTACTTAATGCCAACACTCGATGATATTTTGCACAAACTACCTAAAGCACGTGTCTTCACACTTGTGGATGCTAGAGATGCCTTTTTTACAGTGCAAACTGGATGAAAAGAGTAGCTACATGACCACGTTCTGGACTCCTTGGGGCAGAAAGAGATGGCTCAAACTACCATTTGGAGTCTCTGTAGCACCGGAGGTATACCAGCGAAAGCAGCATGAACTATTAGGTGGTCTTGACGGAATTGAGCCAATAGCTGATGACATTCTTATAGTTGGCTGCGGCAATACAGATGAGGAGGCTGAGCAAGACCATGATGAAAAGTTAATAGCGCTACTGGATCGTTGTAGGCAGGTGATGCTGAGGCTTAAGCCTCGTACACACGACCGAGTTTCTCATCGTAAAAAACACGTCGTTTTTTTCGATGAGATTCTTGTTAACCTTGTCGATTTTCTCGTCAAGCTTTCCATGCGTACACACTGATATTTCCCAATTTCCTCGTTGTTCTCCGCGGTCACGTCCAGCACGTACGACGGCACTATAAAGGGGAAGATCTTTTTTCTTGGCGCCACCCCTTGGGCTGCTTTTGCTGATCTCGTGTTACTGCGTGTGAAGTAAAAGTTTGGGAAGAGACGATTCGCGCTTTTCAGTCTTCATACTTTTCAGTTAGTTTTCTGCGGTTCAGTTTGTGCTTGTGGGTTCGTATCTTGACTTTCAGGGCATCAAGGCAGGTCGTATCTGTTTTACAGTGCGTTCTTGCCTGTTCGTTTCTGTTTTTCAGTTCGTTATTCATAGGCCTTGCTGTTCTAAAGTGCATTCTGTTCTGTACGTTCTGATAAGACGACCGTTTCCTAGCCATGTCGCCTGGACGTTCTCGTCGTCGAGTTCGTGCTGTGCGTGCGCTTGGTGTTGGTCTGCTTGTTTTGGACCAAGACCAGTCCATGAATGGTGTGAGGAGGAGTTCATGGACCAAGAATTGGTTGCTCCAGCGGGACCAATTCTGCCATATACCTCTGCTGCGGGAGATCGTCGAGAATAATCCTGAGGACTACAGGAATTTTCTGAGGATGTCTGACCCCGTTTTTCAGGAACTGTTGGCTTTGGTGTCCCCCTATATTACCAGGCAGGACACCGTTATGCGGGAAGCCATCAGTGCTGAGCAGAGGCTCATCGCCACCTTACGTTATCTGGCGACAGGGAGAAGTCTTCAGGACTTGAAGTTCAGGACAGGCATCTCCCCCCAGGCTCTGGGCCTCATAATCCCAGACACCTGTTCTGCTATTATACAAGTCCTGCAGGAGGACTATATTAGGGTAAGTTTTCTCCCTTTACATCACATTTTATGTATTTAATGTATGATAATGTATTGTATTTCTTTCATCCTTCCCTAATTACCATGATTGTAATATACTGAGAATGTCCCCTTTGTCCCCATGCATGCTGGAAGCTTTAGATTGCCCCTTTTTTCTCCTCCATGCATATTTCCCTTCACTAACCTTTCCAGCAGGGGCGCCTGTTGCTCCAAATGTTTGGGGGTTCAAACCCCAATTTAGGAAATAAACTTCCTCCTTTTTTGCTCTGGTGCCTATTAAACGCCCCCATTTGTTCCCTCCAATGCAGCCATTTTGTTCCCTCTAATGCAGCCATTTTGTCCCCTCCAATGCAGCCAGTTCCCCCCCAGCCCTGCACTTACCTTCTTGTGGTCAGCGTCATCCTTCTTCTGTCCTTGATGTCTTCTCCTTCCCTTGATGTTGCATCAGCCAATCATGTTACCATTAAACAGACTTGGTGAACATGATTGGCAGAGCAGCCTGTCAGTGTTTACCCAAGGAATGTCCCCCCCCCCTGCGTCCCCTATTTAACTTTTCTGAAGCCAATTACATCCCTCAGGCTGTAATGTGCAAGACAATTTTCCTCCCTATTTCTGATATGCAATTTTAAGCCCATAAATGCCGCAGTTCTTCATATGTCGGTCGCTTAACAGGGGGCCATCCACCTGAATAGTGGGCGGCATAGACAATACATAGGTTAATGCAAGGCATGAACCTATGTATTGTTCTGAGTGACGGGCACAGGAGAGAGGGGGCAGTGCTCCAGCGCCCACTCTGGACGCACCGCCACTGCAATGCTATCCTGTGGCCAAACACATCTACCCCCCCTCCCCATTATAATTTATTAATGGACCATCATAGGGGGTGATGAATATGATACATGAGCCTTCCATTATACTTATTTAAAACACCTTAATAAACGTAGACTTTGCTTGATGTTGGCCTCTAATGTATTTTCTTAGAATCTCCTTGTAATGTTTGATTTGTGTATTCTAATATTTTTTCATCTTGTTTGACTCCACAGCTTCCTTCCACGCCACAGGAATGGCAGACTGTGGCATCGGAGTTTGCCATGCGGTGGGACTTCCCCAACTGCGGTGGTGCTATAGACGGGAAGCACGTCCGCATCGTGCCGCCACCCCGTTCTGGGTCCTACTACTACAACTACAAGGGGTTTCATAGCATTGTGCTGATGGCGGTGGTGTCAGCACGGTATGAATTCCTCTATGTTGATGTAGGGAAGAATGGCCGGATGTCCGATGGGGGATCCTTCATCCAGACGGAGTTTTCCCTCCGTCTCCAGATTGACGACCTTGCATTGCCACCGGATGCAGGGAATATTGAAGGACTCCCCTTTGTTTTTTTGGCTGATGAAGCCTTCGGACTTGGACCGCATCTTATGAGGCCATTTCCTCACAGGACCCTGACCCCAGAGAAGAGGGTGTTCAATTACCGGCTGGCCAGGGGCCGAAAAGTCGTTGAAAATGCCTTTGGCATAATGGTCAGCCGGTTCCGCCTTTTTATGACTTCAATACACTTGGCGGACTACAAAATAAACTATGTAGTATTATGCTGCTGTGTGCTACACAATTTTCTCTGCCGCAAATCAAATTCCTATATGGCCTCAGTTTTGCCTGAGGCTAGACTTTCCCCTGATAATCCCCTGCCGGGCCTGGAATCTGCCCGTGCTGGCTTGCCCCCCCAAAATGCCCGTGAGGTTCGGGACAAATACATGGACTATTTCACGGGTAGGGGGGCAATTCCTATGCCAGGCTATGGCTAAAGATTCCTGTCTAACGATCAAAATAAAAATCTGGTTTAAACTTCTAACTTTTGTTGGTTTCCTGTCTCCTAGTTTGTCTTAGTGCATTTGTAGTGCCAAGTGTATTTTCCTTTAGTAAATACCAACCATTTCACTATGTAACCTTTAAAAAATAACCAAATAAGGTTAGAGCGTATTAGAAAAAGTAGCTACACGTTGTTTGTGTTCAAATATTTTACTATGTGCAAATTCACACACTTTTTTTTTTTTTACATTTTTTGTTTGCCTGGCCACAAACCGGCAAATGTTTTCTTAGGAAAATACAAAAACAACAGTTGCATTCCAAAAATTACAAAATTGGATACCTCGGAGCAATCTGAGACATTCACTTACACAAACTATATGTCTCTATGTGCCCGTCTTAATATGGGGTCCTGCCACCCCTTGCCCAGCCAAAAATTGAATATGCACACAATTGGGATTATTTTCCTATAGGGATTTTAGACTCCTGATCCCTATTGTCAACATGTGCTATCTGCCATCAGGGGTGATCAATGGACGTGTTTTGGGGGTGCAACCCCTTCCTCAGTTCACCTACTTTAGATACGAGGAAGGGGTTGCACCCCCAAAAGACGTACATGGATATCCCCTGATGGCAGATGGCACATGTGTGCAGATTAAATTTTTGGCTGGTTTGATTGTCAAAAAGTTTTTAAAAAGTGGAATAGCAAACATGAAAAAAAGGGGGTTTGGATGCCTTATTGAATTCTCCCCAAAACATCAAGAATGTCTTTAAATGTTTGATCCATCACATGAATTATTTCTTTAATTTTGTCCAGTTCCGTGCTACATTCCATCACTTGCTGGATGAGGCGGAGGGCACTGTCAGCAGAGAAACGTGTACTATCCTTCACCCCAACATTCACATCCCCTAAAAACAAAATACAAAAGGTATTATAACTCTGCAGGCCTACCTCTCTTACCTGAAGCTGGGGTGACAGATACTGACCTGTTGTGGTGACCAGTTCCACAACGTCATCCACCTCTCCTTCCTGCACTTCTCCTTCCTCCACCTCAACTTCCTCCACATCTTTAGGTTGTTGGTCTTTTGGAGTTTGGGGTTGTTGTGAAGCTGTGGGGTTCCTGTGCTCCCTGGAGTGTTCTCCTCCCAGTCTTCTCTCCCCTATGAGAATCAAACAAAAGGTAGAGTTATCACACAGAAATTCTCTATGTAAAAAAAAAAACTGGCTAAATTGCTTGGAAGTGGGGTACAAGTGTGTGTTTGGCCGGAAGTTAAAGATGAATGCATTATTTCTGACCAAGAATATGTTTAGTATTCACCTTTGTCTGTCATTTTTTAGACATGTAGGCAACACAAAAATTCTCTGATGCACCTGTGTGGGACACCCAAAAAAGGCGGGTCTGGTGGCCCACACTATAGCGTTCCAAAGTACAGATGTGGAAGCAGCTGCTGAGTGTCCTCTCCTTTACACAGTTTACAGTTTGCATTTCATTCTCTTTACAAACACATCATCTAGCCTAAAACTTTGTGCCCCAAATTTCCCAAAAAATGGCAGATGTCTAATTACTTTTGTGGCTGTAAAATAAGCCAAAACAGCGGATAGTGGCCGAACGAAGTGTCTGTAACGTAACGAACGATTACTGTGCCCAACCAAGTTCAAAATATTACATTTTGGAAGGGAGTCCAATAAGAAAAAAAAACAAAACCAGCAACATGTCAGTTTAGAAAAGGATTAATAGCAGAAAAGTGTACATTTTACTTACTTTTTGCGAGCATTCTCTTAATGCTCCTTAACTGCTCTGGCTCCCTCAGTTTGAGGTCTGACCACCTCTTTCTGAGCTGCTCATTTGAGCATTTCACCCTGAAATTCGTCTTCAGACTCTTCACGACTTTCTTGAGGATTTTGGCCTTCCTTCTATTTGGTTTGCTATACGGCCCATGCTTTGCGTCATAATCAGACTTGGGCAAGATGTCCACCATCTCCGCCATCTCCGCAAAAGACATATTAGATGCCTTGAATCTCCTCCTTGATCGTGACGTTTCCTCGGTCTCCGGGCTTGTCTCCTCCTCGTTAGTTGCGGAATTATCAGACACCTGCTGTAACTCCGCCATATCTGTCTGCGCGCCGAAAGAGAAGGGGCGGGGAAAAGATGTTAGTTAGAACGTCATGGGCGAGCGACGTGTGCGGAGTGACGTGTTCGTATTTTGACGCATGCGTGGTGTGTATATAGCAAACACACATGTGACTATAGTACGTTCGGTGTGCGGAGAGAGGAGTTCAAGTGACGGACGTGCGAACGAAGGTATGTGATTTTGAGACTGTGCCAAATTGTTGGCCTATACTGTCTTGAGAATGTTGTAGGATATATATGTTGACTACGATGTTAAGGAGGTTAGACTGTTTGCCTCACATTAGTTATATATTATTTATTTAACTTGCAGATACAATATGAATGTCTTTATTAGCGACAAAGTGTTCCTGGCGGAATTTATTGACCGGGTAAGGGAGCTGCCGGCTCTGTGGGAGACGAAAAACCCCATCCACAAAAAAAGAGGGGTGAGAAAAGCAGCGCTGGAGAAGCTGCTCCCATTTGTGCAGACCAAGGTGCCCACAGCCACAGCAAAACAAGTGGACACTAAAATTGGGAGCTTGAGAGGCACCTACAGGACTGAACGCTCTAAGGTCCTGGCTTCTCAGAGGTCAGGAGCAGCAGCAGGTGATGTGTCCCGATTTTGTGTTACTACAGCAGGATGTCCTTCCTGGATGACCACATTGAGGCAAGGCCATCACTCTCCACTCTTCCCCCCAGACTTCCCTGCAGCCAACCTGAGCCTTCTCTGGAGCAAGAGGAGGCAGCCATCCTGGATGATCCTGATTTGGCCATCTGGAGCCAGGTATAGTATTAAATTAAATTTCATTGTGATAAAATTAATGTTTGACAAATATGTCAAGATGAGAAACATACAATATTTTGGGTTCCACAAGTGAAATCAAGATCTCTAGACATTAGTCTGCACTTAATTGGGTGCTAAATAGTCAATCTGATGTAGGTGTAAATTAGAAAAAATTATTTCTGGATTTACATTCTAATTGCTTCAATCATGTTTATAAAGTTTGATGCAAAGATTAAACCAACATATTAAACTATGTCCCTTTTTCATACACAGGATGAAATCAGCCAGGAGGAGGGTCTGGAAACTGTCAGGCAGGAGGAGGAAGGGCCCAGTGGCAGCCAGGAGGAGGCAGGGCCCAGTGGCAGCCAGGAGGTGGCAGGGCCCAGTGGCAGCCAGGAGGTGGCAGGGCCCAGTGGCAGCCAGGAGGTGGCAGGGCAAAGGAGAAGCACCAGATCCCAGGTGCCTCCCATCCGGCTTCCCAAAAGAGGCAGAAGGGACAGGACCACCAGTGAGGCAGCAATGGCCCTTATTCGTGAGGCCCATGCCACCCTCCAGGAGCCCACATGCCCTGAAGAGGCCATTGCCGGCCTAGTGGAGGCAAAGTTCAAGGTGATGAGCATGGAGCAACGCCTCCTATGCGAGCCCCTGCTCATCACCTTGCTCAACAAGGGGGTGATGGAAAAAATTACCCCCAATACAGCTATTTGTGAGGTGGCACAACTGTCCCAACCTCAACCTCCTCCTCCACCTCCACATTCTTCTTCTGCCCCACCCCCTTCTCCTTCACCTCCACCTTGTTCTTCCGCCCCACCCCCTTCTCCTCCACCTCCTCCTCCTCCTGACAGGAGTACCCCTCCAGTGGCCCAGCCTCCAGCCAAACGAAGAAGGAAGGCTGCAGGGAAGGCTTCAGGAAAGGTTGCAGGGAAGGTTGCCAGGAAGACGAGGAAGTGATGGCCTTGCTTCATTGTGGTCGGACAGAAGGCAGCCTGTTGTAGTACCACACACTTGGGACATATATATCACCTGCTGCTGTTCCTGACCTCTGGGAGGCCAGCATCAGATTGTGTTCATAAATGTTGACCTTCTCAAGCTCCCAATTTTAGTGTCCACACAGGGTTGCTGTGTGCTCTGGGGTCCCTGGGATGCACAAATGGCAGCAGCTTCTCCAGCGCTGCCTTCTCTTTATTTTAGTTCAAACATGAATAAATGTTATTTTTCTTTAAGTTCATACTTGACTATGTGTATTTGTAAAAATGTAAAATCTAGCTTTGGAGTAAGCAGATACATTTGACTGACAAAAAAAGGGACAGATAACAACCCCCCAAAAAAATAACTAAATCTGATTTCCCAAAAAAGGGTGTAAAATTTAAATAATATATATTAAAAGATTCAATGGGAGATCACTATCAAAACATTGCGAAATTACAATTAACATCAGTTAGAAAAATATCTAATTTTTTAATATTCCTATAAACTTGCACGATATAATACACATAAATCTTCTTAAAAGCAGCATGAAAAAGGTTAAAAAAAGATAGTCATAACTCTGTGTGAAGATCAGCAGCAAAAGAAGTTCATTCGTTTGGATTAATGTAACATTCTAACGAAGATTTCAATGCACAACATTTAAACGATGCAAAAATTTGGAGCGTGACGAATGTGCTATCTCCATTATGAAGGCTTGTTTTACCAGAAGATGCGCTCCCGTCTCATAGTTGCTTCTGAGCATGCGCGCTTTTGGAAGAGTCGTAAAAGCATACACACGAACCATTTTCTCGTCACAAAACATGCCGACGAGAAACACGATGAGGAAATCTGGAATCCTGACGAGAAAATAGAGAGCAGGTTCTCTATTTTCTCGTCGAGATTCACTGCAATTTTCTCGTCGTAAAACCATACACACGAACGGTTTTCTCAACAAAAAAGCTCACGCGGCACTTTTCTTGCCGGTTTTGGACAAGAAACTCGGTCGTGTGTACGAGGCTTCAGTGTGAAGAAATTGCATTTCAAGGTGGAAGAAGTCCGTTTCCATGGACATATCCTGTCTTCACAAGGCTTAAAAGCTGACCCGGATAAGATTAAAGCCATTGTGGACATGCCACAACCTGCTGATGCCAAAGCGGTACAGAGATTTATTGGCTTTGTTACATAACTAGCAAAATTCCTGCCACACTTATCTGAGGTGTGTGAGCCACTAAGACGACTTCTGGACAAAGATGCAGTTTGGCACTGGCTTCCCAAGCATGACCGGGCAGTAGAGGATATAAAACACTTGGTCACCTCTGCCCCAGTGTTGAAATACTATGATGTCACAAAGCCTGTTACCATACAAAGTGACTCCAGTAAAAATGGTCTAGGCTGTTGCCTTTTGCAGAAAGGTCAGCCAGTTGCATATGCGTCCAGAGCTTTTTCATCAGCTGAGCAAAATTATGCTCAAATTGAGAAGGAATGTTTAGAGACCCTGCTGAAATTAGTGCAGACCCAGATCACCACAGCAAACACCAAAGGATGAGAAGACGAAAATTGGGACCATCTGAGGGACATATCCTGGGCTCATTTGCTGCTTTTCTTTTTTGCCTTCCCTGCAGACTTCCCTGCAGCCTTCCTTGGAGGCTGTGTCCGTGGAGGAGGGACTGGAGCAGGAGCAGGGACAGGAGCAGGGAGTGGGGCAGGAACTGGAGCAAGGACATAAGAAACGTCCACAACGTCCGTAAAATCATTCAGTTTCCCCAACATGCCCATATTTACAACCTTCAATATCAGGGTCTCGCTTTTTAGACGCTGGGCCATTTCCATTTGGGGCAGTTTGTGCCCAATAAGGGCAGCAAATCCCTCTGCAGCGGTGGAGGGCTCTCTGAGGGCCGCAGTAGCCTCCCTAATTAGGGCCTGGGTCTCCTCCTCCATTTGAAGAAGCCTCCTTGCCCTTTTTGGTGGAATCCGCAGCGGAGGTATCTGGGGCCTGGTGTTGCGCTGTGTCCCACTGGGGCCTGCCTCCTCCTGTGTCCCACTGGGGCCTGCCTCCTCCTGGCTTCCACTGGCACCTGCCTCCTCGTGGGTCACACTGGGGCCTGCCTCCTCCTGGGTTCCACTGGCACCTGCCTCCTCGTGGGTCACACTGGGGCCTCCCTCCTCCTGGGTTCCACTGGCACCTGCCTCCTTGTGTGTCACACTGACGCCTGCCTCCTCATCCTGTTAAAAAAAGTTACATATAGTTATTTTAGCCTTCATCTTTCACACACATTTGTCACCTCATGACATTTGCTAATTGAATGCTAATAAATATTAAAGTTAATCATTCTGACACCAGCATTTTTTATTCTTGTCCCCATAATTTTTGGCCACTGCTGTCTATTGATATGTCAGACACTTTGGTTTAACTGGTAACATTTTTCACACAATTTTTTCAACTTTGACAACATTAGACTTTTATTACTAGAAATATTTTGCTAAATATTATACCTGGCTCCAAATATTCAAATCCGGCTCCTCCAGGAGTTGAGCTTGTTCCTCCAAAGAGACCTCAACTTGGCTTTAGGGAAGGCTGGAGGGTTGGCTGCAGGGAATGCTGGAGGGAAGGCTGGAGGGTTGGCTGCAAGGATGGCTGGAGGGTTGGCTGCAGGGAAGGCTGGAGCTCATTCTGGGTGGAAGGGTGGAAAGGGATTCCCTGGATTCCAGGTGGTCATCGAGGAAACTGAGATGCTGGTAGTACCAGAGATTTGGAATATATCTGTCCTCTGCAGCTGCTCCTGACCGCATAGATGTTCGGACTTTGTTTCGTTGAGTCCGGTATGTACCCCTAATGGTCCCAATTTTCGTCTTCACATCCTGTAGTGTTGCTGTGGGGATCTGAGTTTGCACAAATTCCAGCAAGGTCTCCAGTGCTCTCTTCCTGGCTTCTTTATTTTTATTTTGTTTGTTTTTGGTCTCCCATAAAACAGGAAGATTCTTCCATCTTTGCAGGAATTCCAACATGAAATCGGGGTCCTTAAATACCTGCATTTTTGCTGCAAGTCAAAAAACACACCAAAAATCGAATGTCAGTCAAGACTACTCCAAATCTTTCTCACCATATATAGGCCACTAACGTAGCAATTGATCAGTCATCATAGAGTTGAGTGGACACCTGGATGTTTGTATTGAACTCTTTTTTGTAAACTTGGTAAAAAGCTAGAGTTCGTGACGTGACTTGACCCGAACTTGACCCCGAACCCAAACCCCATTGAAGTCAATGTTGCCCCGAAAATCTGCGGACTAAAAGGACTCCAAAAAAGTAAAGGAGTACCTAGAACTGTCCCTGCACAAAGTGTCATTTGTGCTTTTCCAAAATTAACTCAAAATTCACTCCTGGGTAAAATGAATTGTTGTCTCCCGTCAAATGCAATACATAGAAAAGTCATTGATACAAACATTGAGAAAGCATTGTGGTTCCCCCAAATTCTCTTACCAGGCCCTTCATGTCTGGAATGGATATTAAGGGGAACCCCGCCGCCAATGTTTTTCAAAATGCGTGTGGTCCCCCCAAATATCCATACCAGGCCCTTCAGGGCTGGCAAGGATTTTAAGGGGAACTCCACCCCAAATTCCACTAGAAAATGGCGTGGAGGCCCCCCCAAAATCCATACCAGACCCTTATCCAAGCACGCAACCTGGCCGGCCACAGGGGAAGAGGGGGGGATGAGAGAGCGGCCCCCCCTCCCTCCTGAACCGTACCAGGCCACATGCCCTCAACATGGGGAGGATGTCCCCATGTTGATGGGGACAAGGGCCTCATCCTCACAACCCTTGCCCGGTGGTTGTGGGGGTCCCCCCCCTATGTGAAATGGTAATGGGGTACATTGTACCCCTACCATTTCACCCCAAAACTTGACAAAATCTAAAAAATCACAATAGACGTTTTTTGACAATTCCTTTATTATTGTTTTTGTTTTTCTTCCATCTTCTTCCTTCTTCTTTTCTGCATTCGAGTTTCTTCCTCCATCTTCCTCTTCCTCTTCATCTTTATCTCCATCTTCATCTTCCTTCTTCCTTCTTGCTTCGGGCTTCTCGTCCGCATGTTGCTCCGGCTTCTTCTTTCTTCTCCCGCCGCTCCGTTTGAATTTGAGTTTGCCGCTGTGTGACGCTTAAGTTATGCAGTTCTCCTCTAGGTCCGCTGCGATCCGGTGGCCCCGCCCCCCTCTGACAGCACGGGGAAAGTACCCGTGAAATCCATGTGCGTCAGAGGGGGGCGGGGTCCCCGGACCAAGAGGAGAACTGATGAACTGAAGCGTCACACAGCGGGAACCTCCAATTCAAACGGAGCGGCCGGAGAAAGAAGAAGCCGGAGCAAGATGCGGACGAGAACACCGAAGGAAGAAGGAAGATGAAGAGTAGGGATGAGCTCGGTGTTCGAGTCGAACATACGTTCGACTCGAACATCGGCTGTTCGATCGTTCGACGAAGATCGAACGATTTGGGCCGTTCGCGCCTAATTCGAGTGACGCGAACGGCCCACAATGCACTACGCCATCGCAGTGTCATCCAGGCGCTGTGATTGGCCAAGCATGCACTGTGACCCCGCATGCTTGGCCAATCACAGCGCCGGCAGCGAGGAGAGCAATGATTGGCCACAGGCAGGATTATTGCCGAGGGTGTTTAGTACACACCCCACACTATAAAAGGCCGCCAGCACGGCGGTCTAGTGTAGTGTGTTCCGGAGCAGGGAAAGAGAAGCATAGGCAGGGACAGTGACATTTTTTTTTTCTTGCTTAACCTGGATTCCTTTAGTTTAGGGAAAGAGAAGGATAGGTAGGGAGAGTGTCAGTGTGTTTTACTGTGCGAATCCTTGTTTCTAGGGACAGGGAAGGACAGTGAGGGAAATTCTCCTTGTGCTATAGTGTGCTAAAGCATTGATCATCAACCATCTTTAAAAAATCATTTTTTCTAGGGACAGAAAACTATAGGTAGGGAGAGTGTCAGTGTGTTTTACTGTGATAATCCTTGTTTCTAGGGACAGGGAAGGACAGTGAGGGAAATTCTCCTTGTGCTATAGTGTGCTAAAGCATTGATCATCAACCATCTTTAAAAAAACATTTTTTCTAGGGACAGAAAACTATAGGTAGGGAGAGTGTCAGTGTGTTTTACTGTGCTAATCCTTGTTTCTAGGGACAGGGAAGGACAGTGAGGGAAATTCTCCTTGTGCTATACTGTGCTAAAGCATTGATCATCAACCATCTTTAAAAAAACATTTTTTCTAGGGACAGAAAACTATAGGTAGGAAGAGTTTTAGTTTCTTTCACTGTGATAATCCTTGTTTCTAGGGACAGGGAAGGACAGTGAGGGAAATTCTCCTTGTGCTATAGTGTGCTAAAGCATTGATCATCAACCATCTTTAAAAAAACATTTTTTCTAGGGACAGAAAACTATAGGTAGGAAGAGTGTCAGTTTCTTTCACTGTGATAATCCTTGTTTCTAGGGACAGGGAAGGACAGTGAGGGAAATTCTCCTTGTGCTATAGTGTGCTAAAGCATTGATCATCAACCATCTTTAAAAAAACATTTTTTCTAGGGACAGAAAACTATAGGTAGGAAGAGTGTCAGTTTCTTTCACTGTGATAATCCTTGTTTCTAGGGACAGGGAAGGACAGTGAGGGAAATTCTCCTTGTGCTATAGTGTGCTAAAGCATTGATCATCAACCGTCTTTAAAAAAACATTTTTTCTAGGGACAGAAAACTATAGGTAGGAAGAGTGTCAGTTTCTTTCACTGTGATAATCCTTGTTTCTAGGGACAGGGAAGGACAGTGAGGGAAATTCTCCTTGTGCTATAGTGTGCTAAAGCATTGATCATCAACCATCTTTAAAAAAACATTTTTTCTAGGGACAGAAAACTATAGGTAGGAAGAGTGTCAGTTTCTTTCACTGTGATAATCCTTGTTTCTAGGGACAGGGAAGGACAGTGAGGGAAATTCTCCTTGTGCTATAGTGTGCTAAAGCATTGATCATCAACCGTCTTTAACCACTTAAGCCCCGGACCATTTTGGGCCATTAGGACCAGGCCTGTTTTTGGGATTCGGCACTGCGCTGCTTTAACTGTAAATTGTGCGGACATGCAATGTTGTACCCAAATGAAGCTTTCTTTTAATGGTATTTGATTGCCTCTGCGATTTTTATTTTTTGCGATATAAACAGAAAAAGACCGAAAATTTTGAAAAAAAATGATATTTTCTACTTTTTGTTATAAGAAAAATCGAATAAACTCAATTTTAGTCATACATTTAGGCCAAAATGTATTCAGCCACATGTCTTTAGTAAAAAAAATGTCAATAAGCGTATATTTATTGGTTTGCGCAAAAGTTATAGCGTTTACAAACTAGGGTACATTTTCTGAAATTTACACAGCTTTAAATTTATGACTGCCTATCTCATTTCTTGAGGTGCTAAAATGGCAGGGCAGTACAAAACCCCCCCAAATGACCCCATTTTGGAAAGTAGACACCCGAAGGAAATTGCTGAGAGGCATGTTGAGCCCATTGAATATTTTTTTTTTTTGTCCCAAGTGATTGAATAATGACAAAAAAAAAAAAAAAAAAAATTACAAAAAGTTGTCACTAAATGATATATTGCTCACACATGCCATGGTTATATGTGGAATTGCACCCCAAAATACATTCTGCTGCTTCTCCTGAGTACGGGGATACCACATGTGTGGGATTTTTTAGGAGCCTAGCCACGTACGGGACCCCGGAAACCAAGCACCGCCTTCAGGATTTCTAAGGGCGCAAATTTTTGATTTCACTCCTCACTACCTATCACAGTTTCGAAGGCCATAAAATGCCAAAATAGCACAAACCCCCCCCCAAATGACCCCATTTTGGAAAGTAGACACCCCAAGCTATTTGCTGAGAGGCATTTTGAGTCCATGGAATATTTTATATTTTGCCACAGGTTGCGGGAATATGACAAACTTTTTTTTTTTTGCACAAAGTTGTCACTAAATGATATATTGCTCACACATGCCATGGGCATATGTGAAATTACACCCCAAAATACATTCTGCTGCTTCTCCTGAGTACGGGGATACCACATGTGTGGGACTTTTTGGGAGCCTAGCCGCGTACGGGACCCCAAAAACCAAGCACCGCCTTCAAGGTTTCTAAGGGCATAAATTTTTGATTTCGCTCCTCACTACCTATCACAGTTTTGAAGGCCATAAAATGCCAAGATGGCACAAAATCCCCCCAAATGACCCCATTTTGGAAAGTAGACACCCCAAGCTATTTGCTGAGAGGCATGTTGAGCCCATTGAATATTTTTTTTTTTGTCCCAAATGATTAAATAATGACAAAAAGAAAAAAAAAATGTACAAAAAGTTGTCACTAAATGATATATTGCTCACACAGGCCATGGTTATATGTGAAATTACACCCCAAAATACATTCTGCTGCTTCTCCTGAGTACGGGGATACCACATGTGTGGGACTTTTTGGGAGCCTAGCCGCGTACGGGACCCCAAAAACCAAGCACCGCCTTCAAGGTTTCTAAGGGCATAAATTTTTGATTTCACTCCTCACTACCTATCACAGTTTTGAAGGCCATAAAATGTCAAAATAGCCCAAAACCCCCACAAATGACCCCATTTTGGAAAGTAGACACCCCAAGCTATTTGCTGAGAGGCATGGTGAGTATTTTACAGCTCTCATTTGTTTTTGAAAATTAAGAAAGACATTTTTTTTTCTTTTTTTTTTTCTTTTTTTACATTTTCAAAACTTTGTGACAAAAAGTGAGATCTGCAAAATACTCAACATACCTCTCAGCAAATAGCTTGGGGTGTCTACTTTCCAAAATGGGGTCATTTGGGGGGGTTTTGTGCCATCTGGGCATTCCATGGCCTCCGAAACTGTGATAGGCAGTGAGGAGTGAAATCAAAAATTTACACCCATAGAAATCCTGAAGGCGATGCTTGGTTTTTGGGGTCCCGTACGCGACTAGGCTCCCAAAAAGTCCCACACATGTGGTATCCCCGTACTCAGGAGAAGCAACAGAATGTATTTTGGGGTGTAATTCCACATATGCCCATGGCATGTTTGAGCAATATATAATTTAGTGACAACTTTTTGTACATTTTTTTTTTTTTGGTCATTATTCAATCACTTGGGACAAAAAAAAAAATATTCAATGGGCTCAACATGCCTCTCAGCAAATAGCTTGAGGTGTCTACTTTACAAAATGGGGTCATTTGGGGGGGGTTTTGAACTGTCCTGGCATTTTATGCACAACATTAGGAAGCTTATGTCACACATCATCCACTCTTCTAACCACTTGAAGACAAAGCCCTTTCTGACACTTTTTGTTTACATGAAAAAAAAAAATTTTTTGCAAGAAAATTATGTTGAACCCCCAAACATTATATATTTTTTTAAAGCAAAGGCCCTACAGATTAAAATAGTGGGTGTTGCATTTTTTTTTTCCACACAGTATTTGCGCAGCGATTTTTCAAACACATTTTTTGGGGGAAAAACACACTTTTTTTATTTTTAATGCACTAAAAAACACTATATTGCCCAAATGTTTGATGAAATAAAAAAGATGATCATAGGCCGAGTACATGGATACCAAACACGACATGCTTTAAAATTGCGCACAAACGCGCAGCGGCGACAAACTACATTCATTTTTAAAAGCATTTAAAAGCCTTTACAGGTTACCACGTTAGATTTACAGAGGAGGTCTACTGCTAAAATGACTGCCCTCGATCTGACCTTCGCGGTGATACCTCACATGCATGATGCAATTGCTGTTTACATATGACGCTAGACCGACGCTTGCGTTCGCCTTTGCGCAAGAGCAGGGGGGGACAGCGGTGCTTTTTTTTTTTTTTTTTTTTTTTTTTTATTATTTATTTGGCTTTTTTATTTTATTTTTAAACTGTGCCTTCCATATTTAATTTTTTTACCATTTTTATCGTTATCTCAGGGAATGTAAACATCCCCTATGATAGCAATAAGTAGTGACAGGTACTCTTTTTTTGAAAAAAATTGGGGGGTTAGACCCTAGATCTTTCCTCTGCCCTCAAAGCATCTGACCACACCAAGATCGGTGTGATAAAATGCTTTCCCAATTTCCCAATGGCACTTTTTATATCCGGGGGGGACATTCCCTCCCACTGCTTGTAAAAGCAGTCTAGAGGCTAATTATCTGCTAGAATTGCTTTTACATGAAAGCCGGCTGCTGGCTGAAAAGAATGATACCAAGATGATACCTAAACCCGCAGGCATCATTCTGGTATAAACATTCAAAGTCCAGCAACATACCAGTACGTTGCTGGTCCTTGTTGGACATGTATTGTAATCTTTTTTTTCATACAGCCTATTGGCTGAACGAAAAAAAGAGATTGATTGGTGGGTATGCCCACCATTAGAATACCTCCCTTCATCCACCCACTTCTAATGATGGGCATATATGCCGAAGCATGGGGGCATCCTCCCGCAAAAAAGTTATGCCGCGTACACACGGTCAAGCCTTCGTCGGAATTTCGACCGTATGTACGCGGCATAAAAGGTTATGCCGCGTACACACGGTCGGACTTTTCCACGGGCAAGCCTCCGTTGGAATTTCGACCGTATATACGCGGCATTAGGAGCAAAATCGCTCCTCCGCCCCTGCTGCCCCCATGCTTCGGCATATATGCTCTTTTTTTTAACTGTGGTGGTGAAATCACCTCCTACAGCGTTGGAGTCACGGCTGTCAAGATAAATAGATCCGCGCTGCAACTGAATGGCGTACCTGCTAAGCAAATGGTGGTTAACATTAAAACAAAGTAACATTACAGTACAACAGTAAGACCTTACCATGCCATACCTGCAAAGCAAATACCAAAACAAAACCTAGTAAAAAATAAAAAAATGTTTTAACGCAACCTGTACCTAAAATATATATATGCCGAAGCATGGGGGCATCCTCCCGCAAAAAAGTTATGCCGCGTACACACGGTCGGAATTTTCCACGGGCAGGCCTCCGTCGTAATTTCGACCGTATGTACGCGGCATTAGGAGCAAAATCGCTCCTCCGCCCCTGCTGCCCCCATGCTTCGGCATATATGCTCTTTTTTTTAACTGTGGTGTCACGGCTTTATGTATCGTGGGAGCAAACGCTGTTGCTGTCAAGATAAATAATTCCGCGCTGCAGTTGAATGGCGCACCTGAAAACAAAAAATTACATACCTGAAAAGCAAGCATGATAAAACATTGCAGAATAGAATACAGTAAAAAAGAGCAGAACAATAGAGAGAAAATAGAGAGAGAGAGAACAATAAAACGACAACTATTTTTGTTTTTTTTATTTTATATTTTTTTTGTGTTTTGTTTTTTACGTTTTTTTTTTTCTTTTTTACACTTTTTTTGTAATTTTACAACTGTAATGGTTCGGGTCTCTCAAAATGTAATGGCATCTTGGGAGACCCTGTGTAAGTGTGTCCTTGTCTGTGAAATGCTGTACCCTACGCTAAAACTTCACTTTTGAGTGGTAGCGTTCAAAACATTCACCTTGGACTGGTTGATATTGATGGTTGCTATGGACTGGTTGCTATGGACGGTTGCTATGGACAGTTGCTATGGACGGTTGCTACGGATTGGTTGTTATGGACGGTTGCTATGGATTGGTTGCCATGGACAGTTGCTATGGACTGGATGCTATGGATAGTTGCTATGGATGGTTGCTATGGACAGTTGCTATGGACAGTTGCTATGGACTGGTTGCAATGGATGGTTGCTATGGACAGTTGCTATAGACTGGTTGCTATGGATGGTTGCTATGGACGGTTGCTATGGACTGGTTGCTATGGACGTTTGCTATGGACTGGTTGATATGGATCAGGCCTGTCTCTGCGAACGCTGCAGTTATGTGTGTTGTGTTTGGTAAGTGACAGTGATCGATCGATACTGCACTTGGGTGGGCTGGGCTGGGCTGGGCGGAGGGGCTAAACGCAGGCGCTAGCAGGTATCTGGGCTGATCCCGCTAACACTGCGTTTTTGGGAACCCTAAACCGCTGGGGATGCTAGTATAGATCTGATCAGATACTATACCACTAAGGGGGGTGTATGCTTTGCGCGTGGGTGTTAGCGTTACTGGCACTAACCTAACACTGCCTGGGGCGACGCAGACCCTCTCTGGCGCTAAAACCTAATTGATCTCATCCGCCGGGCGATCAGGGGGGTTAAACCTTTATTGGGTTATATACGGCGGGTGCCCTGATGCTATAAAAAGCAAACTAATCAACCAGCGTCACCCGTAACCTTTATATGGTGATCACTGGTGAAAGGGTTAACTAGGGGCAATCAGGGGGTTAAAACCTTTATTAGGTTAAATATGGGGGTACCTGACACTATATAAAAACCTGACGGGTAACCTAAATAACTAAATAACTTACTGGCTAACCAGTGACACCAGTGACGCTTATACGGCGATCACTGGTGAAAGGGTTAACTCTAGGGGCAATCAGGGGGTTAAAATAATATATGGGGGTACCTGACACTAATAAAAACCTGCGGCGAACCTAAAAAAAAATAACTAATAATCTAAAACACCAGCGACACAAATACAGCGATCGGAAAAACAATCGCTTAGTGACGCTGAAGTTAGGGGGTGAAAGGGTTACCTGGGGGGTGATCAAGGGGTTAAACCTTTATTAGGGGGGGGGTTAGGGGGCAACCCTGGACCTAAAGGGGCCTAATCCTAACTGCCCTGCAACTTTTTACAATCACAGATGACACTAAATGCAGTGATCAGTAAAATAAATGATCACTGCAATCAGTGACACTGTGATTGGGGGCTTTGGGGTGACCTGGGGGGTGATCCGGGGGTGACTGGGGGGTGATTTGTGTGCCTATGTGTACCTACGTGTCAGTGGACTGTTGGTGCACTAACCTGCTTCCTCTCTGCTCGGCGCCGGGAACGAAAAGACCGCAGCGAGGGAGATGACATCACTTCCTCCAGCCTTGTTTACATCACATGGCGGAGGAAGCATTTTCATTGGCCGGGAGCGATCGCGAGGGGGGGGCGGAATCGAGCGGCCGCCCCCTCATGCCTGATCGCTCCCGAACACTTAACGGCCGCTCACTGCAGTGAAGGGGGGTCCGGATGGACCCCCCAACTGCACAAAGGCGATCACGTAGATCTACGTGATTCTGCCTGTCCGTGCCATTCTGCCGACGTAAATCGGCGGTGGGCGGTCGTTAAGTGGTTAAAAAATCATTTTTTCTAGGGACAGAAAACTATAGGTAGGGAGAGTGTCAGTGTGTTTTACTGTGCGAATCCTTGTTTCTAGGGACAGGGAAGGACAGTGAGGGAAATTCTCCTTGTGCTATAGTGTGCTAAAGCATTGATCATCAACCATCTTTAAAAAATCATTTTTTCTAGGGACAGAAAACTATAGGTAGGGAGAGTGTCAGTGTGTTTTACTGTGATAATCCTTGTTTCTAGGGACAGGGAAGGACAGTGAGGGAAATTCTCCTTGTGCTATAGTGTGCTAAAGCATTGATCATCAACCATCTTTAAAAAAAACATTTTTTCTAGGGACAGAAAACTATAGGTAGGGAGAGTGTCAGTGTGTTTTACTGTGCGAATCCTTGTTTCTAGGGACAGGGAAGGACAGTGAGGGAAATTCTCCTTGTGCTATAGTGTGCTAAAGCATTGATCATCAACCATCTTTAAAAAAAACATTTTTTCTAGGGACAGAAAACTATAGGTAGGGAGAGTGTCAGTGTGTTTTACTGTGCGAATCCTTGTTTCTAGGGACAGGGAAGGACAGTGAGGGAAATTCTCCTTGTGCTATAGTGTGCTAAAGCATTGATCATCAACCATCTTTAAAAAAACATTTTAACTAGGGACAGAAAACTATAGGTAGGAAGAGTGTCAGTTTCTTTCACTGTGATAATCCTTGTTTCTAGGGACAGGGAAGGACAGTGAGGGAAATTCTCCTTGTGCTATAGTGTGCTAAAGCATTGATCATCAACCATCTTTAAAAAATCATTTTTTCTAGGGACAGAAAACTATAGGTAGGGAGAGTGTCAGTGTGTTTTACTGTGATAATCCTTGTTTCTAGGGACAGGGAAGGACAGTGAGGGAAATTCTCCTTGTGCTATAGTGTGCTAAAGCATTGATCATCAACCATCTTTAAAAAAACATTTTTTCTAGGGACAGAAAACTATAGGTAGGAAGAGTGTCAGTTTCTTTCACTGTGATAATCCTTGTTTCTAGGGACAGGGAAGGACAGTGAGGGAAATTCTCCTTGTGCTATAGTGTGCTAAAGCATTGATCATCAACCATCTTTAAAAAAACATTTTTTCTAGGGACAGAAAACTATAGGTAGGAAGAGTGTCAGTTTCTTTCACTGTGATAATCCTTGTTTCTAGGGACAGGGAAGGACAGTGAGGGAAATTCTCCTTGTGCTATAGTGTGCTAAAGCATTGATCATCAACCGTCTTTAAAAAAAACATTTTTTCTAGGGACAGAAAACTATAGGTAGGAAGAGTGTCAGTTTCTTTCACTGTGATAATCCTTGTTTCTAGGGACAGGGAAGGACAGTGAGGGAAATTCTCCTTCTGCTATAGTGTGCTAAAGCATTGATCATCAACCGTCTTTAAAAAAACATTTTTTCTAGGGACAGAAAACTATAGGTAGTGTGAGGGGGTTAGCTCGGCAGCGGGTGTGTGTGACCCCCGGGATGGGCTCCCCACACAAAACAGGCCCAGCAAACGGAGGTTGTGGTTTTCAAAATCAAAAAGCGGTTTATTTTCTATTTACAGTGACAAAACACAGCAAAGCAAAAGAAACATAACCAAAATAAATCCTGGTCAAGTTGACCTCTGACTAAACATACAGGTTTCCTAACTAACAACTGGGATCAGCCTAGTGCTGTCCTAGTCCCTAAGTCCCTGGTTTTAAATGTCCAAGCAAATAGCCACACAGGCTTTGTCTCACCGCACAGGGGTTCACTCTCCCTAGACAGTCCACACAGGTCTGGTTCCAGGCATGAGCTAACATCTAATGAAGCTGGGAGTTCTTATAGAGGCCTAAATGAGCTGACAAGCTTCAGCTGGTCTCATCAACTCCCTGTCTGCACGACGCCCAGCCCTCTCCCTAGAGGTATGAGTCATCCATGAGCCCACTAGCCTTATACAACTCTCCACCTAGTTGTATAAGTCGGCGTAAAGCCTGAATCTGGGCGAAATATATCTACCCCCCTGGATGCAACCAGGTGACTTTACCTTCCTGCTGTCACATACCCCCCCCTCTTGTTTTAACCTCGGGGTTGGAACACCAGCAATCAGGCATTCATGTACTCGAGACAAAGCATCCACATTCCCCATTTGAACGCCAGGGCGATGCTTTACTGTGAAGTTGAATTCCTGGAGGGCCAGGAACCACCTATTCACTCTTCTATTTGTTTCCTTGTTTTGAGCCATCCACTTTAACGGAGCGTGATCCCTAACCATGTCAAAGTGCCTACCTAGCAGGTAGTACCGAAGGGAATCTAGAGCCCACTTCACCGCTAAACACTCCTTTTCAACGGTGGCGTAATTTACCTCATGGGACTTCAACTTCCTGCTGAGGTAAATGACTGGGTGCTCTTCCCCGTTCCAGACCTGGGACAATACTGCTCCTAACCCCACATCTGACGCATCACTTTGTACGACAAAGTCTTTAGAGAAGTCGGGTGAGTACAACACTGGCTGGCTACATAAGGCTTGTTTCAAGAATTGGAATGCTGCCTCAGCCTCGGGGGTCCATTTAATCATGACCGACCCTTTCCCCTTCGTCAGGTTGGTTAGGGGCACAGCCTTAGAAGCAAAGTGGGGAATGAATCGCCGATAATACCCAGCGATTCCCAGAAAGGCTCGTACCTGCTTCTTGCTGTTGGGACGTGGCCAACTCTGGATGGCCTCGACTTTGTTGAGTTGGGGTTTTATTACTACCCTCCCAATGGTGTACCCAAGATATTTGGCCTCCTCCTGCCCAATGGTACACTTCTTGGGGTTAGCCGTAAACCCCGCTTCCCGAACAGAGTCCAGGACTGCTTGCACTTTTGGCAGATGTGAGGCCCAATCTGTGCTATGGACAATTACGTCATCCAGGTAAGCCGCAGCATACTTCCGATGGGGCCTCAGCATCTGGTCCATTTTCCGCTGGAATGTGGCCGGCGCATTCTGTAACCCGAACGGCATTCTTTTATATTGGAACGCCCCGTCTGGGGTTACAAATGCGGTTTTCTCTTTGGCCGACTTGGCCAGGGGGATTTGCCAATACCCTTTTGTGAGGTCAAGAGTCGTCATGTATCGGGCTGTTCCCAGCCGGTCGATCAACTCATCTATACGTGGCATGGGGTAGGTGTCAAATTTTGTAACTTTGTTCAACTGACGAAAATCGTTACAAAATCGCCAGCTCCCATCCGGTTTAGGCACCAACACGATGGGACTAGACCAATCACTTTGGGACTCCTCTATCACCCCTAAGTTCAGCATTTTCTGTACTTCCTCCCGTATTGCCTCCCGTCGAGCCTCTGGGATCCGATAGGGTTTTAACTTCACCCTTTCACCGGGCGGGGTAATGATGTCATGCTCTACCCCAGATGTTTGTCCCGGCAGCTCAGAGAATACCTCCTTGTTGCGAAGCACAAACTCCTTAACCTCCTGTTGTTGGGGTTGTGACAAGGTGGCTGCTATTCCAACCTCAGGAATCACGCAACCAGTTTGAGCTGGTGACCAAGTGTCTGCGACTAGGGACTCTCTATCCCTCCAGGCTTTCAACAGATTAACGTGATAGATCTGTTCGGGCTTTCGCCTTCCTGGTTGTCTGACCTTGTAATTCACTTCGCTCACTTTTTCCATTATCTCGTAGGGGCCTTGCCATTTGGCAAGGAATTTACTTTCAACCGTAGGGACAAGTACCAATATCCTATCCCCCGGGGAAAAGGTACGGGTCTTGGCTCCACGGTTGTACACTCTCTGCTGTGCCAACTGCGCTTGGGCCAAATGTTCCTTCACGATGGGCATTACCTGTGCAATTCGATCTTGCATCAGGGCGACATGCTCAATCACACTCCTGTGGGGAGAACTCTCACTTTCCCAAGTTTCCTTGGCAATATCCAACAGCCCTCTTGGGTGTCTCCCATACAGTAACTCAAAGGGGGAGAATCCCGTAGAGGATTGGGGCACCTCCCTAATAGCAAACATCAAATAAGGAAGTAAACAGTCCCAATCCTTTCCATCTCTATCCACCACTTTCTTCAACATTTGTTTTAGGGTTTTGTTGAATCTTTCAACCAGCCCATCGGTTTGGGGGTGATACACAGACGTACGCAATTGCGTCACTTTGAACAATTTACACAGCTCTTTCATAACCCGGGACATAAAGGGTGTACCTTGGTCCGTAAGCAGTTCTTTACAAATACCCACCCGGCTAAAAACAAGAGATAGCTCTTTGGCTATGGTTTTGGCCGAGGTATTTCGGAGAGGGATCGCTTCTGGATAACGGGTGGCATAGTCCATTATAACTAATATGTACTGGTGCCCCCTAGCGGACTTGATTATAGGACCTACCAAATCCATGGCGATCCTCTCAAACGGGACCTCAATGATGGGTAGAGGGACCAGCGGGCTACGGAAATGTGGCATCGGGGCCAACCTCTGACACACAGGGCAGGAGGAACAATAATTTTCTACGTCCTTCATCACCCCCGGCCAATAGAATCTCTGTAATACCCTCTCTCGGGTTTTCTCTGTCCCCAGATGACCTCCAAGAATGTGCCCATGGGCCAACTCCAACACCAACTTCCTGTAAGGTTTGGGCACCACAAGCTGCTCAACGGTTTCTTCTGCCCTTTTTGCCACCCGATACAGTAGGTCCTTCTCTACGCTGAAGTATGGGTAAGTGCAGGTATTATCTGGGTTCACTAACTCGTCATCTATTTTCACTACGTTTTCCCGTGCCTTTATTAGGGCGGGGTCTTTCAACTGTTCTGTGGCAAAGTTTTCCCTGTGAACCTCAAGATCAGAAAACTCCACAGACGGTAGGTTTTCGTCTGAGGAGGTGGGCTCCTCTCCAGTTTCTTGAGTCTCCCCTGCCAATACTGATAAGGGAAATTCCGGAGAGTCCTCACCACTCTCAGGGGAGTTCTGGCTATCACATTCCTGGTACATAGGGGCACCAGTGAGGGGCTCAGGATCATCCCACAGTTCCCAGAACTTCGGAAAATCCCTTCCCACAATGGCGTCATGCGGTAACTGAGATACTAAGCCCACTGGATGAGAGAGGGTACCTTTGGGGGTCTCGAAACACACTGTAGTCACTGGATACTCTCGGGTGTCCCCATGCACACAAATAACAGCTACCTTGCTATTCCCAGAGACCTCTGTTTTAACTAACTCAGCCTTTATCAGGGTCACAAGGCTACCTGAATCCAGCAATACCACAACATTTCTACCATTAACACACATTTTGCATAAATGTTTCTCAGTTCCTCGAATGGCAGTGCATGCGACTGTCGCACACAGCGACTGACGTCTGCCCGTCAGAAAGTCACACTGCATGGGTTCCTCCACAACCGGGCAATTGGCTGCAATATGTCCCGCTTGCCGGCAGCGATAGCAAATGATCCTTCTTGCCGCCTCTTGAGCCGCTGATTTCCCAGGCTGTTCTCGCCAAACTTGAGGTAGAGCTCCCACCCTCTCACTCTCTCCACCCTCACCCCTTGGAATCCTCTTATCCGCCCCTGGGGATGGTCTGGTCTTAGGGTGGAAAGTCCGAGTGTCTCTGGAAGAGGCCATCAGGTTCTCTGTAGCCAAGTATTTCTCCACACGATCCACAAGACCATCGGCCGTCTCTGGGTCTCCATGGCTTACCCATTTTTGGATGGCAGTAGGAAGAGCTCTCAAAAACCGATCCATTACAACACGTTCCACAATCTTTGGTGCGGACAAAGTCTCTGGCTGTAGCCACTTTCTGCTCAGGTGAATGAGATCATACATTTGAGACCTGGGGGGTTTTCCAAGCTGGAAAGTCCAGTTATGCACACGCTGAGCCCGGACAGCCTGGGTGACACCCAGCCTTGCCAATATTTCAGCTTTTAGCATCACATAGTCTTTTGCTTGGTTAGGCTCTAGGTCATAGTAAGCTTTCTGCGATTCACCAGTTAACAGAGGAGCCACCAGTCCAGCCCACTGCTCCTCAGGCCACTTTTCTCTTTCAGCGGTCCTTTCAAATGTGGTCAAAAATACCTCTGGATCATCCTCTCCAGTCATTTTTGTCAATAAACGACTCACCCCAAAGGACGCGGTATTAGTGGGACGGCTTTCCTCACTGGTCTGCGGACGTTGCTGCATTACTGCTTCCATCTGTTGTTGTAGTCTCTGCTCTTGCTTCTGCAACAGGTCTATGAAGCGGGCCTCAGATTGCTGCTGGGCTCGTTGCTGAGCCTCCAGACTCTGTTGCAAAGTTGCGTTTGTCTGCTGCTGGGCTGCAAGGCTCTGTTGATGAGCTTGCTGCTGGGCTGCGAAGTTCTGTTGTTGAGCTGCAAGGCTCTGTTGATGAGCTGCAAGGCTCTTTTGCAAACCTGCATTTGTCTGCTGTTGATTGGCATTTGCTAGAGCCAGCTGCTTCAGTATCTCCTCCATGCTGGCTTAAAAAAAAACTGCCACTGGTTCTCCACCAACTGTGAGGGGGTTAGCTCGGCAGCGGGTGTGTGTGACCCCCGGGATGGGCTCCCCACACAAAACAGGCCCAGCAAACGGAGGTTGTGGTTTTCAAAATCAAAAAGGTGCGGTTTATTTTCTATTTACAGTGACAAAACACAGCAAAGCAAAAGAAACATAACCAAAATAAATCCTGGTCAAGTTGACCTCTGACTAAACATACAGGTTTCCTAACTAACAACTGGGATCAGCCTAGTGCTGTCCTAGTCCCTAAGTCCCTGGTTTTAAATGTCCAAGCAAATAGCCACACAGGCTTTGTCTCACCGCACAGGGGTTCACTCTCCCTAGACAGTCCACACAGGTCTGGTTCCAGGCATGAGCTAACATCTAATGAAGCTGGGAGTTCTTATAGAGGCCTAAATGAGCTGACAAGCTTCAGCTGGTCTCATCAACTCCCTGTCTGCACGACGCCCAGCCCTCTCCCTAGAGGTATGAGTCATCCATGAGCCCACTAGCCTTATACAACTCTCCACCTAGTTGTATAAGTCGGCGTAAAGCCTGAATCTGGGCGAAATATATCTACCCCCCTGGATGCAACCAGGTGACTTTACCTTCCTGCTGTCACAGTAGGAAGAGTGTCAGTTTCTTTCACTGTGATAATCCTTGTTTCTAGGGACAGGGAAGGACAGTGAGGGAAATTCTCCTTGTGCTATAGTGTGCTAAAGCATTGATCATCAACCGTCTTTAAAAAATCATTTTTTCTAGGGACAGAAAACTATAGGTAGGGAGAGTGTCAGTGTGTTTTACTGTGCGAATCCTTGTTTCTAGGGACAGGGAAGGACAGTGAGGGAAATTCTCCTTGTGCTATAGTGTGCTAAAGCATTGATCATCAACCATCTTTAAAAAAACATTTTAACTAGGGACAGAAAACTATAGGTAGGAAGAGTGTCAGTTTCTTTCACTGTGATAATCCTTGTTTCTAGGGACAGGGAAGGATAGTGAGGGAAATTCTCCTTGTGCTATAGTGTGCTAAAGCATTGATCATCAACCGTCTTTAAAAAAACATTTTTTCTAGGGACAGAAAACTATAGGTAGGAAAAGTGTCAGTTTCTTTCACTGTGATAATCCTTGTTTCTAGGGACAGGGAAGGACAGTGAGGGAAATTCTCCTTGTGCTATAGTGTGCTAAAGCATTGATCATCAACCGTCTTTAAAAAAACATTTTTTCTAGGGACAGAAAACTATAGGTAGGAAGAGTGTCAGTTTCTTTCACTGTGATAATCCTTGTTTCTAGGGACAGGGAAGGACAGTGAGGGAAATTCTCCTTGTGCTATAGTGTGCTAAAGCATTGATCATCAACCGTCTTTAAAAAAACATTTTTTCTAGGGACAGAAAACTATAGGTAGGAAGAGTGTCAGTTTCTTTCACTGTGATAATCCTTGTTTCTAGGGACAGGGAAGGACAGTGAGGGAAATTCTCCTTGTGCTATAGTGTGCTAAAGCATTGATCATCAACCGTCTTTAAAAAAACATTTTTTCTAGGGACAGAAAACTATAGGTAGGAAGAGTGTCAGTTTCTTTCACTGTGATAATCCTTGTTTCTAGGGACAGGGAAGGACAGTGAGGGAAATTCTCCTTGTGCTATAGTGTGCTAAAGCATTGATCATCAACCATCTTTAAAAAAACATTTTTTCTAGGGACAGAAAACTATAGGTAGGGAGAGTGTCAGTGTGTTTTACTGTGCTAATCCTTGTTTCTAGGGACAGGGAAGGACAGTGAGGGAAATTCTCCTTGTGCTATACTGTGCTAAAGCATTGATCATCAACCATCTTTAAAAAAACATTTTTTCTAGGGACAGAAAACTATAGGTAGGAAGAGTGTTAGTTTCTTTCACTGTAATAATCCTTGTTTCTAGGGACAGGGAAGGACAGTGAGGGAAATTCTCCTTGTGCTATAGTGTGCTAAAGCATTGATCATCAACCATCTTTAAAAAAACATTTTTTCTAGGGACAGAAAACTATAGGTAGGAAGAGTGTCAGTTTCTTTCACTGTGATAATCCTTGTTTCTAGGGACAGGGAAGGACAGTGAGGGAAATTCTCCTTGTGCTATAGTGTGCTAAAGCATTGATCATCAACCGTCTTTAAAAAAACATTTTTTCTAGGGACAGAAAACTATAGGTAGGAAGAGTGTCAGTTTCTTTCACTGTGATGATCCTTGTTTCTAGGGACAGGGAAGGACAGTGAGGGAAATTCTCCTTGTGCTATAGTGTGCTAAAGCATTGATCATCAACCGTCTTTAAAAAAACATTTTTTCTAGGGACAGAAAACTATAGGTAGGAAGAGTGTCAGTTTCTTTCACTGTGATAATCCTTGTTTCTAGGGACAGGGAAGGACAGTGAGGGAAATTCTCCTTGTGCTATAGTGTGCTAAAGCATTGATCATCAACTGTCTTTAAAAAATCATTTTTTCTAGGGACAGAAAACTATAGGTAGGGAGAGTGTCAGTGTGTTTTACTGTGCGAATCCTTGTTTCTAGGGACAGGGAAGGACAGTGAGGGAAATTCTCCTTGTGCTATAGTGTGCTAAAGCATTGATCATCAACCATCTTTAAAAAAACATTTTAACTAGGAACAGAAAACTATAGGTAGGAAGAGTGTCAGTTTCTTTCACTGTGATAATCCTTGTTTCTAGGGACAGGGAAGGACAGTGAGGGAAATTCTCCTTGTGCTATAGTGTGCTAAAGCATTGATCATCAACCATCTTTAAAAAAACATTTTTTCTAGGGACAGAAAACTATAGGTAGGAAGAGTGTCAGTTTCTTTCACTGTGATAATCCTTGTTTCTAGGGACAGGGAAGGACAGTGAGGGAAATTCTCCTTGTGCTATAGTGTGCTAAAGCATTGATCATCAACCGTCTTTAAAAAAACATTTTTTCTAGGGACAGAAAACTATAGGTAGGAAGAGTGTCAGTTTCTTTCACTGTGATAATCCTTGTTTCTAGGGACAGGGAAGGACAGTGAGGGAAATTCTCCTTGTGCTATAGTGTGCTAAAGCATTGATCATCAACCATCTTTAAAAAAACTATTTAACTAGGGACAGAAAACTATAGGTAGGAAGAGTGTCAGTTTCTTTCACTGTGATAATCCTTGTTTCTAGGGACAGGGAAGGACAGTGAGGGAAATTCTCCTTGTGCTATAGTGTGCTAAAGCATTGATCATCAACCATCTTTAAAAAAACATTTTAACTAGGGACAGAAAACTATAGGTAGGAAGAGTGTCAGTTTCTTTCACTGTGATAATCCTTGTTTCTAGGGACAGGGAAGGACAGTGAGGGAAATTCTCCTTGTGCTATAGTGTGCTAAAGCATTGATCATCAACCATCTTTAAAAAAACATTTTTTCTAGGGACAGAAAACTATAGGTAGGAAGAGTGTCAGTTTCTTTCACTGTGATAATCCTTGTTTCTAGGGACAGGGAAGGACAGTGAGGGAAATTCTCCTTGTGCTATAGTGTGCTAAAGCATTGATCATCAACCGTCTTTAAAAAAAAAAAATTTCTAGGGACAGAAAACTATAGGTAGGAAGAGTGTCAGTTTCTTTCACTGTGATAATCCTTGTTTCTAGGGACAGGGAAGGACAGTGAGGGAAATTCTCCTTGTGCTATAGTGTGCTAAAGCATTGATCATCAACCGTCTTTAAAAAAACATTTTTTCTAGGGACAGAAAACTATAGGTAGGAAGAGTGTCAGTTTCTTTCACTGTGATAATCCTTGTTTCTAGGGACAGGGAAGGACAGTGAGGGAAATTCTCATTGTGCTATAGTGTGCTAAAGCATTGATCATCAACCGTCTTTAAAAAAACATTTTTTCTAGGGACAGAAAACTATAGGTAGGAAGAGTGTCAGTTTCTTTCACTGTGATAATCCTTGTTTCTATGGACAGGGAAGGACAGTGAGGGAAATTCTCCTTGTGCTATAGTGTGCTAAAGCATTGATCATCAACCGTCTTTAAAAAAACATTTTTTCTAGGGACAGAAAACTATAGGTAGGAAGAGTGTTAGTTTCTTTCACTGTAATAATCCTTGTTTCTAGGGACAGGGAAGGACAGTGAGGGAAATTCTCCTTGTGCTATAGTGTGCTAAAGCATTGATCATCAACTGTCTTTAAAAAATCATTTTTTCTATGGACAGAAAACTATAGGTAGGGAGAGTGTCAGTGTGTTTTACTGTGCGAATCCTTGTTTCTAGGGACAGGGAAGGACAGTGAGGGAAATTCTCCTTGTGCTATAGTGTGCTAAAGCATTGATCATCAACCATCTTTAAAAAAACATTTTAACTAGGGACAGAAAACTATAGGTAGGAAGAGTGTCAGTTTCTTTCACTGTGATAATCCTTGTTTCTAGGGACAGGGAAGGACAGTGAGGGAAATTCTCCTTGTGCTATAGTGTGCTAAAGCATTGATCATCAACCATCTTTAAAAAAACATTTTTTCTAGGGACAGAAAACTATAGGTAGGAAGAGTGTCAGTTTCTTTCACTGTGATAATCCTTGTTTCTAGGGACAGGGAAGGACAGTGAGGGAAATTCTCCTTGTGCTATAGTGTGCTAAAGCATTGATCATCAACCGTCTTTAAAAAAACATTTTTTCTAGGGACAGAAAACTATAGGTAGGAAGAGTGTCAGTTTCTTTCACTGTGATAATCCTTGTTTCTAGGGACAGGGAAGGACAGTGAGGGAAATTCTCCTTGTGCTATAGTGTGCTAAAGCATTGATCATCAACCGTCTTTAAAAAAACATTTTTTCTAGGGACAGAAAACTATAGGTAGGAAGAGTGTCAGTTTCTTTCACTGTGATAATCCTTGTTTCTAGGGACAGGGAAGGACAGTGAGGGAAATTCTCATTGTGCTATAGTGTGCTAAAGCATTGATCATCAACCGTCTTTAAAAAAACATTTTTTCTAGGGACAGAAAACTATAGGTAGGAAGAGTGTCAGTTTCTTTCACTGTGATAATCCTTGTTTCTAGGGACAGGGAAGGACAGTGAGGGAAATTCTCCTTGTGCTATAGTGTGCTAAAGCATTGATCATCAACCATCTTTAAAAAAACATTTTTTCTAGGGACAGAAAACTATAGGTAGGGAGAGTGTCAGTGTGTTTTACTGTGCTAATCCTTGTTTCTAGGGACAGGGAAGGACAGTGAGGGAAATTCTCCTTGTGCTATACTGTGCTAAAGCATTGATCATCAACCATCTTTAAAAAAACATTTTTTCTAGGGACAGAAAACTATAGGTAGGAAGAGTGTTAGTTTCTTTCACTGTGATAATCCTTGTTTCTAGGGACAGGGAAGGACAGTGAGGGAAATTCTCCTTGTGCTATAGTGTGCTAAAGCATTGATCATCAACTGTCTTTAAAAAATCATTTTTTCTAGGGACAGAAAACTATAGGTAGGGAGAGTGTCAGTGTGTTTTACTGTGCGAATCCTTGTTTCTAGGGACAGGGAAGGACAGTGAGGGAAATTCTCCTTGTGCTATAGTGTGCTAAAGCATTGATCATCAACCATCTTTAAAAAAACATTTTAACTAGGGACAGAAAACTATAGGTAGGAAGAGTGTCAGTTTCTTTCACTGTGATAATCCTTGTTTCTAGGGACAGGGAAGGACAGTGAGGGAAATTCTCCTTGTGCTATAGTGTGCTAAAGCATTGATCATCAACCATCTTTAAAAAAACATTTTTTCTAGGGACAGAAAACTATAGGTAGGAAGAGTGTCAGTTTCTTTCACTGTGATAATCCTTGTTTCTAGGGACAGGGAAGGACAGTGAGGGAAATTCTCCTTGTGCTATAGTGTGCTAAAGCATTGATCATCAACCGTCTTTAAAAAAACATTTTTTCTAGGGACAGAAAACTATAGGTAGGAACAGTGTCAGTTTCTTTCACTGTGATAATCCTTGTTTCAAGGGACAGGGAAGGACAGTGAGGGAAATTCTCCTTGTGCTATAGTGTGCTAAAGCATTGATCATCAACCGTCTTTAAAAAAACATTTTTTCTAGGGACAGAAAACTATAGGTAGGAAGAGTGTCAGTTTCTTTCACTGTGATAATCCTTGTTTCTAGGGACAGGGAAGGACAGTGAGGGAAATTCTCATTGTGCTATAGTGTGCTAAAGCATTGATCATCAACCGTCTTTAAAAAAACATTTTTTCTAGGGACAGAAAACTATAGGTAGGAAGAGTGTCAGTTTCTTTCACTGTGATAATCCTTGTTTCTAGGGACAGGGAAGGACAGTGAGGGAAATTCTCCTTGTGCTATAGTGTGCTAAAGCATTGATCATCAACTGTCTTTAAAAAATCATTTTTTCTAGGGACAGAAAACTATAGGTAGGGAGAGTGTCAGTGTGTTTTACTGTGCAAATCCTTGTTTCTAGGGACAGGGAAGGACAGTGAGGGAAATTCTCCTTGTGCTATAGTGTGCTAAAGCATTGATCATCAACCATCTTTAAAAAAACATTTTAACTAGGGACAGAAAACTATAGGTAGGAAGAGTGTCAGTTTCTTTCACTGTGATAATCCTTGTTTCTAGGGACAGGGAAGGACAGTGAGGGAAATTCTCCTTGTGCTATAGTGTGCTAAAGCATTGATCATCAACCATCTTTAAAAAAACATTTTTTCTAGGGACAGAAAACTATAGGTAGGAAGAGTGTCAGTTTCTTTCACTGTGATAATCCTTGTTTCTAGGGACAGGGAAGGACAGTGAGGGAAATTCTCCTTGTGCTATAGTGTGCTAAAGCATTGATCATCAACCGTCTTTAAAAAAACATTTTTTCTAGGGACAGAAAACTATAGGTAGGAACAGTGTCAGTTTCTTTCACTGTGATAATCCTTGTTTCAAGGGACAGGGAAGGACAGTGAGGGAAATTCTCCTTGTGCTATAGTGTGCTAAAGCATTGATCATCAACCGTCTTTAAAAAAACATTTTTTCTAGGGACAGAAAACTATAGGTAGGAAGAGTGTCAGTTTCTTTCACTGTGATAATCCTTGTTTCTAGGGACAGGGAAGGACAGTGAGGGAAATTCTCATTGTGCTATAGTGTGCTAAAGCATTGATCATCAACCGTCTTTAAAAAAACATTTTTTCTAGGGACAGAAAACTATAGGTAGGAAGAGTGTCAGTTTCTTTCACTGTGATAATCCTTGTTTCTAGGGACAGGGAAGGACAGTGAGGGAAATTCTCCTTGTGCTATAGTGTGCTAAAGCATTGATCATCAACTGTCTTTAAAAAATCATTTTTTCTAGGGACAGAAAACTATAGGTAGGGAGAGTGTCAGTGTGTTTTACTGTGCGAATCCTTGTTTCTAGGGACAGGGAAGGACAGTGAGGGAAATTCTCCTTGTGCTATAGTGTGCTAAAGCATTGATCATCAACCATCTTTAAAAAAACATTTTAACTAGGGACAGAAAACTATAGGTAGGAAGAGTGTCAGTTTCTTTCACTGTGATAATCCTTGTTTCTAGGGACAGGGAAGGACAGTGAGGGAAATTCTCCTTGTGCTATAGTGTGCTAAAGCATTGATCATCAACCATCTTTAAAAAAACATTTTTTCTAGGGACAGAAAACTATAGGTAGGAAGAGTGTCAGTTTCTTTCACTGTGATAATCCTTGTTTCTAGGGACAGGGAAGGACAGTGAGGGAAATTCTCCTTGTGCTATAGTGTGCTAAAGCATTGATCATCAACCGTCTTTAAAAAAACATTTTTTCTAGGGACAGAAAACTATAGGTAGGAAGAGTGTCAGTTTCTTTCACTGTGATAATCCTTGTTTCTAGGGACAGGGAAGGACAGTGAGGGAAATTCTCCTTGTGCTATAGTGTGCTAAAGCATTGATCATCAACCGTCTTTAAAAAAACATTTTTTCTAGGGACAGAAAACTATAGGTAGGAAGAGTGTCAGTTTCTTTCACTGTGATAATCCTTGTTTCTAGGGACAGGGAAGGACAGTGAGGGAAATTCTCCTTGTGCTATAGTGTGCTAAAGCATTGATCATCAACCGTCTTTAAAAAAACATTTTTTCTAGGGACAGAAAACTATAGGTAGGAAGAGTGTCAGTTTCTTTCACTGTGATAATCCTTGTTTCTAGGGACAGGGAAGGACAGTGAGGGAAATTCTCATTGTGCTATAGTGTGCTAAAGCATTGATCATCAACCGTCTTTAAAAAAACATTTTTTCTAGGGACAGAAAACTATAGGTAGGAAGAGTGTCAGTTTCTTTCACTGTGATAATCCTTGTTTCTATGGACAGGGAAGGACAGTGAGGGAAATTCTCCTTGTGCTATAGTGTGCTAAAGCATTGATCATCAACCGTCTTTAAAAAAACATTTTTTCTAGGTACAGAAAACTATAGGTAGGAAGAGTGTTAGTTTCTTTCACTGTGATAATCCTTGTTTCTAGGGACAGGGAAGGACAGTGAGGGAAATTCTCCTTGTGCTATAGTGTGCTAAAGCATTGATCATCAACTGTCTTTAAAAAATCATTTTTTCTAGGGACAGAAAACTATAGGTAGGGAGAGTGTCAGTGTGTTTTACTGTGCGAATCCTTGTTTCTAGGGACAGGGAAGGACAGTGAGGGAAATTCTCCTTGTGCTATAGTGTGCTAAAGCATTGATCGTCAACCATCTTTAAAAAACATTTTAACTAGGGACAGAAAACTATAGGTAGGAAGAGTGTCAGTTTCTTTCACTGTGATAATCCTTGTTTCTAGGGACAGGGAAGGACAGTGAGGGAAATTCTCCTTGTGCTATAGTGTGCTAAAGCATTGATCATCAACCATCTTTAAAAAAACATTTTTTCTAGGGACAGAAAACTATAGGTAGGAAGAGTGTCAGTTTCTTTCACTGTGATAATCCTTGTTTCTAGGGACAGGGAAGGACAGTGAGGGAAATTCTCCTTGTGCTATAGTGTGCTAAAGCATTGATCATCAACCGTCTTTAAAAAAACATTTTTTCTAGGGACAGAAAACTATAGGTAGGAAGAGTGTCAGTTTCTTTCACTGTGATAATCCTTGTTTCTAGGGACAGGGAAGGACAGTGAGGGAAATTCTCCTTGTGCTATAGTGTGCTAAAGCATTGATCATCAACTGTCTTTAAAAAATCATTTTTTCTAGGGACAGAAAACTATAGGTAGGGAGAGTGTCAGTGTGTTTTACTGTGCAAATCCTTGTTTCTAGGGACAGGGAAGGACAGTGAGGGAAATTCTCCTTGTGCTATAGTGTGCTAAAGCATTGATCATCAACCATCTTTAAAAAAACATTTTAACTAGGGACAGAAAACTATAGGTAGGAAGAGTGTCAGTTTCTTTCACTGTGATAATCCTTGTTTCTAGGGACAGGGAAGGACAGTGAGGGAAATTCTCCTTGTGCTATAGTGTGCTAAAGCATTGATCATCAACCATCTTTAAAAAAAACATTTTTTCTAGGGACAGAAAACTATAGGTAGGAAGAGTGTCAGTTTCTTTCACTGTGATAATCCTTGTTTCTATGGACAGGGAAGGACAGCGAGGGAAATTCTCCTTGTGCTATAGTGTGCTAAAGCATTGATCATCAACCGTCTTTAAAAAAACATTTTTTCTAGGGACAGAAAACTATAGGTAGGAAGAGTGTTAGTTTCTTTCACTGTAATAATCCTTGTTTCTAGGGACAGGGAAGGACAGTGAGGGAAATTCTCCTTGTGCTATAGTGTGCTAAAGCATTGATCATCAACCGTCTTTAAAAAAACATTTTTTCTAGGGACAGAAAACTATAGGTAGGAAGAGTGTCAGTTTCTTTCACTGTGATAATCCTTGTTTCTAGGGACAGGGAAGGACAGTGAGGGAAATTCTCCTTGTGCTATAGTGTGCTAAAGCATTGATCATCAACCGTCTTTAAAAAAACATTTTTTCTAGGGACATAAAACTATAGGTAGGAAGAGTGTCAGTTTCTTTCACTGTGATAATCCTTGTTTCTAGGGACAGGGAAGGACAGTGAGGGAAATTCTCATTGTGCTATAGTGTGCTAAAGCATTGATCATCAACCGTCTTTAAAAAAACATTTTTTCTAGGGACAGAAAACTATAGGTAGGAAGAGTGTCAGTTTCTTTCACTGTGATAATCCTTGTTTCTAGGGACAGGGAAGGACAGTGAGGGAAATTCTCCTTGTGCTATAGTGTGCTAAAGCATTGATCATCAACTGTCTTTAAAAAATCATTTTTTCTAGGGACAGAAAACTATAGGTAGGGAGAGTGTCAGTGTGTTTTACTGTGCAAATCCTTGTTTCTAGGGACAGGGAAGGACAGTGAGGGAAATTCTCCTTGTGCTATAGTGTGCTAAAGCATTGATCATCAACCATCTTTAAAAAAACATTTTAACTAGGGACAGAAAACTATAGGTAGGAAGAGTGTCAGTTTCTTTCACTGTGATAATCCTTGTTTCTAGGGACAGGGAAGGACAGTGAGGGAAATTCTCCTTGTGCTATAGTGTGCTAAAGCATTGATCATCAACCATCTTTAAAAAAACATTTTTTCTAGGGACAGAAAACTATAGGTAGGAAGAGTGTCAGTTTCTTTCACTGTGATAATCCTTGTTTCTAGGGACAGGGAAGGACAGTGAGGGAAATTCTCCTTGTGCTATAGTGTGCTAAAGCATTGATCATCAACCGTCTTTAAAAAAACATTTTTTCTAGGGACAGAAAACTATAGGTAGGAACAGTGTCAGTTTCTTTCACTGTGATAATCCTTGTTTCAAGGGACAGGGAAGGACAGTGAGGGAAATTCTCCTTGTGCTATAGTGTGCTAAAGCATTGATCATCAACCGTCTTTAAAAAAACATTTTTTCTAGGGACAGAAAACTATAGGTAGGAAGAGTGTCAGTTTCTTTCACTGTGATAATCCTTGTTTCTAGGGACAGGGAAGGACAGTGAGGGAAATTCTCATTGTGCTATAGTGTGCTAAAGCATTGATCATCAACCGTCTTTAAAAAAACATTTTTTCTAGGGACAGAAAACTATAGGTAGGAAGAGTGTCAGTTTCTTTCACTGTGATAATCCTTGTTTCTAGGGACAGGGAAGGACAGTGAGGGAAATTCTCCTTGTGCTATAGTGTGCTAAAGCATTGATCATCAACTGTCTTTAAAAAATCATTTTTTCTAGGGACAGAAAACTATAGGTAGGGAGAGTGTCAGTGTGTTTTACTGTGCGAATCCTTGTTTCTAGGGACAGGGAAGGACAGTGAGGGAAATTCTCCTTGTGCTATAGTGTGCTAAAGCATTGATCATCAACCATCTTTAAAAAAACATTTTAACTAGGGACAGAAAACTATAGGTAGGAAGAGTGTCAGTTTCTTTCACTGTGATAATCCTTGTTTCTAGGGACAGGGAAGGACAGTGAGGGAAATTCTCCTTGTGCTATAGTGTGCTAAAGCATTGATCATCAACCATCTTTAAAAAAACATTTTTTCTAGGGACAGAAAACTATAGGTAGGAAGAGTGTCAGTTTCTTTCACTGTGATAATCCTTGTTTCTAGGGACAGGGAAGGACAGTGAGGGAAATTCTCCTTGTGCTATAGTGTGCTAAAGCATTGATCATCAACCGTCTTTAAAAAAACATTTTTTCTAGGGACAGAAAACTATAGGTAGGAAGAGTGTCAGTTTCTTTCACTGTGATAATCCTTGTTTCTAGGGACAGGGAAGGACAGTGAGGGAAATTCTCCTTGTGCTATAGTGTGCTAAAGCATTGATCATCAACCGTCTTTAAAAAAACATTTTTTCTAGGGACAGAAAACTATAGGTAGGAAGAGTGTCAGTTTCTTTCACTGTGATAATCCTTGTTTCTAGGGACAGGGAAGGACAGTGAGGGAAATTCTCCTTGTGCTATAGTGTGCTAAAGCATTGATCATCAACCGTCTTTAAAAAAACATTTTTTCTAGGGACAGAAAACTATAGGTAGGAAGAGTGTCAGTTTCTTTCACTGTGATAATCCTTGTTTCTAGGGACAGGGAAGGACAGTGAGGGAAATTCTCATTGTGCTATAGTGTGCTAAAGCATTGATCATCAACCGTCTTTAAAAAAACATTTTTTCTAGGGACAGAAAACTATAGGTAGGAAGAGTGTCAGTTTCTTTCACTGTGATAATCCTTGTTTCTATGGACAGGGAAGGACAGTGAGGGAAATTCTCCTTGTGCTATAGTGTGCTAAAGCATTGATCATCAACCGTCTTTAAAAAAACATTTTTTCTAGGTACAGAAAACTATAGGTAGGAAGAGTGTTAGTTTCTTTCACTGTGATAATCCTTGTTTCTAGGGACAGGGAAGGACAGTGAGGGAAATTCTCCTTGTGCTATAGTGTGCTAAAGCATTGATCATCAACTGTCTTTAAAAAATCATTTTTTCTAGGGACAGAAAACTATAGGTAGGGAGAGTGTCAGTGTGTTTTACTGTGCGAATCCTTGTTTCTAGGGACAGGGAAGGACAGTGAGGGAAATTCTCCTTGTGCTATAGTGTGCTAAAGCATTGATCGTCAACCATCTTTAAAAAACATTTTAACTAGGGACAGAAAACTATAGGTAGGAAGAGTGTCAGTTTCTTTCACTGTGATAATCCTTGTTTCTAGGGACAGGGAAGGACAGTGAGGGAAATTCTCCTTGTGCTATAGTGTGCTAAAGCATTGATCATCAACCATCTTTAAAAAAACATTTTTTCTAGGGACAGAAAACTATAGGTAGGAAGAGTGTCAGTTTCTTTCACTGTGATAATCCTTGTTTCTAGGGACAGGGAAGGACAGTGAGGGAAATTCTCCTTGTGCTATAGTGTGCTAAAGCATTGATCATCAACCGTCTTTAAAAAAACATTTTTTCTAGGGACAGAAAACTATAGGTAGGAAGAGTGTCAGTTTCTTTCACTGTGATAATCCTTGTTTCTAGGGACAGGGAAGGACAGTGAGGGAAATTCTCCTTGTGCTATAGTGTGCTAAAGCATTGATCATCAACTGTCTTTAAAAAATCATTTTTTCTAGGGACAGAAAACTATAGGTAGGGAGAGTGTCAGTGTGTTTTACTGTGCAAATCCTTGTTTCTAGGGACAGGGAAGGACAGTGAGGGAAATTCTCCTTGTGCTATAGTGTGCTAAAGCATTGATCATCAACCATCTTTAAAAAAACATTTTAACTAGGGACAGAAAACTATAGGTAGGAAGAGTGTCAGTTTCTTTCACTGTGATAATCCTTGTTTCTAGGGACAGGGAAGGACAGTGAGGGAAATTCTCCTTGTGCTATAGTGTGCTAAAGCATTGATCATCAACCATCTTTAAAAAAAACATTTTTTCTAGGGACAGAAAACTATAGGTAGGAAGAGTGTCAGTTTCTTTCACTGTGATAATCCTTGTTTCTATGGACAGGGAAGGACAGCGAGGGAAATTCTCCTTGTGCTATAGTGTGCTAAAGCATTGATCATCAACCGTCTTTAAAAAAACATTTTTTCTAGGGACAGAAAACTATAGGTAGGAAGAGTGTTAGTTTCTTTCACTGTAATAATCCTTGTTTCTAGGGACAGGGAAGGACAGTGAGGGAAATTCTCCTTGTGCTATAGTGTGCTAAAGCATTGATCATCAACCGTCTTTAAAAAAACATTTTTTCTAGGGACAGAAAACTATAGGTAGGAAGAGTGTCAGTTTCTTTCACTGTGATAATCCTTGTTTCTAGGGACAGGGAAGGACAGTGAGGGAAATTCTCCTTGTGCTATAGTGTGCTAAAGCATTGATCATCAACCGTCTTTAAAAAAACATTTTTTCTAGGGACATAAAACTATAGGTAGGAAGAGTGTCAGTTTCTTTCACTGTGATAATCCTTGTTTCTAGGGACAGGGAAGGACAGTGAGGGAAATTCTCATTGTGCTATAGTGTGCTAAAGCATTGATCATCAACCGTCTTTAAAAAAACATTTTTTCTAGGGACAGAAAACTATAGGTAGGAAGAGTGTCAGTTTCTTTCACTGTGATAATCCTTGTTTCTAGGGACAGGGAAGGAGAGTGAGGGAAATTCTCCTTGTGCTATAGTGTGCTAAAGCATTGATCATCAACTGTCTTTAAAAAATCATTTTTTCTAGGGACAGAAAACTATAGGTAGGGAGAGTGTCAGTGTGTTTTACTGTGCAAATCCTTGTTTCTAGGGACAGGGAAGGACAGTGAGGGAAATTCTCCTTGTGCTATAGTGTGCTAAAGCATTGATCATCAACCATCTTTAAAAAAACATTTTTTCTAGGGACAGAAAACTATAGGTAGGAAGAGTGTAAGTTTCTTTCACTGTGATAATCCTTGTTTCTAGGGACAGGGAAGGACAGTGAGGGAAATTCTCCTTGTGCTATAGTGTGCTAAAGCATTGATCATCAACAGTCTTTAAAAAAACATTTTTTCTAGGGACAGAAAACTATAGGTAGGAACAGTGTCAGTTTCTTTCACTGTGATAATCCTTGTTTCAAGGGACAGGGAAGGACAGTGAGGGAAATTCTCCTTGTGCTATAGTGTGCTAAAGCATTGATCATCAACCGTCTTTAAAAAAACATTTTTTCTAGGGACAGAAAACTATAGGTAGGAAGAGTGTCAGTTTCTTTCACTGTGATAATCCTTGTTTCTAGGGACAGGGAAGGACAGTGAGGGAAATTCTCATTGTGCTATAGTGTGCTAAAGCATTGATCATCAACCGTCTTTAAAAAAACATTTTTTCTAGGGACAGAAAACTATAGGTAGGAAGAGTGTCAGTTTCTTTCACTGTGATAATCCTTGTTTCTAGGGACAGGGAAGGACAGTGAGGGAAATTCTCATTGTGCTATAGTGTGCTAAAGCATTGATCATCAACTGTCTTTAAAAAATCATTTTTTCTAGGGACAGAAAACTGTAGGTAGGGAGAGTGTCAGTGTGTTTTACTGTGCGAATCCTTATTTCTAGGGACAGGGAAGGAAAGTGAGGGAAATTCTCCTTGTGCTATAGTGTGCTAAAGCATTGATCATCAACCATCTTTAAAAAAACATTTTTTCTAGGGACAGAAAACTATAGGTAGGAAGAGTGTCAGTTTCTTTCACTGTGATAATCCTTGTTTCTAGGGACAGGGAAGGACAGTGAGGGAAATTCTCCTTGTGCTATAGTGTGCTAAAGCATTGATCATCAACCGTCTTTAAAAAAACATTTTTTCTAGGGACAGAAAACTATAGGTAGGAAGAGTGTCAGTTTCTTTCACTGTGATAATCCTTGTTTCTAGGGACAGGGAAGGACAGTGAGGGAAATTCTCCTTGTGCTATAGTGTGCTAAAGCATTGATCATCAACCGTCTTTAAAAAAACATTTTTTCTAGGGACAGAAAACTATAGGTAGGAAGAGTGTCAGTTTCTTTCACTGTGATAATCCTTGTTTCTAGGGACAGGGAAGGAAAGTGAGGGAAATTCTCCTTGTGCTATAGTGTGCTAAAGCATTGATCATCAACCGTCTTTAAAAAAACATTTTTTCTAGGGACAGAAAACTATAGGTAGGAAGAGTGTCAGTTTCTTTCACTGTGATAATCCTTGTTTCTAGGGACAGGGAAGGACAGTGAGGGAAATTCTCATTGTGCTATAGTGTGCTAAAGCATTGATCATCAACCGTCTTTAAAAAAACATTTTTTCTAGGGACAGAAAACTATAGGTAGGAAGAGTGTCAGTTTCTTTCACTGTGATAATCCTTGTTTCTATGGACAGGGAAGGACAGTGAGGGAAATTCTCCTTGTGCTATAGTGTGCTAAAGCATTGATCATCAACCGTCTTTAAAAAAACATTTTTTCTAGGTACAGAAAACTATAGGTAGGAAGAGTGTTAGTTTCTTTCACTGTGATAATCCTTGTTTCTAGGGACAGGGAAGGACAGTGAGGGAAATTCTCCTTGTGCTATAGTGTGCTAAAGCATTGATCATCAACTGTCTTTAAAAAATCATTTTTTCTAGGGACAGAAAACTATAGGTAGGGAGAGTGTCAGTGTGTTTTACTGTGCGAATCCTTGTTTCTAGGGACAGGGAAGGACAGTGAGGGAAATTCTCCTTGTGCTATAGTGTGCTAAAGCATTGATCATCAACCATCTTTAAAAAAACATTTTAACTAGGGACAGAAAACTATAGGTAGGAAGAGTGTCAGTTTCTTTCACTGTGATAATCCTTGTTTCTAGGGACAGGGAAGGACAGTGAGGGAAATTCTCCTTGTGCTATAGTGTGCTAAAGCATTGATCATCAACCGTCTTTAAAAAAACATTTTTTCTAGGGACAGAAAACTATAGGTAGGAAGAGTGTCAGTTTCTTTCACTGTGATAATCCTTGTTTCTAGGGACAGGGAAGGACAGTGAGGGAAATTCTCCTTGTGCTATAGTGTGCTAAAGCATTGATCATCAACCGTCTTTAAAAAAACATTTTTTCTAGGGACAGAAAACTATAGGTAGGAAGAGTGTCAGTTTCTTTCACTGTGATAATCCTTGTTTCTAGGGACAGGGAAGGACAGTGAGGGAAATTCTCCTTGTGCTATAGTGTGCTAAAGCATTGATCATCAACCGTCTTTAAAAAAACATTTTTTCTAGGGACAGAAAACTATAGGTAGGAAGAGTGTCAGTTTCTTTCACTGTGATAATCCTTGTTTCTAGGGACAGGGAAGGACAGTGAGGGAAATTCTCCTTGTGCTATAGTGTGCTAAAGCATTGATCATCAACCGTCTTTAAAAAAACATTTTTTCTAGGGACAGAAAACTATAGGTAGGAAGAGTGTCAGTTTCTTTCACTGTGATAATCCTTGTTTCTAGGGACAGGGAAGGACAGTGAGGGAAATTCTCCTTGTGCTATAGTGTGCTAAAGCATTGATCATCAACCGTCTTTAAAAAAACATTTTTTCTAGGGACAGAAAACTATAGGTAGGAAGAGTGTCAGTTTCTTTCACTGTGATAATCCTTGTTTCTAGGGACAGGGAAGGACAGTGAGGGAAATTCTCATTGTGCTATAGTGTGCTAAAGCATTGATCATCAACCGTCTTTAAAAAAAAAAATTTCTAGGGACAGAAAACTATAGGTAGGAAGAGTGTCAGTTTCTTTCACTGTGATAATCCTTGTTTCTATGGACAGGGAAGGACAGTGAGGGAAATTCTCCTTGTGCTATAGTGTGCTAAAGCATTGATCATCAACCGTCTTTAAAAAAACATTTTTTCTAGGGACAGAAAACTATAGGTAGGAAGAGTGTCAGTTTCTTTCACTGTGATAATCCTTGTTTCTATGGACAGGGAAGGACAGTGAGGGAAATTCTCCTTGTGCTATAGTGTGCTAAAGCATTGATCATCAACCGTCTTTAAAAAAACATTTTTTCTAGGGACAGAAAACTATAGGTAGGAAGAGTGTCAGTTTCTTTCACTGTGATAATCCTTGTTTCTAGGGACAGGGAAGGACAGTGAGGGAAATTCTCCTTCTGCTATAGTGTGCTAAAGCATTGATCATCAACCATCTTTAAAAAAACATTTTTTCTAGGGACAGAAAACTATAGGTAGGGAGAGTGTCAGTGTGTTTTACTGTGCTAATCCTTGTTTCTAGGGACAGGGAAGGACAGTGAGGGAAATTCTCCTTGTGCTATACTGTGCTAAAGCATTGATCATCAACCATCTTTAAAAAAACATTTTTTCTAGGGACAGAAAACTATAGGTAGGAAGAGTGTTAGTTTCTTTCACTGTGATAATCCTTGTTTCTAGGGACAGGGAAGGACAGTGAGGGAAATTCTCCTTGTGCTATAGTGTGCTAAAGCATTGATCATCAACCATCTTTAAAAAAAACATTTTTTCTAGGGACAGAAAACTATAGGTAGGAAGAGTGTCAGTTTATTTCACTGTGATAATCCTTGTTTCTAGGGACAGGGAAGGACAGTGAGGGAAATTCTCCTTGTGCTATAGTGTGCTAAAGCATTGATCATCAACCATCTTTAAAAAAACATTTTTTCTAGGGACAGAAAACTATAGGTAGGAAGAGTGTCAGTTTCTTTCACTGTGATAATCCTTGTTTCTAGGGACAGGGAAGGACAGTGAGGGAAATTCTCCTTGTGCTATAGTGTGCTAAAGCATTGATCATCAACCATCTTTAAAAAAACATTTTTTCTAGGGACAGAAAACTATAGGTAGGAAGAGTGTCAGTTTCTTTCACTGTGATAATCCTTGTTTCTAGGGACAGGGAAGGACAGTGAGGGAAATTCTCCTTGTGCTATAGTGTGCTAAAGCATTGATCATCAACCATCTTTAAAAAAACATTTTTTCTAGGGACAGAAAACTATAGGTAGGGAGAGTGTCAGTGTGTTTTACTGTGCGAATCCTTGTTTCTAGGGACAGGGAAGGACAGTGAGGGAAATTATCCTTGTGCTATAGTGTGCTAAAGCATTGATCATCAACCATCTTTAAAAAAACATTTTTTCTAGGGACAGAAAACTATAGGTAGGAAGAGTGTCAGTTTCTTTCACTGTGATAATCCTTGTTTCTAGGGACAGGGAAGGACAGTGAGGGAAATTCTCCTTGTGCTATAGTGTGCTAAAGCATTGATCATCAACCGTCTTTAAAAAAACATTTTTTCTAGGGACAGAAAACTATAGGTAGGAAGAGTGTCAGTTTCTTTCACTGTAATAATCCTTGTTTCTAGGGACAGGGAAGGACAGTGAGGGAAATTCTCCTTGTGCTATAGTGTGCTAAAGCATTGATCATCAACCATCTTTAAAAAAACATTTTTTCTAGGGACAGAAAACTATAGGTAGGAAGAGTGTCAGTTTCTTTCACTGTGATAATCCTTGTTTCTAGGGAAAGGGAAGGACAGTGAGGGAAATTCTCCTTGTGCTATAGTGTGCTAAAGCATTGATCATCAACCGTCTTTAAAAAAACATTTTTTCTAGGGACAGAAAACTATAGGTAGGAAGAGTGTCAGTTTCTTTCACTGTGATAATCCTTGTTTCTAGGGACAGGGAAGGACAGTGAGGGAAATTCTCCTTGTGCTATAGTGTGCTAAAGCATTGATCATCAACCGTCTTTAAAAAAACATTTTTTCTAGGGACAGAAAACTATAGGTAGGAAGAGTGTCAGTTTCTTTCACTGTGATAATCCTTGTTTCTAGGGACAGGGAAGGACAGTGAGGGAAATTCTCCTTGTGCTATAGTGTGCTAAAGCATTGATCATCAACCGTCTTTAAAAAAACATTTTTTCTAGGGACAGAAAACTATAGGTAGGAAGAGTGTCAGTTTCTTTCACTGTGATAATCCTTGTTTCTAGGGACAGGGAAGGACAGTGAGGGAAATTCTCCTTGTGCTATAGTGTGCTAAAGCATTGATCATCAACTGTCTTTAAAAAATCATTTTTTCTAGGGACAGAAAACTATAGGTAGGGAGAGTGTCAGTGTGTTTTACTGTGCGAATCCTTGTTTCTAGGGACAGGGAAGGACAGTGAGGGAAATTCTCCTTGTGCTATAGTGTGCTAAAGCATTGATCATCAACCATCTTTAAAAAAACATTTTAACTAGGAACAGAAAACTATAGGTAGGAAGAGTGTCAGTTTCTTTCACTGTGATAATCCTTGTTTCTAGGGACAGGGAAGGACAGTGAGGGAAATTCTCCTTGTGCTATAGTGTGCTAAAGCATTGATCATCAACCATCTTTAAAAAAACATTTTTTCTAGGGACAGAAAACTATAGGTAGGAAGAGTGTCAGTTTCTTTCACTGTGATAATCCTTGTTTCTAGGGACAGGGAAGGACAGTGAGGGAAATTCTCCTTGTGCTATAGTGTGCTAAAGCATTGATCATCAACCGTCTTTAAAAAAACATTTTTTCTAGGGACAGAAAACTATAGGTAGGAAGAGTGTCAGTTTCTTTCACTGTGATAATCCTTGTTTCTAGGGACAGGGAAGGACAGTGAGGGAAATTCTCCTTGTGCTATAGTGTGCTAAAGCATTGATCATCAACCATCTTTAAAAAAACTATTTAACTAGGGACAGAAAACTATAGGTAGGAAGAGTGTCAGTTTCTTTCACTGTGATAATCCTTGTTTCTAGGGACAGGGAAGGACAGTGAGGGAAATTCTCCTTGTGCTATAGTGTGCTAAAGCATTGATCATCAACCATCTTTAAAAAAACATTTTAACTAGGGACAGAAAACTATAGGTAGGAAGAGTGTCAGTTTCTTTCACTGTGATAATCCTTGTTTCTAGGGACAGGGAAGGACAGTGAGGGAAATTCTCCTTGTGCTATAGTGTGCTAAAGCATTGATCATCAACCATCTTTAAAAAAACATTTTTTCTAGGGACAGAAAACTATAGGTAGGAAGAGTGTCAGTTTCTTTCACTGTGATAATCCTTGTTTCTAGGGACAGGGAAGGACAGTGAGGGAAATTCTCCTTGTGCTATAGTGTGCTAAAGCATTGATCATCAACCGTCTTTAAAAAAAAAAAAATTCTAGGGACAGAAAACTATAGGTAGGAAGAGTGTCAGTTTCTTTCACTGTGATAATCCTTGTTTCTAGGGACAGGGAAGGACAGTGAGGGAAATTCTCCTTGTGCTATAGTGTGCTAAAGCATTGATCATCAACCGTCTTTAAAAAAACATTTTTTCTAGGGACAGAAAACTATAGGTAGGAAGAGTGTCAGTTTCTTTCACTGTGATAATCCTTGTTTCTAGGGACAGGGAAGGACAGTGAGGGAAATTCTCATTGTGCTATAGTGTGCTAAAGCATTGATCATCAACCGTCTTTAAAAAAACATTTTTTCTAGGGACAGAAAACTATAGGTAGGAAGAGTGTCAGTTTCTTTCACTGTGATAATCCTTGTTTCTATGGACAGGGAAGGACAGTGAGGGAAATTCTCCTTGTGCTATAGTGTGCTAAAGCATTGATCATCAACCGTCTTTAAAAAAACATTTTTTCTAGGGACAGAAAACTATAGGTAGGAAGAGTGTTAGTTTCTTTCACTGTAATAATCCTTGTTTCTAGGGACAGGGAAGGACAGTGAGGGAAATTCTCCTTGTGCTATAGTGTGCTAAAGCATTGATCATCAACTGTCTTTAAAAAATCATTTTTTCTATGGACAGAAAACTATAGGTAGGGAGAGTGTCAGTGTGTTTTACTGTGCGAATCCTTGTTTCTAGGGACAGGGAAGGACAGTGAGGGAAATTCTCCTTGTGCTATAGTGTGCTAAAGCATTGATCATCAACCATCTTTAAAAAAACATTTTAACTAGGGACAGAAAACTATAGGTAGGAAGAGTGTCAGTTTCTTTCACTGTGATAATCCTTGTTTCTAGGGACAGGGAAGGACAGTGAGGGAAATTCTCCTTGTGCTATAGTGTGCTAAAGCATTGATCATCAACCATCTTTAAAAAAACATTTTTTCTAGGGACAGAAAACTATAGGTAGGAAGAGTGTCAGTTTCTTTCACTGTGATAATCCTTGTTTCTAGGGACAGGGAAGGACAGTGAGGGAAATTCTCCTTGTGCTATAGTGTGCTAAAGCATTGATCATCAACCGTCTTTAAAAAAACATTTTTTCTAGGGACAGAAAACTATAGGTAGGAAGAGTGTCAGTTTCTTTCACTGTGATAATCCTTGTTTCTAGGGACAGGGAAGGACAGTGAGGGAAATTCTCCTTGTGCTATAGTGTGCTAAAGCATTGATCATCAACCGTCTTTAAAAAAACATTTTTTCTAGGGACAGAAAACTATAGGTAGGAAGAGTGTCAGTTTCTTTCACTGTGATAATCCTTGTTTCTAGGGACAGGGAAGGACAGTGAGGGAAATTCTCATTGTGCTATAGTGTGCTAAAGCATTGATCATCAACCGTCTTTAAAAAAACATTTTTTCTAGGGACAGAAAACTATAGGTAGGAAGAGTGTCAGTTTCTTTCACTGTGATAATCCTTGTTTCTAGGGACAGGGAAGGACAGTGAGGGAAATTCTCCTTGTGCTATAGTGTGCTAAAGCATTGATCATCAACCATCTTTAAAAAAACATTTTTTCTAGGGACAGAAAACTATAGGTAGGGAGAGTGTCAGTGTGTTTTACTGTGCTAATCCTTGTTTCTAGGGACAGGGAAGGACAGTGAGGGAAATTCTCCTTGTGCTATACTGTGCTAAAGCATTGATCATCAACCATCTTTAAAAAAACATTTTTTCTAGGGACAGAAAACTATAGGTAGGAAGAGTGTTAGTTTCTTTCACTGTGATAATCCTTGTTTCTAGGGACAGGGAAGGACAGTGAGGGAAATTCTCCTTGTGCTATAGTGTGCTAAAGCATTGATCATCAACTGTCTTTAAAAAATCATTTTTTCTAGGGACAGAAAACTATAGGTAGGGAGAGTGTCAGTGTGTTTTACTGTGCGAATCCTTGTTTCTAGGGACAGGGAAGGACAGTGAGGGAAATTCTCCTTGTGCTATAGTGTGCTAAAGCATTGATCATCAACCATCTTTAAAAAAACATTTTAACTAGGGACAGAAAACTATAGGTAGGAAGAGTGTCAGTTTCTTTCACTGTGATAATCCTTGTTTCTAGGGACAGGGAAGGACAGTGAGGGAAATTCTCCTTGTGCTATAGTGTGCTAAAGCATTGATCATCAACCATCTTTAAAAAAACATTTTTTCTAGGGACAGAAAACTATAGGTAGGAAGAGTGTCAGTTTCTTTCACTGTGATAATCCTTGTTTCTAGGGACAGGGAAGGACAGTGAGGGAAATTCTCCTTGTGCTATAGTGTGCTAAAGCATTGATCATCAACCGTCTTTAAAAAAACATTTTTTCTAGGGACAGAAAACTATAGGTAGGAACAGTGTCAGTTTCTTTCACTGTGATAATCCTTGTTTCAAGGGACAGGGAAGGACAGTGAGGGAAATTCTCCTTGTGCTATAGTGTGCTAAAGCATTGATCATCAACCGTCTTTAAAAAAACATTTTTTCTAGGGACAGAAAACTATAGGTAGGAAGAGTGTCAGTTTCTTTCACTGTGATAATCCTTGTTTCTAGGGACAGGGAAGGACAGTGAGGGAAATTCTCATTGTGCTATAGTGTGCTAAAGCATTGATCATCAACCGTCTTTAAAAAAACATTTTTTCTAGGGACAGAAAACTATAGGTAGGAAGAGTGTCAGTTTCTTTCACTGTGATAATCCTTGTTTCTAGGGACAGGGAAGGACAGTGAGGGAAATTCTCCTTGTGCTATAGTGTGCTAAAGCATTGATCATCAACTGTCTTTAAAAAATCATTTTTTCTAGGGACAGAAAACTATAGGTAGGGAGAGTGTCAGTGTGTTTTACTGTGCAAATCCTTGTTTCTAGGGACAGGGAAGGACAGTGAGGGAAATTCTCCTTGTGCTATAGTGTGCTAAAGCATTGATCATCAACCATCTTTAAAAAAACATTTTAACTAGGGACAGAAAACTATAGGTAGGAAGAGTGTCAGTTTCTTTCACTGTGATAATCCTTGTTTCTAGGGACAGGGAAGGACAGTGAGGGAAATTCTCCTTGTGCTATAGTGTGCTAAAGCATTGATCATCAACCATCTTTAAAAAAACATTTTTTCTAGGGACAGAAAACTATAGGTAGGAAGAGTGTCAGTTTCTTTCACTGTGATAATCCTTGTTTCTAGGGACAGGGAAGGACAGTGAGGGAAATTCTCCTTGTGCTATAGTGTGCTAAAGCATTGATCATCAACCGTCTTTAAAAAAACATTTTTTCTAGGGACAGAAAACTATAGGTAGGAACAGTGTCAGTTTCTTTCACTGTGATAATCCTTGTTTCAAGGGACAGGGAAGGACAGTGAGGGAAATTCTCCTTGTGCTATAGTGTGCTAAAGCATTGATCATCAACCGTCTTTAAAAAAACATTTTTTCTAGGGACAGAAAACTATAGGTAGGAAGAGTGTCAGTTTCTTTCACTGTGATAATCCTTGTTTCTAGGGACAGGGAAGGACAGTGAGGGAAATTCTCATTGTGCTATAGTGTGCTAAAGCATTGATCATCAACCGTCTTTAAAAAAACATTTTTTCTAGGGACAGAAAACTATAGGTAGGAAGAGTGTCAGTTTCTTTCACTGTGATAATCCTTGTTTCTAGGGACAGGGAAGGACAGTGAGGGAAATTCTCCTTGTGCTATAGTGTGCTAAAGCATTGATCATCAACTGTCTTTAAAAAATCATTTTTTCTAGGGACAGAAAACTATAGGTAGGGAGAGTGTCAGTGTGTTTTACTGTGCGAATCCTTGTTTCTAGGGACAGGGAAGGACAGTGAGGGAAATTCTCCTTGTGCTATAGTGTGCTAAAGCATTGATCATCAACCATCTTTAAAAAAACATTTTAACTAGGGACAGAAAACTATAGGTAGGAAGAGTGTCAGTTTCTTTCACTGTGATAATCCTTGTTTCTAGGGACAGGGAAGGACAGTGAGGGAAATTCTCCTTGTGCTATAGTGTGCTAAAGCATTGATCATCAACCATCTTTAAAAAAACATTTTTTCTAGGGACAGAAAACTATAGGTAGGAAGAGTGTCAGTTTCTTTCACTGTGATAATCCTTGTTTCTAGGGACAGGGAAGGACAGTGAGGGAAATTCTCCTTGTGCTATAGTGTGCTAAAGCATTGATCATCAACCGTCTTTAAAAAAACATTTTTTCTAGGGACAGAAAACTATAGGTAGGAAGAGTGTCAGTTTCTTTCACTGTGATAATCCTTGTTTCTAGGGACAGGGAAGGACAGTGAGGGAAATTCTCCTTGTGCTATAGTGTGCTAAAGCATTGATCATCAACCGTCTTTAAAAAAACATTTTTTCTAGGGACAGAAAACTATAGGTAGGAAGAGTGTCAGTTTCTTTCACTGTGATAATCCTTGTTTCTAGGGACAGGGAAGGACAGTGAGGGAAATTCTCCTTGTGCTATAGTGTGCTAAAGCATTGATCATCAACCGTCTTTAAAAAAACATTTTTTCTAGGGACAGAAAACTATAGGTAGGAAGAGTGTCAGTTTCTTTCACTGTGATAATCCTTGTTTCTAGGGACAGGGAAGGACAGTGAGGGAAATTCTCATTGTGCTATAGTGTGCTAAAGCATTGATCATCAACCGTCTTTAAAAAAACATTTTTTCTAGGGACAGAAAACTATAGGTAGGAAGAGTGTCAGTTTCTTTCACTGTGATAATCCTTGTTTCTATGGACAGGGAAGGACAGTGAGGGAAATTCTCCTTGTGCTATAGTGTGCTAAAGCATTGATCATCAACCGTCTTTAAAAAAACATTTTTTCTAGGTACAGAAAACTATAGGTAGGAAGAGTGTTAGTTTCTTTCACTGTGATAATCCTTGTTTCTAGGGACAGGGAAGGACAGTGAGGGAAATTCTCCTTGTGCTATAGTGTGCTAAAGCATTGATCATCAACTGTCTTTAAAAAATCATTTTTTCTAGGGACAGAAAACTATAGGTAGGGAGAGTGTCAGTGTGTTTTACTGTGCGAATCCTTGTTTCTAGGGACAGGGAAGGACAGTGAGGGAAATTCTCCTTGTGCTATAGTGTGCTAAAGCATTGATCGTCAACCATCTTTAAAAAACATTTTAACTAGGGACAGAAAACTATAGGTAGGAAGAGTGTCAGTTTCTTTCACTGTGATAATCCTTGTTTCTAGGGACAGGGAAGGACAGTGAGGGAAATTCTCCTTGTGCTATAGTGTGCTAAAGCATTGATCATCAACCATCTTTAAAAAAACATTTTTTCTAGGGACAGAAAACTATAGGTAGGAAGAGTGTCAGTTTCTTTCACTGTGATAATCCTTGTTTCTAGGGACAGGGAAGGACAGTGAGGGAAATTCTCCTTGTGCTATAGTGTGCTAAAGCATTGATCATCAACCGTCTTTAAAAAAACATTTTTTCTAGGGACAGAAAACTATAGGTAGGAAGAGTGTCAGTTTCTTTCACTGTGATAATCCTTGTTTCTAGGGACAGGGAAGGACAGTGAGGGAAATTCTCCTTGTGCTATAGTGTGCTAAAGCATTGATCATCAACTGTCTTTAAAAAATCATTTTTTCTAGGGACAGAAAACTATAGGTAGGGAGAGTGTCAGTGTGTTTTACTGTGCAAATCCTTGTTTCTAGGGACAGGGAAGGACAGTGAGGGAAATTCTCCTTGTGCTATAGTGTGCTAAAGCATTGATCATCAACCATCTTTAAAAAAACATTTTAACTAGGGACAGAAAACTATAGGTAGGAAGAGTGTCAGTTTCTTTCACTGTGATAATCCTTGTTTCTAGGGACAGGGAAGGACAGTGAGGGAAATTCTCCTTGTGCTATAGTGTGCTAAAGCATTGATCATCAACCATCTTTAAAAAAAACATTTTTTCTAGGGACAGAAAACTATAGGTAGGAAGAGTGTCAGTTTCTTTCACTGTGATAATCCTTGTTTCTATGGACAGGGAAGGACAGCGAGGGAAATTCTCCTTGTGCTATAGTGTGCTAAAGCATTGATCATCAACCGTCTTTAAAAAAACATTTTTTCTAGGGACAGAAAACTATAGGTAGGAAGAGTGTTAGTTTCTTTCACTGTAATAATCCTTGTTTCTAGGGACAGGGAAGGACAGTGAGGGAAATTCTCCTTGTGCTATAGTGTGCTAAAGCATTGATCATCAACCGTCTTTAAAAAAACATTTTTTCTAGGGACAGAAAACTATAGGTAGGAAGAGTGTCAGTTTCTTTCACTGTGATAATCCTTGTTTCTAGGGACAGGGAAGGACAGTGAGGGAAATTCTCCTTGTGCTATAGTGTGCTAAAGCATTGATCATCAACCGTCTTTAAAAAAACATTTTTTCTAGGGACATAAAACTATAGGTAGGAAGAGTGTCAGTTTCTTTCACTGTGATAATCCTTGTTTCTAGGGACAGGGAAGGACAGTGAGGGAAATTCTCATTGTGCTATAGTGTGCTAAAGCATTGATCATCAACCGTCTTTAAAAAAACATTTTTTCTAGGGACAGAAAACTATAGGTAGGAAGAGTGTCAGTTTCTTTCACTGTGATAATCCTTGTTTCTAGGGACAGGGAAGGAGAGTGAGGGAAATTCTCCTTGTGCTATAGTGTGCTAAAGCATTGATCATCAACTGTCTTTAAAAAATCATTTTTTCTAGGGACAGAAAACTATAGGTAGGGAGAGTGTCAGTGTGTTTTACTGTGCAAATCCTTGTTTCTAGGGACAGGGAAGGACAGTGAGGGAAATTCTCCTTGTGCTATAGTGTGCTAAAGCATTGATCATCAACCATCTTTAAAAAAACATTTTTTCTAGGGACAGAAAACTATAGGTAGGAAGAGTGTAAGTTTCTTTCACTGTGATAATCCTTGTTTCTAGGGACAGGGAAGGACAGTGAGGGAAATTCTCCTTGTGCTATAGTGTGCTAAAGCATTGATCATCAACAGTCTTTAAAAAAACATTTTTTCTAGGGACAGAAAACTATAGGTAGGAACAGTGTCAGTTTCTTTCACTGTGATAATCCTTGTTTCAAGGGACAGGGAAGGACAGTGAGGGAAATTCTCCTTGTGCTATAGTGTGCTAAAGCATTGATCATCAACCGTCTTTAAAAAAACATTTTTTCTAGGGACAGAAAACTATAGGTAGGAAGAGTGTCAGTTTCTTTCACTGTGATAATCCTTGTTTCTAGGGACAGGGAAGGACAGTGAGGGAAATTCTCATTGTGCTATAGTGTGCTAAAGCATTGATCATCAACCGTCTTTAAAAAAACATTTTTTCTAGGGACAGAAAACTATAGGTAGGAAGAGTGTCAGTTTCTTTCACTGTGATAATCCTTGTTTCTAGGGACAGGGAAGGACAGTGAGGGAAATTCTCATTGTGCTATAGTGTGCTAAAGCATTGATCATCAACTGTCTTTAAAAAATCATTTTTTCTAGGGACAGAAAACTGTAGGTAGGGAGAGTGTCAGTGTGTTTTACTGTGCGAATCCTTATTTCTAGGGACAGGGAAGGAAAGTGAGGGAAATTCTCCTTGTGCTATAGTGTGCTAAAGCATTGATCATCAACCATCTTTAAAAAAACATTTTTTCTAGGGACAGAAAACTATAGGTAGGAAGAGTGTCAGTTTCTTTCACTGTGATAATCCTTGTTTCTAGGGACAGGGAAGGACAGTGAGGGAAATTCTCCTTGTGCTATAGTGTGCTAAAGCATTGATCATCAACCGTCTTTAAAAAAACATTTTTTCTAGGGACAGAAAACTATAGGTAGGAAGAGTGTCAGTTTCTTTCACTGTGATAATCCTTGTTTCTAGGGACAGGGAAGGACAGTGAGGGAAATTCTCCTTGTGCTATAGTGTGCTAAAGCATTGATCATCAACCGTCTTTAAAAAAACATTTTTTCTAGGGACAGAAAACTATAGGTAGGAAGAGTGTCAGTTTCTTTCACTGTGATAATCCTTGTTTCTAGGGACAGGGAAGGAAAGTGAGGGAAATTCTCCTTGTGCTATAGTGTGCTAAAGCATTGATCATCAACCGTCTTTAAAAAAACATTTTTTCTAGGGACAGAAAACTATAGGTAGGAAGAGTGTCAGTTTCTTTCACTGTGATAATCCTTGTTTCTAGGGACAGGGAAGGACAGTGAGGGAAATTCTCATTGTGCTATAGTGTGCTAAAGCATTGATCATCAACCGTCTTTAAAAAAACATTTTTTCTAGGGACAGAAAACTATAGGTAGGAAGAGTGTCAGTTTCTTTCACTGTGATAATCCTTGTTTCTATGGACAGGGAAGGACAGTGAGGGAAATTCTCCTTGTGCTATAGTGTGCTAAAGCATTGATCATCAACCGTCTTTAAAAAAACATTTTTTCTAGGTACAGAAAACTATAGGTAGGAAGAGTGTTAGTTTCTTTCACTGTGATAATCCTTGTTTCTAGGGACAGGGAAGGACAGTGAGGGAAATTCTCCTTGTGCTATAGTGTGCTAAAGCATTGATCATCAACTGTCTTTAAAAAATCATTTTTTCTAGGGACAGAAAACTATAGGTAGGGAGAGTGTCAGTGTGTTTTACTGTGCGAATCCTTGTTTCTAGGGACAGGGAAGGACAGTGAGGGAAATTCTCCTTGTGCTATAGTGTGCTAAAGCATTGATCATCAACCATCTTTAAAAAAACATTTTAACTAGGGACAGAAAACTATAGGTAGGAAGAGTGTCAGTTTCTTTCACTGTGATAATCCTTGTTTCTAGGGACAGGGAAGGACAGTGAGGGAAATTCTCCTTGTGCTATAGTGTGCTAAAGCATTGATCATCAACCGTCTTTAAAAAAACATTTTTTCTAGGGACAGAAAACTATAGGTAGGAAGAGTGTCAGTTTCTTTCACTGTGATAATCCTTGTTTCTAGGGACAGGGAAGGACAGTGAGGGAAATTCTCCTTGTGCTATAGTGTGCTAAAGCATTGATCATCAACCGTCTTTAAAAAAACATTTTTTCTAGGGACAGAAAACTATAGGTAGGAAGAGTGTCAGTTTCTTTCACTGTGATAATCCTTGTTTCTAGGGACAGGGAAGGACAGTGAGGGAAATTCTCCTTGTGCTATAGTGTGCTAAAGCATTGATCATCAACCGTCTTTAAAAAAACATTTTTTCTAGGGACAGAAAACTATAGGTAGGAAGAGTGTCAGTTTCTTTCACTGTGATAATCCTTGTTTCTAGGGACAGGGAAGGACAGTGAGGGAAATTCTCCTTGTGCTATAGTGTGCTAAAGCATTGATCATCAACCGTCTTTAAAAAAACATTTTTTCTAGGGACAGAAAACTATAGGTAGGAAGAGTGTCAGTTTCTTTCACTGTGATAATCCTTGTTTCTAGGGACAGGGAAGGACAGTGAGGGAAATTCTCCTTGTGCTATAGTGTGCTAAAGCATTGATCATCAACCGTCTTTAAAAAAACATTTTTTCTAGGGACAGAAAACTATAGGTAGGAAGAGTGTCAGTTTCTTTCACTGTGATAATCCTTGTTTCTAGGGACAGGGAAGGACAGTGAGGGAAATTCTCATTGTGCTATAGTGTGCTAAAGCATTGATCATCAACCGTCTTTAAAAAAAAAAATTTCTAGGGACAGAAAACTATAGGTAGGAAGAGTGTCAGTTTCTTTCACTGTGATAATCCTTGTTTCTATGGACAGGGAAGGACAGTGAGGGAAATTCTCCTTGTGCTATAGTGTGCTAAAGCATTGATCATCAACCGTCTTTAAAAAAACATTTTTTCTAGGGACAGAAAACTATAGGTAGGAAGAGTGTCAGTTTCTTTCACTGTGATAATCCTTGTTTCTATGGACAGGGAAGGACAGTGAGGGAAATTCTCCTTGTGCTATAGTGTGCTAAAGCATTGATCATCAACCGTCTTTAAAAAAACATTTTTTCTAGGGACAGAAAACTATAGGTAGGAAGAGTGTCAGTTTCTTTCACTGTGATAATCCTTGTTTCTAGGGACAGGGAAGGACAGTGAGGGAAATTCTCCTTCTGCTATAGTGTGCTAAAGCATTGATCATCAACCATCTTTAAAAAAACATTTTTTCTAGGGACAGAAAACTATAGGTAGGGAGAGTGTCAGTGTGTTTTACTGTGCTAATCCTTGTTTCTAGGGACAGGGAAGGACAGTGAGGGAAATTCTCCTTGTGCTATACTGTGCTAAAGCATTGATCATCAACCATCTTTAAAAAAACATTTTTTCTAGGGACAGAAAACTATAGGTAGGAAGAGTGTTAGTTTCTTTCACTGTGATAATCCTTGTTTCTAGGGACAGGGAAGGACAGTGAGGGAAATTCTCCTTGTGCTATAGTGTGCTAAAGCATTGATCATCAACCATCTTTAAAAAAAACATTTTTTCTAGGGACAGAAAACTATAGGTAGGAAGAGTGTCAGTTTATTTCACTGTGATAATCCTTGTTTCTAGGGACAGGGAAGGACAGTGAGGGAAATTCTCCTTGTGCTATAGTGTGCTAAAGCATTGATCATCAACCATCTTTAAAAAAACATTTTTTCTAGGGACAGAAAACTATAGGTAGGAAGAGTGTCAGTTTCTTTCACTGTGATAATCCTTGTTTCTAGGGACAGGGAAGGACAGTGAGGGAAATTCTCCTTGTGCTATAGTGTGCTAAAGCATTGATCATCAACCATCTTTAAAAAAACATTTTTTCTAGGGACAGAAAACTATAGGTAGGAAGAGTGTCAGTTTCTTTCACTGTGATAATCCTTGTTTCTAGGGACAGGGAAGGACAGTGAGGGAAATTCTCCTTGTGCTATAGTGTGCTAAAGCATTGATCATCAACCATCTTTAAAAAAACATTTTTTCTAGGGACAGAAAACTATAGGTAGGGAGAGTGTCAGTGTGTTTTACTGTGCGAATCCTTGTTTCTAGGGACAGGGAAGGACAGTGAGGGAAATTATCCTTGTGCTATAGTGTGCTAAAGCATTGATCATCAACCATCTTTAAAAAAACATTTTTTCTAGGGACAGAAAAATATAGGTAGGAAGAGTGTCAGTTTCTTTCACTGTGATAATCCTTGTTTCTAGGGACAGGGAAGGACAGTGAGGGAAATTCTCCTTGTGCTATAGTGTGCTAAAGCATTGATCATCAACCGTCTTTAAAAAAACATTTTTTCTAGGGACAGAAAACTATAGGTAGGAAGAGTGTCAGTTTCTTTCACTGTAATAATCCTTGTTTCTAGGGACAGGGAAGGACAGTGAGGGAAATTCTCCTTGTGCTATAGTGTGCTAAAGCATTGATCATCAACCATCTTTAAAAAAACATTTTTTCTAGGGACAGAAAACTATAGGTAGGAAGAGTGTCAGTTTCTTTCACTGTGATAATCCTTGTTTCTAGGGAAAGGGAAGGACAGTGAGGGAAATTCTCCTTGTGCTATAGTGTGCTAAAGCATTGATCATCAACCGTCTTTAAAAAAACATTTTTTCTAGGGACAGAAAACTATAGGTAGGAAGAGTGTCAGTTTCTTTCACTGTGATAATCCTTGTTTCTAGGGACAGGGAAGGACAGTGAGGGAAATTCTCCTTGTGCTATAGTGTGCTAAAGCATTGATCATCAACCGTCTTTAAAAAAACATTTTTTCTAGGGACAGAAAACTATAGGTAGGAAGAGTGTCAGTTTCTTTCACTGTGATAATCCTTGTTTCTAGGGACAGGGAAGGACAGTGAGGGAAATTCTCATTGTGCTATAGTGTGCTAAAGCATTGATCATCAACCGTCTTTAAAAAAAAAAAATTTCTAGGGACAGAAAACTATAGGTAGGAAGAGTGTCAGTTTCTTTCACTGTGATAATCCTTGTTTCTATGGACAGGGAAGGACAGTGAGGGAAATTCTCCTTGTGCTATAGTGTGCTAAAGCATTGATCATCAACCGTCTTTAAAAAAAAAATTTTTCTAGGGACAGAAAACTATAGGTAGGAAGAGTGTCAGTTTCTTTCACTTTGATAATCCTTGTTTCTAGGGACAGGGAAGGACAGTGAGGGAAATTCTCCTTCTGCTATAGTGTGCTAAAGCATTGATCATCAACCATCTTTAAAAAAACATTTTTTCTAGGGACAGAAAACTATAGGTAGGGAGAGTGTCAGTGTGTTTTACTGTGCTAATCCTTGTTTCTAGGGACAGGGAAGGACAGTGAGGGAAATTCTCCTTGTGCTATACTGTGCTAAAGCATTGATCATCAACCATCTTTAAAAAAACATTTTTTCTAGGGACAGAAAACTATAGGTAGGAAGAGTGTTAGTTTCTTTCACTGTGATAATCCTTGTTTCTAGGGACAGGGAAGGACAGTGAGGGAAATTCTCCTTGTGCTATTTTGTGCTAAAGCATTGATCATCAACCATCTTTAAAAAAAACATTTTTTCTAGGGACAGAAAACTATAGGTAGGAAGAGTGTCAGTTTATTTCACTGTGATAATCCTTGTTTCTAGGGACAGGGAAGGACAGTGAGGGAAATTCTCCTTGTGCTATAGTGTGCTAAAGCATTGATCATCAACCATCTTTAAAAAAACATTTTTTCTAGGGACAGAAAACTATAGGTAGGAAGAGTGTCAGTTTCTTTCACTGTGATAATCCTTGTTTCAAGGGACAGGGAAGGACAGTGAGGGAAATTCTCCTTGTGCTATAGTGTGCTAAAGCATTGATCATCAACCATCTTTAAAAAAACATTTTTTCTAGGGACAGAAAACTATAGGTAGGAAGAGTGTCAGTTTCTTTCACTGTGATAATCCTTGTTTCTAGGGACAGGGAAGGACAGTGAGGGAAATTCTCCTTGTGCTATAGTGTGCTAAAGCATTGATCATCAACCATCTTTAAAAAAACATTTTTTCTAGGGACAGAAAACTATAGGTAGGGAGAGTGTCAGTGTGTTTTACTGTGCGAATCCTTGTTTCTAGGGACAGGGAAGGACAGTGAGGGAAATTATCCTTGTGCTATAGTGTGCTAAAGCATTGATCATCAACCATCTTTAAAAAAACATTTTTTCTAGGGACAGAAAACTATAGGTAGGAAGAGTGTCAGTTTCTTTCACTGTGATAATCCTTGTTTCTAGGGACAGGGAAGGACAGTGAGGGAAATTCTCCTTGTGCTATAGTGTGCTAAAGCATTGATCATCAACCGTCTTTAAAAAAAACATTTTTTCTAGGGACAGAAAACTATAGGTAGGAAGAGTGTCAGTTTCTTTCACTGTGATAATCCTTGTTTCTAGGGACAGGGAAGGACAGTGAGGGAAATTCTCCTTGTGCTATAGTGTGCTAAAGCATTGATCATCAACCGTCTTTAAAAAAACATTTTTTCTAGGGATAGAAAACTATAGGTAGGAAGAGTGTCAGTTTCTTTCACTGTGATAATCCTTGTTTCTAGGGACAGGGAAGGACAGTGAGGGAAATTCTCCTTGTGCTATAGTGTGCTAAAGCATTGATCATCAACCATCTTTAAAAAAACATTTTTTCTAGGGACAGAAAACTATAGGTAGGAAGAGTGTCAGTTTCTTTCACTGTGATAATCCTTGTTTCTAGGGACAGGGAAGGACAGTGAGGGAAATTCTCCTTGTGCTATAGTGTGCTAAAGCATTGATCATCAACCGTCTTTAAAAAAACATTTTTTCTAGGGACAGAAAACTATAGGTAGGAAGAGTGTCAGTTTCTTTCACTGTGATAATCCTTGTTTCTAGGGACAGGGAAGGACAGTGAGGGAAATTCTCCTTGTGCTATAGTGTGCTAAAGCATTGATCATCAACCGTCTTTAAAAAAACATTTTTTCTAGGGACAGAAAACTATAGGTAGGAAGAGTGTCAGTTTCTTTCACTGTGATAATCCTTGTTTCTAGGGACAGGGAAGGACAGTGAGGGAAATTCTCCTTGTGCTATAGTGTGCTAAAGCATTCCTCATCAACCATCTTTGAAATCCTTGTTTTTTGGACAGTCAGGGAAATTGTCGTTGTGCTATTCTGTGCGAAAGCAATCATCCTCAACCATATTTAGAAATCCTTAAGTAAAGGGACAGAGAAGGACACCTGAAGGTAGCCCTTATTGCTTTTTTCCCATCTCCCTGCAGGCCATCTATTAGAATGTCTGGAAGGCAAACAAGGAGAGGCAGACAGTCAGGAGGCAATAAAAGAGGGCAAGCAGGCTCTGTGTCTGGGGGCAACAGTGCTGGTCGTGGATGCGGTGCATTGTCATCAGCACATGGCCATGGGACACGCTTGTCCTTCTTTTCGGCAGATGGACATGTTGAGCCACATCATGCCGAAGACTTGGTAGAGTGGATGACCAAGCCCTCCTCCTCCTCCTCATCCTCTCTCACCCAGGCTCAGGGTACTGGCAAAGCAGCTGCCAAAGCGTCCTCTTCCCTGGTATCAATGTCAGACTCATCATCAGTCACTCCTTCCCTAGACCCACCATGTCCTCCTCCTGAGGAGTCCCCCGAACTGTTTGAGCACAGTGTTGGGTACATGCTCCAGGAGGATGCCCAGCGTTTCGAAGGGTCTGATGATGAAACCCAGCTACAGGAAGGCAGTAGCGTGAGAGCAGACAGAGGGGATGCTCAAGAAGGACACCAATCTGGCAGTCATGTTCCAGCAGCTGCAGCATACTGCCAGATTGGCTCCAGTGATGAGGAGGGAGGGGATGATGAGGTCACTGACTCCACGTGGGTGCCTAATAGGAGAGAGGAGGAGGAGGAGGATGAGGAGGAGGCACATCTCCAACGAGGCAGGATGCCCTTTGGTGGCCAGCGTAAGGGCAGTACACCGACGGAATCACACCGCAGAGCTCCGCCTGTGCAGGGCGCTGCCTCTGCCCGTCATTCAAAAAGTTCTTTGGTGTGGGCCTTTTTTGAGGCTAGTGCATCAGATCACACAGCTGCTGTTTGCAACATATGTCTCAAGCGTATATCGCGTGGCCAAAACATCAGCCGCTTGGGTACCACATGCCTGACCAGACATATGTTGACCTGCCATGCAGCTCGTTGGCAAGCCTACCTCAAAGACCCACACCAAAGAACAAAGCGGACCTCTCCTTGCACCGCATCAGCTGGGATCTCCAACCCCACTATAACTTCAGTCCTCTCTGAAACATGCACTGAGAGGAATGAAAGTGTAGAATTAGGTGTGTCACAGCCAAGTAGTTGCGGCCACTCTGCTAGCAGTACACCGACGTCCGATTCTAGCAGGCAAATTTCCCTGCCCCAGCTGCTGGACCATCGAAAGAAGTTCACTCCCAGCCATCCACATGCCCAGCGGTTGAATGCTAGCTTGGCTAAATTGCTAGCGCTTCAACTGCTGCCTTTTCAGTTGGTAGACTCGGCCCCCTTCCGTGAGTTTGTGCAATGTGCGGTTCCTCAGTGGCAGGTTCCCAAACGCCACTTTTTCTCACGGAAGGTTATTCCGGCTCTCTACCGGCATGTGGAAGGCAATGTCTTGGCCTCGCTGGACAGGGCGGTCAGCGGTAAGGTGCATATTACCGCTGACTCATGGTCCAGCAGGCATGGACAGGGACGTTACCTTTCTTTCACGGCCCATTGGGTCACTCTTTTGGCAGCTGGGAAGGATGCAGGACAAGGTGCAGTAGTGTTGGAGGTTGTTCCACCGCCACGCCTCCAAAATGCTACTACTGGTTGTGACACACCTCTCTCCTCCACCCCCTCCTCTTCTTCTTCCTCCATGGCCTCTTCCTGTGGTTTGTCCTCTGAACCAGCGGTGCTCCGTAGCCGTTCAAGGGGCTACGCAAGTACGCAGGCAAAAAGATGCCATGCCGTGCTTGCGCTGGTGTGTTTGGGGGACAGAAGCCACACTGGGGCAGAGGTCCTGTCTGCTCTGCAGGGCCAGGCCGAGAGGTGGTTGACGCCACGCCAGCTTAAGCCAGGAATGGTGGTTTGCGACAATGGCACCAACCTCCTCTCCGCCCTCCGACAGGGACAACTGACCCATGTGCCCTGTGTGGCTCACGTCCTTAACCTGGTGGTGCAGCGGTTCTTGGGCAGGTACCCAGGCTTACAGGATGTCCTGAGGCAGGCCAGGAAAGTCTGTGTGCATTTCCGCAGATCTTATAATGCCAGTGCTCGCCTGGCTGAGCTGCAAAAGGAGTTGAACCTGCCCAAGAACCGCCTTATATGTGACATGCCCACCAGGTGGAACTCAATGTTGGCCATGCTGCAGCGGCTGCACACGCAGCAGAGGGCCATCAATGAGTACCTGTGCGACTACGGCACTAGGACAGGGTCAGGGGAGCTTGTTTTTTTTTTCTCCACGCCAGTGGGGCATGATCAGGGATGCATGCACTGTCCTGGCACCATTTGAAGAGGCCACGAGGATGGTGAGCAGTGACAGTGCATGCATCAGTGACACTGTACCTCTTGTCCACCTGTTGGAGCACACGCTGCATGGAATAATGGACAGGGCACTTGAGGCAGAACAGAGGCAGGAAGAGGAGGACTTCCTTGCCTCTCAAGGCCCCCTTTACCCAGACAGTGTTCCTTCTGTCCCACCCATCGCACAGGAAGAGGAGGAGGAGGAGGAGGAGGAGGAGGATTGTGTCAGCATGGAGGTGGAGGCTGGCACTCAGCATCATCAGCAGCAGTCTTTTAGGGATGATTTACAGTCCCAAGAAACCAGTGGACTTGTACGTGGCTGGGAGGAGGTGGCTGCGGATCATGTCGTCCTTAGTGACCCAGAGGACTCCGGACCGAATGCCTCAGCAAACCTACGCTGCATGGCCTCCCTGATCCTGCAAAGTCTGCGGAAGGATCCTCGTATTCTTCGGATCAAGGCGAGGGACCATTACTGGCTGGCCACTCTCCTTGATCCACGGTACAAGGGTAAGGTTGCGGACCTTATGTTACCGTCGCAGAGGGAGCAGAGGATGAGACAACTCCGGGAGGCCTTGCAGAAACAGAAAGGTCTGTGCAACGCGTTCCCAGAGACTGGGAGGTTACAAACTCCTGGTCCTGGACAACGAGTTGCTGAGGCTTCGGCCAGTCAAAGAAGGAGCGGTGGGGAAGGTGGCCGTCTGACCGATGCGTTCAGACAATTCTTTAGTCCGCAGCCCCAAAGTATGATCGGTTCCAGCAACCATCGCCAGCGTCTGATAAACATGGTGCAGGAATATCTAGGGGCAAGGTCAGACTTGGACACCTTCCCCACCGAAAATCCTCTGGCTTACTGGGTCTTGAGGATGGATCACTGGCCAGAGCTTGCACAGTATGCAATTGAGCTACTGGCCTGTCCTGCATCCAGCGTTCTTTCGGAACGCACATTCAGTGCTGCTGGAGGATTTGTCACGGATCACAGGGTGCGCCTGTCCACCGACTCGGTTGATCGACTGACTTTCATCAAGATGAACCAGTCTTGGATCACCACCAGCTACCACACACCTGATGCTGATATAACAGACTAATTGATTTTAACATGTCACATCCCTTCAAGACTGATGCTGATGCTGAGTGCCTGTGCTGTTATGTTGACTGGCTATCCTCCTCCTCCGAGTCCTCAATGATACGATTGATGATGATAGCTTGGAAGATCATTTTTGTTTATGGGTGCCGCCACCAGTGGCTAAGGCCCAATTTTTCAGCCCCTGTTTTACAGGGGCGTGTAATTACAATTTTTTTAGCAATAATTTGCCATAGGGCTCATTGCTGTGCTCCAAGTACAGTATCTGTGAGGGGTTGGAGTGTTGTGCCACCAGTGCCTAAGGCCCAATTTTTCAGCCCCTGTTTAACAGGGGCGTGTCATTACAATTTTTGAAGCAATACTTTGCAACAGGGCTCATTGCTGTGCTCCAAGTACAGTATCTGTGAGGGGTTGCAGTGTTGTGCCACCAGTGCCTAAGGCCCAATTTTTCAGCCCCTGTTCAACAGGGGCATGTAATTACAATTCTTGATCTAATAATTCACAGCAGGGCCCATTGCTGCACCCACCAAGAGTAACTCTGAGGGCTTACAGTGTTGTGGCAACGCCACCACCACCACGAAAGGCCCAATTTTTCAGCCCCTGTTCAAAAGGGGCATGTAATTACAATTCTTGATCTAATAATTCACAGCAGGGCCCATTCCTGCACCCACCAAGAGTAACTCTGAGGGCCTACAGTGTTGTGGCAACACCACCACCACCACCACCACCACGAAAGGCCCAATTTTTCAGCCCCTGTTCAACAGGGGCATGCAATTACAATTCTTGATCTAATAATTCACAGCAGGGCCCATTGCTGCACCCACCAAGAGTAACTGTCAGGGCTTACAGTGTTGTGGCACCAGCACCACCATCAAAGGCCCAATTTTTACTACCACTGTTCAACAATTATATGTAATTAAAATTCCTGATATAATAGTTGACAGCAGGGCGTTCCAGCACCAACCAAGAGTAACTGTGAGTGCTTACAGTGTTGTGCCAACACCAACAACTAAGGGGCCTATTTCTGCAGAGTATATACGGCAGGTCCCTACTTTCAAACATCCAACTTACAAACGACTCCTACTTGCAAACGCAAGAAGACAACAGGAAGTGAGAGGAAATCTACCCCTTGGAAGGAAAATTCTCTCCTGTAAGAATTAATATGGGAGAAAGGTGTCTCCTCTGTACTGATGCTTTATCAGCAATCCTTGTTTCAAGAAAAACACCACATTTCAAAAACAGTTGTCATTGGGACGGAAAGTGAGGTGAAATGTTCTGAACAGGGGCACAGACAGCAAAACAAATGTTACAGGGGTGATAACCCTTACCTATGTTTTCCAAAAAGTTTAAAAATAGATTTTTGGGCTGGAGCTACACTTAAACAATGTACCTGTTCAAAATTACAAACAGATTCTACATAAGAACAAACCTACAGTCCCTGTCTTGTATGCACCGCCTGTATACGGCTGTTCAGAGTATATAGGGCCTTTTTTATTTTATGTGCGGGGTTCCCCTTAATATCCATACAAGACCCAAAGGGGCTGGTAATGGGCTGGGGTGGGGGGGGGGGGGTCATGGGGTAGCTATGCCATTTTTCTTAAAGATTTTCATCCATATTACCGGGACCAGACATTACATTAAAGCCGCAAGCAGTTTTAAATGGCTTTTTTTTCCTTTAGAAGTGTCATTTTGTGCAGGGACAGTTCTAAACACGGGAAACACGTGGCACTTCACAGGCATACTTTAGACACCCCCCAGGTACGATATTTAAAGGAATATTTGACTTTTTTTTTTTCACTTTATGCATCATTAAAATGACTGCTCCCGAAAAACGACCGTTTTTAAAACTTCTTTTTGCATTGATACATGTCCCCTGGTGCAGAACCCGGGTTCCCAAACCCTTTTTAGGACAATAACATGCATAATAGTCGTTATAATTAGCACTTTAGAATTCGAACGTTCGCATCCATTGTATTTAATAGGGTTCTAATGTTCGTACGAACTTTCGGTCCGTTCGCGGGTTCTGGTGCGAACCGAACCCGGGGGTGTTCGGCTCATCACTAATGAAGAGGAAGAGGAAGAGGAAGATGGATGAAGAAACACGAATCGAGAAAAGAAGAAGGAAGAAGATGGAAGAAGAAGATGGAAGAAAGCCAAAAAAATAATAAAGGAATGGTCAAAAACCGTCTATTGTCATTTTTTACATTTTGTACACTTTCTTCGTGAAATGGTAGAGGTACAATGTACCCCTTACCAATTCACCTAGGGGGGGGCGGGATCTGGGGGTCCCCTTTGTTAAAGTGGTCTTCCAGATTCCGATAAGCCCACCGCCCGCAGACCCCCACAACCACCGGGCAAGGGTTGTGGGGATGAGGCCCTTGTCCCCATCAACATGGGGACATCCTCCCCAGGTTGAGGGCATGTGGCCTGGTACTGTTCAGGAGGGAGGGGGGCCGCTCTCTCATCCCCCCCTCTTCCCCTGCAGCCGGCCAGGTTGCGTGCTCGGATAAGGGTCTGGTATGGATTTTTGGGGGGACTCCACGACATTTTTTTCCAGAATTTGGGGTGGAGTTCCCCTTAAAATCCTTGCCAGACCTGAAGGGCCTGCAAATAGAATTTGGGGGGAACCCCACGTTTTTTTTTCTCTAAAACTGTGTTTTCAATGTATTGCCATTTGCCGGGAGGCGAGAATTCATTCTAGCCGCGATTGAGTTTTAAATGATTTTTCCAACTTCGAAAATGACACTTTGTGCAGGGCCAGGACTAACAGCACGGGAAGCAAGCGCGAAGTTACATGCATATTGCCCAACACCGGCCCCGAACATACAGTGAATGTTTAGGTTTCTGCTCCGGGACCCAGCCCAAAAATAAGGTCTGTACGGTCACTAAATTTTCTGTTCAGGGCCGCTCAGCCCTCGACATATCAAGTATGAAAAATGTTACGTACCCTCGGATCTACACGTTCGTTGCTTCCGACCTTCTTCCACTCACTGAACGTCGCTTTCAACTATGTTTTTTAACGTTATATACAGTGCGCATGCGTGACGCTCCGCACGCTTTCCCGCCCCTGACGTTCGTTAGACTACTTTCCCTGCCCCTTCTCACTCGTCCTTAATGACGGAGACTGACAACATGGCGGAGAATCACAGAGATGAAGTGGAAAGTGTGGAAGGAGGCAGGCCCAGACACAGAAGATATAAAGCCACTAACATGTCGTTTGAGGAGATGGTGGATATGGTCACCATATTGCTGAGGGAGGATTATGACGCCAAACATGGGCCCTACAAAAAGCCAAATCAGGTGAAGGGCCAGATCATGGATAAAGTGGTCAAAACGCTGTTCCGGAAATTTGGGGTTCGCAGGTCGAAGGAACAGATCCGCAAACGATGGTCGGACATTAAATTGCGTGAGCCGGAGCAATATAAAAAAATAAAAAAAGTGATCCGAAAAAGTAAGTATATTTACATTTACTGTGATTTTTATTAATAGCGTGGTGCTGCATGTGCTTTTTCTTTAATGTATGTAGTACAGTTCAAGATGTCCGGGTTCATGTTCTTGGGCACACGAATCGATCGTAGAAATCCTCGTTCAAACGTTCACTAAATGACGATCTTTTGGTCCGATTCAGTGTTAACTACATTTGATCATTCCTAATAATAGGCATGTTCAAATTTAGTTATCACTGTATTCCCCCAAAACATCGTTTTGGTGGTATTGAACGAGGATTTCGACGTTTGATTCTTGTGCCCAAGAACATGAAACAGGACATCTTGAACAGTAAAAGATGTCCTGTTTCATGTTCTTGGGCACAAGAATCAAACGTCGAAATCCTCGTTCATTACCACCAAAACGATGTTTTGGGGGAATACAGTGCTAACTAAATTTGAACATGCCTATTATTAGGAATGATCAAATGTAGTTAACACTGAATCGGACCAAAAGATCGTCATTTAGTGAACGTTTGAACGAGGATTTCTACGACTGATGATTCTTGGGACGAAGAACATGAAACAGGACATCTTGAACTGTTTATGTGATCATTAATTATAAACATGGTTGTGTAGGTGTTGGTAACTATATTTAACTAATGTAACTGGATTCAGTGTACGGTTACGAGAGTATGCTCAGAAGCTGCTTACACATCTGGACTCATTAGCACAAGTGTGGGCCACAAGAACAACCTTTTGATGGTGTCACACACAGGTGAGCCAGTGGATACTTGGTGTGTTTCCATGTGTGAAACATGACCAAAATAGATTAATCTACCAGCTTGGGAAATGGATACAATCATGTGTTCATCTTCTAAATAATTTCAAAAAATACAATTGTAACACACTTCCAAAGAATGATTAATATTCCTCTTTCAGGCCTAAATATATTTAGTTACACATGTCTACCTTTGGGTTCTATCTCCTAGGGCTTCAAAGAGCTAAGAGACAGGAGGCTGCAAACCCCGCACCACCAACCCAAGACCCACAACCGCAGGATGTGGCTGAAGAGGGAAATGACAACTCAACAGGTCAGTGTGATACACCACAGCCTCAGGTAATAGATGTAGGCCTGTATATTTAGTAAGACGTTTTTATTTTTCTAATTTAAGGTACTTTAATGCCTGCGGCCCCAGCAACCTTCACCCGACACACTGCCCAGATGTTGCTGAAAAAACTGAGGGTCTGCTCTCGTGAGCTGGAAACAATGAAAGCAAACTTGTTCCAGATGAGGTAAAACACTAAGCAGATGGAGCAAAGAATAATAAAAATAGAACATGTTCTTGGGAGGGTTTAAAAATGTTATATGTTTTCAAATTCTGTTTTCTTCTTTTTTTTGTAATTGTAGATTTGCACTTTTTTGGGGGAATCTTTTAATTTTGAAAATTAATATTGTACATGTTGTACATTTTTGTCAAGAGTTTTATCCAAAGAATGATCTTTAAAAACCAAAAAAAATTTTTTTTTTCATTTTTATACAAATAAGACAAATTTTATGCTCCTATAAAAAATATTTTAAACTAAACAATGTGTGGCTTCTTATATCAATGTTGCCCCCAACCCCCCATAAAAAATGTGTGTGTTTACACTCTAAATGATGGTAATTTACTTGTTACAAAAACACATGGCACTACAACTGCACTAGTATAACCTAGGACAGTGATGGTGAACCTTGGCACCCCAGATGGTTTGGAACTACATTTACCATGTTGCTAAGGCACTCTGCAGTGGAGTTGAGCATCATGGGAAATGTAGTTGCAAAAGATCTGGAGTGCCAAGGTTCACCATCACTGACCTAGGAGAAATAACAAATCCAACAAAATAAAAGCAAACAAGATGTTTTCATTATATTTTTTTTATTATTCCAATTTTTTTTTTAAAATGATCAGGCATTGCAATGGCCCCCCTACCCATAAAATATTCCACATAGCGTTGCTGCACATCACGGCCGCTTTGGGGGGCCAAGCCTGTAGGGCCAGCTACCTGGGCTGGCAATGGTCCATCCAAGAACTGTGTGCCCTGAAGGGCAACTGAAGAGAGATAATTGTTTGATTTTTTTTTTAAATAATTGTGGAGTATGCAACAGCACATGATTAAATGGTTCCATTTGTACTCTGCCATGTTGAGAGCAGTCTGAAAAATGCGGAAACGACTGGCCATGATGCCAAAGGCATTTTCGACCACCCTTCTCGCTCTGGCCAGCCTATAATTAAAGACCCTCCTCTCAGGGGTGAGGGTCCTTTGTGGAAAAGGCCTCATCAAATGGGGTCCAAGCGCAAACGCCTCATCTGCCAGGAAAACAAAGGGGAGGCCATGTTCATTTTCTTCAGCAGGTGGCAATGCCAGGTCCTCTGAAAGAAGCCGGTCGGCAAACTCGGTCTGGGCAAAAACACCACCGTCAGACATCCGCCCATTTTTCCCAACATCAAGATAGAGAAATTCATAGTTGGCAGACACCACCGCCATCAGCACAATACTGTGGAACCCTTTATAATTATAAAAAAAGGATCCCGATTGGGGTGGTGGCACGATGCGGACGTGCTTGCCATCAATGGCTCCTCCACAGTTGGGAAAGTTCCACCGCTGAGAAAACTCAGATGCCACATTCTGCCATTCCTGTGGCGTCGATGGTAACTGTGGAGTCAAACCAAAAATAAAAATTAATATACTTTGCTACCTAAACATTGCAAGCATGTTAGCACAAAATACTCTGGGCAAAACATCAGTATAGCATTAATTTGGAAGGAGGATTTTAGAGCGGAGCTCCGCAGCCAAAATAATACCAAATTACCCAGCAACTCCAGCTACAGCAGCTGCAGAGTTTTTAGAATTGGACACTTACCTGTCCTGGAGTCCAGCAACGTCCGCAGCAGAGGACGAACAATCGCTCGTCACTCTGCTGCCCCCTCCGCCATCCTCAGTGAGGGAACCAGGAAGAGAAGCCTTGCGGCTTCACTGCCCGGTTCCCTACCGCACATGCACGAGAAGCGCTGCGCAGTTCTGACTGGTCCTCCTGTGTTCTGGGAGCCAAGTGTCTCCAAGAACACTATGGGTATTCTGCGGGAAGTGACTTGTCTCCGGCAGATTTGCCGCAGAGATGACTCCTGGATGTGGGTGAAAATACCTGTCTTAAACAGGTATCTTCACCCCCCTCCCCCCTGAAAGGTGTCAATTTTGACACCGGAGGGGGGGAGGGTTACGATGAGCGGAAAATAAACTTTAGGGTGGAGCTCCGCTTTAATAAGAGCTAAAAATTTGCACAAAAAATATCACCCACTCTGATGGACCTGTGAAATTCTTTTAGGGTGGGGGGGTTGAAATGAGTTGGGGACATCATAAATAAAAGCTCTAGTACTATGTAATTTATTTTGTTAGATTAGACAAAAGCAAATAATTGGGGGGGGGGGGGGTTCAGGCAATCTAAGCACTACAATAGAGCGGCCAAAAAAAATTGGGGAGTGACTAGGCTAGGTGTGTTTGGGCCCAGGATATAATGCTGGAGAGGTTGGTTTTTGAAAATATGCATGTAGGCCCAAAAAAAGGAACATTCAAAGCTTACAACATGCATGGGGACAAAGGGGACATTCACAGCATATTCGAATCATGGTAATTAGAGACAGTTCAAAAAATACTATACATTAGCAAGCATAAAAAAACATAGATTGTGATGTTTATAAAGGAGAAAACTTACCTTAATATAGTCCTGAAGGACCTGGATAATGGCAGAGCAGGTTTCTGGGATAATGACGCCCAGAGCCTGGGGGGAGATGCCTGTCGAGAACTTGAGGTCCTGCAAGCTTCTCCCAGTCGCAAGGTATCGCAACGTGGCGATGAGCCTCTGCTCAGCAGTAATGGCTTCCCGCATAACGGTGTCCTGCCTGGTGATATAGGGGGACACCAAAGCCAAGAGCTGCTGAAAAACGGGGTCAGACATCCTAAGAAAATTCCTGAAGTCATCAGGGTTATTCTCCTGGATCTCCCGCAGCAGAGGCATGTGACAGAATTGGTCCTGCTCTAGCAACCAATTCCTGGTCCAAGAACTCCTCCTCGCCCTGTTCATGGACCGGATCTGGGACATAGCAACAAGCCCAGAAGCAAGCACAGCACGATCTCGGCGACAAGAACGTACCCGCAACATGGCTTCAAAACGGTCGTCTAATCAGAACGAACTAAAAGAACGCACTGAAGAACAGCAAGGCCTCTGAAGAACGAGCTGAAAAACAGTAATGAGCGGACAAGAACGCACTGCAAAGACAGATACGAACTGACTACAAGCACTGAAAGACAGATACGAACCCACAAGCACAAACTGAACTCCCGAAAACGATCTTTAAAGCACGAAGACTGAAAAGCGCGAATCGTCTCTTCCCAAACTTTTACTAACACGCGGTAACACGAAATCAGCAAAAGCAGCCAAAAGGGTGGCGCGAACATAATGAAACTTCCCCTTTATAGTGCCGTCGTACGTGTTGGACGTCACCGCGCTTTGCTAGATCATTTTTTTTCACGATAGTGTGTAGCCAAGGCAGGCTTGAGAGGAAACACGAAAAATAAAGTCGAGAAAAACAACGTTTTTTTTCATGACATGAAAAACGGTCATGTGTACGCGGCATGAGAGTCTGAGCGGGCGGTAGTTGCGGAACTTGCGGCGCCTGCGAGTCTGAGCGGGCGGTAGTTGCGGAACTTGCGCCGCCTGGGAGTCTGAGCGGGCGGTAGTTGCGGAACTTGCGCCCTGAGAGTCTGAGCGGGCAATAGTTGTGTAACTTGCAGCACCTAAGAGTCTGAGCGGGCAATAGTTGCGTAACTTGCGGCGCCTGAGAGTCTGAGCAGGCAGTAGTTGCGGAACTTGCAGCGCCTGGGAGTCTGAGCGGGCGGCTCCATGGGCGGGTGACAGCGTGGGCTGCCGGGTGCCTCGGTGTGTGGGCGGGCGGCGCGGAAGCAAGTGAGAGTCAGAGAGTGGGCGGTCAGCTGGTCGACTCTGTGGGTGAGCGGGCAGCTGGCCAATCAACAAGCCGGCGGCCGGGGGAGCAGAGAGATGACATCATCTCTCACTGCCCCGCGCCCGCCCTGCATCCCTGCAGTGACTTCCACCCTCACTGTGCAGGCAGCAGAGAGATTATATCATCTCTCATGCTGACTGACTCTGACAAGCAAAACACCACCCTAGCAAGTGACAATCCACAAGGTGTGGCAGGTGAGGTGGCAAGTGACAATCTGCATCTGGTGGCAGGCAAGTGACATTCCGCAACTTGTGGCAAGTGACAATCCGCAACATGTGGCAAGTGACAATCCGCAACATGTGGCAAGTGACAATCCGCAACTTGTGACAGGTGATGTGGCAAGTGACAATCCGCAACATGTGGCAGGTGACGTGGCAAGTGACAATCTGCATCTGGTGGCAGGCAAGTAACATTCCGCAACATGTGGCAGGTGATGTGGCAAGTGACAATCTGCAACGTGTGGCAGGTGACGTGGCAAGTGAAAAGCTGCATCTGGTGGCAGGTGATGTGGCAAGTGACACACTCCGGGCACCCACTGATTCTGCATTATGGTGAGTTGAACCATTTAATTTTATATTACAGTGTAATAATATAAATAATGCGCTTCAATCATCCTGACACCATAACAACCTTGGTGCCGTGATCATTGAAGTGCTAACACCAGTCATTTCCCTGATAAATTGCCCCCAAAAAAAAAAAAAATCCTGGTAGTGCCCATCCCGAGACTAGACTCTGGATCTGCCCCTGGGCTGTACAGATAAATAACATGCATAAAATACTTTGAATATACATATAATCAGTGCTTTTTTTCTCAAAGAATAGGTGAAGGAACTCCTTCCTTTCCGAGTCACCGCTTGACTCAGCCTTCTACCCACCTCTGAGCACCAATCCTTAGGTCCACCCTTTACCCACCACCCAGTATCACCTCTTTTAGAGAATACAGAACCAAGTATCATTTTGTAGTGCTAAATATTTTGCATGGAATTTGTTAATGATAACAAGAAAGGCAATAAAATAGATCTAACACTAGACACCCCAGTGACAATAGATCCACCCCAGCAACAATGGGTTCCCAACAGCCAGCATCAATAGACCCTTCAGCAGCCAGATACATAAGACCCCTCCCTTAACAGTAGATCCCTCCCAGCAATGATTGATCCCCTGTGTCAGAGAAACAACCAGTTCAGCCACGCCAGCCACGTCCCTGCACGCATGCACGGCGGAACGGTGCTTCGACGGATGCCAGTGTTGCCAACCTACCAGATTGAAATTTACTGGCAGGACACCAAAAATTTACTGGCACAGCCACGTTTTTAACCACTTAACGACCGCTCACTGTATATATACGTCGGCACAATGGCACCGACAGGCACAATCACGTAGAGTGTACGTGATTGCCTTTGTACAGTTGGGGGGTCCGATCGGACCCCCATTCTGTACAGTGAGCGGTCGGAATTTGTCTGGGAGCGTTCCGAGATGGGGGGGCGGCCGTTCGATTCCGGCCACCCCCCCGCGATCGCTCCCGGCGAATAGAAATGCCCCCTCTGTCTGTGTAATGTTTACACAGACCGAGAAAGCAGGAGGAAGTGATGTCATCTCCTGTGCGGCGCTCACATATACCGAGCGTCGTACAAGAGAAGACACACAGGTCAGTGCACTAACACTACACTAACACCAGCACACATAGGCACATAAATCGCCCCCCAGGCCCCCCCAGATCACCCCCAAGCCCCCCCCAGATCACCCCCCAGCCCCCAGTCACAGTGTCACTGATTGCAGTGACCATTTATTTACTGATCACTGCAATCAGTGACATTTGTGACTGTAAAAGTGTCACTACATTTAGTTTTAGGTCCAGTGTAGCCCCCTAACCCCCCCCCCTAATAAAGGTTTAACCCCTTGATCACCCCCCAGATAACCCTTTCACCCATTAGCACCGCCGCCGCTTGGCGATCATTTTTCTGATCGCTGTCTTGGCGTCGGTGATGCAGATCGGTACCCAGTAACTTTTTTTAGGTTCGCCGCAGGTTTTTATAGCGTCAGGTACCCCCATAAATTATCTAATAAAGGTTTAATCCCCTTGATCGCCCCCAGGTAACCCTTTCACCCCCTATCACCACTGTCGCTAAGCGATCATTTTTCCGATCGATGTCTTAGCGTCGGTGATGCAGATCGGTAGCCAGTATTTTTTTTTTTAGGTTCGCCGCAGGTTTTTATAGCGTCGGGTACCCCCATAAATTATCTAATAAAGGTTTAACCCCCTTGATCGCCCCCCAGGTAACCCTTTCACCCCCTATCACCACTGTCACTAAGCGATCATTTTTTTGATCGCTGTCTTGGCGTCGGTGATGCAGATCGGTACCCAGTAATTTTTTTTAGGTTCGCCGCAGGTTTTTATAGCGTCGGGTACCCCCCATAAATTATCTAATAAAGGTTTAACCCCCTTGATCGCCCCCCAGGTAACCCTTTCACCCCCTATCACCACTGTCGCTAAGCGATCATTTTTCTGATCGATGTCTTAGCGTCGGTGATGCAGATCGGTAGCCAGTATTTTTTTTTTAGGTTCGCCGCAGGTTTTTATAGCGTCGGGTACCCCCATAAATTATCTAATGATGGTTTAACCCCCTTGATCGCCCCCCAGGTAACCCTTTCACCCCCTATCACCACTGTCACTAAGCGATCATTTTTCTGATCGATGTCTTAGCGTCGGTGATGCAGATCGGTAGCCAGTAATTTTTTTTAGGTTCGCCGCAGGTTTTTATAGCGTCAGGTACCCCCATATATTATCTAATAAAGGTTTTAACCCCCTACTTGCCCCTAGTTAACCCTTTCACCAGTAATCATCATATAAGTGTTACGGGTGACACTGGTTAGTTAGTTTGCTTTTTATAGTGTCAGGGCACCCGCCGTATATAACCCAATAAAGGTTTAACCCCCTGATCGCCCGGCGGGTGATATCAATTAGGTTTTAGCGTCAGAGAGGGTCTGCGTCACACCCCAGGCAGCGTCAGGTTAGTGCCAGTAACGCTAACACCCACGCGTGAAGCATACACCCAGTGCCGGCCCAAGACATGGTGCTGCCTGAGACCAAGAACAAAATGCTGCCCCCCCCCCCCCCCCCCCTCAAAAAAAAAAAAAAAACACCAAAAGGCCCCCACATTCATTATTTTATATCATGGTCATCATCAACCAGGCCATTTTTTACTATTTAGCACGGCACTAATTTAAGTGGTGATTGCGCGGTCATGTAACACTGTACCCAACCAAAATTTATATCATTTTTTTTCCCACACAAATAGAGCTTTATATTGGTGGTATTTGATCACCTCAGTTTTTTTATTTTTTATTATTTAAACGAAAAAAGACCGAAATTTTTGAAAAACAAACAATATTTTTTACATTCTGCTATAAAACATAACCAATAAAAAAAAATCAAATTTCTTTATAAAGTTTGTCCAAAATGTATTCTGCTACATTTGGTAAAAAAAAAATGGCAATAAGTGCATATTGATTGGTTTGCATAAAAATGATAGTGTTTACAAACTATGGTACATATACCGGATTTTTTTTTTTTTAGACCACTAATGGCAGTAAACAGCGACTAATTCTAAGATAATTGCACTGCGATAGTGCGACGGACAATCTGACACTGAGCGGGGACTAACTACCACTGACATCACCAGTGACACTAATACAGTGATCAGTGATTATACTATACACTGTCACTGTACTAATGACACTGGCTGGGAAGGGGTTATCATCTCAGGTAATCAAAGGGTTAAACGTGTGCCAATTTTTTATAAATTTGTGTAATGTGTGCTGCTTTTTACTATAGATCTCTGTTTCTTCTTCCTGCAAAGCAGGGAGAAGAAACCGAGAAATGTTTTTCTTCTGTACAAAGCCCTGTAATGATTGCCAATGCAGGGCTCTGAGCTGTGATTGGACACAGCCAATCAGCAGATCCGGGCCATGAATCATTGGCGGGGACCATCTCCTGCTGAGTACAATCACAGTGGGTGACAGTGGGTGGGGGGGGGGCATGCATGCACCCTAAACCCAGAAACAGGCAGCAATGTACCAGTATGTTGCTGTGCCTGTACAGACCACCCGTCCGCAGTGCATTGTGGGCAGGCGGTCTGGAAGTGGTTACAGAATAAGTGCATTTGTAAACAAGTGAATTCTAAGGCCCCTTTCACACTGGGGTGGTGGCGGTATAGCGCCGCTATTTTTAGCGGCGCTATACCGTCGGAATTGCCGCGGTATTCGGCCGCTAGCGGTGCGGTATTAACCCCTGCTAGCAGCCTAGAAAGGGTTAATACCGCCCGCAATACACCTCTGCAGAGGCGCATTGCCGGCGGTATTACCGCGGTTTGCCATTACTTTCAATGGGAAGGAGTGGTAAACACACCGCTCCAAAGATGCTGCTAGCAGGACTTTTGGAGCGGTCCTGCTAGCGCACCGCCTCAGTGTGAAAGCCCTCAGGCTTTCACATTGAGACTGCATGGGCAGGAGTTTTCAGGCGGTATTTTGGCGCTATTTTTAGCACTAAACCGCCTGAAAAACTCCTCAGTGTGAAAGGGGTCTAACTGCTCCGCTCCCATTCTAGCTGTACTCTCAGTTTGACCAACCTCAGATTAGAGGGCGGGGCAGTGGCCTGGTGACATGCCAATCATTTTTGAGTTGTTTGAGACATGCGGTGCTAAGCAAGCATAGCTTTTCACCATAGGTCTTAATGGTAAAGCTTGAAAAGCCTACAAGTTGATGACTTAACCATTAGGGCTAATGAATAATAGTTTGCACATGGACAGTACTATGAGCAGGAATCAAGCGCTGCCCAGCACAGGCCACAACTACTAGACTGGGTTGCCAGCTGATCTTCAGTATAGCAAGACGGGAAAGGCGGACAGCTAGGATTAATTAGTATAAAAGTATAGTTAATTTCTATTTATCACTTCAATATACCATCGTGAAGAACATAATGAAAAGTGGATTACGTAGATACTCCTTCAGTATTCATTCATAATGCTGAGGAGGAGCCAACTTTATAAAAATGGCTGTGGGTCTAACATATCTCTAGTAAAAAAGTTAGGGCACTTTCACACTGGGGCAGGGGGCGTCGGCGGTAAAGCACCACTATTTTTAGCGGCGCTTTACCTTCGATTTAGTGGCACATTTTGGCCACTAGCGGGGCGCTTTTTACCCCCGCTAGCGGCCGATGAAGGGGTTAATAGTGCCCACAAAGCGCTTTGCAGGAGCTTCGGCGGCACTGCCCATTGATTTTCCTACCGCTCCTAAAGTGCCCCAAAGATGCTGCTTGCAAGACTTTTTTTTTAATGTCCTGCCAGCGCAGCGCCCCAGTGTGAAAGCACTCAGGCTTTCACACGGGAGTGACAGGAGAGGCGCTTTGCAGGCGCTATTTTTAGCACTAAAATGCCCGTAAAGCGCCTCAGTGTAAAAGTAGCTTTACGTTTTCATCTGGACTGGGGGCTGTTTTCATGCAGTTTTGTTAGACCCCTTTCACACTGGAGGCATTTTTCAGGCGCTTTTGGGCTTAAAATAGCGCCTGTAAAGCGCCTCCCCTGCAATCCCAGTGTGAAAGCCTGAGTGCTTTCACACTGGGGCGATGCACTGGCAGGACATAAAAAAAAAAAGTCCTGCAAGCAGCATCTATAGGGCGGTGGAGGAGCGGTGTATACACCACTCCTGCCCATTGAAAAGAATGGGCAGCGCTGCTGAAGCGCCTGCAAAGTGCTTCGGCAGTGGCACTACACGGGCGCATTTAACCCTTTCTTCAGCCACTAGTGGGGGTTAAAAGCTCCCCGCTAGCGGCCGAATAGCACCGCTAAAACGACAGTGAAGCGCCGCTACAACTAGCAGTTTTTTACCGTCAACGCCTGCCCGCCCCAGTGTGGAAGCAGTCTAAATGTTTTTTAAAATTGTGTTCCGTTTGCTAATGCTGTACATACAGGGCAGGCATTCTGAGGAAAACGTGCTTTATCTCCATATGTCACCCCTTACTGACAATCTGATCTATCTTGCACAGAGTAATTAACCTCTTTTATGCCTGTAACCAATAAAATTCACCACTATTGTGCATCTTGATTAGAAGCCATCAAAAAAATACAAATCATTTCATAGTTTGTCTTTTAAAAGCGTGTTTCTTTTGTAAATCTGCATGATCATTTTTTTTTTAAAAGAAGAAAGTTTTGCTTTCAATTACAAACAGTACAGAAGATAAGGCCTCATCAAAGTGTTTCCAGGGAAAACATGGGTCCAATACAAAGAAAGATCAGTCACATTCAATCCAGCTTGAGTCCCTTATAAAAAAAATCTTAGAGAGAAACCACTTGAAGTTGTACTCTACTACTACCAACCAACCTAACTCACCTTTTTTTTCAGATAGGCTGCCCAGGCTCAGCTCACACTGTCACCGGGCACAGCCGCACAGGCAGCTCTCCTCAGATCCACGCTTCCGTCACGCAGGAGATGGAAGAGGTGGGCGGAGCAATTGATTGGTGCGGAGGCTGAGCGCTGTGAATGCTGGGGCGGCCGTGGCCTCTGACGTCACTGGTTGCTAGGCGATTTTTTTCAACCAGTGCAGGAGACAGCGCACAGCCGACCAGCATCCGCTCCGCTCTGCTCTGCTCCTAAGGCTGAGAGTCTCCTGAAAAGTTCTTGCCGGCTGGGCTGCCGCCCCTCCTAAATGCCGCCTGGAACCATGGTCCCATTGGGTCCCATGGTAGGGCCGGCACTGCATACACCTCCCTTAGTGGTATTGTATCTGAACAGATCAATATCTGATCTGATCAGATCTATACTAGCGTCCCCAGCAGTTTAGGGTTCCCAAAAACGCAGTGTTAGCGGGATCAGCCCAGATACCTGCTAGCACCTGCGTTTTGCCCCTCCGTCCAGCCCAGGCCACCCAAGTGCAGTATCAATCGATCACTGTCACTTGCAAAACACAACACACATAACTGCAGCGTTCGCAGAGACAGGCCTGATCCCTGCGACTCCAGTGCTGTAGGAGGTGATTTCACCACCACAGTTAAAAAAAAAAAGCAAATATGCCGAAGCATTGGGGCAGCAGGGGCGGAGGAGTGATTTTGCTCCTAATGCCGCGTACATACGGTCGAAATTCCGACGGAGGCTTGCCCGTGGAAAAGTCCGACCATGTGTGTGCGGCATAACTTTTTTGCGGGAGGATGCCCCCATGCTTCGGCATATATAAATGGTGCATGTATGCCCATCATTAGAAGTGGGTGGATGAAGGGCGGTATTCTAATGGTGGGCATACCCACCGATCAATCTCTTTTTTTGTTTAGCCACCTGGCTGCATGAAAAAAAAAGATTATAATACATGTCCAACAAGGACCAGCAACGTACTGGTATGTTGCTGGACTTTGAATGGTTATACCAGATTGATGCCTGCGGGTTTAGGTATCATCTTGGTATCATTCTTTTCAGCCAGCGGCCGGCTTTAATGTAAAAGCAATCCTAGTGGCTAATTAGCCTCTGGACTGCTTTTACAAGCAGTGGGAGGGAATGTCCCCCCCCCGGATATAAAAAGCGCCATTGGGAAATTGGGAAAGCATTTTATCACACCGATCTTGGTGTGGTCAGATGCTTTGAGGGCAAAGGAAAGATCTAGGGTCTAGACCCCAGTTTTTTCAAAAAAAGAGTACCTGTCACTACCTATTACTATCATAGGGGATATTTACATTCCCTGAGATAACAATAAAAATGATAAAAAAAAAAAATATGGAAGGAACAATTTAAAAATAAACTAAAAAAGCAAAATTATTAATAAAAAAAAAAAAAAGCACCCCTGTCCTGCCCTGCTCTTGCCCAATGGCGAACGCAAGCGTCGGTCTGGCGTCATATGTAAACAGCAATTGCACCATGCATGTGAGGTATCACCACGAAGGTCAGATCGAGGGCAGTAATTTTAGCAGTAGACCTCCTCTGTAAATCTAACGGGGTAACCTGTAAAGGCTTTTAAAGGCTTTTAAAAATGTATGTAGTTTGTCGCCAATGCGCGTTTGTGCGAAATTTTAAAGCATGTCGTGTTTGGTATCTATGTACTCGGCCTAAGATCATCTTTTTTATTTCATCAAACATTTGGGCAATATAGTGTGTTTTAGTGCATTAAAATTAAAAAAAGTGTATTTTTTCCCCAAAAAATGCGTTTGAAAAATCGCTGCGCAAATACTGCGAAGAAAAAAAAAATGCAACACCCACCATTTTATTCCGTAGGGCCTTTGCTTTAAAAATATATATAATGTTTGGGGGTTCAACATAATTTTCCTGCAAAAAAAAATATGTTTTCATGTAAACAAAAAGTGTCAGAAAGGGCTTTGTCTTCAAGTGGTTAGAAGAGTGGATGTAAGCTTCCTAATGTTGTGTATAAAATGCCAGAACAGTTCAAAACCCCCCAAATGACCCCATTTTGGAAAGTAGACACCCCAAGCTATATACTGAGAGGCATGTCGAGTCCATGGAATATTTTATATGTTGACACAAGTTGCGGAAAAAAGACAATTTTTTATTTTTTTTGCACAAAGTTGTCACTAAATGATATATTGCTCAAACATGCCATGGGTATATGTGGAATTACACCCCAAAATACATTCTGTTGCTTCTCCTGAGTACGGGGATACCACATGTGTGAGACTTTTTGGGAGCCTAGCCGCGTACGGGACCCCAAAAACCAATCACCGCCTTCAGGCTTTCTAAGGGTGTAAATTTTTGATTTCACTTCTCACTGCCTATCACAGTTTCGGAGGCCATGGAATGCCCAGATGGCACAAAACCCCCCCAAATTACCCCATTTTGGAAAGTAGACACCCCAAGCTATTTGCTGAGAGGTATTGTGAGTATTTTGCAGATCTCGCTTTTTGTCACAAAGTTTTGAAAATTGAAAAAAAAAAAGAAAAAAAAATGTCTTTCTTCATTTTCAAAAACAAATGAGAGCTGTAAAATACTCACCATGCCTCTCAGCAAACAGCTTGGGGTGTCTACTTTCCAAAATGGGGTCATTTGGGGGGTTTTGTGCTATTTTGGCATTTTATGGCCTTCGAAACTGTGATAGGTAGTGAGGAGTGAAATCAAAAATTTGCGCCCTTAGAAATCCTGAAGGCGGTGCTTGGTTTCCGGGGTCCCGTACGTGGCTAGGCTCCTAAAAAGTCCCACACATTTGGTATCCCCGTACTCAGGAGAAGCAGCAGAATGTATTTTGGGGTGCAATTCTACATATAACCATGGCATGTGTGAGCAATATATCATTTAGTGACAACTTTTTGTAATTTTTTTTTTTTTTTTCATTATTCAATCACTTGGGACCAAAAAAAAAAAATATTCAATGGGCTCAACATGCCTCTCAGCAATTTCCTTGGGGTGTCTACTTTCCAAAATGGGGTCATTTGGGGGGGTTTTGTACTGCCCTGCCTTTTCAGCACCTCAAGAAATGAGATAGGCAGTCATAAATTTAAAGCTGTGTAAATTCCAGAAAATGTACCCTAGTTTGTAAACGCTATAACTTTTGCGCAAACCGATAAATATACACTTATTGACGTTTTTTTTACTAAAGACATGTGGCTGAATACATTTTGGCCTAAATGTATGACTACAATTGAGTTTATTCGATTTTTCTTATAACAAAAAGTAGAAAATATAAATTTTTTTCAAAATTTTCGGTCTTTTTCCGTTTATATTTCGTTTGGGTACAACATTGCATGTCCGCACAATTTACAGTTAAAGCAGCGCAGTGCAAAATTCTGAATTCACCTCTGGTCCTTTAGCTACCAAATGGTCCGGGGCTTAAGTGGTTAATGACAGTTTACAAAACTTACAAAACTACATCTTTAAGCGCAAATTTCAGTGTTTAGGCTACAAACAAGGCAAATAGTAATGTGATTTGAGGTAGATATTAAAGTGGTTGTAAACCCACTTTGTAAACAAACACCTACAGGTAAGCCTAGATTAAGGCTTACCTGTAGGTGCATGAAATATCTCCTTAACCTACACGGTTAAGGAGATATTTGCATTTAAAAACGGCGCCGTGACGTCACGCTCATGCGCATGGGGTTAACCCCATTCACAAATTTGGCTAGGTCGCAACATTCGATGACGTAGCCAAATTCGACGGATCGCACGCGCATGCGTGGAGTCACGTCTTCGCAGCTCCGGCCAATCACAGCGCCGGAGCGGCACTGTGATTGGCTGCAGCGGCAATACCCGGAAGTAACATTCCGGCTATCGCCGCAGGGATGGATGCGGCAAGAGGAGGGACACGGACGACTTCGGGGGCCCCGACCTAAGGTAAGTGGTACATAATGAGCTAGTATGCTAGTCATACTAGCTCATTATAGCTTTGTCTTGCAGGTAAGTTAAAAAAAAAAATTGTCTACGGGGTTTACAACCACTTTAAGGTAAAAAAAACATATTTCTGTTATTTTCGATATAATAAGGGCGGATTATTTAGTCCATCAGTTTTTGTCACCCATGTCCAACTGGAGAGATATCCCCTTCACTTCTGTTCCATAACCACCACAGACAGTGAGGGGAAATCCCTGGTAGTTACTAGGATTCCCAATTCTAATGACCCCCTGCCACTATCACCTCCTGACACCATCACCCACTACAACCATCAGACATCACCCCCTGCCACCATCATTACCCATCACCCCCTGCCACCATCATCACCTCCTGCCACCATCATCACCCCCTGCCACCATCATTAGACATCACCCCCTGCCACCATCATCACCCCCTACCACCATAATCACCCCCTGCCACCATCAGACATCACCCCTGCCACCATAATCACCTACTGCCACCATCATCACCCCCTGCCACCATCAGACATCACCCCCTGCCACCATCATCACCCATCACCCCCTGCCACCATCATCACCCCCTGCCACCATCATCACCCCCTGCCACCATCAGACATCACCCCCTGCCACCATCATCACCCCCCGCCACCATCATTAGACATCACCCCCTGCCACCATCATCACCCCCTACCACCATCATCACCCCTGCCACCATCAGACATCACCCCCTGCCACCATCATCACCACCTACTGGCACCATAATCACCCCCTGCCACCATAAGACATCACCCCCTGTCACCATCATCACCCCCTGTCACCATCAGACATCACCCCCTGACACCATCATCACCCCCTGCCACCATCAGACATCACCCCCTGCCACCATCATCACCCCCTGCCACCATCAGACATCACCCCCTGTCACCATCACCTCCTGACACCATCACCCACTACAACCATCAGACATCACCCCTTGCCACCATCATAACCCATCACCCCCTGCCACCATCATCACCCACTGCCACCATCATCACCCCCTGCCACCATCATTAGACATCACCCCATGCCACCATCATCACCCCCTGCCACCATCATCACCCCCTACCACCATCATTACCCCCTGCCACCATCAGACATCACCCCTGCCACCATAATCACCTACTGCCACCATCATCACCCCCTGCCACCATCAGACATCACCCCCTGCCACCATCAGACATCACCCCCTGCCACCATCATTACCCATCACCCCCTGCCACCATCATTACCCATCACCCCCTGCCACCATCATTACCCCCTACAACCATCATCACCCCCTGCCACCATCAGACATCACCGCCTGCCACCATCATCACCCCCTGCCACCATCATCACCCCCTACCACCATCATTACCCCCTGCCACCATCAGACATCACCCCTGCCACCATAATCACCTACTGCCACCATCATCACCCCCTGCCACCATCAGACATCACCCCCTGCCACCATCAGACATCACCCCCTGCCACCATCATTACCCATCACCCCCTGCCACCATCATTACCCATCACCCCCTGCCACCATCATTACCCCCTACCACCATCATCACCCCCTGCCACCATCAGACATCACCCCCTGCCACCATCATCACCACCTACTGGCACCATCATCACCCCCTGCCACCATAAGACATCACCCCCTGTCACCATCATCACCCCCTGTCACCATCAGACATCACCCCCTGCCACCATCATCACCCCCTGCCACCATCAGACATCACCCCCTGCCACCATCATCACCCCCTGCCACCATCAGACATCACCCCCTGTCACCATCACCTCCTCACACCATCACCCACTACAACCATCAGACATCACCCCCTGCCACCATCATTACCCATCACCCCCTGCCACCATCATCACCCACTGCCACCATCATCACCCCCTGCCACCATCATTAGACATCACCCCCTGCCACCATCATCACCCCCTGCCACCATCAGACATCACCCCCTGTCACCATCACCTCCTGACACCATCACCCACTACAACCATCAGACATCACCCCCTGCCACCATCATTACCCATCACCCCCTGCCACCATCATCACCCCCTGCCACCATCATCACCCCCTGCCACCATCATCACCACCTACCACCATCAGACATCACCCCCTGCCACCATCAGACATCACCCCCTGCCACCATCATTACCCATCACCCCCTGCCACCATCATTACCCATCACCCCCTGCCACCATCATCACCCATCACCCCCTGCCACCATCATCACCCCCTGCCACCATCATTAGACATCACCCCCTGCCACCATCATCACCCCCTACCACCATCATCACCCCCTGCCACCATCAGACATCACCCCCTGCCACCATCATCACCACCTACTGCCACCATCATCACCCCCTGCCACCATAAGACATCACCCCCTGTCACCATCATCACCCCCTGTCACCATCAGACATCACCCCCTGCCACCATCATCACCCCCTGTCACCATCAGACATCACCCCCTGCCACCATCATCACCCCCTGCCACCATCAGACATCACCCCCTGCCACCATCATCACCCACTGCCACCATCAGACATCACCCCCTGTCACCATCACCTCCTGACACCATCACCCACTACAACCATCAGACATCACCCCCTGCCACCATCATTACCCATCACCCCCTGCCACCATCATCACCCACTGCCACCATCATCACCCCCTGCCACCATCATTAGACATCACCCCCTGCCACCATCATCACCCCCTGCCACCATCATCACCCCGTACCACCATCATTACCCCCTGTTACCATCAGACATCACCCCTGCCACCATAATCACCTACTGCCACCATCATCACCCCCTGCCACCATCAGACATCACCCCTGCCACCATAATCACCTACTGCCACCATCATCACCCCCTGCCACCATCAGACATCACCCCCTGCCATCATCAGACATCACCCCCTGCCACCATCATTACCCATCACCCCCTGCCACCGTCATCACCCATCACCCCCTGCCACCATCAGACATCACCCCCTGCCACCATCAGACATCACCCCCTGCCACCATCATTACCCATCACCCCCTGCCACCATCATTACCCATCACCCCCTACCACCATCATTACTCATCACCCCCTGCCACCATCATCACCCATCACCCCCTGCCACCATCATCACCCCCTGCCACCATCATCACCCCCTGCCACCATCAGACATCACCCCCTGCCACCATCATCACCCCCTGCCACCATCATTAGACATCACCCCCTGCCACCATCAGACATCACCCCCTACCACCATCATCACCCCCTGCCACCATCAGACATCACCCCCTGCCACCATCATCACCACCTACTGCCACCATCATCACCCCCTGCCACCATAAGACATCACCCCCTGTCACCATCATCACCCCCTGTCACCATCAGACATCACCCCCTGCCACCATCATCACCCCCTGCCACCATCAGACATCACCCCCTGCCACCATCATCACCCCCTGCCACCATCAGACATCACCCCCTGCCACCATCATCACCCCCTGCCACCATCAGACATCACCCCCTGTCACCATCACCTCCTGACACCATCACCCACTACAACCATCAGACATCACCCCCTGCCACCATCATTACCCATCACCCCCTGCCACCATCATCACCCACTGCCACCATCATCACCCCCTGCCACCATCATTAGACATCACCCCCTGCCACCATCATCACCCCCTGCCACCATCATCACCCCCTACCACCATCATTACCCCCTGCCACCATCAGACATCACCCCTGCCACCATAATCACCTACTGCCACCATCATCACCCCCTGCCACCATCAGACATCACCCCCTGCCACCATCAGACATCACCCCCTGCCACCATCATTACCCATCACCCCCTGCCACCATCATTACCCATCACCCCCTGCCACCATCATCACCCCCTGCCACCATCATCACCCCCTGCCACCATCAGACATCATGCCCTGCCACCATCAGACATCACCAACTGCCACCATCAGACATCACCCCCTGCCACCATCATTAGACATCACCCCCTGCCACCATCATCACCCCCTACCACCATCATCACCCCCTGCCACCATCAGACATCACCCCCTGCCACCATCATCACCACCTACTGCCACCATCATCACCCCCTGTCACCATCAGACATCACCCCCTGTCACCATCATCACCCCCTGCCACCATCATACATCACCCCCTGCCACCGTCATCACCCCCTGCCACCATCAGACATCACCCCCTATCACCATCATCACCCCCTGTCACCATCAGACATCACCCCCTGCCACCATCAGACATCACCCCCTGCCACCATCAGACATCACCCCCTGCCACCATCATCACCCCCTGCCACCATCAGACATCACCCCCTGCCACCATCAGACGTCACCCCCTGCCACCATCAGACATTACCCCCTGTCACCAGACATCACCCCCTGTCACCATCAGACATCACCACCTGCCACCATCAGACATCACCTCCTATCACCATCAGACATCACCCCCTGCCACCATCATCCCCCTGCGTGCTGCCTGTCTCAGTCTTTCTCTGAGACTGTGAGTGCACTCACCACCAGGCTCAGTCAGCCTCAGCCAGGCAGGGGTCCGTTGCACCAGTCCGGTCCAAGTCCGTGCAGAGACTGACTCCCTCACGCGCCAGCGTCTGCTCTGTCCACTCCACCACGAGGCTCCTCAAATCCGCCCACTCAGACCTTGCCTGACACGTGATTGGTTGCGCGGCGGGAGGGCTGGGCTTAGCAGAGGCAGCAGGAGGGCTCGACTTAGGAAGATCGTATGTTCTCGCCGAATTCCGGAAGTGCGCATGCGCAGTTCTGTCACGAGCTGGTCAACGCCATTTTTACTAGCACTTTTTTCCTGCTACGGACTTTCACAGACAGGAGAAAAGTGCCCTGTTTTTACTGGTTGTCCGTAAATCTACGGACGGTTGGCAACACTGGCGCATGCACGTTCGCGGCCCGGTGGAACGGCACACGTGCATGCGCGCTAGTGCACACCCAATCGGCGCTCCGGCTGGCCTATATAAGGCTGCCCAGGTACTCTGACAGATTGCTAGTTTGTCTTCAGCTACCTGTTTGAGCCTGGTTCCTGTTTCCTGTATCTGACTTCCTGGATTGACACTGACTACTCTGCTCTTCTCCTGGATCTGACCCTCGGCCTGTTTAACGGACTCTGCCTTGCTTCCTGTGCTTGACCCCCTGCCTGTGACCCGGATCTGCTACTTGTCTCCAGCCCTTGACCTTCTGCCTGCATCTTGTACCTGCTACTTGTCTCCAGTGCTAGACTCTCTGCCTGTAACTTGTAACGGCCCTCTGCCTGTTCCTGTTGGAGTATCCTCCTGTGGCCGTCCAATCCACCAGTCATTGCACAGCTGTCCAGCTCTACCCAGATCATCTTGCAAGACCTACCCTTCCTGCTAGTAGCCAGTGCCTCTTCGTGCCATCCACCCCCTGTATCACCTCCAGGGGGCGGAGTGCGCCTAGTCGCAAGGGTGAACCGCTCTCGGCATCTTGGCCTCGGTAAGTACTCACCTGACACCCTGTAACATAAGGAAGAATGTGAATAAACTAAGGAATGGACTTTAGGCGGCACATGAGTAAATATTGTAAAAAGCTAAGGATATTTATTTTAGAAAAAGTCATAAGAAAATACACGTAAACATTCAAAAAAATTTACAGTATATTCGTATTTAGATACAAGGCTCAGGCTAATGTTCAACAGTGCTTCAGAATTATATTTATACAGTGTATATGCACTTCATCCTAAATGAGAATACATAACCAGCAGCCACAGGCTAATGAAACAGTAATCGTATGAAGCAGGTGGTGTTAGCCATAAGTCCAATGTATCAGGTGTAATCTTGAATTGCTCTACCAGTTTCGCGAATTAACGCTTCTTCAGGAGCATAATAGTAGGTCGAGTGTGCTGCAAATACAGCAACACATCTTGGTAAAGTTAAATTGGCAATTTGTTTGTAGCAAATGACCAATAATGATAAAAAATCACAATAAGCGACAGCTGGGTAGACTGCTAGGTAAAGGCTACAAATGAGTAGCAACAGGTAATGTCCTCCAGGATTTTTGGAAACTGTAGATACCAGAGCATAAAGGAAAAGGCTATATATGCACCGTGGTGGACCCTGGTGCACATTCAAGGCAGAGGGTATCTGACCCCAAAAAAGCCTATGGTAGCCGTGATGACGGCTGACTGCTAGGATTCCTCTGGACTTTTGGAAGCTCTTCTCTCTTTAAGGTGCAGGCCAACAGCCTGCCCATCTACCATAGGCTTTTTTGGGGTCAGATACCCTCTGCCTTGAATGTGCACCAGGGTCCACCACGGTGCATATATAGCCTTTTCCTTTATGCTGTGGTATCTACAAATTCCAAAAATCCTGGAGGACATTACCTGTTGCTACTCATTTGTAGCCTTTACCTAGCAGTATACCCAGCCGTCGCTTATTGTGATTTTTTATCATGACCAGTGTACTCGAGATACCTCCCCACACCTTACCCCTACCAGTTTACCCCTCTTAACCACTATCTTAACTTATCCAATCTATAGTAATTTAGACCACACCAGAGTTGGAGTATAAAATGGCCACAACAGCCTTTTTATTAAAACCATATCATGTAAAGAACTCCAATATAAAATATATATATTTTCAATAACTTTATTAACACAATTTTACCATTATAACTCCCAGTCTGTTGGTCTCTGACGGCACCCCAAAACTTTTGAACCCCTTTTTACACCAATACACTGCGGTACAAAATTTTTGAACCATACCAGGCCTCCAGCCGTATAACAGCTCGGAGACAACCCCTTCCCGCAGTACAACCATACCCGTACTCCAGCGGACACCATTCCACTGGAATACACCAGAGGGGCACATACCACCGATGAGCCCCCACCACTTTAATACCATCTGTTTTCTGCCACCGTCAAAGACCAAAGACACCGCCAACACACAGCTGTTATGACGACCTTCTCCTTTACAACCTGAAAGACAAGAAAACAACAGCCAGAAAAACACCAAAACAACAGGGAGGGTGGGTGGGAAAAACTTCCTCTCCTTTCTGTCCCCACACAAAATGATGCCGAGTGCACCCGCCCCCAGCTATTTAAAGCGCCCCTCCCCTCACATTAAAATTCACCTCTGCCTCCACCCACTCACTTCTTCACCAAATGTTAACCCCATCCTGTCTGTACTCTCCACCTCGTCATGCACTGCCCTTCATTATTTTCTTTTTTGTCTCTTCATTCCGGGCCTCCCTTGACCAGTGTACTCGAGATACCTCCCCACACCTTACCCCTACCAGTTTACCCCTCTTAACCACTATCTTAACTTATCCAATCTATAGTAATTTAGACCACACCAGAGTTGGAGTATAAAATGGCCACAACAGCCTTTTTATTAAAACCATATCATGTAAAGAACTCCAATATAAAATATATATATTTTCAATAACTTTATTAACACAATTTTACCATTATAACTCCCAGTCTGTTGGTCTCTGATGGCACCCCAAAACTTTTGAACCCCTTTTTACACCAATACACTGCGGTACAAAATTTTTGAACCATACCAGGCCTCCAGCCGTATAACAGCTCGGAGACAACCCCTTCCCGCAGTGCAACCATACCCGTACTCCAGCGGACACCATTCCACTGGAATACACCAGAGGGGCTTATACCACCGATGAGCCCCCACCACTTTAATACCATCTGTTTTCTGCCACCGTCAAAGACCAAAGACACCGCCACAGCCTGCAAAGGGTAACCCCTTACCCTTAAGGGCCCCTCCACACCCGCAGGGCACACTGGATCCCATCCTGACTCCCCAATGCCCACAAATCCATCCCACGTCAGAAAGATGCACACCATCCCTCCGTAAATACATGCCCACATTAACCTCCAACTCCATGTGCCTACCACCAGCCCCCCGTTATTGGCAACCAACCTAACCACCAGTTCATTCAACTTGATTTCCGCCTTGTTAATCTGCGCCACTGATCTCTCCATCCGCCACAAGGTGTACTTCATAACGTCAGACTATACCACCAACGTCCCCAGGAAGACCTCTCTAAGCGCCAAGAAATCCGACGTTATGGCCGAGAACAGAGCCCCAATGGCTCTGATCCCCAAGTCATCCTCCCCCCACATGTAGTACCAAAACGACCGGTGGTCTATCCAACCGGGCGTACCGATCCACTCCTGGCACCACCCTACTCCACTCTATGCCCGGGAAGCCTATCCCTCCCAACGCAAGCCTCCATCCTGGGTATCCCCAACAGCCTGCCCTCCTGTCATGCATCTGCCCTCCTTTTTCCCCCAAAAAACATATGAATGCCCTACCGTCCAGATGAGGCAGTTGTGTAGAACCTCCATCTGAACTGAAAATACCACAACACAATTCAAAACCCGAGAAAATTACCCCATCATTGCCAATAACCACACTTGCGCACCCCTTCACTTCCCACATATTTCCACTCACATCCGCTAATAAATGGGGGGCGTACATAAGGACAAAACCACCTGGACTCCCATCTCACGATCCATTTTACCGCTGCCAAATCCAACCCCCCCGGGCAGCCCCAGTGGCCGCCCCGATGCGGATGGAGTGTGAAGCGATATGCGTGCAGTTGTTCCCAACCGCCCACAGGCCTTTCCGGAAACCCAGCCATGCATTGAAAACGTACTAGAAAACGATCCATCCCCATGCACCAAAAAGGCCCACCCCCGGCCGTCCTAACTTCCAGAACTTCTTACACCACCCTCACTGAACAGTCCTGATCCCTGGGCAATGAATACAGCTGTACCGTCACCCCTCACACAGGGAGGGTGGCCCATTTGATCCATCTGTACCCTCCTGACCCGAAACCTCACCCTACCGCCCGATAACTCCACGTCCTGTACCAGTAACCCCTCAGTCCTCCGTTTTTGACGGGCCCACAAGCTCCCCTACCCTAAATGCAACAAAAACGCTGTATAGAACAACTTAACCCCTTAACAGATGAACACACCCCGGCCAATGCCCCGCAAATCCCTTGTGAAAGAGAAACAGAAAACAGGCCTTCCTGCATTCCTATGAAGGTGATCCTTCTGACACCCCTTTAACGCCTCCCTTACCCAGAAAACCGTAGTGAAATCTGCATGCCCTGGAGTTAGAATAGAAACGCCAAGCCTGCCCGCTTCTTCTCGATCCCTGCCACCGAACCCCTTGCCTCCATGCACCGAGTTACTAAGTAAACTACCCGCAACTCCGTCTCAGACACATCCAGCTAAGCATCCGCTAGCCGTCTGAATGCAGCCCATCCCTCCAGATTATTTGTATATGCCACCCATGTCGACCCACTTCCCTACTTCCCAATCCGGAAAATGGGGACAGTGAAACAGTAAAAGTGTAGTCCAACCCCGGGATACGCCTAGCATAGAGAAAACGTTCACTTGTAAGCACTCCAGTCGATGACTTGCACCACCCCCAAATCGTCACCGTTCAATCTAAACTTCATGTCCTTACACATTGCCTCCCACAGCTCTGTAGCCAATACCGCCGGAAACAGGTCCAGCAATACCAGGTGATGACTGAGCCCCTCTTCCCCCAAAGACTTAGGCCATGCCTCTGCACTCCATTACCCCTGGCAAATGCCCCAAAAAACCCGTGGACTTTGCAGCGTCAGTGCCCCATCCTAAATCAAAAATTGGTCACGGGGTCCCACATCCACCCTCATTGCCCGTTGTAAGTTTCCAAGAACGTGTGCCCCACCTTCAAAACATCCCTAAGCTCCTCATTGAGTCAAATGAAATGCGTATTGGCCCGCACCCCCACTGCCGCAGCCGACCATCCTTTAACAAAAAACCCACCCATGGGAACAATTTTCCAGGAATTGGATCGCCCGACCCGTCACGGACCACCCTTTGACAAAAGGAAGCTAAATTGTCAGACATGGCGCCTGAGAAGGAGCATACCATGGGCAGACACCGATTCACATAAAATTCCACCCAGCAGCACCCCAACCGCCAAAACTGTCCGGGTGAAACGGCAGCCGCCGGAATGCTGACTCAACTTCCGCCTTTGCGTGAGTGCCCCCCACTGTGCCCACTTCAGGACCTATCAAGGAATTAACTGACCCCCTGTTTGAGAATGAGAGGTGGTGAATAAGCCGAAGCTTGATCGATTCCTTCTTAAGCACCACCCCCATCGGTGACACCACCAGTTACACGATTGGGCTCTCCCGAAATGGCCCCCCCATACGATCTAAAGCCACCTTTTTAGCCAATGTTTACTGAAACCACCCCCGGACTAACCAGTGCGGACCTCTTGAGCGAACGCAATTTTAAAAACCCTCCTAGAAACCCGCTCTCAGCAACTCCGCCGACGCCCTAACCAAATATCTACTTAGAAAAAAACGCATCCTTACCTCCTGCACCGGTGTCATCCTTCCTGAAGCAAAATCCCCGGGACGCTTTCCGTCTTTGAAGCACCGAGACAAGGGGTGCGTCACCCCGCATCTAGCATTCCTGTTAAGAACGACAGGACCCCACCCAACTTGCCAGATTCCTTGTTAAACTGACAGTACACCCCACCATGTTTTTCGTTCAGTGGTACAGAGTCATTTGTTCCCCCCTGACCGACCCCCTTGAAAAATGGCTTGGTGTCCCAGCCGAGGACATCAAACGCAGCCAAAGGCTGATATCCTTATGCACCCAACAAAGCGTCTGACGAACTGCCCCACGCTGCCGACTGTTCGTAATAACGCAGTAAAGCAGTCCCAACCTAACCCCCTAGGCCTCTCCCAGCGCATCCATATAACAGCACAGTGCCGAACAATGTTCCCGGGTTTACTCACCTAACACGCTGGCCAAGCTGGCGAATGGCTGCAGCCTCTTGCCAAACCTCCTCGGGACCAATCGACACCTCCTCATCCCCTCATCTTCCTTTCCGGAATCGTCTGGCTTACCTTGTCCAAATAAAACTTTTCTAGTGGCAGTAATGAGAAAAACCTTGACATACTCACCTTTCCTATTTTACTCTCACCCCCTGGTCATGTGAGCCCACAAGGGCCCTCCAAAGTAAACACAAACCTTACACTTACCGGCATCGGCGATACTTACTATAACTGCCCTAGCTACCACAGCCGGATCCCCTGCGTCCACCCCCCACAGCCTTACTCCCCTGAACACCTCCAACCTGTTCCGTCATGGGCCCCGCCGTGGGCACGGGCGACACCCCCTTTTCTGTCCCCCTTACCTGCCCGCCTACCCACGGCGCCGCCTGCGGGAGACCCCCTTTTACCCCTGAAAATCACTCACTAATCAGCAATGGGGCCCCCCGCCCCAGGGGAGGCAGGCTGGTTGCCCGCCACCCCTGTTGCTGGTGCAACAGCCCCTAATCCCCGGTGTGGCCCCCACACCGCTGGCAACGCCCCTGGCCCCACACCCCACAACTCACACCGTGCCTTCATTAAATCAACAGGAATATAGTGGTAGACTTACCGGGCTGACAGGGCGCGTCCCCCACAGCCGCAGACCTCGCCTCCCCCGGTGCTGCGACCCCTCTGAAATCTTCCTCCTCTGGTTCGGACAGCTCCCCCTCCGATCTCCGATCCCGGGCTGTAATCACGGGTGTGATGAGCCCCCCAGGCGAAGCCTGCCTGGAGGCCGCAACTCCCCAGGCGCCGAATTGAAGTCCCCTCCTGGGGATCCACCACCACCTCCCTGCAGCGCCTGCGCCCTCTTGACGAGCCCCGGGTAGACCACGACACCTGACCCCTGTTGTCCTGCACTTTAAGCCCCCCAGGCGACGCCTGCCTGGAGGCCGCGACTCCCCCTGGCGCCGAGTTGAAGTCCCCTCCTGGGGATCCACCACCACCTCCCGGCAGTGCCTGCGCCCCCTGGACGAGCCTGTTGGCCTTCACTTCAAGCCCCCCAGGCGAAGCCTGCCTGGAGGCCGCGACACCCCCCTGTTGCCAATTGAAATCCCCTCCTGTGGCCCTGCGGACGTGGCACCGCTTCCCCCCCTCCCCCGCTATATCCCCCCTCACTGCCGTCTGTATAGAAGGGGGGATAGCTCTACAAGAGGTTCTCCGCCACAGCCCGTAGCCCCGCCCCCCCGCTCCCCGCCGCTGCCGCATGTAACATCTGACTCACCCCCCGGCCGAAGCAGGCGCATGCTTCCCCGGGGGAAGGGGGGGGGGACGAGTCAGTCTGTGGGCTACTGGGGTAGACTGATCTATGGGGTGGGGTCGCGAAAAGCACTCCAGCGTTAGAGACCGCTGCGCGCACTGTGAAGCCCCTACGCTGGCTGCAGAACCCCCCCTGCCCAGTCCTGAATGAGAGCACCCACCTGTTCGCCCAGCCAGTCTGGCCCCTTGGTCACCGCAGCCGCCCGCAACTGCGTGAGGATCGAGACACGGCCGCCATCTTAGCTGTGGAGAGAAGTGAAAAACTTCCTCTCCTTTCTGTCCCCACACAAAATGATGCCGAGTGCACCCGCCCCCAGCTATTTAAAGCGCCCCTCCCCTCACATTAAAATTCACCTCTGCCTCCACCCACTCACTTCTTCACCAAATGTTAACCCCGTCCTGTCTGTACTCTCCACCTCGTCATGCACGGCCCTTCATTATTTTCTTTTTTGTCTCTTCATTCCGGGCCTCCCTTTATTGGTCATTTGCTACAAACAAATTGCCAATTTAACTTTACCAAGATGTGTTGCTGTATTTGCAGCACACTCGACCTACTATTATGCTCCTGAAGAAGCGTTAATTTGCAAAACTGGTAGAGCAATTCAAGATTACACCTGATACATTGGACTTATGGCTAACACCACCTGCTTCATACGATTACTGTTTCATTAGCCTGTGGCTGCTGGTTATGTATTCAGATTTAGGATGAAGTGCATATTAGACTTGTGCACAACGGAAAAATTTGTTCCGTTTCGGTTCGTTTCTTTCCGGTCCTGTTGATTCGTAATCATTCGTAATTTTGCTAGACGGGATTTTTCGTGTTCGGACTCATTCGTATTTTTGCAAGCGACATTTTTCGTTGAATTTTTTGTTGCTTTATAATTCGTACTTTCGGTAGAGTACGTTGTTTTTCGTTGATTCTGGACACAACTCCTACTTTCGTAACTTTTTTTGGGTTCGTACTTTCGGTAGAGTACGTTGTTTTTCGTTGATTCTGGACACAACTCCTACTTTCGTAACTTTTTTTGGGTTCGTTGATTCGTAATTTTCCGTGTCTCTCTCACAACGACGCTGCCTATTATGCCTAATGTGCTTCGAATGGATTTGTACTTTTCTAAATACATTGCGGTTATTTGTAACGATTCGAAATCTCGTATTTTACTTTCGTTTTTAACATGCGGCTATAGGCTCCGCCCCTGTACACCATTTTGAGAGGGAGTTCAGCACGGTGTGGGAGAAGCAGAGAGCAGAGCAGAGTGAGTGTTATTGTGCTTCGTATGGATTCGTACATTCGTAACTTTTTCATAACGAATTATGCCGAAGACATTCGGGCATTCGCTATTTGCGGTATAATTTATTTCGGATTCGGTCTTATTCGTAATTGCTTTGTTCGGAAATTCGAATGCTTCCGAATGTCCGAAAGTTGCTAAATTCGGACGAATTTCAATTCGTTACGAAACGAATTGCACAAGCCTAGTGCATATACACTGTATGAATATAATTCTGAAGCACTGTTGAACATTAGCCTGAGCCTTGTATCTAAATTAGGCTTGTGCAATTCGTTTCGTAACGAATTGAAATTCGTCCGAATTTAGCAACTTTCGGACATTCGGAAGCATTCGAATTTCCGAACAAAGCAATTACGAATAAGACCGAATCCGAAATAAATTATACCGCAAATAGCGAATGCCCGAATGTCTTCGGCATAATTCGTTATGAAAAAGTTACGAATGTACGAATCCATACGAAGCACAATAACACTCACTCTGCTCTGCTCTCTGCTTCTCCCACACCGTGCTGAACTCCCTCTCAAAATGGTGTACAGGGGCGGAGGTTATAGCCGCATGTAAAAAACGAAAGTAAAATACGAGATTTCGAATCGTTACAAATAACCGCAATGTATTTAGAAAGTACAAATCCATTCGAAGCACATTAGGCATAATAGGCAGCGTCGTTGTGAGAGAGACACGGAAAATTACGAATCAACGAACCCAAAAAAAGTTACGAAAGTAGGAGTTGTGTCCAGAATCAACGAAAAACAACGTACTCTACCGAAAGTACGAACCCAAAAAAAGTTACGAAAGTAGGAGTTGTGTCCAGAATCAACGAAAAACAACGTACTCTACCGAAAGTACGAATTATAAAGCAACAAAAAATTCAACGAAAAATGTCGCTTGCAAAAATACGAATGAGTCCGAACACGAAAAATCCCGTCTAGCAAAATTACGAATGATTACGAATCAACAGGACCGGAAAGAAACGAACCGAAACGGAACGAATTTTTCCGTTGTGCACAAGTCTAATCTAAATACGAATAGACTGTCAATTTTTTTGAATGTTTACGTGTATTTTCTTATGACTTTTTCTAAAATAAATATCCTTAGCTTTTTACAATATTTACTCATGTGCCGACTAAAGTCCATTCCTTCGTTTATTCATATTCTTCCTGCTATATCGGGACGTTGGCACATTTATACTTGTGCATCCACAGTGTCACCCTGTGAGGATGCACGTTAAGCAATTTCTTCAAAACCCTGTAACATAAGACCAACCTCAGCATCAATAGACCTTCCAGCAACAATATACCCCCCCCCCCCCCCCCTGCAAAAATAGATCAAATTCAGCAACAATAGATTCCAGAGCCGCCAGCATCAATAGACCCTCCAGCAGCCAGCAACAAAGACCCCCTCCCAGCAACAATTGACCCCCAGCAACATAAGACCCACTCCCAGCAACAATAGATCCCCTACTAGCAACAGAAGACCTCCCCAGCAAAAAGAGATCCCCTCCAGCAACAATAGATTCCCCAGCAGCCACAATCATTAGACCCTCCAGCACACCCCAGCACCCCTTGCAATTCAGTTCTGGAGGTGCCGGAACTGCGTTCCCCCACGTTCCTGCTGAAAAAAAGCTCTGCATATAATCCTATGAAAAGAGAACAGATCTTTTTTTTTTTTATAAATGTTCTGGCGATAGGGTCTCTTTGAGTGTTCCTTTACAAGTTTACAGGTAACAAAGTAGAAAGTAATTGATAAGGGTCTATGTGGGTGGGACTTAAGGCACCCTAGTGGAGACACTGTGGAACTGCACTCACTAATGCCTGAATCACAGGCAGGAGTTGCGGTCATGTGAAATCGACATTTAGGCTCCATGTACACTAGTGTTTTTTATATGCTCAAAAAATGCTAGAAAAAATGCTGGATGAAAAATGCTGATAAAAGATTTTTTTATTTTTTTTTTGCTGGCTTGTAGTAGCATTTTATTAGCTTTTAGAAGAATTTATTATCATTTTTACAGTACATGAAGAAAAAAAAAAGCTGTTAGTTTTTAGTAGAATTTAGAAGCGTTTAGGAGCGTTTAGAGTTGTTTTCTCCTTCTGTTGCTCCCAAAAAACTTTGCAAAAACATTTTTTTTTCTGCTCCTAAATGCTGAAGCTTAAAAAATGCTTTTGGCATGTAGCGGGACCCCCAAAAAGGGGGTCGCTATGCTGTAAATTTAGGGGCAGCCTGAGCAATAGTATGGCTCAGATTCTACAATTCTGTTTAATATGGACTCTGCTCTGCCATGTTGTTGCCTGGTGTATAGTTCCCCTGGGCCTGTGGTAGTGCTGTTGCCCAGGTCTCGGGTTTAACCGCGGGTGGCATTGTGGTGTGATTGGGTGTCCTCTCTTGGCTACCATGCGGTGGGCGGGTTCGGCCTGCTGTGCATGCTGGGAGAGGGTACATAAAGGGCAGACGCCATGATCTAGGGAGGAGTGTGCCCCATTGGGGTGGTGTGCGAGGAGTGTGCCCCATTGGGGTGGTGTGCCAGGGGGGATTCCAAGGAGGACCCCTGGTGGCGAAGTCACGCCCGTTGGCCTTGCTGGCCTGGGGTGCGTGAATTGGCCGAGGAGTCTTGGGCACCTTTAGCCCGAGGCTGCAGAGTTCCAGGTAGGCCCAGTACCTTCAACTGGGTCTACAACCAACACACTGGAGTCCCAAGGCACCCATGTGAGGGTGGACCGCTCTGAAACAGAAGAAACCAGGGGAGGACCTGTCCGATGGATTGGTGAAGGAATTCACGGTGAAGGAGAGGCCTGGTTGCCTATCAGAGGGAAGGATTTGTGAGTTGCAGCTCCTGTAGTGTGTCCCATTGGCACCTATGGTCTCTATTAATCTATGGGGGTTTCAAAGTTCTAATTTAGTAACTAAAGGATTCTGTGGCAGAGGATCTCTTGGACTTGTCTGTGAAGGGGACTAAATTAAAGAAACTGTTCGTGCTTCACTCCGGCTGCTAGAACTGTGAGAGGGATCTATCCGGGTGAGCAATTCACACTCAGGCTTGAGTGAAGAATAGGGTAACTGGGTGCCGCGTGCCTGAACCTGTCTCCCTACCTGCTTTTGTTGCTATCTTCAACCTATTCTCAAATCTGTTTCAAGCAAGATAAAATAAACTCATCTGTTTGGAGTTTAAATACTGTCTGGACATTGGCCTTCTTTCGGGGAAAAAGAACAGACTTTTCCCTATATTCTGGGGACGAGAACCAATGGACAGGAGGTAACTCGCTGCAGGACCAAAAATTGTAAGAACACCGCTCAACCTCTTTTACCAGGAGGATACGGGCATGTGGCACTGTGTCCCTTTATCCCTGCAAAGAGAAGGTAGGCAGGAGAAAAGGGTCCGTGTGCTACAGGCATAAAACAGTGTACATAGACACATAGGATAACAGTATTAGATTCTAGTTGCAAAAAAAAAAAAAAAATGCTCATAATAGCTTCTATGAGCTTAAAGAACTCTACTGTGCATGGAGCCTTGACTGCTGAGGCGCAATGGGCCCAGGTACAATTAACTGTAACATAGATGTATAGAAAACCTTCCCCCTTGCCCCCTCACCCCATTAAATAAACACACTTACAACCATTAGGTTGGAAGGGGGAAAAGGGCACAGCTTTAATAAAATCCAACACATAACATGTGAACACTTTTCAACCGGTGCCAGTCACAGTTGTGCTGTGAGCACACAATTCGAAAAGGAGGCCTGTCCTTACCATAAGTGCTGGACAGGCCACCTACTTCCGATTTCCATCAAGGGCATAGCCCATTACAGCCATTTTATGCTGGCAAAGTCAAGAAACCGCAGCAAGCTGTGACATACCATAGAAAAAAGGGGGCGGGAGGGTGGGCAGCTCTTCCAATCACGTTTCTTGAAAGACCCAGAATTCCCTGGGGCAATACTTTTACCCGAGCTCAGGCCCAGCCCATCCCCCCTAAACAACCAATCCTTGGTGACCTCTCAGCCACCTTGTCCTCCACCTGGCCATGCCCCCATCAGTCAAGGCTCTCTTTCCCTAAGAGGCTCAAGAGGCCTTCAAAGGCAGGTTTTAGAAGAGAGCAGCAATGTGCACAGTTAACTCTTTATGATTCATGGCCATACAGTGCATTTTACACTGTTGACACTAAGCACTTCAGACACAACTTCTGTCAGAGCACACCTTTCCCTCGTGGTGTGCAGCATTTCTGAGCTCGTACCGCAGAGCATGAACTAGTCTCCACCAACTTAGCAGTTTTGTCACATCACTCCCAGTGACGTTATTCTATCTGTTGCTATTGGACACAGGAAACACACTTCTCCATAACTTCATAATTATTCTCCTTCCCGGGGCCCCCTCTACATCTCTCTCTTGTGTGACTCCACAATATGTGGGGACATGACTGCTCGTGAAGGAGCCAAGCATAACACTCCTTTACTATCAGAGTAACCATCACCTTTGCCATTTCATCCAATTACTAGCTGGTTGGGTGCTTTAGCAAGTGATACAAATTTGGCAGTCATTAGCAATGGCAACATAGCTTCCTCTAAACAGCATTCTTCTCATTAGACCTCTGTACTACATCTTCCCTAACTTCAGTTGCCTTGTTGTAAGCCCTGTTCTTTTAAAACACCATGCACGCACCCCTTTAGAGACTCCAGACCAGGCAATTCAGATGAACAAGTGAAGATCTTTTATTGAAGTAGTTGCAAATAACAAATAACAGTTTTCAAAGACATCTTCCATACACTTTTCTGTACAAAGTTCTCTAGTGCCCCATTAAGTGACTGTACCTTAGGCACAAAAAGCAGTCCTTTCAAGGCAACTAAATCTACAAGAGGTAGCAAGTAATCCCTTAAAGGAGAAGTACAGCCAAAGCTCGTTTGTCTGTACTTCTGCTGTGGATCACAGGAGTGCAATTCATTCTGCAGTCCTGTGACCCGTTTTTTAGCAGACAGCGGGCTGAAGACCGCTAACGGCTGAGGTCACAGAGTCGATCCATGCTCAAGCAAGATTGAAACAATGGAGTCAGGATCCGTCCAAATGCCTGGACTGGCACCCAGTTCAGCCACTCAGCAAGCCGCTGAGAGCCTGAGCCAGCCACTCCCACCACAGCCCAGCACAGGGAGGGGCAGAACAGAGAGCTGCTGATTGACAGTCAGCAGCTCTCTGCTCAGGGAGCTGTGAGAACCGAACGATCAGCGCTGTATGATCGCTCGGTGCTCAGTGTTAGAGGACCAATGCTGCATCCAGCTAGGTAAGTATGATTCTTAAAAAAAAAAACATACATCTTTTTAAAGTCCATGATTTGGTAATAATCCATAAAAGGCAGTAAGTCCATGACTGGCAGCTATAGGTTCCAGGTCCCACTGAGAACCCCAACTGGGCTCCCACCACCAACCCCCAAAGGGGAAAATCCACTCTGACAGAGTAACAGCTACATTTTGGCAGTCTTTAACCAACAACTCCCTCAGGAGACTTAGTGAGCCCCTGCGGGGGTGGTAACCTTCTGAAAAACAGCACAAAAACCTGGCCAGCAGTGTTAACCCCTCTTTTCAGACACTACCAGCTCAGCAGGTGAACCTGAGGACACAGTACAACATTCAAACATTTTGCACCTGGTTGACACAATTAACTGGAGGGCATGAACACAGTTAAAAAAAAACAAAAAAAACATTGACCCCTTAGAACCCTCTTGGAAGCACCTGCTTACATGTAGACTCTAATCTACAATCCTTGAACTCTTGGACAGCCCTAGATATATATATATTTTAATAGCAGAATCTCGCCCCAGCTTGCTTTATAACTATTTCCATTTTGTACACAACACATAATGCTATTATTAAAGTAATTGTGTTACAGGGAAAGAACTACTCAAAAGTTCTGAACTACCAAAAAGTGGTTGTATTGGATGAGGGTGTGAAAGGCTTCAGCCTTCACTGCTTTGACCAGATCTATTGTTCAAAAGATCCATTTTAGAACAGAAAATGGTCCCTCTCAAGATATAACAATGCAAGCATTATATTTATTACGCTGAAAAGAAAAAGTGCCAAATGTAGTCCCGTTGAAGGCCAAAATTCATAGTTAATATATTAGGCACAGTTCTGCCTTTTTCATAAATAAGATGTCATTTTCCCTCTGCAAATTAAAAAAAGAAATATTCACACAGTGTGATATATGGAGTTAAATATAAATCAGACAGATTCACTCCATTTACAAGTATTCTTTGCTGTATTTTACAGCTTTGCTCAGATTTGTGCTCTGAAGATCACTAATTAAAAGGCCACTGGTTTTCATTGTGTGGTTTTAATACCACGTAAGACACATATCACTGCACTCAGAAAGCAAACTCAAACTGCTGTATGCAAGAGTTTGGCAGCACACCACAGAACACTCACCATCTAGGCTGTTAGCTTGCAAATGGAGGAATACTACAAGCAATAATCTGTTCTTTATTCCATCACAGCTTACTGTGCAGATGTATTTTGAGTCAAAAAAACAATACTTTTGAGAAAGCAAGTGAATTGATTTGACTTGCATTGTAAGAAGGAGCAGTAAAGCATAACCATTGTGCTGCAAATCTTGAAACAGAGCCTGCAGATCTAAGCTGCAATTGTGGCTGCTCCCAGGTACATGTAGGGCCCCTGCCCTGGGCTGGCTACATTTAGTATATGGCTTTGCCTTTACCCAGCTGAGCTGCAATTTACTTTTTAGGGCTAATCAGGGTTATCTCTAAACCTGGTAGCTGATTGCTTCTGCCTGCTTCTGAAAGAATATTCCATAAATAGTGTGAAAGGATAGGTCACTGGATTATGAATAAACAACTGACCTTAGCCAATCCCTGGGAGTCTGATCCAGATGGTATGGCTGGGGAGAAGATAAATATTTCGAAGGATCCGATCAGAGCTTTCTTCCTGGGGCTTCCCCCCCAGTAGAAGGCCTGTGTGTGTGTGTTCCAGAGAATCATTGCTACTAGGCGTCAGCATGTGCTATGGGGTGATGACCTCAAAGAAGACTTGCATCAAAGAAACTTGCCTGTGAAAGCTCGGCTGGAGAGGTGGATAACTTTCAACTGAAGATTAAGGTGTGGAAGTACTTCTTGAGGGGTGAGATGTCAGAAGTTGCTGCAAGGACTGTGACTGCTCTCATAGGGTCTCAGATATACTGACTGTTCCCTCTTTCTTCAGAATTTTTAAGGTGCTACTATAGGGCCTGATACTGCTGGAACAAGAGGTTTTCAAGAAGTTGCCCTCCAGGATTTTGAATGCCTTTGGGTATCCGGCACCTTCAACCCTCCTCCCTGCATTTTGTTCAAGATTTGCATGTACCTTTAAAGACCCTCTAGACCAGGTGTGTCAAACTCAATTTCATTTTAGGCCATATCAGCATTATGGTTGTCCTCAAAGGGCCGTTTGTATCTGTAAGACTGGATGTCCAGAGCCCCCCCACATTCAGAAATCAAGAGTCCCTCACCCTACCTTACATCACAGTGCACCCCCTTACCTTGTGCTGCTGCCAGGAAGAAGCTGGGGGCAGAGCTGGGAAGCAGAAAGTGTAGAGTCTGGAGTAAAACTAGAGGAGGGCTGGAGTCTTCTGAATGCTGAGACCAGGGGAGGTGGAGAGGAGGGGGTGTTGCAGCTGCACAGAGATACGCAGGATCTGTATGAGGAGTTTTGTCTTCCTCTCTGCTGCTGTCTGCCCGGGAAAGGGGGGCAGAAATGAGCCTCTCTGTAGCTGCATGGAGAAGTGCAGGATCTGGTGGAGGAGTTCTGTCCTCATCTCTGCTGCTGACTGCTAAGACAAGGTGAGGGCAACAATGAGGGGGTTGCCACAGCTGTAGGAGAGGGGAGAGGGCCACATGAAATTGCCTGGAGAGCCACATTCGACCCCCAGGCCTTGTGTTTGACACATGTACAATAGACGGAGCGTGAGTTTGTCAGTGTGCTTTTGGGACTGGACACAGGACAAGCAACCTCTGAACAGGTAGGGGAATTTATTTCCAGTGGCCCCTTTTGGAGTTATGTCTACATCTCAGATAGCAAGCAATTGAGCTGCAAGTTTGAAAATGACTTGCTAAGCTATTGCTAGACTTGCCAGGCTTCACAAGTTTGTTGCACAATTGTAGCAAGTCCGGATTACATGACTCCAGATCAACTTACTTTGCCAACATTCTGCAAGTCTGCTGCAAGTTCTGGTTCAGTTGTGTTGTGCAATAGTCATCCCACCACAGGGGTCACTGTGGCTGACTTTTCATGGTATAGACTTGCTGTAGACTCACCACTGCAACTTTGCTCTTGCTAGAGATTTGCCACACAAATTTGCTACAAATTGGAAAAATGTCAACTAGAACTTATACCTCAAGTGCTCTGCAAGTATACAACTTACCAGTGAAAATGTGCAGCAAGTTAACAGACTTACAATTCAACACGTCCACAAATTTGTGGAAAGTTATCCTTGCTATCTGGGATACAGATAAAATTACAAACCATATATTGAACAAACTTTTTATTAATACACATTGTTAAGATAATTTTTTATCAGACTGATCTCAGCTTATGGTGAGAAGGTAATAAAGCAATCAAAAAGTCTTCCAAATAAATCAGTTTGTAGCACTGACAGTAAAGTCATTTTAGAACAGAAAGTGTTCATATGTGTCATTCCGTCACATATCCCAAAATTAAAAGTATAATTGCTTGTTTTAGGATAGTGGGTGGAGCCATGTAAATCATTCTTTTATATCCCATTAGCCAAATGCACATACAGATTCTCTGGTGTACAGTGAAAAGGTAGTCCAATATTGTAGAGCCAATTATTTCAGGCTACATACAGCTGTTTCAGGATTTTTGGTCAATGCAGTGTATGGAAACCATGGCTTCTATGAAATAGGACTTCATAGGAGAGTTTAATCATACAGGACACAGTAAGAAAGGACTAAAAGAATCACAAAGCCCTCTCACCGACTCCATGCATTGAATAGTAAAGTGTTCTTACAACAGAATGTATTCCATCATATATCCCAAAAAATAGAAGGACATTAAATGGAGTCATGCAAATATTTTTTTTTACGTGCCATCAGCCAGAAGTTCCTTTTAACTATGCGGTACCGTTGTTGTACCAAAAAAATTGCATCTCATTAGTTTAATTTATTTTCTTTTATGCTGCGGACACACGATCGGAAATTCCGACAAGAAAAGTTTGATGTGAGCTTTTGGTCGGAAATTCCGACCGTGTGTAGGCTCCATCGGACTTTTTCTGTTGGAATTACCAACAGCAAAAATTTGAGAGCTGGTTCTCAATTTTTCCGACAAGAAAAGTTCTTGTCGGAAATTCCGATCGTCTGTATGCAATTCCGACAAGCAAACAAACATGCATGCTCTGAATCAATTCAACGCATGCTCAGAATCATTGAACTTAATTTTTCTCGGCTCGTTGTAGTGTTGTACGTCACCGCGTTCTTGACGGTCGGAATTTTGTGTGACCATGTATATGCAACACAAGTTTGAGCCAACATTCCGTCGGAAAAAAATCCACGGTTTTCTTGTCAGAATTTCCGATCATGTGTACACGGCATTACAGAAAAAAAAATATGACAGTAAAAAAAATTAAACAACAGTATAGAACAGCCTTTTTCAACCAGGGTGCCCAGGCATCTTGGTCTGCCTTCAGGTTTCTTCAGGAGTACCTTGGCAAAATACCTAGAAATATCCTAAAAATTGTATACAAGCCAGTGGGTAGATCAAGCCAAGCTTTTAATTATACAAAGCCACAGGTTTCCATTGTAAACCATTACAAGCTTCTAGCTGTTGGCATCTTAACAACCACTAACTTCATTGGTTGATAATGAGGACATCGGGCTCCTGCACATCATCCTTGTTTAAACCTCCCCTGCCCCTCTCCATTAGCTATGATGGTCACATTAGCTGAGAAACTGAGGGAGAAGAGAAACATTGGAATACTAGTCAATACCAGTGTGCAAAGGTAAATTTGCTTTGGAAAAATAAATCACCTCCAACGTTGGCTGTCCTACGTGTGTGGATATTGCTGCATTGTGTAAAACTTAGTTTTGTTTTTGACATTTTAGAATGGAGTGCCTCAAGATTGTGGAGAATTTTAAAGGGTGCCTTGACTGAAAAAAAGGTTGAGAAATATAGAAATAGTGATCAATTACACAAACACTATAGCCCTGTACACACGATCGGTTTTACCGATGAAAACAGTCCGATGGACTTTTTTCATCGGACAAACCGATCGTGTATGGGCCCCATCGGTCTTTTTTCCATCGGTGTTAAAAAATAGAACATGTTTTAAATTTATCCGATGGAAAAAAAAACAATAGCAAATTACTATTATCTGTGGGGAACTCCATCGGATAAAAAACCCACGCAAGCTCAGAATCAAGTCGACATGCTCAGAAGCATAGAACTTAATTTGTCTCAGCTCGTCGGAGTGTTTTACGTCACGGCGTTTGGGACGATCGTTTTTTGACTGATGGTGTGTAGCCAAGACTGATGGAAGTCAGCTTCATCGGGTTTCCGATGGAAAAAAACATCTGTTTAAAATCCATAGGAAATCCGAACGTGTGTACAGGGCTATACAGTATACAATGAACACAAATAAACTAAGAATACTATAAATACATCATTCTCACACTTGTTCCTCTCTCCAAAAAAAAAACTCAAAAAAAAAGAAAAAAGAAGACTTTGCTTAATTTTTTTAATTCTTTTTTCAGCAAAATTAAAATCCAAATTTCTCCAAAAATCTGTATTTTCGCAGTAAATCAATTCGACATAAATCACTCATCTTCAACCATAATACTTCAACAGCATGCTTGAAGGAAGGGCTAAGTAATCATTTCTACCTAATAAGTCGCTTACTTAATTAGAATAATTTAAGTCACAAAGGGGAAGTTGGATTTCCAGAACTGCATGGTCATTTTTGCTGAGAACATAACCATTTCACCTGAAACACTTGTGCTTGTGTTCCGTCGTTATCCCTCTAATCTTATTTTTAGCAGTACTTGTCTTGTTGGTTCCCTGGTCATTTGCTGGTTTCAGGAAAGATGCTTTGCTCAGCTTCGTTTTGCAGTTATTTTCTGTATGACAAGAACAGTTTTTTTTTTCTCCCCCCCGTTTTCCAGTCCAGCAGAATATTTCTTCAGCAATTTTCAGGAGGAGAGAATTAGGCTTTAGGGATTAGTGATTGAGAGCTAACTTTGTCAGAAGTCAGTTTAGGCACCAACTACATAATGATGACAAGACACCAAAGGTCCAGCAATGATTACCCAAGAGAGAGCTTGGGATACGCTAACTGAATGGTCCATTAACAGGCCAGATAACATGCAACTCAGTAATGACAGCAGTGCAGTAGTTATAGATCAAGCTGAGATGTCTAGTTTTGTGAGTCAGAGACGGATCTACACTGTACTGTAAGAAATGTCCATCAGGGACGCAGTCTATGCTAAATTATGTATTTTTTTTTTGTAAAAGGGAAAGCATATTTTTCATCACTAAGCACACAACTGTTTTAAAACAGACTGCATAACTCAGCAGTACCGAATCTTTTTTCAGTGACCTCTCTGGCTATGTAGCTGTGCCAGCTATTTGGCATTCCTAAAGGCCTCACACATCTTCCAAAGTGTCTTTAAGGGAAATGTGAATAAGCGTGTGCTTTTAATTCTTAAAGTGACATTCCAGGCCAACCGTTAAATACACAGTGGAAATACACATATTACTGTTGTGACTGTTTCAGAGTTTAGTATCCAATGGCAAGCAAAAATAGGCACGGATCTCAGCTTAAAGCGGAGGTCCCGCGGAAAAAAAAAAATATTAAAAGCCAGCAGCTACAAATACTGCAGCTGCTGACTTTTAATAAATGGACACTTACCTGTCCTGGAGTCCAGCGATGTCGGCAGCCGAAGCCGAGCAATCGCTCGTCTCTCGGCTGCCCCACCGCCATCCTCGGTGAGGGAATCAGGAAGTGAAGCGTTGCGGTTTCACTGCACCGGTTCACTCAACTGCGCATGCGCGAGTCGCGTGGCGCCTTCTCACTGGTCTCCGCTGTTTCCTGGGAGCAGTTTGTTTCCCAGAAGACAGCGGGGGGTGACACGAAGGGGCCTATCCCGGAAGTGAGTGCAAATACCTGTCTTAGACACCCCCATCCCCCTGAAAGGTGCCAAATGTGACACAGGAGGGGGGAGGGTTCCAAAAAGCAGAGGTTCACTTTTTGTATGGACCTCCACTTTAAGTCCAAGCACACCTTTTCAGCACACTTTTGAGGACAGTAACGCACAGGTAGGTCAACAAATAGTAGGATTGCCAGTTGGTTTCTTAGCCAAGTTCCTTATGCAGTGCTACTCTCGTGGGCGCCACTGGTAATTTTGGGTCCTCTGCTCTCTCTAGCCCTAGGTGAGGCTTCCCTCTCACTGACACCACCATAATACATTGTCTGGACACCCCCAGGAGACATACAAAGATTGCACACACTGCCCTTTAAAAAGATAAGCAAACTCTATTGACAGAGTAAAATCAAAAATTTAATGGAGCAGATTGGTACATCAAGATCAATGCACATCAAAAAAATACAATGCACCTAATAGAAGTACCTCTATTGGGTATTGCATATCTAATGGGTTTTGCATAAGCAAACCCAGCTTATGCTGCAATACTATGAGCGTAAACAGTAGTTCTCTAAATGAGAGGTTATACCTCAGGTGACCAAGGAGGATTATAAGGGGGTGTAATAGGCTAAGTCACTTGAGGCCACTCAGACAAAGGGGCTAGACATAGGCTTTGAAATTTGAGCTCAATAACAGCAACCCAGTTCTGCCCTCAGGTAGTGACTTGGACAGTCTTATGATGAGCTTCTGCCGGTAATGGTGGGGCCCTTTAACATAGGCATGCAGAAAGGTGGAGAAGACTCAAGGAATGCAGTTTAACAACAGTCTATTGTTAAGTTAGGCTCTGAAAGTACATAGACTCCTTAGTTCAACAATGCAGAAGGTGAGGCAATCTCAAAGGGCAGTTGGGGGTATAAGGACTAAGATATTATGAAGCAAGGGGGAGCAGATGGAAAGCAAAACAAAGTCAGCATTAGGGGATACTGATGACCTTAGGCTTTGTATTTTGGCTTTGATGCAGCAGCAAGTGTGATAGATATCTTGAATGCTGATTCTGGATGGCAGATGCCCATGCTCAGATCAGCCTCCTGGTCCCAGCATCCAGCACAGCAGTCCACTCTCTCTCTCTTGCACTTTACAGCCTAACAAAGTTCAACCTGGTACAGTGCGGCTTAACATAGTATGGCTCTCTCATTGCTTCCTGGTTGACGCACTTCCCCCATCTCCCTGGCTCCTTCTCAGGCTTTTATGCAACCCACAAACAGCTGTAGTTAGGATCCATCTTCCAGACTACATCTCCCAGACTGCACCTGGCAATTGTAATCTAGTCACAGTTAGGCAGACTAATTGGCAACGTTAACTTGCGAACAAATACAGTTCTGCAATTCAGTAACATTGGACAGTGTTACACTTAAAAATATAGTATTCCAGGTATGGCTTTTTTTGCATAGTTACATTGGTCCAGCTTGGTATGCATGTTCGGAATTTGGCCAATCCTTGTGGAACCTGAAAATCACTATAGTGAGCATTACTGATACAATGGTTGCTACTGGCTTCTGGGTCCCGTGCCAAGCAACAGTCCTGCATTCTCTAATGCCGCGTACACACAATCGGAATTTCCAACAACAAATGTTCGATGTGAGCTTGTTGTAAGAAAATCTGACCGTGTGTATGCTCCATCGGACATTTGCTGTCGGAATTTCCGACAACAAAAATTTGAGAGCTGGTTCTCAATTTTTCCGACTACAAAAATTGTGGTCGGAAATTCCAACCGTGTGTACACAATTCAATGCACAAAAGTTCTACGCATGCTCGGAATCAATTTGACGCATGCTCTGAATCATTGAACTTCATTTTTCTTGGTCCGTCGTAGTGTTGTACGTCACTGAGTTCTTGACGTTCGGAATTTCCAACAACATTTGTGTGACCGTGTGTATGCAAGAAAAGTTTGAGCGAACATCCATCGGAAAAAATAGGATTTTTTGTACTCACCGTAAAATCCTTTTCTCTGTCGTCCATGGACGGACACAGCTCCTTAATTCTTGACCACAGTTGGAATGTTCCTGTTCTATAGGAGAGGGACTAGGCAGAACATGTTAGATATGTAGCACTTACCCCCATTTAAGGGACCGGCTGGTTTTGTTTCGGGCCTGCAGCAATTACCTCTCTAGAGTGGATCCCTTTTCTCCGTTGTCTAGGTAAAAATCTCTTGGAATAAGGCCAATGTCCACACAGGAGTAAAAACCTAATCAGCAAGGTTTTATTCTTTATCTTTGAGTTAAACTTGAAGAGAGAGAGTAGGAAGTTGAGAGAAGTTGGGGAAAGCTTTAGGCATGCAACACTTAAAGCTCAATGTCAATCTTTCGTCGCCACTCAAGCCTGAGTGGGTATTGCTCACCCGGATAGTCCCTATGAGAGTGGTCCTAGCAGCCGGCATGGAGCACAAATCAATCTTTTCCTTTTTCTGAGTATCTAGGGATACGATCGGGGAATCCTCTGCCACAGAATCCAAGTCCCGAACCTTCCAGCCAAACAATACTGAACAAGAACCTCTGTGCCAGACCGGCGCATTGCAGGCTTTGTAACTGTTGAAGATGGATCCCTCCTTAGGCGAGTTTCCAGGCCTCTTCCCGAGACAGCAGTACCGTCGCTAGTCTCCTCTGGGACTGATCCTCCCCTGGTCTCCTTTCCTAAAGTTGGGCCCCCTAGAAGTGGGCAGCCTGGGATCCCTCTCTGAGGTGTAGGCCCTTGCCAGCGGAGCCGGGCCTACCTTGAAACGAAGCAGCCTCGGGCTGAAGGTGCCCGAGGCCCGAACACACCCACGCACCTCATGCCATACGGGCCACAAGGCACACACACCCAGGACCAATGGGTCCCCTGGAACTCCCCTTTACCTCATGGCGTCTGCCCCTTATGTACCCCCTCCCAGCATGCACAGCGGGTAGACCACGCCCACTGTACGGCTGCCGAAAGAGGACACCCAAGGTGTTGTGATACCCCCCCCGTAGTTCAACCTATGCCGGCGGTGACAGTGCCACCTACCGGCAACAGAGAACTCTACTGCCAGGCAGTATCACACCCAGAGCAGAAGCAATATTGAACCATTGATTGGTCTGAGCCCTCCGGACATAACCCTCCACCCTGCAGTCAGCAGCCTCAGTTTGTAAAAAGCAGTACAAACTAAAAAAGGAGGGGTGGGTGCTGTGTCCGTCCATGGACGACAGAGAAAAGGATTTTATGATGAGTACAAAAAATCCTATTTTCTCTTTTCGTGGACGGACACAGCTCCTTAATTCTTGACTATTGGGACGTCCCAAAGCAGTGTCTAAAAAACGAGGGGTGGGCACAGCAATCAAAACCAATTTCACCCCAAACAAGCAGAGCTCCTCAACGGAGGAGTTGCAACCTCAAACAGCCGCCATGGTCTGATGAAGAAGCTGTAGATTCGAAATGCATTACCATTCCTTGCCACTGTGAATAATCACATTTCCTGTTCCTGTGAAGTCACGACCAGCTGCTTTTCGTTTCCTGGTTCCCAGCCTTCTCTGGATCCCTGTAAGATCACACCAGTGCCCCAGGCTGCAAAGGGAAAACAGGAACCTAAATAGGACATTTATGAGACTCCAGGACTGGCGATTTTCACTACACTGAACTCATCTAATTTAACCTGTATACCATGCTTCTTTGAGTGGTGTCCTTTGGCCGCAAAGCCCTGGAAGATTGTGGTTGCAGCATCTCTGAGGAGTGAAGGACCCAGATGATCGTATGATTTCCACCGCAGATGTCCGGATTAACCCTATACATTGAGCCCATTTGATCTCTGTAACGGGGGTCCATCTGATTCGGTAAGCGGCCAACTTATACCTGTTGTTAATATATTTGCCTGCTGGAAGGAAGCGTTTTATGAAGATTGGCATCTCCTTGCTCTTAAGTCTTTTATAGCCACTCACATGGACAATTAATGTGTTTTTTGTCAGTTGGTTTATTTTGGTACCTTTATGCTAGTACTTGGGTCTGTTCACATTTATTTGTATGGTATCAGATGTATGTACAATTTCATATGGACAAATTCATGTGTTTTTTTATTTTTCACTTAGAATTTTGTTTGCAAGTTTTTAGGCTTGTATATCATTTTTTTTACACTTCACTGTATGTTAAGGTTGCACATTATTTCTCCTTTTTAAACATTTCTCCTTAATTTACTATTCAAATTATTTAATAATTGCAGCACCATCACTCAATACCAATTTTTAGTTATACAGATATCCGTTCCTTTTCACGATTTGGATCTGTTTTATTTTTTTGCACTTTTGCACTTTGTATGCTATGTTGCACATTTTTTTTAGGGGTAGCGCGGATTGCTCACATTACACAAGTTTCTGATCTACTCCGCGCTGTAAAAACAGCAGGATCCTGGAAACTGAATAAGTCCGTGGATGCCATTCCATCTCCCCACACATAGAGATGTAGGCTCTCCATGTGCAATAGTAGATCTTCCTAGAAGAAGTTTCCGTGCCCTCAACATGGTTGATATGACCGAATCCGATAGGCCTCGGTCCCTTAGTACCTGGCTTTCAATAGCCATGCCGTTAAAGCCAGTGACTGTAAAGCAGGATGAAGAATGGGACCTTGCGAGAGAAGGTCCTCCCTCAGTGGCAGTCACCAGGGCACATCCGCTACCAGCCGCACAAGGTCGGCGTACCAGGGATGCCTGGGCCAATCTGGGGCGATCTTCACCGGAAGATTGAGCCGAGAAGCCAGGAGATCCACGTCTGGCGTGCCCCATCTCAGGCAAAGGAGTTGGAAAAACCTCCGGATGTAATGACCATTCCCCATGGTCCAGCATCTGGCGACTCAGATAGTCCGCCTGCCAGTTTTCCACGCCCTGAATGTAAACTGCCGATAGGGCCGGCATGCTCCTTTTCGCCCACCGTAGGATGTGAGCGACCTCCGAGACCGCAGCCGAGCTTCTTGTTCCTCCTTGATGGTTGACGTATGCCACAGCCGTGGCGTTGTCTGACTGGATCCTGACTGGATGCCCTCTTAGTCTCTGAGACCACCTGGAAAGGCACAGAACAGAACATTTATCGGCAGTTGGGATTCGGTCGGAGTCCAGCGGCCCTGGGCCGCCTGAACCCCTCAGACTCCCTCCAAACTGGTCAGACTGGCGTCTGTCATGATCACAGTCCAATGAAAGGGGAGGAACGACTTCCCGGACCGAAAAACCGGGGATCTCAGCCACCAACTCAGAGAGGACCTGACAAGATGACTTATCTGAATCTGACGATCCAGAGACAACGGAGATCTGTTCCATTTGGAGAGAATCTCCTTTTGCAAGACCCGAGTGTGGAATTGGGCATATGGTACTGCCTCGAAAGAGGCTACCATGAGTCCCAGGACTCGCATGCAAAAACAGAGAGACGACCATTTGCGGGATGTCAACAATCTCACCGCAGTCTGGAGTATCTGCAACTTCTCCAAGGGAAGAAAGACTCTGGCCTCCGAGGAGTCCAGAATCAACCCCAGGTACTTTAGGCGCTGGGTCGGTACAAACACCGACTTCTTGAGGTTCAGTATCCAACCAAACTCCCGGAGGGTCTGACTGGCTATAAACACGTCCTCCTCTAATTCTGAGCTTGAAGCAGCTCTCAGAAGAAGGTCATCCAAGTAGCCTACGATAGCAATGCCGCGCTGTCTCAGCAAAGCTAGAATCGGGGCGAGCACCTTGGTGAAAACTCTTGGTGCCGATGCTAGGCCAAAGGGAAGAGCCACAAATTGATAGTGGTCTTCGCCGATCGCAAAGCGCAGGAACCTCTGATGCCTGACGCAGATGGGGACATGCAAGTATGCGTCCTTGATATCCAAGGACGCCAGGAAGTCCCCCGGATGGAGCGCAGCCACCACCGAACAAATCGATTCCATCCGGAATTTTTGAATCTTTATAAAGGCATTGAGGGCCTTGAGGTCCAAGATTGGACGGACTCCGTTCCTCTTTGGGACCACAAACAGATTTGAGTAGAAACCCTGAAACCTGTCCTGTGGTGGTACGGGTATGATCACCCCGCATCTTGCACTGCCCCCTGGAGGGCAGCCCGACGACCCGGAAGGAGAGGCAGATTTAAAGGAAAAAATCTGTGTGGTGGACAAAAAAGGAGCTCTATCTTGCACCCCAAAGTGACCACCTCGCAGACCCACTGGTCAGAGAGCAGGGAGGTCCACCGAGCTGCAAACCCGCAAAGTCGCCCCCCCACCCTGGAATCGGGGCGGGGGCAAAACTTCATGCGGTAGCAGGCTTGCTTGCTGGCTTATTGGGCTTGCACCCAGAGACGCTTCTGTCCCCCAGCTGGACCTTTGTCCGCTTGGAAGGGTCTGCCGGCAGGTCCTGACTGACGAAAATACCGCTTCTGTGTGGGAAAGGAGGGCCCCAGCCTATGGCGTGGCTCCTTCCCTTTAGTGGACTGAGGGAGAAGCGTGCACCAAAAAGCCCCCCACCTTTGAAAGGCAAATCTGCCAGAGTTTTCTTAGAAGCTTGGTCAGCAGACCAGCATTTCAGCCATATTAGGCTGCGCAATACCACCGCAGATGCGGAGGCCCTGGAGATCAAAGGGGATGCATTCAGGGTTGCATCAGAGACGTACACGAGTCCCTGTACCAACTGTACCGACTTCAGTAGTGTATATTAAGACAGCTCCATTCACTTACATTGACTTTCTCAACCGCGCGACTTGGGGCGACTTCAAGTCGGATCCCAAGTTGCCCCTGTGTGAACCGGCTCTAATTGTTTGCCCCATGCACTTTTTATTATTTGTAGCATAAAACTGGTTATTTTTATATCTCTAAATACCTTGAGACAGCTCACTTTTATATTATTTTCTGTTGTTTGTGTAGTTAAGTATTCAGCTACTTTTTTGTGCAGCTGTCTTTTTGTTTACGGCCAAGCGTGAGTCCCAATATTTTTTGGAACAGATATAAGTACTGTAGCTGCTGACTTTTAAGAAACCTTATTTTTTGTTTTCTGTTGAGCTTACACAGCCTTTACATTTTCTCAGAACTCTTCGACCGTTTGTGTGTATGTTTTCTCGACAAGAAAGCTGCCGGGAATCTCGACGAGAAAAATAGAGAACCTGCCTGTTTCCCGACGAGAAATCTGTGTGTGTGTATGCGGCAACAAGCTTACCTGTCCTCCGGTAAGCCCGCGCATGCTCGAAATGACTTCAACGCATGCGTGGCAGCTTCCTAGGCAAAGGTAGGGTGTAGCAGAAGAATGGGATGTTCCCCCAGTGGGGTTTTTTGGCAGCTCAAATCAAAAATTGATAATAATGTATGTATAAAGTTTGTTTATTAAAATTCAAAGGAAATGATGGTACAGATTAAGATATGAGCTCTGGTAACATGTAATTAAACACAATTGCAAACACTAAAAATTGTCATACAGCTTAACACAATGTATATGAAAGCATGTAGCAATTCCTAACGCGTTTCTACCCTTTCCATGGGTCTTCTTCAGAGATTTCGGTGTTGCTAAAAAAAAGGGTATATAGAATAAGTTTCAAAGATTTTTACCAATTTTTTACAAAATTTAAAAGTATATGAATAACATAGTCACCAATTTATTGTGTGTAAACACTGAACATTTTTACCAGGATTTCCAACAGAGGATGCCCCAGGGTCCCAAAATACCTTCCTGGTCGTGTAGATTCTCCACGCACTGGGATAACGCTGGGTGGGACTGCAGCTTGCAGGAATTCACCACATGGGATGAAAATCCCCAAATGGGGGGAACCCAGGAAGAGGCTGACATCTGCGGCGGAACATTTAAAGCATAATTACACAGTGCATAGCATTGTGTCAAAATAGTAAGACATATAAAGCATCAAAGTGTTGAGCAGACAGAAGTGTGCATCCTCTCAATTGGGTATGTCACCTCAATTATTCAAATATTTGTTATTATCTATATATTTATAGGTTTATTGATTAATATATAAATCAATCAATGATAATTATGGTCACATTATATATCAAGTAGCGCTGTGACAGAAATTGTGGAAAATAAACAGAGGGGTATGTAATGATCGATGTGATAATGTGATAAAGCAATAGATACAGATTAATGTGACAATGAATATGATGGGGATGTCAAATAGTGCATGTGTAAAAATCCCCCCCCAACACCCCCCTTTTTTTCCCCCTCCAATCCAAAAAACTCCCTGAACTAATGTATGGGTTACACCCCTAGTTATCCCCCATATGGCTCCCTAAGGGCGCCAATCCGTGCCCCCATACCCCTATACCTCACACATAATTACCCTCCCCATAAGCACTTCCCCCCTCCCCCCCCACAGAAAGGCCAACCCACCCTCCACAGAGAGGATCCATGAAAAAATAAAACAAAACACCCATGAATCGGTGAAAGGTGAATAAGTGATAAAGTGCTATTTTAAAAGGTGTAAGCATATTACCTTATGGTATGAGTATATAACAGTCCCAATGGAAACAAAATCTACACTGGAGCACTCCTTCAAATAGGGGGTTCAGTTGCAATGTGTATTGGTGATTCTATAATGAAAAATAATCACAATTTAAGGTTTGTTTAAAAAAAAAGAAATAGTTGCAAAGAAGAAAATAAATATTTCTAATAAAGATTCTTAAATTGTAATGGTGTGCTTACCCAAGGGATCGTTTGTCTGCTCACACTGAGATGCAAGAGGTCATCTGAGTGATTGCTCTACACTCAGAGTTTATATAGTAAGTGTTTAATTGTTTAATTGAATGCCAGCCCCGCCGCTTGGGGTCCTCCCCCACCTGATAACCCTCACCTTGCCATCGGGGTCATCCTGCCGCAATTGCCACATTCCAATGGTGGATTCCTCGGCGTCTGTGAGAGACATGTGTCTCCGGCCACCGCCGTTACTTCCGCCGTAATCACGTGGTATGATGACGTCACGCGCACGCACGACGTAGCTGCCCATGCGTGGATCATACATCAATACCCGGAAGTGGTCGCAGATGCCGCCCAGCAGAAGGATTACTCACTTATGTGGACAGACCTGCTGCCACCTGTTGGAGCATTTGGGAAGCACAGGGCCCTGCGCCTCTCCCCCCTGCTGGGGAAACCGCAGACCTTTTCATCAGCGAGTCCAATGTGCAGATCATGACCGACCAGATGGTATGAGGGAACATCCCGGGACAGCTGGTGGAAAAAAGGAAGAAGGAAAGAAAAGAAAAAAAGAAAAAGGTATATAATAATGATGTTACCGTACATAATCATTTGAAGGTTACATTGGGCAATTAGCCATAATAAAACATACATATATTTAATATTTAACATGGTATTATCTAAAAAGATATTTAACAGCATACTGAAAAAATGGTGATTCAAATCTAACAGGTACAAGGCATGATTATGGAGACGTTTAGATGTATCCCCATGACAGGAGAGAGGCAAGAAAAGAAAAGAAGAGAAAGGGGAAAAGAGAAGGGGAAAGGAGAGGAGAAAAGGAAAGAGGAGAGAAAGGGATAAGGAAAAAGAAGGAGAGAGAGAGACAGTGGAAAGGTTTAATAGTTGATTTTAGATTAGTTACAATCCTATTGTGTTTTGCCTGAAGCAAATCCTTTCAGAAAGGGAGCAAAGGATAAGGAATCATTTAGCCCTGGAGATATGGAAGCCTTCAGTCTAAAGATCCACCTTTGTTCGTGTTGGAGCAAAATTTTGTTCCAATCCCCTCCTCTTTCAGGAATATGAATACGGTCAAGTGCGACAAAGGAAACTTTGGGTACATTGTAGTCATGTTGTAATACAGCATGTCTTCCAATGGGAAGATATCGATTACCGATCTCCATGCTGTAGGTGTGTTTGGACACCCGTCGCCAGAATTCCTGTTTCGTCTTACCCACATAAAACGCTCCACACTCACACTCCATCAAATATACCACGCCACGCGTTTGGCAATTGGTGAAGTGTAAGGGCTTGAATAACTCTCCATTGGGAAGACGAAAGACCTTCTCCTTTCTCATAAGTGGGCAGTGTGAACAATGTCCACACGGAAAAGTGCCGAAGGCTGGACAGTGTGAATCTCTTTTTTGAGCGTTTTTGTATTCACTCTGGACCAAGAGGTCTTTAACAGAGGTTGCACATTTATAAATGATGGAAGGATGGTCTGGAACAAATCTGTTAAGTTTAGGATCATCAGTAAGTATGGTCCAATGTTTATTGATTATGTCCCTTATGGCATGATGCTGTCGCGAAAAACGCATAATGATTCTAATTTGTTCTGAATTGTAATCATTTTTGTTTTTTGTATGAAAAATAAGTTCTGGTCTAGATTTGGCAGTAGCTTTGTGGTAGGCTTTGTGTAGGCATGACCTGCTATAGCCTCTTGCCAGAAGTCTCATCTGAAGTTGTCCCGCTTCCTCATAAAAGAGGGTATCGTTTGAACAATTGCGCCGAAGGCGCAAGTATTGTCCGTAAGGTATAGAGTTTTTCAAGGGTGAAAGCTATGGGCATGTAGCACCGTGTTTCCGGCAGTGCTTTTCCGAAACAGGGTGCTACATAAACATCTTTCTGAGTCGACAAAAGGTCGAACGTCCAAAAAAGTGATACTTTGTTTGTCATTGTAAATTTTAAGTTGTAGTCATTTTGGTTTAAACGACTAAAAAAGCGTAAAAGGATATCTTCAGGTCCCTCCCAGATGACGAGGACGTCGTCGATATATCGTCGCCACACCTTGATGTAGTTCACATATTCGACGAGGTCCTCGCCACCGAGGAGGTATTCCTCCCACTCCCCCAGGTACAAATTGGCGTAGGATGGGGCACAGCATGTCCCCATCGCTACGCCCTGTACCTGGAGGAAGTGGGAGTCATTAAAGGAAAAAAAGTTATGATGGAGTATGTATTGAAGGCCGTCGAGCAAGAAGCCATTCAGGCCCCGATCATGGAGGGTGCCTCGGTCGAGGAACCTCTGCACAGCAGCCAGACCCTTGGAATGAGGAATGCTGCTGTACAGGGCCTCGACATCGATGGCAACCAAGATCGATAGGTCCGAAATGGCGAGTTCCTCGACGATCTGCAAGAGATGAATCGTGTCCTTTACAAAGGATGGGAGAGATAAAACGTAGGGTTGCAAATAAGTGTCAATGACACGGCTTAAGTTTTCTGAGATGGATCCTTTCCTGGAGACTATAGGTCGTCCGGGCGGAGGTGTCTGTTGCTTATGGATTTTCGGTAAGCAAAAAAAGGTCGCTATTTTAGGATGTTTAGTTCTAACAAATTCGTACAAATCTTTAGATATAATTTTGTTTGCGAAGGCTTGATCTACTAGTGAGTAGAAATCAATATAATACTGATCAATACATTGGATAGAGATGGTTTGGTACCATTCTTTGTTATCTAGAATGTGTTCACACATCATTATGTAATCACTATTGTCCATAAGGACAACGTTTCCCCCTTTGTCGGAAGGTTTCACCACTACTTTTGTGTTCTTACATAGAGAGGTCAAAGCTGCCTCTTCGTCTACCGAGAGATTTCGAGAAATATTAGTGATATGAGGTAGTTTACTGAGATCACGCATAGTTTGATTGATGAAAGTTAGTACGTTCGGATTGGTATTGAGGGGCAGACACTTTTGAGAAGGTTTCTTAAAGATTTTTTTGGGACATCTTTAAGTAATGCGTCCAGATCAATTTGGTCAATTAAATCAACGCCGTTGTTTTCTTGGTATAGGCGAGTTAGGTCCCTTAGGGCCTTAAACCCCCTCATACTATAATTAGAATAATCCATTGTGTCCTCCTCAATATCATTTTTGGAATACATACATTTAAATAACAGCTTGCGTGCAAACAAATGTAAATCTGTAATGACTCTGAAGAGATCAAAGTTTTCCTCCGGACAAAACGTTAGTCCACGGGACAAAACCTGAATCTCGTCGTTAGTCAATACATGTAGGGATAAATTGATGACACTTAGTTGTTGGGTTCCATTCGTACAACAAAGGGATCCAAGCCTTTCAAGCCCTGCCCTCTCCTGGGCATTGAGGGGGAGCCAGGTTCCCGTGGGGAGTTTAAAGGTCTATATGAGTTTGGTTTGGAAGAACCTGATAATGAGGTAGTAGTAGTTGTATTACTTGGTGTGTCAGACAGACACGAATCTGACTCACTCATAGGTTCCTTAGTTGTTATATTACAACCAGATTCAGAATTGGTGCCAATTATTCGTTTTTTGCTATCTTGCTCTACCGATCCTCTGTTGTGCCGATTCCGTTTTTTGTTTTCCCTGCCTGTCTGAGGGGGATGTGAACCTCGACCTGAGTGAGGCTGGGGTGGAATCTTAGATTTGAATAATATAGAAGAACCACTAGGTTGATCACGTTTTGGATTTTTCTTGAACGTTTGAGGGTTATTGTTATTCCATCTATATGCCCGTTCCTCTGAAAAAGCGACTTTGTCATGCCAGAATTTGACTTCTTTGTCCTGCAAGATGCTTTTGTTATGGGCTAGCAAGCTCTCTTTGAGATTGGCTTGCAGCTCCAAATACAAAGCATGTTGGACATGGGGTAATAGTGCAGTCTCTAAGTTGTTAATTTCAATATCCAAAATTACAATCTGTCTATTATATTCACGAGACAAGATGACCATCATCTCTTGTGAACAGTGTTTAAGGTTGGCTTCCCATTCGGTTTTGCATGTGCTACTTATTTGTTCCATGTTGGGAAAAATCTGCACGCGCAATCCGAAGGGGTTAATTTTCTCACGAACATATCTATTAAAAGATTTCACATGCCAATAAAGGGAAGAATTTTTCTCTAAGATTTTACTAAGTGTCAAGGTCACCTGTGGCCAGATGACAGATGCACACCGTAGGGGGACAGGAGTGCACCCCAAGGTAGTGAACCCTATGGCTGACTGCTGCGGATAGGAAACTGGGTGGTTGTGGAAAGCGGGACCAGAGGAGCACAACCGGGATCCTAACGGAAGCTAGAGCCAAGATTCCCCAGGGCACGGAGTCTAAGACCCAGCAGGTCTTCTCCAGGGCCTCTAGTGGTGAGGATGTTATGCTGCAGGCTGGGACCAGGTCGCGGCCCCTGGAGTTTCCTAGCTCACGCCCCGTAGGATAAGGGGAAAAGAGTGGAAGCAGCAGCACAAGATATGAGAGAACCGAATAACAAGCTGAAGGTCAGGGGCCACAAGCAGACAAGGATAACGAAAGAACGAGCCGAAGGTCAAGGGTCACGAGCAGACAGGGATAGTCGGGGACAAGCCAAATATGTAACAGAGAGACAGACATAGCACACGGCAGGCAGGAACCCAAACACACAATGCCTAACAAACACGTTGATCAGCAAAGCAGGCTTGCAGTGCACAGGTTAATATAGTGTTCTGTGATAGGGCCTGGGGTGGAGTCTGGCTGGGAGGAGATTATAAAGGAAGCCAGGTGAAAGGGCTCAGGCCTCTAAGATGAACACATAGGAAGGAAGGTAAGCTGACAGACAAACACTACTGCATATCCATGACAGTACCCTCCCTCTTATGGGCCCTCCCCCGCCTGGGCCCAGGCTTAAAGGGAAATCTCTGATGAAACCTTCTCAACAGATGAGGTGCAGCGACATCAGATGCAGCGATCCAAGACGCCTCCTCAGGACCAAAACCTCTCCAATGCACAAGGTACTGAAGAATGCCTCTGCAGAGCCGAGAATCCAGAACTTGTCTAACCTCGTACTTAAGATTATCCTCAGAGACCGAAAATGAGGTAGGGAGATGACAAGAAGATCTATTGAGGACCAAAGGCTCTCTAGGAATAAGCAAGGGCATGAGAGGATCAACAGGAATCTGAGGAGGGTCCCCTAGACCCTTAAAGGGGAACTGGTCATCTTGCACAGGACCATCAGACTGGGCAGATGTCAGTGGAACCCTGAATTCAGGTTGGTTAGAAGGTGACATGTCGCCGGAGTCAAACTGAATAGCTGAAGGACAAGCAGAATGTCCCGAACAAGAAAAAGTAGGAGGCTCACTGGGCATGGGCTGGACTGGCATAACTAGTACAGAGGCAGAGTGAATAGCTGAGTCAGGTGTAGCGACTACCTGAATCGCATCGCAAGACGTAGCGACTGCAGGACTTGTAGACAAGCTAGCCTGGCTGTGCGTCCAAGGGTGGTTAGGGACAGAGAAATGTAAATGGTTATGCAACCTGGAATGAATGACCGGCTCAGATTCACAGGGGGCAACCTTGGGTAGGCAGGACGAGGAACAGGAGGGACCCCAATCCAGGATCTGTCCAGTAGTCCAGTCCACATGAGGAGAATGGAGCTGTAACCATGGGAGACCCAAAATTATAGGCGTTGAGGCCTTGGGTAAGATAAGGAAGGATATCCACTCCTGGTGGAGTGTCCCTACCGACATCTTAACAGGGAGGGTCTGGAAGCGGATAGGTCCCCCTGGGAGAACAGTACCATCAATCGCCAAGACCACCAATGGTGTGGTGAGGGGCAAAAGAGTAAGTCTCATGGACGATGCAATTTCCCAGTCCATAAAATTACCAGCGGCTCCGGAATCCAGATATGCTGAGACCGAATGAGAAGAAGCACCAACATGAAGGAACACAAAAAGCAGAAGACGAGAAGGGGAAGGTGATATTTCTGGGTCCAATACTCCACTTTCCAGATGAAGTGGACCCGAACGTTTTTCTGGACAAAGAGAGCAAGTGTCACGAAAATGACCTTTGCCCCCACAGTAAAGACACAGACCAAGAGTTCTGCGCCTAGCACGTTCCTCGGGGGATAGCCTGGTCCGACCCAGCTGCATGGGTTCCTCAGCTGGTAGGAGATGCTCTACGGGTCGAAGAGAGGGGAGCTCAGGTTGACTAAGAACCAAGGAGTGCTGGCGTTGCTTTTCTAAGGTCCTCTCCTGAAAGCGAATATCGATCTGGTTACACAAGGAGATAACGCCGGCCAGATCAGTGGGGATGGTTCTTCCTGCTAATTCATCCTTCACTCTATCAGACAGGCCATGCAAAAAGGTTGCGACTAAGGCCTCATTGTTCCAGCTCAACTCAGCCGACAGTATGCGGAAATGAAGGGCATACTGTCCCACAGAAGCAGACTCTTGGCGGAGACGTAAAAGGGCGCTGGCCGCTGAAGAGACACGAGCCGGTTCTTCGAAGATATTCCGAAAAAGTTTCAAGAAGCCAGACAGGCTAGAAACCACTGGATCATTCAGTTCCCACAGAGGGGCTGCCCAGGCTAAAGCTTCACCAGAGAGGAGGGAAATGATATAGGCTACCTTAGCCCGATCAGACAGGAAGTTTTGGGGCTGGAGCTCAAAATGAATTGTGCATTGGCTAAGGAACCCCCTGCAAGCCTTGGAGTCCCCAGAGAAATGGGATGGAGCTGGCAGTTGTAGTGAGTGTGTGGCTGCGACTGGTGCAATAGGTGCAGCCGCTGGTTGTATTTGAGGTTGCGGATTCAGGGTTCCCAAGGAGGCCTGAAGCTGCTCAAAGCGAGAAGCCAGATCCTGGAGGAATCGCATCACCTGAGTCTGATTCGATTCCTGGGTTTCAAGTCTGCAAACTATGCCCTGCAACGGATCATCCACGGGTAACGGGATGTCAGCCGGGTTCATGGCTGATCAAACTGTCAAGGTCACCTGTGGCCAGATGACAGATGCACACCGTAGGGGGACAGGAGTGCACCGCAAGGTAGTGAACCCTATGGCTGACTGCTGCGGATAGGAAACTGGGTGGTTGTGGAAAGCGGGACCAGAGGAGCACAACCGGGATCCTAACGGAAGCTAGAGCCAAGATTCCCCAGGGCACGGAGTCTAAGACCCAGCAGGTCTTCTCCAGGGCCTCTAGTGGTGAGGATGTTATGCTGCAGGCTGGGACCAGGTCGCGGCCCCTGGAGTTTCCTAGCTCACGCCCCGTAGGATAAGGGGAAAAGAGGGGAAGCAGCAGCACAAGATATGAGAGAACCGAATAACAAGCTGAAGGTCAGGGGCCACAAGCAGACAAGGATAACGAAAGAACGAGCCGAAGGTCAAGGGTCACGAGCAGACAGGGATAGTCGGGAACAAGCCAAATATGTAACAGAGAGACAGACGTAGCACACGGCAGGCAGGAACCCAAACACACAATGCCTAACAAACACGTTGATCAGCAAAGCAGGCTTGCAGTGCACAGGTTAATATAGTGTTCTGTGATAGGGCCTGGGGTGGAGTCTGGCTGGGAGGAGATTATAAAGGAAGCCAGGTGAAAGGGCTCAGGCCTCTAAGATGAACACATAGGAAGGAAGGTAAGCTGACAGACAAACACTACTGCATATCCATGACACTAAGCTTACGAATCAGGGATGAGATCTGTGTCTCAATTTGATCCCCCTGTTCGAAAACAGTTTCGTATCCATGCATTAAATTTGTCCATTCTTCACCCTGATACATACTCTTGTTGATAAATGTCACAAATCATGAATCATAACAGAAAATTTAAAAACCAGTTAAACAGATGCTCATATCTTAACTCTACTGTGTCTTACGGGGGAGAGGGTGTTTAACCACCCAATATATATATATATGTGGAATGGAAAAGACACAATGGGAGAGGGATGACGCTGCTCACCCCGATAGTCAGAAGAATGGGATGTTCCCCCAGTGGGGTTTTTTGGCAGCTCAAATCAAAAATTGATAATAATGTATGTATAAAGTTTGTTTATTAAAATTCAAAGGAAATGATGGTACAGATTAAGATATGAGCTCTGGTAACATGTAATTAAACACAATTGCAAACACTAAAAATTGTCATACAGCTTAACACATTGTATATGAAAGCATGTAGCAATTACTAACGCGTTTCGACCCTTTCCATGGGTCTTCTTCAGAAGTTTTGGTGTTGCTAAAAAAAGGGTATATAGAATAAGTTTCAAAGATTTTACCAATTTTTTTACAAAATTTAAAAGTATATGAATAACATAGTCACCAATTTATTGTGTGTAGACACTGAACATTTTTACCAGGATTTCCAACAGAGGATGACCCAGCGTCCCAAAATACCTTCCTGGTCGTGTAGATTCCCCACGCACTGGGATAACGCTGGGTGGGACTGCAGCTTGCAGGAGTTCACCACATGGGATGAAAATTCCCAAATGGGGGAACCCAGGAAGAGGCTGACACCTGCGGCGGAGCATTTAAAGCATAATTACACAGTGCATAGCATTGTGTCAAAATAGTAAGACATATAAAGCATCAAAGTGTTGAGCAGACAGAAGTGTGCATCCTCTCATTTGGGTATGTCACCTCAATTATTCAAATATTTGTTATTAACTATATATTTATAGGTTTATTGATTAATATATAAATCAATCAATGATAATTATGGTCACATTATATATCAAGTAGCGCTGTGACGGAAATTGTGGAAAATAATTAGAGGTGTATGTAATGATCGATGTGATAATGTGATAAAGCAATAGATACAGATTAATGTGACAACGAATATGATGGGGATGTCAAATAGTGCATGTGTAAAAAAAAAATTCCCCTCTAATCCAAAAAACTCCCTGAACTAATGTATGGGTTACACCCCTAGTTATCCCCCATATGGCTCCCTAAGGGCGCCAATCCGTGCCCCCATACCCCTATACCTCACACATAATTACCCTCCCCATAAGCACTTCCCCCCTCCCCCCCCTCCACAGAAAGGCCAACCCACCCTCCACAGAGAGGATCCATGAAAAAATAAAACAAAACACCCATGAATCGGTGAAAGGTGAATAAGTGATAAAGTGCTATTTTAAAAGGTGTAAGCATATTACCTTATGGTATGAGTATATAACAGTCCCAATGGAAACAAAATCTACACTGGAGCACTCCTTCAAATAGGGGGTTCAGTTGCAATGTGTATTGGTGATTCTATAATGAAAAATAATCACAATTTAAGGTTTGTTTAAAAAAAAGAAATAGTTGCAAAGAAGAAAATAAATATTTCTAATAAAGATTCTTAAATTGTAATGGTGTGCTTACCCAAGGGATCATTTGTCTGCTCACACTGAGATGCAAGAGGTCATCTGAGTGATTGCTCTACACTCAGAGTTTATATAGTAAGTGTTTAATTGTTTAATTGAATGCCAGCCCTGCCGCTTGGGGTCCTCCCCCACCCGATAACCCTCACCTTGCCATCGGGGTCATCCTGCCGCGATTGCGACATTCCAATGGTGGATTCCTCGGCGTCTGTGAGAGACATGTGTCTCCGGCCACCGCCGTTACTTCCGCCGTAATCACGTGGTATGATGATGTCACGCGCACGCACGACGTAGCTGCGCATGCGCGGATCATACATCAATACCCGGAAGTGGTCGCAGATGCCGCCCAGCAGAAGGATTACTCACTTATGTGGACAGACCTGCTGCCACCTGTGGGAGCATTTGGGAAGCACAGGGCCCTGCGCCTCTCCCCCCCTGCTGAAGAAACTGCAGACCTTTTCATCAGCGAGTCCAATGTGCGGATCATGACCGACCAGATGGTATGAGGGAACATCCTGGGACAGCTGGTGGAAAAAAGGAAAAAGGAAAGAAAGGTAAAAAGAAAAAGGTATATAATAATGATGTTACCGTACATAATCATTTGAAGGTTACATTGGGCAATTAGCCATAATAAAACATACATATATTTAATATTTAACATGGTATTATCTAAAAAGATATTTAACAGCATACTGAAAAAATGGTGATTCAAATCTAACAGGTACAAGGCATGATTATGGAGACGTTTAGATGTATCCCCATGACAGGAGAGAGGCAAGAAAATAAAAGAAGAGAAAGGGGAAAAGAGAAGGGGAAAGGAGAGGAGAAAAGGAAAGAGGAGAGAAAGGGATAAGGAAAAAGAAGGAGAGAGAGAGACAGTGGAAAGGTTTAATAGTTGATTTTAGATTAGTTACAATCCTATTGTGTTTTGCCTGAAGCAAATCCTTTCAGAAAGGGAGCAAAGGATAAGGAATCATTTAGCCCTGGAGATATGGAAGCCTTCAGTCTAAAGATCCACCTTTGTTCGTGTTGGAGCAAAATTTTGTTCCAATCCCCTCCTCTTTCGGGAATATGAATACGGTCAAGTACGACAAAGGAAACTTTGGGTACATTGTAGTCATGTTGTAATACAGCATGTCTTCCAATGGGAAGATATCGATTACCGATCTCCATGCTGTAGGTGTGTTTGGACACCCGTCGCCAGAATTCCTGTTTCGTCTTACCCACATAAAACGCTCCACACTCACACTCCATCAAATATACCACGCCACGCGTTTGGCAATTGGTGAAGTGTAAGGGCTTGAATAACTCTCCATTGGGAAGACGAAAGACCTTCTCCTTTCTCATAAGTGGGCAGTGTGAACAATGTCCACACGGAAAAGTGCCGAAGGCTGGACAGTGTGAATCTCTTTTTTGAGCGTTTTTGTATTCACTCTGGACCAAGAGGTCTTTAACAGAGGTTGCACATTTATAAATGATGGAAGGATGGTCTGGAACAAATCTGTTAAGTTTAGGATCATCAGTAAGTATGGTCCAATGTTTATTGATTATGTCCCTTATGGCATGATGCTGTAGCGAAAAACGCATAATGATTCTAATTTGTTCTGAATTGTAATCATTTTTGTTTTTTGTATGAAAAATAAGTTCTGGTCTAGATTTGGCAGTAGCTTTGTTGTAGGCTTTGCGTAGGCATGACCTGCTATAGCCTCTTGCCAGAAGTCTCATCTGAAGTTGTCACGCTTCCTCATAAAAGAGGGTATCGTTTGAACAATTGCGCCGAAGGCGCAAGTATTGTCCGTAAGGTATAGAGTTTTTCAAGGGTGTCGGGTGAAAGCTATGGGCATGTAGCACCGTGTTTTCGGCAGTGCTTTTCTGAAACAGGGTGCTACATAAACGTCTTTCTGAGTCGACAAAAAGTCGAACGTCCAAAAAAGTGATACTTTGTTTGTCATTGTAAATTATAAGTTGTAGTCGTTTTGGTTTAAACGACTAAAAAAGCGTAAAAGGATATCTTCAGGTCCCTCCCAGATGACGAGGGCGTCGTCGATATATCGTCGCCACACCTTGATGTAGTTCACATATTCGACGAGGTCCTCGTCACCGAGGAGGTATTCCTCCCACTCCCCCAGGTACAAATTGGCGTAGGATGGGGCACAGCATGTCCCCATCGCTACGCCCTGTACCTGGAGGAAGTGGGAGTCATTAAAGGAAAAAAAGTTATGATGGAGTATGTATTGAAGGCCGTCGAGCAAGAAGCCATTCAGGCCCCGATCATGGAGGGTGCCTCGGTCGAGGAACCTCTGCACAGCAGCCAGACCCTTGGAATGAGGAATGCTGCTGTACAGGGCCTCGACATCGATGGCAACCAAGATCGATAGGTCCGAAATGGCGAGTTCCTCGACGATCTGAAAGAGATGAATCGTGTCCTTTACAAAGGATGGGAGAGATAAAACGTAGGGTTGCAAATAAGTGTCAATGACACGGCTTAAGTTTTCTGAGATGGATCTGTTCCCGGAGACTATAGGTCGTCCGGGCGGAGGTGTCTGTTGCTTATGGATTTTCGGTAAGCAATAAAAGGTCGCTATTTTAGGATGTTTAGTTCTAACAAATTCGTACAAATCTTTAGATATCATTTTGTTTGCGAAGGCTTGATCTACTAGTGAGTAGAAATCAATATAATACTGATCAATACATTGGATAGAGATGGTTTGGTACCATTCTTTGTTATCTAGAATGTGTTCACACATCATTATGTAATCACTATTGTCCATAAGGACAACGTTTCCCCCTTTGTCGGAAGGTTTCACCACTACTTTTGTGTTCTTACATAGAGAGGTCAAAGCTGCCTCTTCGTCTACCGAGAGATTTCGAGAAATATTAGTGATATGAGGTAGTTTACTGAGATCACGCATAGTTTGATTGATGAAAGTTAGTACGTTCGGATTGGTATTGAGGGGCAGACACTTTTGAGAAGGTTTCTTAAAGATTTTTTTGGGACATGTTGTCGAATTCTTAACATCATTAAGTAATGCGTCCAGATCAATTTGGTCAATTAAATCAACGCAGTTGTTTTCTTGGTATAGGCGAGTTAGGTCCCTTAGGGCCTTAAACTCCCTCATACTATAATTAGAATAATCCATTGTGTCCTCCTCAATATCATTTTTGGAATACATACATTTAAATAACAGCTTGCGTGCAAACAAATGTAAATCTGTAATGACTCCGAAGAGATCAAAGTTTTCCTCCGGACAAAACGTTAGGGATCCAAGCCTTTCTAGCCCTGCCCTCTCCTGGGCATTGAGGGGGAGCCAGGTTCCCGTGGGGAGTTTAAAGGTCTATATGAGTTTGGTTTGGAAGAACCTGATAATGAGGTAGTAGTAGTTGTATTACTTGGTGTGTCAGACAGACACGAATCTGACTCACTCATAGGTTCCTTAGTTGTTATATTACAACCAGATTCAGAATTGGTGTCAATTATTAGTTTTTTGCTATCTTGCTCTACTGATCATCTGTTGTGCCGATTCCGTTTTTTGTTTTCCCTGCCTGTCTGAGGGGGATGTAAACCTCGACCTGAGTGAGGCTGGGGTGGAATCTTAGATTTGAATAATGTAGAAGAACCACTAGGTTGATCACGTTTTGGCTTGAAAGGCTTGGATCCCTTTGTTGTACGAATGGAACCCAACAACTAAGTGTCATCAATTTATCCCTACATGTATTGACTAACGACGAGATTCAGGTTTTGTCCCGTGGACTAACGTTTTGTCCGGAGGAAAACTTTGATCTCTTCGGAGTCATTACAGATTTACATTTGTTTGCACGCAAGCTGTTATTTAAATGTATGTATTCCAAAAATGATATTGAGGAGGACACAATGGATTATTCTAATTATAGTATGAGGGAGTTTAAGGCCCTAAGGGACCTAACTCGCCTATACCAAGAAAACAACGGCGTTGATTTAATTGACCAAATTGATCTGGACGCATTACTTAACCACTTCCTACCGGGTCATAGACATATGACGCCGGCAGGAACCCTCCGGGCGGACGTCATATGACGTCCTTTTTTCCCGGCCGTCTATGGGGCGCGCGCGCGGCAACGCTCGTGACCCGGTGAGTGTGCCCGGCGGTCGCGATGTCCGCTGGGCACCCGCGATTGCCCACGATCACGGCAGAAGTGTGGATCTGTGTGTGTAAACACACAGATCCACCTCCTGTCAGAGGTGAGGAGACCGATGTGTGTTCCCAGTACAGAGGAACACACATCGGTCTCCTCCCCTTGTGAGTCCCCTCCCCCTACAGTTACAATCACTCAATAGGGAACATATTAACCCCTTGATCGCCCCCTAGTGTTAACCCTTTCCCTGCCAGTCACATTTACACAGTAATTAGTGCAGTTTTATAGCACTAATCGCTGTATAAATGTGAATGGTCCCAAAAACGCGCCAATAGTGTCCGATGTGTCTGCCGCAATGTCACGGTCACAATAAAAATCGCAGATCGCCGCTATTACTAGTAAAAAAAATAAAAAAAATAAAAATGCCATAAATCTATCCCCTATTATGTAGACGCTATAACTTTTGCGCAAACCAATCAATATACGCTTATTGCAAAAAAAAATTACCAAAAATATGTAGAATACGTATCGGTCTAAACTTAGAAAAAAAATTGTTTTAAAAAAAAAAAAATGTGATATTTATTAAATCAAAAAGTAAAAAATATTGCATTTTTTTCAAATATGTCGCTCTTCTTTTGTTTATAGCACAAAAAATAAAAACCGCAGAGGTGATCAAATACCACCAAAAGAAAGCTCTATTTGTGGGGGAAAAAGGACGTCAATTTTGGTTAGGTTCAACGTCGCACGACCGCGCAATTGTCAGTTAAAGCGACGCAGTGCTGCATCGCAAAAAGTGCTCTGGTCAGGAAGGGGGTAAATTCTTCCAGGGCTGAAGTGGTTAATGATGTTAAGAATTCGACAACATGTCCCAAAAAAAACTTTAAGAAACCTTCTCAAAAGTGCCCCTCAATACCAATCCGAACGTACTAACTTTCATCAATCAAACTATGCGTGATCTCAGTAAACTACCTCATATCAATAATATTTCTCGAAATCTCTCGGTAGACAAAAAAGGCAGCTTTGACCTCTCTATGTAAGAACACAAAAGTAGTGGGGAAACCTTCCGACAAATGGGGTAACGTTGTCCTTATGGACAATAGTGATTACATAATGATGTGTGAACACATTCTAGATAACAAAGAATGGTACCAAACCATCTCTATCCAATGTATTGATCAGTATTATATTGATTTCTACTCACTAGTAGATCAAGCCTTCGCAAACAAAATGATATCTAAAGATTTGTACGAATTTGTTAGAACTAAACATCCTAAAATAGCGACCTTTTATTGCTTACCGAAAATCCATAAGCAACAGACACCTCCGCCCGGACGACCTATAGTCTCCGGGAACGGATCCATCTCAGAAAACTTAAGCCGTGTCATTGAAACTTATTTGCAACCCTATGTTTTATCTCTCCCATCCTTTGTAAAGGACACGATTCATCTCTTGCAGATCGTCGGGGAACTCGCCATTTCGGACCTATCGATCTTGGTTGCCATCGATGTCGAGGCCCTGTACAGCAGCATTCCTCATTCCAAGGGTCTGGCTGCTGTGCAGAGGTTCCTCGACCGAGGCACCCTCCATGATCGGGGCCTGAATGGCTTCTTGCTCGACGGCCTTCAATACATACTCCATCATAACTTTTTTTCCTTCAATGACTCCCACTTCCTCCAGGTACAGGGCGTAGCGATAAGGACATGCTGTACCCCATCCTACGCCAATTTGTACCTGGGGGAGTGGGAGGAATACCTCCTCGGTGACGAGGACCTCGTCGAATATGTGAACTACATCAAGGTGTGGCGACGATATATCGACGACGTCCTCGTCATCTGGGAGGGACCTGAAGATATCCTTTTACGCTTTTTTAGTCGTTTAAACCAAAACGACTACAACTTAAAATTTACAATGACCTATGACAAACAAAGTATCACTTTTTTGGACGTTCGACTTTTTGTCGACTCAGAAAGACGTTTATGTAGCACCCTGTTTCGGAAAAGCACTGCCGGAAATACGGTGCTACATGCCCATAGCTTTCACCCGACACCCTTGAAAAACTCTATACCTTACGGACAATACTTGCGCCTTCGGTGCAATTGTTCAAACGATACCCTCTTTTATGAGGAAGCGGGACAACTTCAGATGAGACTTCTGGCAAGAGGCTATAGCAGGTCATGCCTACGCAAAGCCTACAACAAAGCTACTGCCAAATCTAGACCAGAACTTATTTTTCATACAAAAAACAAAAATGATTACAATTCAGAATAAATTAGAATCATTATGCGTTTTTCGCGACAGCATCATGCCATAAGGGACATAATCAATAAACATTGGACCATACTTACTGATGATCCTAAACGTAACAGATTTGTTCCAGACCATCCTTCCATCATTTATAAATGTGCAACCTCTGTTAAAGACCTCTTGGTCCAGAGTGAATACAAAAACGCTCAAAAAAGAGATTCACACTGTCCAGCCTTCGGCACTTTTCCGTGTGGACATTGTTCACACTGCCCACTTATGAGAAAGGAGAAGGTCTTTCGTCTTCCCAATGGAGAGTTATTTAAGCCCTTACACTTCACCAAATGCCAAACGCGTGGCGTGGTATATTTGATGGAGTGTGAGTGCGGAGCGTTTTATGTGGGTAAGACGAAACAGGAATTCTGGCGACGGGTGTCCAAACACACCTACAGCATGGAGATCGGTAATCGATATCTTCCCATTGGAAGACATGCTGTATTACACACATGACTACAATGTACCCAAAGTTTCCTTTGTCGCACTTGACCGTATTCATATTCCCGAAAGAGGAGGGGATTGGAACAAAATTTTGCTCCAACACGAACAAAGGTGGATCTTTAGACTGAAGGCTACCATATCTCCAGGGCTAAATGATTCCTTATCCTTTGCTCCCTTTCTGAAAGGATTTGCTTCAGGCAAAACACAATAGGATTCTAACTAATCTAAAACAACTATTAAACCTTTCCACTGTCTCTCTCTCTCCTTCTTTTTCCTTATCCCTTTCTCTCCTCTTTCCTTTTCTCCTCTCCTTTCCCCTTCTCTTTTCCCCTTTCTCTTCTTTTATTTTCTTGCCTCTCTCCTGTCATGGGGATACATCTAAACGTCTCCATAATCATACCTTGTACCTGTTAGATTTGAATCACCATTTTTTCAGTATGCTGTTAAATATCTTTTTAGATAATACCATGTTAAATATTAAATATATGTATGTTTTATTATGGCTAATTGCCCAATGTAACCTTCAAATGATTATGTACGGTAACATCATTATTATATACCTTTTTCTTTTTTCCTTTCTTTCCTTTTTCCTTTTTTCCACCAGCTGTCCCAGGATGTTCCCTCATACCATCTGGTCGGTCATGATCCGCACATTGGACTCGCTGATGAAAAGGTCTGCAGTTTCCCCAGCAGGGGGGGGAGAGGCGCAGGGCCCTGTGCTTCCCAAATGCTCCAACAGGTGGTAGCAGGTCTGTCCACATAAGTGAGTAATCCTTCTGCTGGGCGGCATCTGCGACCACTTCCGGGTATTGATGTATGATCCGCGCATGCGCAGCTACGTCGTGCGTGCACGTGACGTCATCATACCACGTGATTACGGCGGAAGTAACGGCGGTGGCCGGAGACACATGTCTCTCACAGACGCCGAGGAATCCACCATTGGAATGTCGCAATCGTGGCAGGATGACCCGATGGCAAGGTGAGGGTTATCAGGTGGGGGAGGACCCCAAGCGGCGGGGCTGGCATTCAATTAAACAATTAAACACTTACTATATAAACTCTGAGTGTAGAGCAATCACTCAGATGACCTCTTGCATCTCAGTGTGAGCAGACAAACGATCCCTTGGGTAAGCACACCATTACAATTTAAGAATCTTTATTACAAATATTTATTTTCTTCTTTGCAACTATTTCTTTTTTTTAAACAAGCCTTAAATTGTGATTATTTTTCATTATAGAATCACCAATACACATTGCAACTGAACCTCCTATTTGAAGGAGTGATCCAGTGTAGATTTTGTTTCCACTGGGACTGTTATATACTCATACCATAAGGTAATATGCTTACACCTTTTAAAATAGCACTTTATCACTTATTCACCTTTCACCGATTCATGGGTGTTTTGTTTTATTTTTTCATGGATCCTCTCTGTGGAGGGTGGGTTGGCCTTTCTGTGGAGGGGGGGGAGGGGGGAAGTGCTTATGGGGAGGGTAATTATGTGTGAGGTATAGGGGTATGGGGGCACGGATTGGCGCCCTTAGGGAGCCATATGGGGGATAACTAGGGGTGTAACCCATACATTAGTTCAGGGAGTTTTTTGGATTGGAGGGGAAAAAAAGGGTGTTGGGGGGGTGGGGGGATTTTTACACATGCACTATTTGACAACATACCCAATTGAGAGGATGCACACTTCTGTCTGCTCAACACTTTGATGCTTTATATGTCTTACTATTTTGACACAATGCTATGCACTGTGTAATTATGCTTTTAAATGCTCCGCCGCAGGTGTCAGCCTCTTCCTGGGTTCCCCCCATTTGGGGATTTTCATCCCATGTGGTGAACTCCTGCAACTGCAGTCCCAACCAGCGTTATCCCAGTGCGTGGGGAATCTACACGACCAGGAAGGTATTTTGGGACCCTGGGGCATCCTCTGTTGGAAATCCTGGTAAAAATGTTCAGTGTCTACACACAATAAATTGGTGACTATGTTATTCATATACTTTTAAATTTTGTAAAAAATTGGTTAAAATCTTTGAAACGTATTCTATATACCCTTTTTTTAGCAACACCGAAACCTCTGAAGAAGACCCATGGAAAGGGTCGAAACGCGTTAGTAATTGCTACATGCTTTCATATACAATGTGTTAAGCTGTATGACAATTTTTAGTGTTTGCAATTGTGTTTAATTACATGTTACCAGAGCTCATATCTTAATCTGTACCATCATTTCCTTTGAATTTTAATAAACAAACTTTATAAATACATTATTATCAATTTTTGATTTGAGCTGCCAAAAAACCCCACTGGGGGAACATCCCATTCTTCTGACTATCGGGGTGAGCAGCGTCATCCCTCTCCCATTGTGTCTTTTCCATTCCACAAGGTAGGGTGTAGCAAGATGGCAGCGACAACATCGAATGTGACGAGCGCATGCTCATCGTAGTCGATGACTTCACCGCGTTCGTTCCATTCAAAAGAATGTACACTCAGCCGACACAAGATTCTTCTCAAAAATCTCGTCAGGAAAAACGACGGGTTTTTTCCTGTTGAGAATCTCGGCTGTGGGTACTAGGCTTCACTCTGCTCTTTGCAGTTTGCTCAGTCTGAGCCTCTCCTCCTGTCATGTACCTGGGTGTATTTGAACCGGGATCTTCCTGGTCCCAAAGCTGCAGCCTTACCTGTTGCGCTACTGAGCAGATCTGGACCTTTGGAAATGTCCTCTCAGTGTTAAACATTACCTTGGACTCACTAGCCCCACCTGCTGCCAGCTGTGGACAATTTTCAATCAAAGCAGCCCTTAAAAAGGAAGTGATGCTATCTCTCAGCGCCCGTTTGTGTGGAATAGCTCCCTGGGTGTTGTGACTGCTTCTTGATCCTGATTTTCGTGTTGAACTTCTGCCTGAATTCCTGACTACTCTCCAGCCTGCTGATTTTGTACTTCACTGCCAGCTCGTGTATGACCTTTGCCTGCCTGACCACTCTCTGGATTTCGATCGTGTACCATTTTGCCTGATCTGTTGCCAACCTAATCTGCCTGACTACGTTTTCGCCTGAATCCTCAGCACACAAGTTCCACTTCGGACACTACCTATCACAGGTACCTTACATTACAAACGGGCCACAATGACAGTGGACCCTGCCGAGATTGTTAAGGCGATTTCACGTCAGGGACAATTGATTGGAGCTCATGAACAGCATCTTTCTTCCCTGGACGCCAAGTTAGATGAACTTTGTACTATGCTTAAATCTTGTTTGTCTGCTTCCTCTGCAACGGTCCAGACTCTGGATCCTACTCCTGCTACGATCCAACCCACCTCTTCTGTACCACCCAAACTTCCTATGCCTGACAAATTTGGTGGTGATACTGAGGACTGCAGAGGCTTTTTAAATGTTTGCCGTTTGCATTTTTTTTTTTTTTTTTTTTTTTTCAGTCTACTTTTTATTGCAGGTCAACCTTTTTTCTTTTTTTTTTTTTTTTTTTTCCAAAGACATTTTATTGAAACGTAATAAGCATTTACAGATATCTTGGACAGTTGAAGTACAAAAAGGGTATTGAGGTATTGATACACCCACCAAAAGGGAACAAGAACGAAATTTCAGTGTCGTATACAATTCAACTTAGGGGTAGTGAGAGTGAGGTGTGCCGGAATAGTCTTCATGAGCAAGGCTATGATGGAATGGACTACCTTAGACCAAGGTAGGGGTGAGATAAGATGTTACTAGAGTCTGATACCGTTGACGGAGGTGTAACCCGTAAGTAGGTGAGGGCTAGGTAGGGTCGTATATATCGTTGCGGTGTATTGGTCTACGGGGTAGAGAAGGGCCGGTAAGTGTATCATGGCTGGCAAGTAGAGAAGGAGCTACCATCGGATTTATTTCGTTGAACGCGTATGGATGAGGGGGGGTGCAGGCTAGGGCTGAGGTAGTGGTTGTGGTTATACAGAAGCATATGAATGAGTAAAGAGGGGGGGTATGTGGTGGGAGAGGGGGGGGATCAGGGGGGGAAGGGGGGATCAGGGGGGTGAGGAAAGAGGGAGGAGCATTGGTAGGGGTTCCGTCTCTGGTCTCCCTGACCACTTGGGATGTTCAGAAAGGGTGTCAGGAGGGAATAAAGAGTGATCTACCTTGGAAAAGTCATAGGGGGATTGAGGTGAGCATGGAAGATCTAGGGTCCTGGGGGGCGCTGGGCTCATCGTAGATCGTAATGGTATTTCACCGAGGAGTATTTTATCCTGGGACAGGGTGTAGGGAATTTATGTATTCTGGTGTTGTTTTATACTGTAACCAGCAAGTCCATATTTTGCTAAATGATGTCGGTGTATCTCTTGCAATATGTATAAGATTTTCCATTTCCTCAATTTTGCATATTCTGTTAAACCATTCTGATAGTGTTGGATGGTGAATTGTGTTCCAATGTAAAGGGATGCATTGTTTTGCCGCATTGATCATATGCATTGCTAGGGATTTGTGGTAGGAGTTGTGTGGTAGGGGTGAGTGGTGAAGGAGGAATTGAGAGGGTAAAAAATCTAATTGATATGAAGTAACTCGGGATGTTATGTGGCATACTTCTTCCCAGAAATCTTTTAGGGACGGGCAGGACCACCATAGCCGTTTGCATTTCCGCAACAACCCTGGGACCTTTAGCACTTCTTCTGCCAAACTGACTTTTGTAATTTCCTTGTTAAAGGGGAAGGCCCTGGCCTGGGTCTCTCCTTATCTGGAACGCAATGATCCTGTGCTGCAAGACGCTGACAAATTTCTGGCTTCTCTCCAGACTGTATTTGACAAGCCAGATAGAGCTTCTGCAGCTGAGTACTCACTCTTGGACATGCAACAAGGCACCAGGTCTGTGGCACAATATGCTATTGAGTTTCGTACCCTTGCTGCTGAGACTACTTGGGACTCAAGGGCATTACGTGCAGCCTTCCGAAAAGGTCTTGCAGATCGCATCAAAGACGAATTAGTCTATAAGGATTCCCCAGAAGACCTAGAGAAATTCATAGAGCTCTGTGTTCGTCTGGATGTCCGGTATCATGAAAGGTGCCAAGAGAGACTTAGAACTCGCAAGTTTCCTCGGCCAGTCTACCGTTTGGCCCCTAACTTCCAAGCACCACCTCAGCCAGAACCTGAAATCTCAGTTGAACCCCAGACACCTGTGGAACCCATGGATGTAAGCCGTCTCCACCTAACTGAGTCTGAGAAACAAAGGAGGCGTGCATTGGGCCTATGCCTATACTGTGGACTTAAAGGACATTTATTATCTGTCTGCCCTTCCCGTCCAGTAAAAGGCAGGGTCTAACCAGTGTTGGAGGAGCTGGCTTAGACCTTACAGGTATATCCTCCAAGACCAAGATTACCATTCCTGCAATTATCCATTTACCCTCTAAACTTGTCTCCTGTGAGGCTTTTGTGGATTCTGGAGCTGCTGGCATATTCTTGGACTACACTTTTGCTAAAAAAAATAATATCCCATTTGTTCCAAAATCTAGACCCCTGAACATTACCACCGTGAATGGACAACCCTTGGGAGATGGCATTGTAAAATTTGAGACTATAACAATCACCCTTCAGGTAGGCGTACTCCACAAAGAGGAAGTTGTCTTGTCTCTTATTGATTCTCCACTTCTGCCTGTTATCCTTGGTTACCCATGGTTACAACAACATAACCCTTCTTTTGATTGGGAAAATGGAGAACTAACCTCTTGTGGGTCGTTCTGTCATTCAAACTGTTTGTCTCAACCCAAAAGACTTCCTGCTTGTATGTTGGCTTCCGTGGCCATCCCACCTACCTTGCCTCATGAATACCATGCGTTTGCAGATGTATTTTGCAAGCAAAAGGCAGAGGTTTTACCTCCACATCGTTCTTTTGACTGTGCAATTAAATTGATTCCTGGAGCACCTCTTCCCAAAGGAAGGACCTATCCCCTGTCTTTGCCTGAACAAAAATCCATGGAGGAATACGTAAAAGACAACTTGGAAAGAGGTTTTATCCGACCCTCTTCTTCTCCAGTAGGGGCAGGTTTTTTCTTTGTTGAAAAAAAGATGGGGGTCTTCGACCATGCATAGACTATCGAGGGTTAAATCAAATCACTGTAAAAGACTCCTACCCTTTGCCTCTCATTCTTGAACTGTTTGATGTACTTAAGGGGGCTGTTATCTTCTCCAAGCTAGACCTACGAGGGGCTTATAATCTAATTCGAATTAAAGACGGGGACGAGTGGAAGACAGCATTCAACACTCGTAATGGACATTTTGAATATCTGGTTATGCCATTTGGGTTGTGTAACGCCCCTGCTGTCTTCCAACGTTTCATGAATGAAATTTTTCATGATTTCAGCAACAGTTTTGTGATCATCTACTTGGACGACATTTTAATCTTTTCCAAGACTCATCTAGAGCACATCTCGCATGTAAAGCAGGTATTGCAACGACTGAGAGAAAACCATCTTTACGCGAAGATTGAGAAATGCAGTTTCCATCAAAGCCGTATTCCTTTCCTTGGATACATTATAAGTGCTGCCGGTTTCCAAATGGACCCTCAAAAACTTTCCGCTGTCTTGCAATGGCCCCAACCGACCACTTTAAGAGGGCTCCAAAGCTTTCTAGGGTTCGCAAATTACTACAGACGCTTCATCAAAGGTTTTGCCTCCATTGCGGCCCCCCTTACTGCTATGACTAAGAAAGGTACAAATTGCAAGGTATGGTCCTCAGAAGCAGAATCGGCTTTCCAGCAATTAAAAGACATGTTCAGCAAAGCTCCAATTCTTCAGCATCCAAATCCCGATCTCCAGTACATAGTTGAGGTTGATGCCTCTGAGGTAGGAGCAGGTGCCGTGCTCTCCCAGAGACAGCCTAAGTCTGGTAGAATCCATCCAGTAGCATTTTTTTCTAGAAATTTTTCTCCAGCGGAGATGAATTACGATGTTGGGAATCGAGAACTACTGGCCATCAAATTGGCATTGTCTGAATGGCGACATCTTCTGGAAGGGGCTCCCAAACCTTTTTCTATCCTCACTGACCATAAAAACCTACTGTACCTTCAGACTGCAAGACGTTTGAACTCACGTCAGGCTCGTTGGGCTCTGTTTTTCTCCCGTTTTAATTTTGTTCTTTCTTATGTTCCTGGGCATAAAAACAAGAAAGCCGATGCTCTTTCCAGACAGTTTGCTACCTCTGAAGAAGACCAACCTACCGAGCAGTATATAATCCCACCTCACAAAATTGTCGCACAGATCTCTACGGCTCTTTCCCAACAGTTACAAGAAACCCAGAATTGTGTTCCCCAAGGCTTGAAGATACCACCAGGTCGCCTGTTCGTAGCCCCTAGCCTCAGAAAACCTGTACTCCTCTGGGCACATGATGGTGTTTTATCTGGTCATCCTGGTGTCACCATCACTCTTAAGACCTTGCAGCGTCATGTCTGGTGGCCTCATATGAAAAGGATGTTACTGACTATGTGGCTGCCTGCCCAACTTGTGCTGCTAATAAAGTACCCCGTAAATTGCCTACTGGACTGTTACAACCACTTTCAGCACCTCGTCAGCCTTGGACCCATTTGACTATGGACTTCATTACAGACTTACCCAAGTCCGAGGGCATGACTGCTATATGGGTCATAGTGGATCGCTTTTCAAAAATGTCTCATTTTGTGCCGCTCCCGGGATTACCTACAGCGGAAGCACTGTCTACTCTCTTCCTTTCCCATATTGTGAGATATCATGGCATACCTACCAATGTCGTCTCAGACCGCGGATCCCAGTTTGTTTCCCGATTCTGGAGAGCGTTCTGCAAGAAACTGGGAGTAACGCTTTCACTCTCTACCTCACATCACCCTCAAACAGATGGTCAAACCGAACGCATGAACCAGACCCTAGAAACCTATCTTCGACATTATGTCAATGCCTTACACTCCAACTGGTCTGAGTATTTGCCTTTAGCTGAGTTCGCCATTAATTCCCGTTGGCACAGTGCTCTTCATACCACACCATTCTACGCAGCCCTAGGCTATCACCCTCAGACTTTTCCCCTACTTCAGCCTTCTTCTGGTGTACCAGCAGCAGATCAGCGGGTTAAAAATATTCTGCTACATTGGAAAAAGATTTGCTTATTACTACGGAAGTCAGCAGGCAAGTATGCACTTTTTTCCAACAAACGAAGACGCCATATACCTCCATATGTGGTGGGGGACAGAGTTTGGCTATCAACCAAATATGTGAGACTGAAACAACCTTCTACCAAATTGGGCCCTCGATTCATTGGTCCTTACAGAATTATTGCTCGAGTCGGGCCAGTCTCCTATCGGTTGAAATTACCCTCCTCTCTCCGGATTCATCCTGTGTTCCACGTTTCCCTCCTCAAAAAAGCAATTTTCAATCGCTACTCCAGAACGCAACAGCTACCTCCTCCTGTTCTTGTTGATGGACAAAATGAGTTTGAAGTCTCCAAGATTCTTGATTCTAGAAGACAGGGTCGTGGCCTTCGGTATCTGGTTCATTGGAAGGGATATCCTGTCACAGACCGTTCCTGGGTTCCAGCCAAAGATCTGCATGCCCCTTCTCTTATTCGAGACTTCCATGCCTCCTTTCCCACTAAGCCCCGCTAGGCCCCCGGAGTGGTCCACTGGGGAGGGGGCCCTGTCATGTACCTGGGTGTATTTGAACCGGGATCTTCCTGGTCCCAAAGCTGCAGCCTTACCTGTTGCGCTACTGAGCAGATCTGGACTTTTGGAAATGTCCTCTCAGTGTTAAACATTACCTTGGACTCACTAGCCCCACCTGCTGCCAGCTGTGGACAATTTTCAATCAAAGCAGCCCTTAAAAAGGAAGTGATGCTATCTCTCAGCGCCCGTTTGTGTGGAATAGCTCCCTGGGTGTTGTGACTGCTTTTTGAGCCTGATTTTCGTGTTGAACTTCTGCCTGAATTCCTGACTACTCTCCAGCCTGCTGATTTTGTACTTCACTGCCAGCTCGTGTATGACCTTTGCCTGCCTGACCACTCTCTGGATTTCGATCGTGTACCATTTTGCCTGATCTGTTGCCAACCTAATCTGCCTGACTACGTTTTCGCCTGAATCCTCAGCACACAAGTTCCACTTCGGACACTACCTATCACAGGTACCTTACACCTCCTTTTACCCACATCATGAAAGGAACAAAGTGAAGTTAGGGGGGTTTGTGCAAGAGGATTGTTCACTTTGACTTAAGTGGTCAAAGTGACAGGGTCTCTTTAAAATAAATGAAGTGACCAAATGTATTCTATAACTTTTAGGTGGTATAGGCAGACAAAATGTGTATTTTATTTAGCGTTATAAGTACATGTCTGAGAGCTGTTTTACACTTATGTTAATGCAGTAACGTTTTTTTTTTCTTTTAAGTATATTGGCTTATGTTTATTTCTATGCGTTTTATTTGCATTTTTTTTATTCATTTTTAAGTGAGGGGAAAAACATTCATATTAGGGATTTTCCTTGGTGCTTATGTATTTAACATGCTCAACACTACATGATATGAGTTTTTGTGATTGCCATTCATTTCAATGGGCCTGCTTAACACACGTCAATGCACACAAATACTAATTTTGAAGTGATATCGACAGGTCACATAAGAATGAATGGTACTTCTAGTTAAAATGCATTTTTATGTAGTAAAATGTAAGCATTTTATTGCAGGAAAATGGACAAAAGTAAAGGAGCCATAAGTGTGATGCGTGTACATGTGTATTATATGTACGGTATATGCAGATTATATATGTGCATAGGTGTCATGTGGATAGTTCTGGTTTTCTTTATATATGTGTGTGTGTGTGTGTGTATATATATATATATATATATATATATATATATATATATTTTTATATTGTAAAAAAAAAAGAATCACATTAGGTTATATAGTTAAAATTTCAAGTTCTCTCTGGTTCCCTTGCTCTCCTCTACCTCACCATGTTGCCTTGAGAAAGGGATCCTGCGGGGCACTGACATTTTGATTATGTGACTTTTTTTTGTGAAAACAATACTGTTGGAGTGCTGGTAACATCCTGTATATTTATCTGGAGCCGTGTAAGTGGGCAGGGTTTGACACCCTCTGTGGGGACAAAGTGAAACATCGATTGCTAATGTCTGCATGGTGGGCAGACGCCGCAGTCTTATGAATTCAGCATTAAAATGGCACTTCAAACTTAGAAGCGAGAAGGACAACTTGCACACCTTGTAATCTGTGGTCATACTTTTTTACACTGTTGACACTATTGCAATACGGACACAACTTTGGTTAGAGAGTTACCCAGGAGCTTGTAACGATCTCCAACAATCCAGCAGTCCCATCACCTGACTCTCAGGCCTCGTACACATGGCCGAGATTCTCGTTGAAAAAAACATGTCGTTTTTTTCGACGAGATTCTTGGACAAGAAACTTGTCCCGGCCGAGTTTACACACGCTCGTTTCAAAGAACCCGCGGTTCTTTGCAAGGAGCGTACGCGGTGACGTCATCGACTACGTCGAGCATGCGCTCGTCACATTCGATGCCGTCGCCGCCATCTTGGTATACCCTACGTATGCCTAGGAAGCTACCGCGCATGCGTCAAATTCATTTCGAACATGCGCGGGCTTCCGGGAGGGCAGGTAAGTGTACACACACTCACTTTTCTCGTCGAGAAACATGCCGAGGAGAATCTCAACGAGAAAATAGAGAGCAGGTTCTCTATTTTCTCGTCGAGGTTTCTTGTCGGTTTTCTCGACGAGAAACCCGATAGCAGCGTACACACGACCGATTTACTCGGCAAGACCTCTCTGCCAGCAAGTTTCTTGCTGGTTCTTGCCGAGAAAATCGGTCGTGTGTACGAGGCCTCAGAGACAATGTCAAGATACAACATAGAAATCTCCTGTGCTTGAGTGTTGTGGCACAAAAAATAAATGAAATAGTGTAATGTAACTCAAAATAAAGTAATCCCCTTTAACATATACAGTATCTCACAAAAGTGAGTACACCCCTCACATTTTTGTAAATAATTTATTATATCTTTTCATGTGACAACACTAAAGAAATTACACTTTGCTACAATGTAAAGTAGTGAGTGTACAGCTTGTATAACAGTGTAAGTTTGCTGTCCCCTCAAAATAAGGCAACACACAGCCATTAATGTCTAAACCGGTGGCAACAAAATTAAGTACATTCCTAAGTGAAAATGTCCAAATTGGGCCCAATTAGCCATTTTCCTTCCCCGGTGTCATGTGACTCACTAGTGTTACAAGGTCTCAGGTGTGAATGGGGAGCGGGTGTGTTAAATTTGGTGTTATCGCTCTCACTCTCTCATACTGGTCACTGGAAGTTCAACATGGCACCTCATGGCAAAGAACTCTCTGAGGATCTTAAAAAAATAATTTTTGCTCTACATTAAGATGGCCTAGGCTATAAGAAGATTCCCAAACCCTGAAACTGAGCTTCAGCATGGTGGTCAAGACCATACAGTGGTTTAACAGGACAGGTTTGACTCGGCAAAGGCCTTGCCATGGTCGACCAAAAAAATTGAGTGCACGTGCTCAGCGTCATTTCCATTGGTTGTCTTTCGGAAATAGATGTATGAGTGCTGCCAGCATTGCTGCAGAGGTTGAAGGGGGGGGGGGGGGTATATCAGCCGGTCAGTGCTCAGACCATACGTCGCACACTGCATCAAATTGGTCTGCATGGCTGTCGTCACAAAAGGAAGTCTCTTCTAAAGATGATGCACAAGAAAGCCAGCAAACAGTTTGCTGAAGACAAGCAGACTATGGACATGGATCACTGGAACCATGTCCTGTGGTCTGATGAGACCAAGATAAACTTATTTGGTTCAGATGTGTCAAGCGTGTGTGGCGGCAACCAGGTGAGGAGTACATAGACAATGTGTCTTGCTTACAGTCAAGCATGGTGGTGGGAGTGTCATGGTCTGGGGCTGCATGAGTGCTGCCAGCACTGGGAGCTACAGTTCATTGGGGGAACCATGAATGCCAACATGTACTGTGACATACTGAAGCAGAGCATGATCTCCTCCCTTCAGAGACTGGGCCGCAGGGCAGTATTTCAACATAACGACCCCAAACACATCTCCAAGATGACCACTGCCTTGCTAAAGAAGCTGAGGGTAAAGGTGATGGACTGGACAAGCATTTCTTCAGACCTAAACCCTATTGAGCATCTGTGGGGCATCCTCAAACGGAAGGTGGAGGAGCGCAAGGTCTCTAACATCCACCAGCTCTGTGATGTCATCATGGAGGAGTGGAAGAGGACTCCAGGGGCAACCTGTGAAGCTCTGGTGAACTCCATGCCCAAGAGGGTTAAGGCAGTGCTGGAAAAAAATGGTGGCAACACAAAATATTGACACTTTGGGCCCAATTTGGACATTTTAACCCAGACGTGTACTCACTTTTGTTGCCAGCGGTTTAGACATTAATGGTTGTGTTGAGTTATTTTGAGGGGACAGCAAATTTACACTGTTATACAAGCTGTACACTCACTACTTTACATTGTAGCAAATTGTAATTTCTTCAGTGTTGTCACATGAAAAGATATAATAAAATATTTACAAAAATGTGAGGGGTGTACTCACTTTTGTGAGATACTGTATAAATATCCAAATATATTCAACTTAGAAATTCTTGCAAACATCAACATAAAGTCTACTCTTAAATAACATATTAATTAAACCGTGAAAAGTCCAATAAATTCAATCACCACCGTGCTTCTATATACTGCTGTGCATAAATTCCAAAGTGTCTCCAAACACCCATGCAAGTTGGCCACTCACCTCATGCATCACCAGTAAGGTTATAACAAGCTGTTGTTCCCTCCAGGGAATGTGATTCTAGATGTAACGTTCCCAATCCTTTATGCCTCCCATATCAGCATACCAGCCTCAGATATGGAAGATGTACGTGTGTGGGCAGAAGGAGAGTACAAAAGACCTAGTGTTCTCTGTTTCAAAAACTGTTTAATATTAAAGGTGAAAAACCTTCTGTGCTGCAGCAGCCCCACAGAGCCCCCCTTTTTCTTACCTGAACCTGATCATTCCAGCGTCGAGAAAAAGCCGCCGTCTCAGTTCTCATTGGATAGATTGAAAGCAGAAGGAGCCATTGGCTCCCGCTGCTGTCAATCAAATCCAGTGACACGGGAGCAAGAGGCAGAGCCAAGTCCTGCTGTCTGTGTCAATGGATGCAGCAGCAGGACTTGGGAGTCCCATGGAAAGCGGCTCTCCTTCGGGGAACCAGATGAAGAGGACGGGCCAGGAGCGTCACCGGGGGACCCCAGAAAAGGAGGATCGGGGCCACCCTGTGCAAACCCATTGCATTAGAGCAGGTAAGTATGACATGTTTGTTATTTTTAAAAAAACGAACCTTTACAATCACTTTAAAGTATAGCACTTACTAATAAGTGTCACGTACCTGATGGTAGTGAGCCCGAATTGCAGGGGCCGGCCTCCCTTACGGCCACCACTCCCGGCCCCCTGGTAAGGTGACAGTTGGCACAGGAGTAAGGAGTGGCACGGGTGCCTGCCAGGATCAACTGTGGTGAGGGGGTGATTCAAACACCCGGAAGCTTCCTTGCAGAATACCAGAACTGGAACGGCTAGCAGGCTGGATCGGAAGTAGCACAGCAGACTGGATCGGTCTCGCAGACTGGATCAGAAGAAGCACAGCAGACAGGATCAGCTAGCAGGTAGGTTCAGCTTAGCAGGCTGGATCTGGGACAGCTCAGCAGACTGGATCGGTCTCGCAGACTGGATCGGAAGAAGCACAGCAGACAGGATCAGCTAGCAGGCAGGTTCAGCTTAGCAGGCTGGATCTGAGACAGCTCAGCAGACTGGATCGGTTAAGCAAACTGGATCGGAACCAGGAACAGGGTAGTAAACAGGCCAGGTCAGATATCAGGCGGGCAGCAGAAGTACAGGGTGCAGGCAAGGGTAGTCACAACAAGCCGGGGTCGGGTGCAGGCAGATAACAGGTTGGTCAAGGTAAGCCGGGTCTTTTAGCACAGGTATGGTCTCAGATCAGGGTTAAGCACACAACGCTGTAGAGCAGACAGCAGGGACTGTCTGTAATTGACAGGTTTAAATAGTCTCTCTGGTGCCACCCGCTGGACACACGCGCGAACGGAGACCAGGAAGTCCGGGGCGCCTGTTTCTGGCAGGATCTCCATGACATTGCCCCCCCCCAAGGGGCAGCCTCCGGATGCCCATCCGGCCGAACTTTTCAGGGTGAGACCTTTTAAAGGACTGTACCAGACTCTTAGCGTGGATGTTCCCCTCGGGCTCCCAAGAATTCTCTTCGGGTCCATACCCCTTCCACTTTATCAAAAACTGGTTCTGGTTCCTTCTCCTCTTGTAATCCAGGATAGCCTCTACTTCAAACTCCTCTTCCCCATCTATAATAACAGGGTCAGGGGTAACAGAGCTTCGGCCAGGAAAGGGATTGGAAATAGATGGTTTCAACAGTGACACATGGAATACTGGGTGGATCTTCAGTGAATCCGGGAGTTCCAGTTCAAAAGCCACTTCATTGATTTTCCTTTTAACCGGAAAAGGTCCTAGGAACTTGGGGCCCAATTTCTTTGAAGGGCATGCCATCCTCAAGTTCACTGTAGACAGCCACACCTGGTCACCGGGTACCAGTACCAACTCACCCCGTCTCGTCTTGTCAAAAGTTAATTTGTTGTGTTCCTGGGTCCTGGTCATAGTTTCCTGCAAAAGTTGGTTATTGGTGGAAAATACATTTTATTTTCTCCTGTACTGCTGGCACCGCACATTCGGGAAGAGAATTGGGTAGGAATGAAGGGTGAAAACCAAAGTTGGCAAAGAACGGGGTCTGCTTGGTGGCGGAGTGGATGGAGTTGTTGTAGGCGAATTCGGCCAAAGGAAGCAGGGAAATCCAGTTATCTTGTGTAAAAGAGGAGAAGCAGCGCAGGTACTGCTCCAGAGTTTGGTTAGTCCTCTCAGTCTGTCCATTGGTCTGGGGGTGATAGGCAGAAGAGAATGACAGTTCTATATCCTAGGCCTTACAGAGGGACCTCCAGAAGCGGGAGGTGAACTGTACCTCTCGATCTGAAACAATGTTGGCTGGTACCCCGTGGAGTCTGACGATTTCCTTGATAAATGCCTGTGCTGTTTCAGGGGCAGAGGGAGTGCCTTTCATAGGAATAAAGTGTGCCATTTTGGACAGACGATCGACTATCACAAAGATAGTGGTATGATCTTCTGCTGGAGGTAACGCGACAATGAAGTCTATGGATAACATTCTCCATGGTCTGTCTGGAACAGGCAAAGGTCTTAATAAGCCCCAGGCCTTGGTTCTATGAGTCTTGTTCCTGATGCAGGTAGTGCAGGACTCCACAAATTCTTTACAATCTTCCCATAATTGAGGCCACCAAAAGGTACGCTGTACCAAGTCGGTGGTCTTCGCTATGCCAAAGTGCCCAGATAATGCATGGTCGTGGCAGAGTTCCAGGACAGATACTCGTAGATCCTCGGGAATATAGATCTTGTCCTTATGCCAGAGCAAACCTGTCCTTAACCTGCAGTTCCAATTCAGGAGAGGGCAACTGCCCTGTGGAGGCTTGTTTAAGTCTGGAGAGTAGGTTTTCCTGAAGCAAGAGGAAATTCCCAGGGGCAAGGATGGTATCCGGAAGAGAAACTTCTTTGGGTTTGTGAAACATCCGAGACAAGGCGTCAGGCTTAGTGTTCTTGGAGCCTGGACGATACGTGACATGGAACGAAAACCTGGAGAAAAAGAGCGCCCATCTGGCTTGTCGTGGTTTCAGTCTCTTTGCAGATCTCAGATATTCCAGGTTCTTATGGTCAGTAAATATCAGAATTGGATGGGCAGCTCCCTGCAGCAGATAGCGCCATTCTTCTAGCGCATACTTAATCGTCAGCAACTCCCGATCCCCCACATCATAGTTCCTCTCTGCTGTTGACAACTTCCGTGAGAAGAAGGCCACTGGGTGAAGCAGGGCCTTGGTTCCTTGTCTCTGGGACAATATTGCCCCTACAGCGATTTCGGATGCGTCTACCTCGAGGAAGAATGGCAAAGAGGAATCCGGATGCTTCAAGACGGAGGCAAAGGTAAAAAGTCCCTTAAGGGCTTCAAAGGCCTTTTGGGCCTCAGAGGACCAATGGAAGTGGTTCCCCTGTTGGGTTAATTGAGTGATTGGTGCAATGATGGCCGAGAATCCTCTGATGAACTTGCGGTATAAATTGGCAAAACCGACAAAACGTTGGATTCCCTTCTTGTCTGTAGGGACTGGCTAGTCTAGGATTGCAGCAATCTTCTGGGGGTCCATCTCGATGCCCTCACTGGAGATGATTAATCCCAAGAATGGTATACTTCCCTGCTCGAATGCACATTTTACGGCTTTCGCATATAGGCCATGTTGTCGAAGCCGGGCTAACACACTCTTAACATGCCTGCTATGGGATTCGAGGGAGGAAGAGAAAATTAATATGTCGTCTAGATAGACGATAACAAATAAGTCCAGAAAGTCCCGAAGGGCATCATTAATGAAGTATTGAAACATGGCGGGGGCATTGCACAACCCGAAAGGCATCACCAAATACTCGAAGTGCCCAACTCGAGTACGGAAAGCAGTCTTCCACTCATCTCCGTCCCTGATGCGGACCAAATTATAGGCTCCACGGAGATCAAGCTTGGTGAAGACATTGGCAGCCCCCAGACTCTGGAATAACTCTGGCATCAAAGGAAGGGGATAATGGTTCTTCACCGTAATTTTATCTAATTTGCGGTAATCCACGCAAGGACGAAGGGTATGGTCCTTTTTCTCTTCCTGCTGGAGACGTGACGGGCGAATAAACCCCTTCTTCAGGTTCTCGTCAACGTATTCCCTTAGTATTCAACCTCTGTCAACGGAAAAATCCTTCCAAATGGGATTTCAGCCCCAGGTAATAGTTCAATGGGGCAGTCGTAGGCTCGATGGGGTGGTAGAACCTCCGCCCGTTGTTTACTGAATACATCAAGGTACTCATGATAGACTTCTGGAATAGACTGACGTAATTCAGCTTCTGTATCCAGGCAGAGCAGGTTAGACGGCCCATGAGGGGCATGAGAGCCACAGAACTGCTGGCAGTAAGGTGACGAAAAGGTGACTTCCCCTGTGGCCCAGTTGATGGCAGGGTTGTGAGCTTGCAGCCAGGGCATACCGAGGATCACAGGGAATAATGGAGAAGAGATGATGTCCAAATGTAACAGTTCGTGGTGGGAGCTGGAAATGACAGCAGGAATAGGAGCAGTCTCTAGAACTACAGGGCCGGATTTAATAGCAGACCCATCAGCCAGGTGAACAGAGAGTCCATGGGTCTTGAAGGAGAGGAATCTGATGTTTAGCAGCGAATGAAGAGTCCATGAAACAACTGCAGGCCCCAGAATCAATAATGGCGGGGGTTGGTAGGGTCTTTCCTGAAAGCTGCAATGAGACTGAAAGGGCAAGATGAGATGCGGTCTTGGCTATAGGACCCGTGGATTCAGGAATCATAGAGAGACATTTACGGAGCTTCAGAGGGCAGTTCCTAACGTAATGTCCAGGTTCTCCGCAATAGAGACACAGATTGTTCATCCGACGATGTTGTCGCTCCTCCGGGGTAAGGGAATGACGAAGAACCCCAAGCTGCATGGGCTCAGGTGCGTTGGGTGCGGAAGCTGGTGATGCAGCAGGTATTGGGTGCAGGTGACTTGGAGCCCTTGGGAGCATCCAGGTTGGGTGAGAAAACCCTGTAGCTCTCTCAGCCCTTCGTTCTCTTAGGCGTCGATCGATCTGTATGGTTAAATCGATCAACGCATTCAAAGTCTGTGGCACCCCAACTCTAGCCAGCTCATCTTTCAGAGAATCAGAGAGAACCCATGCGGAACTGGTGACGGAGAGCGGCATCGTTCCAGTCCGTATCTGCGCTCCACCGCCTAAACTCGGCCACGTAGTCCTCTGCTGCCCTGCGTCCCTGCTGAAGGGTACGCAAAGCCGCTTCTGCAGTTGCTGAAAGCTGGGGATCCTCGTATAGCTGAGCCATAGCGTCAAAGAAGGAGGCACGGTTGGTCAGAACTATGTCTTTTCGTTCCAGGAGATGGTGGGCCCAGGCTTGGGGGTCCCCGGTAAGCAGGGAAACCACAAAGCCCACTTTAGTGATTTCCAGAGCAAAGGTTCGTGGCTGGAGGGTGAAGTATAGTTTGCAGGAGTTGCGAAAAGCCCTAAAGCTACTTCGATTTCCGGAAAATCTTTCGGGTGCAGGGACCCTAGGTTCTGGAGGAAGCATTACTATTGTTTGGGTTGGTTCAGTCCCAGCGTAAGAGGTGGAAGTATGGGGAAATCCTTGGGTTCCGGTAGGGTTGGGAAGAACCAGTAACCGTTCTTCCAGCCGGGTGTAGCTTTGTTGAAGGTCCTTGACTGCTTCGGTTAGATCTGCCAGATGCTGACACAGATCTTCCATAGGGGAGGCTCCCTGCTCAGGCATGGCTGGCTGCTACTGTCACGTACCTGATGGTAGTGAGCCCGAATTGCAGGGGACGGCCTCCCTTACGGCCCCCACTCCCGGCCCCCTGGTAAGGTGACAGTTGGCACAGGAGTAAGGAGTGGCACGGGTGCCTGGCAGGATCAACTGTGGTGAGGTGGTGATTCAAACACCCGGAAGCTTCCTTGCAGAATACCGGAACTGGAACGGCTAGCAGGCTGGATCGGAAGTAGCACAGCAGACTGGATCGGTCATCGCAGACTGGATCGGAAGAAGCACAGCAGACAGGATCAGCTAGCAGGCAGGTTCAGCTTAGCAGGCTGGATCTGAGACAGCTCAGCAGACTGGATCGGTCTCGCAGACTGGATCGGAAGAAGCACAGCAGACAGGATCAGCTAGCAGGCAGGTTCAGCTTAGCAGGCTGGATCTGAGACAGCTCAGCAGACTGGATCGGTTAAGCAAACTGGATCGGAACCAGGAACAGGGTAGTAAACAGGCCGGGTCAGATATCAGGCGGGCAGCAGAAGTACAGGGTGCAGGCAAGGGTAGTCACAACAAGCCGGGGTCGGGTGCAGGCAGATAACAGGTTGGTCAAGGTAAGCTGGGTCTTTTAGCACAGGTATGGTCTCAGATCAGGGTTAAGCACACAACGCTGTAGAGCAGACAGCAGGGACTGTCTGTAATTGACAGGTTTAAATAGTCTCTCTGGCGCCACCCGTTGGATGCACGCGCGAACAGAGACCAGGAAGTCCGGGGCGCCTGTTTCTGGCAGGATCTCCATGACAATAAGGCACTGAACCAGTGCCAGATTGAAACGCATGTAAACACATAAATCGGCATTTATCTGCTATCCAAGATAGCCGCAGGATGACATCATGCTTCAGGCTCCACCCTGCATTTATATATGTGTAGCACCCTCTTAGGTAAGTTGCTAGGATGTATATAGTTAGAAAAGTGTGGTCTCCTGCTTAACAGGAAACTAAGGTAAAATATAGTAGTTTTCCTGCCCAACAGGGAGACTGAATTGGTACAGCCAGGGAGTCCTGTGTGTTTAACAAGTGTTACTGGATTTGCATTGACTCATCTGTATCCAGGCAGTTTTGGAAATTGGACAGGAGTGACTTATGCAGGTCAATAGCATGAATATAGATGTCATCTCAGTCAATTACAGGCATAGGGGCCTCTATGCATCCTAGGAAGGGGCATTAATATTCAGTAAAGAGACACAGGAAGTGGTCCTTGTCTGGAGAGGAGAGTCCAGTAAGGAGGGGGCGCTTTGCCCTCCTTAGCACCTGCTGCCATGCAGTCTCAGGCTGGAGGCCTGGAAGCTGGAGAGCTGACCCATGTGTTCTGAAAAGCTGACTGAGGGGAGCCATACCGGAGAGGATCTGTTTACAGACCAAAGATCCAGGGGCCTGTTCTTTTTAGGCTACCCCTCTGTGCTAGGAAAGTCAGCTATTGGGTGCAAAAGAAATGGGATACTGACTAGTGTCCCGAAGAGCAATAGTCTATACTTCTCTTAGAGGACTTGCTCAAGACCAGGGATGAGCCGAACACCCCCCTGTTCGGTTCGCACCAGAACCTGCAACAGACAGAATGTTCGCGTGAACTTTAGAACCCTATTAAATACAATGGACTCGACCGTTCAAAATCTAAAGTGCTAATTATAAAGGCTAATATGCAATTTATTGTCCTAAAAAGTGTTTGGGGACCGGGTCCTGCCCCAGGGGACATGTATCAATGCAAAAAAAAGTTTAAAAAATAGCCGTTTTTACGGGAGCGGTGATTTTAATAATGCTTAAAATGAAAAAATAAAAGTGAAATTTTCCTTTAAATTTCGTACCTGGGGTGTGTGTATGATATGCATGTAAAGTGACGCATGTTTCCCGTGTTTAGAACTGTCTCTGCACAAAATGTCATTTTTGAAGGAAAAAAAGTCATTTAAAACTCACTCGCGGCTATTAATGAATTGTCGGCTTTTATCAATACATAGAAAAGTCATTGATAAAAAATAAAAAAAAAGCCCTTCAGGTCTGAAATGTATATTAAGGGGAACCCCGCCGCAAATTTAAAAAAAAATGGCGTGCGGTTCCCCCTAAATATCCATACCAGGCCCTTCAGATCTGGCATGGATTTTAAGGGGAACTCCACCCCAAATTAAAAAAAAAATGGCGTGGAGTCCCTCCAAAAATCCATACCAGACCCTTATCCGAGCACGCAACCTGGCCGGCCGCAGGGGAAGAGGGGGGGACGAGAGAGCGCCCCCTCCTGAACCGTACCAGGCCACATGCCCTCAACATGGGGAGGATGTCCCCATGTTGATGGGGACAAGGGCCTCATCCCCGCAACCCTTGCCCGGTGATTGTGAGGGTCTGCGGGCAGGGGGCTTATCGGAATCTGGAAGACCCCTTTAACAAAGGGGACCCCAAGATCCCGGCCCCCCTATGTGAATTGGTAAGGGGTACATTGTACCCCTACCATTTCACGAAGAAAGTGTAAAAAAATGTAAATAAAAACACACCAACACCTTGGAAAAGTCCTTTATTAAAAAAAAAAAAAAAAAAAAAAAAACATTCCAGCGATGAAATCCAGTGTCCCGCGGCGATCCCGATGTCCAGCGCTGTCTGTCAATGGTTGTGCCTGAGCGGACCTGATGGGGAACTTCCTCCGCCGTGTTTTAAATGTATAGACCCGCCCCTTCTAAAGTTCCCCATCAGGTCCGCTCAGCGGACCAGATGCGGAACGCGAGAAGGGGCGGGTCTATACATGAATAACACAGTGAAGGAAGTTCCCCATCAGGTCCGCCCCCTCGGTATGTCAGACCGCACTTACGTCATTGGCCTGAGCAGACCTGATGGGGAACTTCCTTCACTGTGTAAATTTAAATTACACAGTGAAGGAAGTTCCCCGCTCAGGCCAATGACGTAGGCGGGGTCTGACATACCGAGGGGGCGGACTTGATGGGAACTTCCTTCACTGTGTAATACATGAATAGACCCGCCCCTTCTAAAGTTCCCCATCAGGTCCGCTCAGTGGACCAGATGCGGAACATGAGAAGGGGCGGGTCTATTCACGTATTACACAGTGAAGGAAGTTCCCATCAGGTCCGCCCCCTCGTAGAGCGGACCTGATGAGGAACTTCCTTCACTGTGTAATACATGAATAGACCCGCCCCTTCTCGCGTTCCGCATCTGGTCCGCTGAGCGGACCTGATGGGGAACTTTAGAAGGGGCGGGTCTATACATTTAAAACACGGCGGAGGAAGTTCCCCATCAGGTCCGCTCAGGCACAACCAATGACGGACAGCGCTGGACATCGGGATCGCCCCGGGACACTGGATTTTATCGCTGGAATGTTTTTTTTTTTAATAAAGGACTTTTCCAAGGTGTTGGTGTGTTTTTATTTACATTTTTTGACACTTTCTTCATGAAATGGTAGGGGTACAATGTACCCCTTACCAATTCACATAGGGGGGGCTGGGGTCCCCTTTGTTAAAGGGGTCTTCCAGATTCCGATAAGCCCCCTGCCCGCAGACCCCCACAACCACCGGGCAAGGGTTGTGGGGCTGAGGCCCTTGTCCCCATCAACATGGGGACATCCTCCCCATGTTGAGGGCATGTGGCCTGGTACGGTTCAGGAGGGAGGGGGGGCGCTCTCTCGTCCCCCCCTCTTCCCCTGTGGCCGGCCAGGTTGCGTGCTCGGATAAGGGTCTGGTATGGATTTTTGGGGGGACTCCACGCCATTTTTTTTTACATTTGGGGTGGAGTTCCCCTTAAAATCCATGCCAGATCTGAAGGGCCTGGTATGGATATTTAGGGGGAACCGCGCGCCATTTTTTTTTTAAATTTGCGGCGGGGTTTCCCTTAATATCCATTCCAGACCTGAAGGGCCTGGTAATTGAATTTGGGGGAACCCCGACGCTTTTTTTTTTTTTTTTTATCAATGACTTTTCTATATATTGATAAAAGCCGACAATTCATTAATAGCCGTGAGTGAGTTTTAAATGACTTTTTTTCCTTCAAAAATGACACTTTGTGCAGAGACAGTTCTAAGCACGGGAAAAATGCGCCACTTTACATGCATATCATACACACCCCCCAAGTACGAAATTGAAAGGAATATTTCACTTTTATTGTTTCACTTTAAGCATTATTAAAATCACTGCTCCTACATGAGTACATGTCCACTGGGGCAGGACCCGGGTCCCCAAACACTTTTTAGGACAATAACTTGTATATACTCGAGTATAAGCCGACTCGAGTATAAGCCGAGGTACCTAATGTTGCCCAAAAAACTGGGAAACCTTACTGACTCGAGTATAAGCCGATGCCCCACTGTTCCCTAGCTCGCTGTTCCCTATTTTACATTGTAAATATTACCTGTAAAGAAGTTGCGGCTGCGGCGTCCATCGTTCAAATTCCGCGGCGTCCATCATTCAAATTCCGTGGTCTCTTCCTGTTTCTTCCTTGATAGGCGAGTCTCAGCAGACACTCTCCGCCTATCACGATCATTCTCTCATCCTCAGTTTTCCCAGCAGACACTGTGTTGGGTGTTCCGCCAATCACAGACGTCTGGAAAACTGAGGATGAGAGAACGTTCGTGATAGGCGGAGAGTGTCTGCTGAGACTCGCCTATCAAGGAAGAAACAGGAAGAGACCACGGAATTTGAATGATGGACGCCGCGGAATTTGAACGATGGACGCCGCAGCCGCAACTTCTTTACAGGTAATATTTACAATGTAAAAATTTTGCTGACTCGAGTATAAGCCGAGGGGGGGACTTTCAGCCCCAAAAGGGCTGAAAATCTCGGCTTATACTCGAGTATATACGGTAAGCCTTTATAATTAGCACTTTAGATTTCTCCCATAGACTTTTCAAATTTGCCGCGAACACCCCAAATTGTTCGTTGTTCGGCGAACGGGCAAACAGGCAATGTTCGAGTCGAACATGAGTTCGACTCGAACTCGAAGCTCATCCCTACTCAAGAGTGCATGTTGCTTCAAGTAGGAATTCCACAGTCAAGTTAAAGAAGTTGTCCTCCATGTAATAAGTTGAATCTGGAGTATCTCACTACATCCCCTTCCCTATCCAAGTTCTCAATAAAACATCAAAAACAACCAAAACTCCAAGACTGATTATTCAAGAAACGAGCCTAAGTGTGTGCCTGGCTTTGGAAAATACTGTGTGCCTGGCTGAAGAGTTAAAGCGAGAGAAGATAATAGTGGCTCCTACAGGAGTAGTGCTACATATGTTAAAGTGGATTACTTTATTTTGAGTTGCGCTACACTATTTTATGTATTTTTTTATATTTTATACTAAGTGAAATCACTTTGCTAGTGTTAGCAGGTAATTCTCAAAACACTATTTATTTCTAGATTTTTTAGGTTTAGTGGTTGTGCTAATTGATACAATTGTTTTTAATTAAACAAACGCACAAAACCCTGCTGCCCCCCCCCACGCTGGGGATGTCCCAAAGACAAGTGGAAAAAAGCACAAACAAGAGAAAGCGTGCTGGCCTAGCGCATTATCTTTAAAACTTAAAAAAAAAATGTAAATGTATCTACTCACAGACAACATGATTGACATAGCACATCGAGGTTGCATAATTAATTCATCCACTCCATGTGCTCCTGGGCTTGGGAGGACATCACCTAAAGATCAAAATGGCTTACGCGTTTCAAGGGCCGTACCCTTTTCCTCAGGGTTAAAAAAAAGAAACCATGCCCGCTAGTGGATACAGAAAACACATTTCTCCATAACTCCATGCTTGTTCCCCTCCCTGGGGCCCCTTTTTACATCCCTTTCCCTGACTCCAGGATAGATCCCTAGGTGCCTTGTGGTGCAAGACCAGTCCCAGTATGTGGGGAACTGGTCGCCAGCTTAACACCCCTTCACTACCAGAGTATCCGTCACCTCGGCCATATCACCTGTTTCCTGGCTGGTTGATTATTTTAGCACTTGACACAAATACGGAAGTGATTAGCAATGGAAATATAGCCTCCTTAGGACAGCTTCTCTGCTTGTTAGATACATGTACTTTATCTTATCTAACTTCTAAAATCCCCTTGCTTGGCCCCTCCCCCACACCCTCATCACTGGCCTTGATTGACAGCAGCAGGAGCCATTGGCTCTTGCTGCTTCAGCAAAACCTGCGAGACCAGGAAGTTAGGGGAGAGAGCTGCTGCAGACGGTCACTGTAGTAATATGACAAAGAGATAAGACAACGCCATTTTGAGACATTCATGTTTGAGATAGCTATTTAGCTTTCAGCTATGGGTTTCAAATACAAAATATGAGTTCAACTTGATGTAGTCTTGTTAGCTAAGTTGAACTTCTGCTTTTGCATGCTGTTGACTAGGGTTGTCCCGATACTAGTATCGGTACCGATATCAGGCATTTCCCTGAGTACTTGTACTCGGGGAAAATGCTCCAATGCTTCACCCGATACTTGGGCAGTCAGGGATAATCGGTGCGGCGGGGGGAGTTGCAAGCACCGATCATCGCTGTATAGATTTCAATACAGCCTGACAGCTTCTCCCCCGACCCCCCCCCCTCTTTTCAGCTGTTTTAGTGAAATCTATACAGCGGTGATCGGTGCTTGTAACTCCCCCCCCCAAAGCCGCACCGATCACCGCTGACTGTCCCTGTATCCTCCTCCAGTTCCCCCATCCGTGCTGATCTCTCCCCCCCCCCCGCGCACTCCGTGTCCCCCCTCCATGCTGCTGCTGTCCTCCGTTATTCTGCTCTCCCCCCCCGTGTGCTCCGTGTACCCCCTCCATGCTGCTGCTCTCCTCCGTTATTCTGCTCTTCCCCCCCCCGCGCGCTCCGTGTCCCCCCTCCATGCTGCTGCTGTCCTCCGTTATTCTGCTCCCCCCCCCGCACGCTCCGTGTCCCCCCTCCATGCTGCTGCTGTCCTCCGTTATTCTGCTCTCCCCCCCCCACGCGCTCCGTGTCCCCCCTCCATGCTGCTGCTGTCCTCCTCAGCTCTGTGTCACTCTCCATGTCCCCCTCTGCGCTCCGTACCACCCTCTATATCCTCCTCTGCTCCCCTCTGTCAGGATGGAGAGCGAAGGTTGGAGCCGCTAAACCTGACTCCTACCTTTTCCGAATGAACAGAGTCAGTGATCACTGACTCTGTCCATTCATATAACTGAAACATTGTAACCTGTGTGTTTACGATGCTTCAGTTTATGAATGGAGAGGAGCCGTTGTCTCCTCTCCATTAATTTTCAGTGCAGCTGAGAAAGGGACTGGGGAATCTGTGTCCTTAGTCCCTTTCTCTGTTTTAAAGGGGAGATGTCAGAGGTCTGTTAAGACCCCTGATATCTCACCAAAGCCCCCCAATAGGGCTAGAAATAAAAAAATAAATTGCAATAAATAATAAAACAAAAATAATTGTAAAAAATAATAAAAATAAAAAATACACTGACACCATCCACTCCCCCCCCTCCCCCCCAAGAAAGCATTGTAAAAAAACATGACAAAAAATAGTAAAAAAAATAAAATAAATACTGACACATGTGCCACAGGCACATAAAAAAAAAAGTATTGTATTCGGTATCGGCGAGTACTTGAAAAAAAGTATCGGTACTTGTACTCGGTCTTAAAAAAGTGGTATCGGGATAACCCTACTGTTGACACATCTTCTGCAGAACTTTCTGCAGAAACCACAGGTTTTAACACCATGTATTAAATGCAACTTAATAGGAATATTACTTCTCTGTATTTGTCTATATGAAGCTTTTTGTGGTGTATCACTGTCTGAAAGATACTTCTCTGTTCTTCTGTTGAAGACATAACACCACAAGAAGGATTATGAGTCATGTAAACAGATGATGTGGGTATGACGTGGGTATGGCAGCCATGTTTAAAAGGTTGGTCAATCTAGGTATAATGATATGCAAGATGTACACCCAATGTATCAATCACGCCCCCTTCCCCTTCTTTCTTATTGGATAATGTTAAGACTCTAAAAGTTTCTGCTTACGCAATTATTAAACAGATTTGATTTTGAGCACAAAGCTGTTTTTGCCTTATTCCGTGATCAAAGTAAATCTCTCAGTACTGATCCAGGTTCTTTGGGTGTGGCAATTGTGTTATTATAAGCTGGTCTGAGGCAGGTAGAGGAACTACCTATTTGGAACCCCAACAGTTTGGAGGCACTTGCTGATATACGGATTCGGACAGAACAGGAGGCTCTGCATCGATCACTGCCGGTAAGTGGACTTTCTGTCTTATTTTGACAAATTGATTTTTTTTTTCCTTTTTGTTTCAAAGTTTTTATTAGGATTTCACAATATACAGGAAAAGAAACATACATTCATATATCATAAAGTACGTATCTAAGTGTAATACATTCAATATACAAATTTATATGTATGAAAAAGTACTCATCTAAATACAGCAATGAAAATACAAATTCTGATAATTAGATTGTAATAAGCTTCAACGTCCTAAAGTATTTTTAATTTTTCAAGGGAGAGGGAGGGAAGAAGGTCAAAGGAAAAAAACAGGGAAGCATGTGACTAAACCTCCGTGGATTAAGGATATTGTGTTATCATGGTTACTTTTCCAGGTCAAGCTATTATGAGGTGTTAGAGTATGAAATTCTGCGGAATTTACAAAGTGGATCCAGCAAGCCCATTTTGCGTGAAATTTTTTCGGGGAGTCTCTAGCTTGTTGGATCAAATCCTCCATTTCAGCAATTCTCCCGATCCTCTGAAACCATTCAGAGATACTGGGAGGTGAAGTGTCTTTCCAATGAACTGGTATACAGAGCTTAGCTGCATTATTGAGATGTAAAATAATAGATCTTTTGTATGTGGAATGAGATAAGGAAGTGTGATGTAACAAATATTGAGCTGTTGTAAAATTTGGTGTATAGGTCGTAATATGGGAAATAAGGCGGTGAACTTCCTTCCAAAAGGGCTGTATACGGGGGCAATCCCACCAAATATGAAGGAGTGTCCCATGGGCGGCTTCACAACGCCAACATACAGGTAGAACACTGGGATTGAATTTATGAATTGTAATAGGTGTTCTGTACCACCTGGAGTATAATTTAAAGCCGTTTTCTTGTGATAAAACATTCAAGGAACCTTTATGAATGTATGTAAAAATGTGTTCCCAGTCTTCTTGAGAGAGATCCATATTAAGTTCCCTTTCCCATTTTTGGCAAATCCAATAGTCTTTAGGGTTAACTGTCGCAAATAGAAGAGCATACATAGTCGAAATTAGATGTCATTGAGGATCGGACTTAACACATAAGCTTTCAAAGGGGGTTTTCTTTCTGTACCACGAAGAGGACGATTTGGAAGTAAGTAAGGAAGATTTAATCTTTTCGTAGTCTAAGAGATACCACTGTTAAGATATTTGAGAAGAAAATCATTGAAAGGAATGAACCTCTCCTCAACAAAAAAGGTTTCTGCCCTAATTGAGGAAATTGGGAAATAATCAGGCATATGAAATCTAGAAGTGGCCAAGGGAAAGTCTGGATTATGATTAATAGGGATAATGGGTCCAGGAGAAGAGGAAATGCTAAACTTGTTACAAAATGATCTAAAGATTTGCAATGTGGGACCAGTAAGAGGATGTAAACTAATGTCACGTGGTATTTTGCGAGAGCTAATCCAAGGTAAATGGTGTAATGGTAATTTAGAGGTCGACCCTTCAAGGTCAATCCAGGCTTTCGTTTTGGTATTTGACAAATTGTTTAATTGCCGCAGGTTGGTAAAACCTTAGGTTGTTTTAAAATTTAATTTAAAGGGGAAGTAAACCCTCCACACATTTTTTTTGGTAAACATACCCCTGCAAGAGAAAGGCATAATGAGCTAGTATGCATAGCATACTAGCTCATTATGTGGCACTTACCTGAAATCGAAGCCCCCGAAGTCCTCCTCGTTCCCCTCCGCCGCCGCTGCCGTTTATTGATTGGTTTGCGCAAAAGTTATAGCGTTGACAAAATAGGGGGTAGTTATATGGCATTTTTATTTATTTATTTTTTTACTAGTAATGGCGGCGATCAGCGATTTTTTTTTTTTTTTTTTTTTTTTTTTTTTTTTTTTTTCATGACAGCGACATTATGGCGGACACAGCGGACACTTTTGACTCATTTTTGGGACCATTGTAATTTTTACAGCGATCAGTGCAATAACAAATGCACTGGTTACTGTAAAAATTACACTGGCAGTGAAGGGTTTAACCACTAGGGGCGCTGAAGGGGTTAAGTGGTCCTAAGGGAGTGTTTACTACTGTCAGGGGGCGTGGCTACGAGTGACACGTCACCGATCTCCGCTCTGATTACACAGAGCAGAGATCGGTGACAGTGTCAGTAGGCGAGCGGAGAAATGTTGTGTTTACACTAACATCTCTGCGCTCCATCCTTCCGTGAGATGATCGCGGGGTTCACCGCGGGACCCGTGGTCTGACTCACGGGATGACTGCAGGGAGACGGATCTGTGTGTTGTCCCAGGCAGCCCATCCCCCCCACACAGTTAGAAACACACTGAGAGAACACATTTAATCCTCTTCTCTGCCAGTGTGATTACAATGTCATTATATAGTACAATGTCAGAGCCACCCTTTTAACTTTGATGCCTGGTACCCTAGTTACATTTTTTGTTTTTTTCTTTTAATTTGTTTGCTCTTGGCTCCGGGATCCCCCAATCTTTAATAGGCGTGAGTCGGTAATCTATAATTTTTTCTTAATTTTTCAAGTGATGTTTTAATTCCCTTTTTTATTACTATTTTTCTTACATATAGCATAGGATCCCCTTTGGATTCGTTCCTAAGGGAACCCCTTGATTATTTTACTGAATATTAGATTTATTGGTAAATCTTCACCACTATCAAAATTTGTCTGTGTACTGAACATCCACGGCAACTCTGAGGAGATAGAGGAGGAAATTAGGGCTGTGTTTTCACAGGAGCCCTGTGAATTCACAGCTACAGATAATGATTTAATTAAGGGGCTATTTAAACAACACAAAAAGCTCACTGTGAAATTCCTTAATCGCAAATGGGATATCTCTTCCCTTGAGTTTTATGTCAGTAACCGCATGATAACGTGGGGACTCCGTGAACGAGTGATCCAGCATAACACCTTCATACTGAACAGTTCTTAAAGGAATGGAAAGACCTACGCATTGCCCATGGCCTGGCTGTTATGAAACTCATTGAGCAGACTTAAAAAATCAGATTGAGGAAAGAATGAAACTTCTTGAGCCGCATAAGGATAAACCTGAATTTGGCAGGCATAATGAACTCCTGAAAAAGGAAATTGACAAAGTCCAGAAAAATCTTCGACTGACCCAACATTCCAATTTCAAAGTGACTTGGACAATTGGGCACATGGGGAGATTTTTGATTTAACTGCCAATTGGGGCCATAGCGGCTCAAGACGGCGTGGTATCGATCACATTCCTTATCCAAAGGGGCTTTAACTTCATCAGAGAGTAATGATGATTTTCGATCTGTGTGTTTTTTAGAGGTGGAAATTCCCCATCTATACGAAATACCCCCAATACGCAGAGTTATGAAACCACCTGTAATGGGCAAGGGATTAAACAATCGAAACGGAAAAGGCGGAGGAGGAGGAAAACAAATCATAAAAGAATCAAACAAAACAATTACAAGGAGTCAAAAACACAAGTAGATATTGGAAGGGGAGGAGTGAGATCTCCAAATGGTGACATGGACACCATGGCAATTATGAACCTCTCTGATTTCAATTTACAAGATAGACATATAAGACTGCTCTGTCGTGGTTTGTCCTTTTCACCATCTAATTGGATGAACTATTTTTAGGTTTTTAAGGACATCAACCTTTTTCTTAGGAAAAACTGTGGGTATAGGATTGGGCATATGGGATTGTTTATTATAATTTTGTATTTATTTATTAATTTTTATGGTTGAACTAGATGGACTTGTGTCTTTTATCAACCTGACTAACTATGTAACTATGTATACTACAGACTTGCCCTTTCAGGTATATCTAGTGCTCTTAGTGACCAGGGATTGCCCCAGGATGTTAGGGAACAGAACATCAGGCCATAGATGACCTTGTCTCTTTGATGGGAGATTCCTCTGCAGACTCAAACGATGAGATTCATGTACAGGATCCACAGAAGAGACAGGCTTATTTCAATATTAGATCTACTAAGATGCCGCAATTTGGAAACAACCGGTGGATTGAGATTTTCCTTGATTTGGTTCAGGAGGATCCTAATAGGATCAACTGGGATAACATTTTCAATGATAACCTCCTACCAGATGAATGCTTGGCACTTAAGGAATGAAGTGAGGCCCCTAATTTAATTATAAAGTCTAGTGACAAAGGCGGAAATGTGGTTCTCCTCTCTGAGCAGGATTACGAACAAGAAATTATGAGACAATTGGGTGATCAATCGACTTATCTCAACCTTATGTTCAACCCCTTTCCAGGGATAGTTAGCTCCTTTAAAATTCAAACTTCAATTGGCCTTTGAAGCACAATTACTCACTAGGAAGGATTCCTTACAGTAAAGGATTTCAATACACCTACTATATATGTGATCCCAAAGGTCCATAAAAGTCTAACTAGACTTCCCGGAAGAGCAATAATTTTGGCCATTGGAGGCCCACTTGAACGGATTGGCCAATTCTTGATTGCTCTGATCTGGGGGAGGATTAAGGAGTTGCCATCCTTCGTTTAGGACACCAGTGATGTCCTCTCAAGGATAGCCGGGGTGGAGGTGCAGGAGGGGGCAATACTAGTTGGTATTGATGTTGAGTCCCTCTACACCTCCCTCCCTCAACAATGTGGATTGACTGCGGTAGCTCATATCCTGGAGGAAAAATACCCTACGATGGGTTCACAAATGAATTAATTTTAGAACTGCTTTATTTCGCCCCCCCCCCCCATAATAGTTTCCAGTTTTTGGAATAAATTATCAGCAAATTAGGGGGAATTCCATGGGGGCACCTTAGACACCTGCGTATGCCAGCCTCCTTCTTGGATGGTGGGAGGAGAGCGATGTATATTGTTCGTCGACGTATCTTCGCCATGTATGTCTCTGGCTACGATACATTGACGATGTTCTGGTTATTTAGTTTGAGACTATAGAAGAGTTGCATCAATTAATTTCTGAATTGAACATCAATGAAAGGAATATTAGACTTACCTACACCTCTAATACACAAAAATTATCCTTCTTAGATTTGTCCATATCTATCTGCATTGGCAGACTTAAGACAAGAACGTTTCGAAAGAAGACATCGGCTAACACACTACTTCTGGCCTCTAGCCATCACCCTCCAACTCTTATTAAGGGAATTCCCATAGGCCAGTTCCTCCATATTCATAGGAACTGTTCAGATGAAGTAGGTTATCAATCTGAAACTGAGGACCTATATCGGAGGTTTGGAAATAGAGGTTGCTCACATAAAATTATGAGACTGGCATAGAAAAGAGAATCGTCATCTAAGCGGGAAGATCTTATTAAACCACAGGCTGCTGTATCCCCTTTAACTCATTTATCTCCGGTCCGCATTATCACTTAATATGGATCCCAATGGAATGAGGTTCGGTCTGTTTTGGCCAAGTACTGGCATATTTTAAATAGATCAAATGATCTGTCCCAATTTGTAGGGCCTCGACCATTGCTTGCGTCAAGAAGAGCTAGAAATCTCAGAGATAATCTGGTTCATTCAGAGTTTGTACGCACCCCAACAAGTAATTGGCTATAAGAACTGTCCCAGCCAATGGGCATGTTCCCTTGTGGACATTGCCACTTGCCACATCTTCCAATTTGTGGAACGTATGGATAACTTCAACGATGTGGATGGGCAAAGGGTCTATTCCATTAAACATTTTATTAATTGCAGTACTTCAAGGGTTTTATATATCCTTGAATGTCCCTGCAAAAAGCTCTATGTTGGAAAGACGAAGCGCCAGTTGTGCATCCGCATCGGTGAACATCTGGGCAGCATCAGGAATCCAAAGAGCCATGATAATCCTAAACATACCCCAATAGCCCAACATTTTGAAAAATTCACAACTCCTCTGCTGAAGGTCTTAGAATTAAGGGCTTTTTTGCACTCACTCTGTCCAAAAGGAAAAAGAGTGGATATTCTGTTTAAAAATGATGATTCAAAGGGGGCTCAACACCGAGCTCAGTTACAGGTATTTCTGGATCCTGAAGCCCTGTACACACGATCGGTTTTACCGATGAAAACAGTCCGATGGACTTTTTTCATCGGACAAACCAATCGTGTATGGGACCCATCGGTCTTTTTTCCATCGGTTTTAAAAAATAGAACATGTTTTAAATTTTTCCGATGGATCAAAAACCGATAGCAAATTCCGATCGTCTATGGGCAAGTCCATCGGATAAAAAACCCACGCATGCTCAGAATGAAGTCGACGCATGCTCAGAAGCATTGAACTTCATTTTTCTTGGCTCATCAGAGTGTTTTACGTCACCGCGTTTGGAACGGTCGGTTTTTTGACTGATGGTGTGTAGGCAAGACTGATGGAAGTCAGCTTCATCGGATTTCCGATGGACAAAACCATCGGATTAGAATCCATAGGATATCCGATCGTGTGTACGAGGCTTTAGTCGTGTTAATAGCAACAAAAAATGTTTATTGATTGTTTAATTTCATCTATGATTGGTATTCTTCCAATATCCTCTATTTATAAATCCAATTCAAAAAACCTTATGGTTTTAGCTGTAATTTATAAATGCCTGGTTGACTGGCCTGCTGTGGTTGTCAATGCTTTTGGTTTTGAATACTTGGATGTATTATCTAAGAGGCTTTATTAATTAGAAAGAAAATACATGTGTATTTGAGCTCTGAACAATAGGATACCCAAATTTATGTGACACACAATTTATTCCTTCCTTATTGATTTACTCATGATGTGGTCCTTTAAGACTGTGGTAAGTTATCGGGAGAAATTTCAAGAGAGGAGGTACCTTTGTACCTGTTCTAAGCTCCGGAAATGGACTTCCATAGTGTCCTGACGAAGCTCACGTGATGTGAGCGAAATGCATTGACATCACCAAGTCATGTGATCCGGCTTCTTTCTCCTCTCATACAGCTCGTACCATCAGCCATCCCATCCTGCTCTACACAACTCGAATAGACTGCACAGAGACTATGAGGACTTCCGATGTGATGTCAGTAATACATCGATACTGACACCTGCAGCAATCCTGGAGGTCCCTGTGAGGGGAATTTGAATAGTGGACTGTCATCACTGTGAACCAGCTGTCAGGGAGGACAGATTATTATGTGCTGACTGACAGTACCTTGAGCCCAGAGGAGGAGGGGGAGATGCATCAGTGCTGTACTGCCTAGAGAGGGGGGTAGTGCTGGTTGTTTGCCACCCCCCAGAAGAAAGGCCCACCAGCCGCCACTGATTTAACCCCTTCCCTGCCATTACAATGTCATTACATAGTACAATGTCAGTGCATATTTTTAGCACTGATCACTGTAATAACTGGTTCCCAAAAAAGTTTAAAAATAGTCAGCTAGGTGTCCGATCTGTTCTCCGCAATTTCGCAGTCCCGCAAAAAATCACTGATCACCGCCATTACTAGTAAAAATATATACATTTTGTAGACGCTATAACTTTTGCACAAACCAATTAATATACACGTATTGTTTTGTTTTTTTTTAGCAAAAATATGTAGAAGAATACAGATTGGCCTAAATTTAAGAAGTAAGTAGATTTTTCTAACTTTTTTATTGGGTGTTTTATAGCAGAAAGTAAAATATATATATATATATATATATATATATATATATATATATATATATATATATTTCAAAATTGTCTGTCTTTTTTTGTTGATAGCGAAAAAAATAAAAACCGCAGAGGTGATCAAATACCACCAAAAGAAAGCTCTATTTGTGGGGGGAAAAAAAGGACAATTTTATTAGGGTACAGAGTCGCACGTAACGCAGTGCCGTATCGCAAAAATGGCCTGGTCAGGAAGGGGGTAAATCCTTCTGGGGCTGAAGTGGTTAAGGTAGGCCAACTTATGATCTGATCTGACCAAGAACGGAAAAGGAGTAGAGCTGTATGCATCCTTCACATTGGCATACAAAAATCCAAGGTCTTATTCTCTCTAGTTGGGCAGCTCACAAACTGTGTAAAGTTGGTCAGGGTTTTCTTCATGGTGACATGATTAAAGCGGTAGTAGAGGCAAAAAAAAAACCCTGCAAGGTAAAGGAATATTGTGCTAGTATGCACCCCATACTAGCACATTATGAAAGACTTAGAAACAAAGCCCTCCAGCGGCGCGCTATCACCACTGCACATACTTCCATCTTCACTCGGTCTTCTCCTCTCCTCAGCCACCTACTGAGCATTCCCCCAGGGATTGGCTGAGACCACATAAATATTGAGGCCAAAAGTCTGCCTCTTCCAGCCCACTACATTATAGACTCCACTAGAAGGTAGGGAGAAGTAGTCGAGCCTGCAGCCAGCGAGACCCAGAGCAGCCAAAAATATTTACACATCGCTACATTGTTTACAAAGGAGTCAACAAAACTGGATTTACCTGACCCTCTCTTGCAACTTACACTAGAAGGGTATGTGTGTGAGCCGCTCAGGCTGTATGTAAATGAAATCCTGTGCCCACCGCTGTAAGTGTTAGCTGAGAAGGGAGCTCGTCCATGCTCCAGGCAATGGTAGAGAGTGGCTAGGTGTCATAGCAGCTGCACATCAAGTCAAGACCTGCTGTATGACAGTGAATGGCAGTCTCGGCCTTTACCCCCATGGCCATTAATTTAATTAAAAATCTTGCCATAAGATTATATATACATTTACCATATTTGTGCACAATATTTACCTGTAAATTGTGTACACATGCAAAACCCTGAGACTGCTGTCAGCAGCCCCAGCAGATTCAGAGCTATCACTTAAGTAACAGTAATAGTATTACCCTTCACACCTCCTCCAGCTGTTACATGAAAGGTTATATAGGGTTGTGAAGGGTGAGGCGAGGAGCTGGGCCAGCACAGGCAGTAATTGCACACTCCCAGATGAGGAGAGAGCTATGACGTGCAAGGAGAGACAGGGAATATACTCCTTTGACATAGTCAGATTTTCCAGCAAGTTCAGAGGAACACCAATTATGGTATGTAAAAACACTGCAAATAAGAATTAAAAATATTTACTATTTATATGCTTTCACCTTAAATTTTGTAAGCTGGTGAAAGGGCTTGTTTGGTGGTTAAAGCAGATGTAAAGGCCATAGAACTTATTTATGTTTGCATAGCACATCATCTGCTCAACAGATACACATTGTAACGGGAGGACCCGTGGAACCCAGAATCTCTTGGAAAGTATGAGATACCCTTGTTTCAGCTCCCCATGCACCTCTTATGTCTAAATCACCCTATGTCCATTAGGGGCATAGGGTGACTGAGAAAATATATCTTGGACTACTTCACATGGGACAATAAAATTCATTAACAATATCTCTCAAGAAATATGAATATGTTATCCCCTGTGTGCTGTGAGGTCTATGCCCAGGAAGTATACCTCTTTTTATGGGCATTCCAGGAAGTTCAATTTAAGAGTCATTAGATCTCATTGTTGCTTGTGCTAATTGACCCTGCAATTGTGTGAAGGTGTATTTGTGATAATGTTGATTGTGTCTTCTGACACAGATGGCACAGAGTCATCAGCTGCTGTAAGGGATTAGTTAATTAGCTCATGTTAATTGGTCTGGTCACAGGTGTATTTTCAGAGTAATATGAGCAGGATATGTATGCACCTCCTCTTTTACGATATATAAGCCTTGTGAGGGGGCTAGCTCGGCAGCGGGTATGTGTGACCCCCGGGATGGGCTCCCCACCCAAAAACAGGCCCAGCAGACGGAGGTTGTGGTTTTCAAAATCAAAAAAAGGTGCGGTTTATTTTCTATTTACAGTGACAAAAACACAGCAAGGCAAAAAAACAAACACAAAATAAATCCTGGTCAACTTGACCTCTGACTAAACTTACAGGTTTCCTAACTAACGACTGGGATCAGCCTAGTGCTGTCCTAGTCCCTGGTTTTAAATGTCCAAGCAAAATATAGCCACACAGGCTTTCTCTCACCGCACAGGGGTTCACTCTCCCTAGACAGTCCACACAGGTCTGCTTCCAGGCATGAGCTAACATCTAATGAATCTGGGCTTTCTTATAGAGGCCTAAATGAGCTGACAAGGTTCAGCTGGACTCATCAACTCCCTGTCTGCACGACGCCCAGCCCTCTCCCTAGAGGTATGAGTCATCAATGAGCCCACTAGTCTCAGCTGGGCTTATACAACTCTCCACCTAGCTGTATAAATCGGTGTAAAGCCTGAATCTGGGCGAAATATATCTACCCCCCTGGATGCAACCAGGTGACTTTACCTTCCTGCTGTCACATACCCCCCCCTCTTGTTTTAACCTCGGGGTTGGAACACCAGCAATCAGGCATTCATGTACTCGAGACAAAGCATCCACATTCCCCATTTGAACGCCAGGGCGATGCTTTACTGTGAAGTTGAATTCCTGGAGGGCCAGGAACCACCTATTCACTCTTCTATTTGTTTCCTTGTTTTGAGCCATCCACTTTAACGGAGCGTGATCCGTAACCATGTCAAAGTGCCTACCTAGCAGGTAGTACCGAAGGGAATCTAGAGCCCACTTCACCGCTAAACACTCCTTTTCAACGGTGGCGTAATTTACCTCATGGGACTTCAACTTCCTGCTGAGGTAAATGACTGGGTGCTCTTCCCCGTTCCAGACCTGGGACAATACTGCTCCTAACCCCACATCTGACGCATCACTTTGTACGACAAAGTCTTTAGAGAAGTCGGGTGAGTACAACACTGGCTGGCTACATAAGGCTTGTTTCAAGAATTGGAATGCTGCCTCAGCCTCGGGGGTCCATTTAATCATGACCGACCCTTTCCCCTTCGTCAGGTTGGTTAGGGGCACAGCCTTAGAAGCAAAGTGGGGAATGAATCGCCGATAATACCCAGCGATTCCCAGAAAGGCTCGTACCTGCTTCTTGCTGTTGGGACGTGGCCAACTCTGGATGGCCTCGACTTTGTTGAGTTGGGGTTTTATTACTCCCCTCCCAATGGTGTACCCAAGATATTTGGCCTCCTCCTGCCCAATGGTACACTTCTTGGGGTTAGCCGTAAACCCTGCTTCCCGAACAGAGTCCAGGACTGCTTGCACTTTTGGCAGATGTGAGGCCCAATCTGTGCTATGGACAATTACGTCATCCAGGTAAGCCGCAGCATACTTCCGATGGGGCCTCAGCATCTGGTCCATTTTCCGCTGGAATGTGGCCGGCGCATTCTGTAACCCGAACGGCATTCTTTTATATTGGAACGCCCCGTCTGGGGTTACAAATGCGGTTTTCTCTTTGGCTGACTTGGCCAGGGGGATTTGCCAATACCCTTTTGTGAGGTCAAGAGTCGTCATGTATCGGGCTGTTCCCAGCCGGTCGATCAACTCATCTATACGTGGCATGGGGTAGGTGTCAAATTTTGTAACTTTGTTCAACTGACGAAAATCGTTACAAAATCGCCAGCTCCCATCCGGTTTAGGCACCAACACAATGGGACTAGACCAATCACTTTGGGACTCCTCTATCACCCCTAAGTTCAGCATTTTCTGTACTTCCTCCCGTATTGCCTCCCGTCGGGCCTCTGGGATCCGATAGGGTTTTAACTTCACCCTTTCACCGGGCGGGGTAATAATGTCATGCTCTACCCCAGATGTTTGTCCCGGCAGCTCAGAGAATACCTCCTTGTTGCGAAGCACAAACTCCTTAACCTCCTGTTGTTGGGGTTGTGACAAGGTGGCTGCGATTCCAACCTCAGGAATCACGCAACCAGTTTGAGCTGGTGACCAAGTGTCTGCGACTAGGGACTCTCTATCCCTCCAGGCTTTCAACAGATTAACGTGATAGATCTGTTCGGGCTTTCGCCTTCCTGGTTGTCTGACCTTGTAATTCACTTCGCTCACTTTTTCCATTATCTCGTAGGGGCCTTGCCATTTGGCAAGGAATTTACTTTCAACCGTAGGGACAAGTACCAATATCCTATCCCCCGGGGAAAAGGTACGGGTCTTGGCTCCACGGTTGTACACTCTCTGCTGTGCCAACTGCGCTTGGGCCAAATGTTCCTTCACGATGGGCATTACCTGTGCAATTCGATCTTGCATCAGGGCGACATGCTCAATCACACTCCTGTGGGGAGAACTCTCACTTTCCCAAGTTTCCTTGGCAATATCCAACAGCCCTCTTGGGTGTCTCCCATACAGTAACTCAAAGGGGGAGAATCCCGTAGAGGATTGGGGCACCTCCCTAATAGCAAACATCAAATAAGGAAGTAGACAGTCCCAATCCTTTCCATCCCTATCCACCACTTTCTTCAACATTTGTTTTAGGGTTTTGTTGAATCTTTCAACCAGCCCATCGGTTTGGGGGTGATACACAGATGTACGTAATTGCGTCACTTTGAACAATTTACACAGCTCCTTCATAACCCGGGACATAAAGGGTGTACCTTGGTCCGTAAGCAGTTCTTTACAAATACCCACCCGGCTAAAAACAAGAGATAGCTCTTTGGCTATGGTTTTGGCCGAGGTATTTCTGAGAGGGATCGCTTCTGGATAACGGGTGGCATAGTCCATTATAACCAATATGTACTGGTGCCCCCTAGCGGACTTGATTATAGGACCTACCAAATCCATTGCGATTCTCTCAAACGGGACCTCAATGATGGGTAGAGGGACCAGCGGGCTACGGAAGTGTGGCATCGGGGCCGACCTCTGACACACAGGGCAGGAGGAACAATAATTTTCTATGTCCTTCATCACCCCAGGCCAATAGAATCTCTGTAATACCCTCTCTCGGGTTTTCTCTGTCCCCAGATGACCTCCAAGAATGTGCCCATGGGCCAACTCCAACACCAACTTCCTGTAAGGTTTGGGCACCACCAGCTGCTCAACGGTTTCTTCTGCCCTTTTTGCCACCCGATACAGTAGGTCCTTCTCTACGCTGAAGTATGGGTAAGTGCAGGTATTATCTGGGTTCACTAACTCGCCATCTATTTTCACTACGTTTTCCCGTGCCTTTATTAGGGCGGGGTCTTTCAACTGTTCTGTGGCAAAGTTTTCCCTGTGAACCTCAAGATCAGAAAACTCCACAGACGGTAGGTTTTCGTCTGAGGAGGTGGGCTCCTCTCCAGTTTCTTGAGTCTCCCCTGCCAATACTGACAAGGGAAATTCGGGAGAGTCCTCACCACTCTGAGGAGTTCTGGCTATCATATTCCTGGTACATAGGGGCACCAGTGGGGGGCTCATGATCATCCCACAGTTCCCAGAACTTCGGAAAATCCCTTCCCACAATGGCGTCATGCGGTAACTGAGACACTAAGCCCACTGGATGAGAAAGGGTACCTTTGGGGGTCTCGAAACACACTGTAGTCACTGGATACTCTCGGGTGTCCCCATGCACACAAATAACGGCTACCTTGCTATTCCCAGAGACCTCTGTTTTAACTAACTCAGCCTTTATCAGGGTCACAAGGCTACCTGAATCCAGCAATACCACAACATTTCTACCATTAATACACATTTTGCATAAATGTTTCTCAGTTCCCCGAATGGCAGTGCATGCGACTGTCGCACACAGCGACTGACGTCTGCCCGTCAGAAAGTCACACTGCATGGGTTCCTCCAAAACCGGGCAATTTGCTGCAATATGTCCCGCTTGCCGGCAGCGGTAGCAAATGATCCTTCTTGCCGCCTCTTGAGCCGCTGATTTCCCAGGCTGTTCTCGCCAAACTTGGGGTAGAGCTCCCACCCTCTCACTCTCTCCACCCTTACCCCTTGGAATCATCTTATCCGCCCCTGGGGATGGTCTGGTCTTAGGGTGGAAAGTCCGAGTGTCTCTGGAAGAGGCCGTCAGGTTCTCTGTAGCCAAGTATTTCTCCACACGATCCACAAGACCATCGGCCGTCTCTGGGTCTCCATGGCTTACCCACTTTTGGATGGCAGTAGGAAGAGCTCTCAAAAACCGATCCATTACAACACGTTCCACAATCTTTGGTGCGGACAAAGTCTCTGGCTGTAGCCACTTTCTGCTCAGGTGAATGAGATCATACATTTGAGACCTGGGGGGTTTTCCAAGCTGGAAAGTCCAGTTATGCACACGCTGAGCCCGGACAGCCAGGGTGACACCCAGCCTTGCCAATATTTCAGCTTTTAGCATCACATAGTCTTTTGCTTGGTCAGGCTCTAGGTCATAGTAAGCTTTCTGCGATTCACCCGTTAACAGAGGAGCCACCAGTCCAGCCCACTGCTCCTCAGGCCACTTTTCTCTTTCAGCGGTCCTTTCAAATGTGGTCAAAAATACCTCTGGATCATCCTCTCCAGTCATTTTTGTCAATAAACGACTCACCCCAAAGGACGCGGTATTAGTGGGACGGCTTTCCTCACCGGTCTGCGGACGTTGCTGCATTACTGCTTCCATCTGTTGTTGTAGTCTCTGCTCTTGCTTCTGCAACAGGTCTATGAAGCGGGCCTCAGATTGCTGTTGGGCTTGTTGCTGAGCCTCCAGACTCTGTTGTAAAGTTGCAAGGCTCTGTTGATGAGCTTGCTGCTGGGCTGCAAGGCTCCTTTGCAAACCTGCATTTGTCTGCTGTTGATTGGCATTTGCTAGAGCCAGCTGTTTCAGTATCTCCTCCATGCTGGCTTAAAAAAAAACTGCCCGCATTCTCCACCAACTGTGAGGGGGCTAGCTCGGCAGCGGGTATGTGTGACCCCCGGGATGGGCTCCCCACCCAAAAACAGGCCCAGCAGACGGAGGTTGTGGTTTTCAAAATCAAAAAAAGGTGCGGTTTATTTTCTATTTACAGTGACAAAAACACAGCAAGGCAAAAAAAACAAACACAAAATAAATCCTGGTCAACTTGACCTCTGACTAAACTTACAGGTTTCCTAACTAACGACTGGGATCAGCCTAGTGCTGTCCTAGTCCCTGGTTTTAAATGTCCAAGCAAAATATAGCCACACAGGCTTTCTCTCACCGCACAGGGGTTCACTCTCCCTAGACAGTCCACACAGGTCTGCTTCCAGGCATGAGCTAACATCTAATGAATCTGGGCTTTCTTATAGAGGCCTAAATGAGCTGACAAGGTTCAGCTGGACTCATCAACTCCCTGTCTGCACGACGCCCAGCCCTCTCCCTAGAGGTATGAGTCATCAATGAGCCCACTAGTCTCAGCTGGGCTTATACAACTCTCCACCTAGCTGTATAAATCGGCGTAAAGCCTGAATCTGGGCGAAATATATCTACCCCCCTGGATGCAACCAGGTGACTTTACCTTCCTGCTGTCACAGCCTGTAGTCTTTCAATAAAGATGGTCAGTCCTGCTTGAACCTCAAGACAGAGCTTTGTCTGGTATTTCGGGGAGAATTATTCTTATGGGTCTTGTTCGCCTGACTGAAGTGTCGGTAGCTGCCTTGGTGTTCGGAAAGGGAATGTCCTAAACGCCTTTAACCCCTCTCATACTCGGGGTGCCGTTACATTGTTGGCAAGCAGCGGAATGTTTCCCACAGCCAGAAGGACAGCTACAAGAGGACCCAGGACAATGGAAGCACAGTATGAATGGCTAAAGCTCTCTACCCTCAAGGACTTGCTGGAGAACCGGGGCTGACCGGCCAACAACCAAAAGAAGAGGGACATTATCGCAGAACTAGTCGAAATGGATAGAGCCGAAAGACCCAACATAACCGAAAGGCCAAGCGTAACAGACAGGACACCCGAAAAGGCAAGTTTTGATCTGGCTGTAAAAATAAGACTGGCACAGTATGGTCCTAACCCTCCAGCGGAGATTATAGACCTAGTTATAGTGGCTGTGGACGCAACTTGGCTACAGAAAAAAGGTGCTGTAGCAGCAGAAGTCACAGCAGCACCAACTGAAAGGAGAGGAGAGGTACAGATACCAGCCGCCATGGAAGAGGAATTCAGAAGGAGTTTGCAAGAGATGCAGATACAGCATAGAGGACCAGTATCAGAGGAGGTCCTGCTGGGATGGTCTGATTCAATCCGCTGCAAACTTTGGAAGAATAAAGCGCTAGCTCTCGAGCAGCAACACCAGGGAAAAGTTCTCCCCTCCATCCATGTAAGGTACTGGTCGCAGTATGAAGTATGAAGTACGAATGCTGTTATTGAGGGAACAACTGAAGCAGGAGTGGACAGCTGAGTTAAGCAGGCTGATCCGGGCAGAGATGCGGTTGGACGAGAGCTACAAAGCCCTCCGGTGGTATGTAGCCCAAGAGTGCCTGTGGTCAGTGGATGACAGCCCCACGGAAGGCTTTGACTATGATGGCCTGGGATTGTTGTATTGGAGGCTGTCCAGGGACCCTGACTTTGGGAGTAATCGGGAGTGGCGTTTGGAGAAAATAATGGAGCGCAGAGAGCGAAGACTGAATGTCTCGGAAGGGCACTGGGCAGAAGAATATTTGGAGTTTCTGGCCGTTCAGGAATGGGAGCTGGATATCACCTACAGACAGCTGTTAAACTCTGCTCAGCAGCAGGGTGGGGCTCCCTTTGCCTGGGACTATCAGGAAATACCAGTTGACAACACTGAAATCCTGGCTGAAGAATTGGCAGTGGAAAATCTGGAGATTGCTATCCCTAAAGCCGAAGCAGATGATGTGGAATCTCCAGCAGAAGTGCTGGCAACAGGGCAGAGTGCTACCAAACTCTACCCAGCAATGGCAACAACTGTGGAGTTCCCGGGAGCTGGGGCAGTTGGCTCATCTCCCCAGCCACAGATTACAGAATGTATGGACTTAATGGACTGTTCAGAGCATGTTATAGATTATGCATCGCTTGCTCAAGTACTGGCAGCAGGACAGAGTACTGCAGCCCCTGCTCTACACCCGTGGCAGTTTTGGAGGCCCGAGGTGAGAAGGTGATGATTCCTCTTTCCCAGCGGATTTCAGAGATATGGTGTGGGGTTTCCAGCAGAAGTGCTGGCAACAGGGCAGAGTTCTACCAACCTCTGCCCAGCACCGGAAACAACTGTGGCAGTTGGCCCCTCTCTCCAGCGACAAGCTGAGGTAGTAAAGCATTTACTCTCAGCTGAATCACTGGCAGCAGGACAGAATTCTACTGGCCTCTGCACACAACTGCAGCTTGAGCTGATATCGGGGGATGGGAGTGCGGTTTCCACCCACAGCAACTGAGCAAAAGAGCTGGCAACAGAGCAGAGTGCTGCTGGCCTCTGCCCTCAACTAACAGAAGAGGGAGCTCCTGTGGTAGTGGATGGGACTTCGGTCTTCACTGACACAACCCCAAAAAATGGTGCGACACTGAGACAGGAGGATGTCAGCCTTGCTTTGCAAGCGCTAGGGGATTTTCACCTACCAAAAGTGGATGGGACTTCAGTCTCCACTTGTATACTCCAGAGATGCTGGGCAGTTGGCCCAGATCCCCAACAGCATGACGGACTGAGCCCAGTCATCCTGTCTTCTCTCCAGCGGCTGAAAGGACTCCAGGGAGAAGGGCCAGTCCAGGCCTCTCCCTAGCGGCGGGTTTGTTCTCTGAGAGGCAGAGGTTGGCTGGGTGAGTAATGCTCTGTTTGGAGCAATTTGTTTGGGGTACTGTGTGGATACTGGCATTGGGGGAATGGAACTATGAACTTCGGAGTCCACCCGTCTGGGGTCTCCTCCTGTGTTAGTCTCCTGCCGAAAGGGGAGAGATGTAACAAGTGGGCCCGTGGAACCCAGAATCTCTTGGAAAGTATGAGATACCCTTGCTTCAGCTCCCAATGCACCTCTTATGTCTAAATCACCCTATGTCCATTAGGGGCATAGGGTGACTGAGAAAATATATCTTGGACTACTTCAAATGGGACAGTAATATTCATTAACAATATCTCTCAAGAAATATGAAGATGTTATCCCCTGTGTGCTGTGAAATCTATGCCCAGGAAGTATACCTGTATACCTGTATATGTATATACCTATATGGGCATTCCAGGAAGTTCAATTTAAGAGTCATTAGATCTCATTGTTGCTTGTGCTAATTGACCCTGCAATTGTGTGAAGGTGTATTTGTGATAATGTTGATTATGTCTTCTGACACAGACGGCAAGTCCAGCCTAAAGGTCATGTCTCTGAGTCATCAGCTGCTGTAAGGGATTAGTTAATTAGCTTATGTTAATTTAGGTCTGGTCACAGGTGTCTTTTCAGGGTAATATGAGCAGGATATGTATGCACCTCCTCTTTTACGGTATATAAGCCTGTAGTCTTTCAATAAAGATTGTGATTCCTGCTTTAACCTCATACAGAGCGTCGTCTCATATTTGGGGGAGAATTATTCGTATGGGGTCTTATTCGGCTGGTTGGAGTGTCTGATAGCTGCCTTGTGTTCGGGAATGGAATATCCTAAACGACATTAACCCCTTTCATACACGGGGTGTCGTTACACACATAAATCTTAAAAACTGGCCCTGCACCCCTCCCTTCCTGCCGCAGCAGACCCAATAGCAGCTAGCAGAAAGCAAAAACTCCTGCGCATGAGTGAAACACCAGACAGTCTGTATATCACAATGGTATATGTCACTGGCCTTGCTGCCCTCGGGGATAGGGGTATCCTAACGAAAAACGACTAAGAAGAAAGAAGGGCGCACCAGCCTAGTGTATTATCCTTAGGTGGAGTTTATTAAAAGTGAATAAAAGAATACTACTTACAGTACAAACATACATGGATAATTTGCAATGAACAATGAATTGTTCATTGCAAATTATCCACGTATGTTTGTAAGTAGTATTTTTTTATTCACTTTTAATAAACTCCACCTAAGGATAATGCATTAGGCTGGTGCGCCCTTTTTTCTGTGCCAATAACAGCTAGGAAGGAGACAGACACTTCATAATGACAGCTTGTCTTATTTATCTCTGAGCACTTTCTCAAGACAAGCAGCAGCAAAAGAGGAATGCAGAGGCTGACATGTCCTCACTCTATCCAGGGCTGGACTGGGACAAAAATTTGGCCCTGGACTTCACCCAGACCGGCCCACTTTAATTTTGAAAACATGCACAAAAACAGTATATAAAACTATATGCAACTGCGCGATATGGATAAATATTGAGTTTGGGATGGATCTGAGGGAAGCGGCGTAGCCTTTGTATGGGGTATCAGAGCGGCCCGGGGGAAAATTGCCACGTTGCCCCCGGTAGGGTAATCACATTTCCAGACTGCCAATCAGGGACAATTTTGCCAAGGACCAGGGGGATAATGTAGTATCAGGGTTGACGGAGAATTCAGCGGTAGGGGTGATTTGTCGGGTGAATGGCTGGTGCTAGCACTGAAAACATCCCTACACCATACTTAATATGGTTTCAGGATGATCAAATCACATTATTTCTATTACTACATTGTAATATATAATGAAATAGTTCAACTCACCAGAATGCAGAATCAGTGGGAACCCTGAGATTGTCACTTTCCACCAGATGCAGCTTGTCACCATTGCCTGCAACCAGATGCAGCATGTCATTTGCCACCGCCGCCTGCCACCAGATGCAGCGTGTCACTTGCCACCATCGCTTGCCACCAGATGCAGTGTGTCACTTGCCACCGTTGCTTGCCACCAGATGCAGTGTGTCACTTGCCACCGTTGCTTGCCACCAGATGCAGTGTGTCACTTGCCACCATTGCTTGCCACCAGATGCAGTGTGTCACATGCCACCGTCACCTGCCACCAGATGCAGTGTGTCACATGCCACCGTCCCCTGCCACCAGATGCAGCATGTCACTTGCCACCAGATGCAGTGTGTCACCTGCTACAATCGCTTGCCACCAGATGCAGTGTGTCACATGCCACCGTCACCTGCCACCAGATGCAGCGTGTCACTTGCCACCATTGCTTGCAACCAGATGCAGCGTGTCACTTGCCACCATCGCTTGCAACCAGATGCAGTGTGTCACTTGCCATCCGTCGCTTGCCACCAGATGCAGTGTGTCACTTACCACCGTCGCTTGCCACCAGATGCAGCGCCTACTGCCATAGAGAGGGCAGGGAGAGAGGGGGCAAGGAGAGAGGGGGCAGGGAGAGGGGAAAGGGAGAGAGAGAGGGGACAGGGAGAGAGAGTGAGAAGGGAGGGAGAGAGAGGGAGGGAGAGGTAAGGGAGAGAGGGGAGAGAGACACAGAGAGAGGGAGAGGGGGAGAGAGAAATGGAGGGGGAGCGAGAAAGGGAGGGGGAGAGAGAAGGGGGACAGGGAGAGAGAGAGAGGGGAGGGGGGCAAAGAGAGGGGTGACAGGGAGGGGGGCTGAGAGAGGGGTCCGGGTCTGGTCAGTGACAGTGCTCAACTCACTCACTTGAATGGTCTGGGGGGGGCTTTAATGTGGCTGTCGGCTGCTTTTTTAATCTTCCTGCTGCCTCTTGCTCTTCATAGATGCAACGCATGGGCAGGGAGAGAGGGCGGGAGAAGCAGTGTGTGTCCCAAGCTGGCTTAGGCATGCTGAATGAAGCAGTGTGCGGATCCAATCTTCAAGGGCAGCTGCACCGAGCTGGCTGTCACCCACTGCCCACACACTGACAACAGGAGGGCAGCGGCCGTCAGAGGACTTCTGTGCCAACCCACCTGCATGACCTTTCAGACATCTATCACAGCGGCAGAGCCAAAGGAAGTGCTCCAAAAGCCTGTCAACTCTGGTGGGGGGGGGGGGGGCGGCAACAATACTGAAGCACCCAGCAAGCTCCCACCATCCTGGCCCAGTCCACCCCTGAATCGCCGCCTCTGTCCCATGGTAGGGCCGGCCCTGGGCAGTACAGCAGTTCTCAAAATAATGACTGCGCGGGCCATGCATCCATTATTTTGACAGGCTGCCTGTCACTTAAACCGGCCCACTGAGCCATCGGCCCACCGGGAAACTCCTGGTAGTCCCGATGGCCAGTACATGCCTGCCTCTATCTGAATTCCACTTCCCACAACTTGTCTCAGGAAAGTGCTCAGAGCCTAGACAAGCTGCTGTTGTGAAGAACCTGTTTTTTTTTCCTAGCTGTTATTGGACCCGCCATGGCAGGAAAGGGTGGAGTGCCGTTCTGGACCGCATGGCTAGGGTTAGGAAGCACCTAACAACCTTGTACAATGTACTACACTGTATTGTCAAAAGTTTTGTAAAGCCTGTCTTTACATGCACATGAACTTTAATGGCCTCCCAGTCTTAGTCCGTGGAGTTCAATATTGAGTTGGCCCACCCTTTGCAGCTATAACAGCTTCAACTCTTCTGGGAAGGCTGTCCACAAGGTTTAGGAGTGTGTCTATGGGAATGTTTGACCCATCTTCCAGAAGCGCATTTGTGAGGTCAGGCACTGATGTTGGCTCGCAGTCTCCGCTCAGTCATCCCAAAGGTGTTCTATCGGGTTGAGGTCAGGACTCACTCATCCATGTCTTTAAGGACCTTGCTTTGTGCACTGATTTGCAGTCATGTTGGAACAGGAAGGGGCCATCCCCAAACTGTTCCCACAAAGTTGAGAACATGAAATTGTCCAAAATGTCATGGCATGCTGGTACCTTCACTGAAGTGCCCTTCACTGGAACTAAGGGGCCAAGCCCAACCCTTGAAAAACAACCCCACACCATAATCCCCCCTCCACCAAATGATTTGGACCAGTGCACAAAGCAAGGTCAATAAAGACATGGATTAGCAAGTTTGGGGTGGAGGAATTCGACTGGCCTGCACAGAGTCTTGACCTCAACCTGATAGAACTTATTTCAGATGAATTAGAGCGGAGACTGTGAGCCAGGCCTTCTCGTCCAACATCAGTGTCTGGGATTTTTTTAACCAAAAACATGTAGCAGAATACATATTGGCCTAAACTGATGAAGAAATTAGAATTTTACATTTTTTAATTGGATATGTTCTATAGCAGAAAGTAAAAAAATTTTTTTTTTTCAAAATTGTCGATCTTCCTTTGTTTATAGCGCAAAAAAAAAAACGCAGTGGTGATCAAATACCACCAAAAGAAAGCACTATTTGTGGGGAAAAAAGGGACATCAATTTTATTTGGGTACAGCGTTGCACGACCGGGCAATTGTAAAAGTAGCGCAGTGCCATATTGCAAAAAATGGCCTGGTCAGGAAGGGGGTAAAAAAAGTCTCCTACAGTGATATAGCCATTGGATGAATTTGAATTGATGCCAAACAATCCATTCTTCTATTTACAACTGAGAAAGTTTTAATGAAAATGTATTTTTAAAAATAGAACATTTCTAAGCACAAGTGATTTGACGGACTGACCTCTGCGCTCAGTGCTGTACCTTAAAATATAGGGACCCCAAGCAGTGTTGAGAATGTCAGGCCATGTCAACTATGCTGCGTCTGAAAAACCTAATAGTTATCTGGATCTGCTTCTCAGTCCATTTTCTATTTTGTACATTTCTAATGTGAATTTCCTCTATGCACTTTATCACCAAAAATACAACCTAAAAATCTCTGAAAATCTATTACCGGCCAAGCCACTGTGATAAATTGCCACCTTACTAGACTGCATTTAATGGCAGAGGAAAGCCTTAATAGCTATTGCGTCTGTAGAAGACCGGCTTGTACAGGCTGTACCTGGACAGGCAGGGGTTACATCAGGATCTTGCAGCACAAAGTTACACTTGATTCCTAAGGGCAATGAGCATGGTGGATATGTCACTCTGTCCTTGGCTAACACACATTGCTTTGTGCGCCCGTTTCCTCCTCTCTGATAGCATGTCGCATGGCTTTGTGGAGGCCGTTATTCGACTTTGTGCTTTCTTTTCACCGCCATGTGCAAGACTCATCGCACAAATACAAAGAAGAAAAAAATGATTAAAGAGGCTCCCTAACTGCTAACTAGCGCTGTTAGTCTTGACAAAATACCCAGCAGTTTTTCAGTTGATGAAATGAGTGCGGTGGCTTACCACGTGTACCTTATTGTGACTTGTCAAAATTAGCTGTGAACCTGCTGTGTGATATACTTGATTGCCGCTGGCAATACTGTACAATCATTTCAAGGGACAATATGTTTCCTGAGCCAACGGGTGCAAGCTTGTTAAGTAAAATATTGTTTCCGCAAATTAATTTAAAAATGAAAACATGTAGGAGTTAAGAATATGTGATTTTTTTTTTTCCCATTTTACAGGTAATCATGAAGTAAATTTGAGCCAAATTACGAAAATGTTATGTAGCGATACCCCCGAAGGAGCTGCTGGATTAATTTTGGGTCCTGCCGTTACCCCACACTTCACCGTCCCAGAACTTAAGAGTCTATGTTAATAGTTTTGAAAAGGTGATTGCCAGTCACTTCAGACTTTTTCTCAATTGCTTTATTACACAACTTCAGGTAGGGTATAGAGGGTTGGGGGAAGTTCAGATACCTTGGTCCTGCAGATCACTAATGCAGTTCTTGAATCCAGATGACACAGCTCTCTGTCTCTGGTTCTTGCGACTACCGGATAGGCCTCTCTTACCGACCTAGCAGCCGGTATGAAGCACGGACAAAGTCTCTGCCACAGACTTGAGTGATAACGGACAAAGTCTCCGCCACAGACTTGAGTGATAACGGACAAAGTCTCCGCCACAGACTTGAGTGATAACGGACAAAGTCTCCGCCACAGACTTGAGTGATAACGGACAAAGTCTCCGCCACAGACTTGAGTGATAACGGACAAAGTCTCCGCCACAGACTTGAGTGATAACGGACAAAGTCTCCGCCACAGACTTGAGTGATAACGGACAAAGTCTCCGCCACAGACTTGAGTGATAACGGACAAAGTCTCCGCCACAGACTTGAGTGATAACGGACAAAGTCTCCGCCACAGACTTGAGTGATACCTGGAACTCCTGGATAATCCCCTGCCACACGATTGTTAGCCAGCAGTCAGTTAGTTAGGTCAGCTGCACAGTCAATGAACCTTTAAGCCACCCGGCAGTACTGTGAGGTAGGTTACCTGGGTGCATCCTCCAAGCGAGTCACCAGGCCCTTCCTGAGATACCAGCTATCAGCTCGATCCTCTGCAGCAAGGTCTTCCCCTGGAATACTCTCCGCTTGAGTGGCTTCTTCCCTCAGGACAGACAGCACAGGATCACCTTCAGTTAAGTAGGGCCCAGACAGGCTTCTGGGCCTACTTGCAGCAAACACAGCAGCATAGCCTCTGGCCTGGAGGGCCATGAGGCAAGACGAACCCTGGAGCACATGGCACTGCCCCCTAAATATCCTTCCCCCAGCATGCCCAGCTACAAAGAAGCTCCTGATTGGGCTGTTTTCTCGAGAAAGAATATCCAATACACTTCAGCTGGCTGTATTTCTCACACTGGCCTGTGACAACAGTGACACCTACTGGCAACAGTGGGAAATGTGCACAAACAGCCAAAGCTGGAACAGAAATCAACAAATTTACATAGATCACTCTGAGCTATTTACAGCTCAGATAACCCCTAAATTTACACATAGCGCCTACTCAAAAGTAGCAGGGCGCTACAGTTATATGATATAATTTTCAATATTTTTTAACAACTTGCTTACTGGGCACTTTTACCCCCTTCCTGCCCAGGCCAATTTTTATCTTTCAGCGCTGTCACACTTTGAATGAAAAATGCATGGTCATGCAACACTCTACCCCATATGAAATTTTTATCATGTTTTTCCACACAAATAGAGCTTTCTTTTGGTGGTATTTAATCACCACTGATTTATTTATTTAATCCCGACTGGTTTTTATTTTTTGCTAAATAAACGAAAAAAGATGAAACATTTTGAAAAAGAAACAAAAAAGTTTTTCATAGTTTGTTATAAAATTTTGCAAACAAGTCATTTTTCTCCTTCACCGATGAGCGCTGATGAGACTGCACTGATGGGCATTGATAGACTGAACTGATGGGCACTGATGGGCATTGATAGGCTGCACTGATGGGCATTGATAGGCTGCACTGATGGGCATTGATAGGCTGCACTGATGGGCATTGATAGGCTGCACTGATGGGCATTGATAGGCTGCACTGGTGGGCACTGATGAGGAGGCACTGATGGGTACTGATAAGCAAAAAAAAAAGGACGTCAATTTTGTTTGGGTACAACATCGCGCGACCACGCAATTGTCAGCTAAAGCAACGCAGTACAGAATCTCAAAAAATACTCTGGTGAGGATGGGGGTAAATCCTTCTGGGGCTGAAGTGGTTAAAGAAAAACAAACAAAAAAAAAACTAGACTTTAATATCACTTTAAGACTACAATTGTTTCAGAACATATTTCATATAGGCATGGTCCACTGTTATCACCATCAGAAAACCCGTCCTGAGAAATACCATTTAGCATTGCTGGAGTTTATGTACACAGGAAGTGGGTCACATGTAGGGTGCATTGTTTTGCAGGCTCATAGTTAAAAAAAATATAAATGCACTTTATTTTTTACCTGAAAACGGATTTATTATTTTCTTTTACAAAGATGAATTTATCCTTTAATGACAGTTGTTGTTTATGATACACGGGGGTTTATTTACTAAAGCTAGAGAGGGCAATTTTAGTCACAATTCTGCATAGAAATCAGCTTCCAGGTTTTATTGCCATAACATGATTGAACAAGCTGAGGTTAGAAGCTGATTGGTTTCTATGCAGAAATGTGTCAAATTTTGCCCTCTCTAGCTCTAGTAAATAAACCCCACAGTGCATTAGCAAATGCAATCACATTCATTAGGGGTTTATATCTACTTTAGTGTCTTAACAGTTTTTAGATAGGTAAATGCAATGATCTTGATCAAAATAATGTTACTACTGTAAATCAATGATTCAAATGCCATGATTCTATGTATAGACATGAGCTATATTTGTACATGAAAGTAGCCTTATTGATGTCTCTATATGCATGCTGTAATTCCAGCTTAGCTGGTAATTGTACTTTACTGTTCCTTTTAACTTAGCCCAAGTCTAGGGTTTCTACAGATATAAGTGACACTCAGCTGGGCTAGGTGGCAATGCTTAGAGGTTTTCAGAACTGGTGAGGGTACAGCTATCCATAATCCTTGGCATGAAATTGTTGCCACTGAAAGCAAGTGTAATAAAACATCGACCATGTCCTTAATATAAAACCTATCCCTAACGCTGACCATACATAATGTTTCACACACTGTAAAAGCCTACAGCCTCGTACACACGGCCGAGAATCTCGTCAGGAAAAAACACGTTGTTTTTCCTGACGAGATTCTTGACAAGAATCTTGTCCCGGCCGAATGTACACACGCTCGATTCAAAAGAACCACCGTTCTTTTGAATGGAACGAACGAGGTGCCGCCGCCACCGCCATCTTGCTACACCCTACCTATGCCTAGGAAGCTACCGCACATGCGTCAAAGTCATTTCGAGCATGCGCGGTTTCCACGGCGACAGGTAAGTGTACACACTCTCGGGTTTCTCGTCGGGAAACAGGCCGACGAGAATCTCGACGAGAAAATAGATAGCAGGTTCTCTATTTTTCTCGTCGAGATTCTGCCCAGTTTTCTTGACGAGAAACCTGAAAGCCTCGTACACACGGCCGGTTTTCTCGGCAAGAAAGCTCTCCTGGCAGTTTTATTGTCGTTTCTTGACGAGAAAACCGGCCGTGTGTACGAGACTTAAGGCTGGGTTCACACTAGTGTCGGTCACAATCTCCTGTCATGCGAATTGGATGCGGTGAAACCCACATCCAATTCGCACTAGTGTGAACCCAGCCTAAGTGCAGTGAAAATAAAAAACACATGAATATCAGCACAAGAGACATAACTTCTAGTCAATAGGATGTGTCCCTTGTGCTGATGCCTCTCCTGTTGAAATTCTCACTGACTGATGCCACCCCTGGCTGCCATAATCTTTTGCTGTGGCGGGGGTTAATAGAACTGTAAGCGCTCTCACAGGCTTTCATCAAGAGTGCCTGACTATGCCCGCCTTTCTTTCTGCCCAGCTCTGCTATAGCTTCTATGAATCGAGGGGCGGAGCTAGCAATCATCTACCCATCCTCCAGTCATAGATCCTGTTTTATTCATGGTAGTTTTAGTACTGGCTTCCATTAATAACGGAGCTGGGCAAAAAGGGTGGGCATAGTCAGGCACTCTTCATGAAAGCCTGGGATAGCATCCACAGTTCTATTAACCCCTGCCACATCTGAAGATTATGGCAGCAGGGGTGGGGGGAACATGTACAAAGTAGGATTTGACCTAAAAAAAAGAGGCATTAGCACAAGAGACACATCCTACTGACTGTAAATTACAGTATGTCCCTTGTGCTGATTTTGCTTTTTTTTTTTCTTCTGCATTTAGGCTATACACTACTACCACTAACAACACCATAACATGGATTAAGGCCGTCTACCACCAGGGATGAGCAAAATTAGGAGTTTTTTGTTAAGATAAATGGATCAGAATCGATGGGAAAGGCAAAAGGTTATGTTCCATCGTGACATGGAAGTTGATGGCAGGAACCACAGAGCACAGCAATTGATAAGGAGATTGCCATTTCCAAAAGTGTTCTTTCTGGAGAAACTTCAGGGCACAATTTCTCTGTGTATCTGTAGTCTTGATGTAGGTACCCATACCTCCCAACTGGCACGGATTGTGCGGGTTTTACCCGCAGAGGCTCCTCCTTCCCGCACTCCCGCGAGACTATCATGTTTCCCGCACAGCAGGAAACATTAAGAGAAGAAGAGGAGCAGCAGCAGCAGGTAAGAGCCCCCCCCCCGCGATTGGCGCACGAGTATGCCCCCCCGATCGGCGCCCCCCCCCCCCGCTTAAATTTTTTTTCTTTAAATGTTCCGGCGGCAACCATCACCCCCCCCCCCCGCTCAACAACTCCTGGTGGCAATTCCCGTCTTTTTTGCCAATGCCAATGTCCCGCACCCCCCCCCCCCCCCGCTCAGCAACTCTGGTTGGCAGGGGAGAGGGGACATCAGAATGTCCCGCGAAGGGACTTTACAAAGTTGGGAGGTATGAGGTACCTAATTGAGAGGGAATGCAGACACACAACAGTTCTTGCTAACTGGGACTTTATATGCACGGTTTGGTAATGAAGCGTGGTTACATACAGTTCCAGGGACTTTACAGAGGCAGCACCATTTGCCACAGTACACTGTATAGGATTGAGATGGACATTGCTGGAGGATGTTACCCGAAGGGGTGGTAGAGCAAGACAACTCCTACTGTACTCGCCATAAAAGGGATTTCGAAAGGCTCTTCACACCGTACAGTATGCCTCATTCTGTCCCTACTCGTCAGGAACCTTTTCCTATGCTAACCAATGTCTCTATCAAGCGGGTTTCTCTCCCTAACCTACCACCCGCTTGAAGAAAACCCAAATGACGTGGGATCCCCTATTTAAAGGTTCCCATGTTAAGCTGGCTGCCTCAACACTCAAAGGAACTCGGCATTCAATCAGGTGCTTACCTTCTCAGAGAGTGCAATCTTTCCCTCCTTTTCCCCTTTAACAATGGCACAGCGTCACCTACAGGCCAGGAGAGTACCTCTCCTTGCTTACATCTGGATTAGAGTGGTGGTGGTGGTACAGGCAAGGGCTAAAATAAAATTATATTCTCTTCTTTGCTGGAAGCTCTTGCATTTGAATTCTGATTTTAGCGACATGAAAGCGTATACCAACTTGCATAAAAATGCAACATAACACAACACAATGTGCATGAAAATGCTTGTTAAATCAACGCATGTGCATTTTTGATGCTTTGCAGTCAGTTTTTTTTTTGAATGTCTAACCGGGACACAGATTTACTTTAAAGCCAAACCCCAGGACCAGTCTGGTTTTTTTTTTGGTTTAGCTTGGTTACATCTAATCATTCATGTTTCACATCCAGAGGGCTGCTAGAGATGCAGATATTAACTGCAGTAGCCTGTGTCACATGCAGTCAGCATTGGTCTCCTCTGAGAGCTGCTGGAGCAACTCGCCTTCTGTATATTGACCACAGAGCAGTGGCGTAGCGTGGGTTCTCAGCACCCGGGGCAAGGCAAGTAATTTGTGCCCCCCCCCCCCTAACCTGCAGACTTTTAGTACTCCCCGAGTCCCTTCCAACAATACAATAGTACTGACCAACCTGATTCCTTTACTGACCATTACACACTACACTGACCACTATACTTTACTGTCCACTACACTGAGACCTACACTGACCACTATACTGCCCACTACACTATACTGACCATTACACTGTCCACTATACTATACTGTCCACCACACTGAGAACTACACTGACCACTATACTGTCCACTACACTACACTGACCACTATACTGTCCACTACACTACACTGACCACTATACTGTCCACTATACTATACTATCCACTACACTACACTGACCACTATACTGTCCACTACACTACACTGACCACTATACTGTCCACTACACTGACCACTATACTATACTATCCACTACACTACACTGACCACTATACTGTCCACTACACTACACTGACCACTATACTGTCCACTACACTGACCACTATACTGTCCACTACACTACACTGACCACTATACTGTCCACTACACTACACTGACCACTATACTGTCCACTACACTGACCACTATACTATACTATCCAATACACTACACTGACCACTATACTGTCCACTACACTACACTGACCACTATACTGTCCACTACACTGACCACTATACTGTCCACTACACTACACTGACCACTATACTGTCCACTACACTGACCACTATACTGTCCACTACACTACACTGACCACTATACTGTCCACTACACTGAAAACTACACTAACCACTATAATGTACACTACACTGACCACTATACTATACTGTCCACTACACTGAGAACTACACTGACCACTACACTACACTGACCACTATACTGTTCACTACACTACACTGACCACTATACTGTCCACTACACTACACTGACCACTACACTACACTGACCACTATACTGTCTACTATACTATACTGTCCACTACACTGAGAACTACACCGACCACTATACTGACCACTATAATGTCCACTACACTACACTGACCACTATAATGTCCACTACACTACACTGACCACTATACTACACTGACCACTATACTACACTGACCACTATACTACACTGAACATTATACTATAATGCCTACAGTATTCCTATACTGACACTACATACAGGGTGCTGCTCTTCTACACTTTCTCTCTCTGACTGCTCCCTCTCCCCAGTCCGTGTCCATCCCCAGTAACATAACTCTCACGAGGGTGTCTCACTCACCTTCTTGTCCTAGCCTGCATCGGTCCGGAGGATATGAGGAGGAGAAGACAGCGACGGCTCATATTTTTAATTTCTTGTCTCCCCCTCGCTTTGGCCGCCATGTTCAGTGTCCGGCGCACTGTGATTGGGCGTATGAGGGTCATGTGCGGAGGCGGGACTTCAGGAGCAACCGTGATCGTGGACAGGCCAGCCCCACGCCTCATATGACCCCCATACGCCCAATCACAGGGCGCCGGACACTGAACATGGCGCCCCCCTCTGATGTAACGCAGGTTTCCGTTGCATCAGAGGGGGGCGGGGTCACCCACACGTCACTGGGTAAGCCCGGGTTTCCCCTTGCATCAGAGGGGGACAGGGTCACGTGACGGGTGGCCCTGTCCTCAGCTACATACGAGACCTGTCAGGCTCCCGCAACGTTATTCCCAGGGTGTCTCCGGTGGAGACAGGATGCCGTTCCTCGCTGCACTGGACATCTCATCGCTGGAGCCTGCACCTGGAGAGGAGATCATCCATCACAGGATACCGACAGCGTTGGAGTGGAGACTGAGAGTGGATTACCACCGCTGGAATCTTTTATTTATTTTTATTTTTTTAATAAAGGACTTATCCCAATGGTGTCTGTGTGTTTTTTTACAATTTTTTACACTTTCTTTGTGAAATGGTAGGGGTACAATGTACCCCTTACCAATTCACATAGGGGGGGGCGAGATCTGGGGGTCCCCATTGTTAAAGGAGTCTTCCTGATTCCGATAAGCCCCCCGCCCGCATACCCCCACAACCACCGGGCAAGGGTTGTGGGGATGATGCCCTTGTCCCCATCAACATGGGGACATGGTGCTTTGAGGGGTCACAGACCCCCAAAGCATCCTCCCCCTGTTGAGGGCATGTGGCCTGGTACGGTTCAGGAGGGGGGGCTGCTCTCTCGCCCCCCCCTCTTTTCCTGCAGCCTGCCAGGTTGCGTGCTCGGATAAAGGGTCTGGTATGGATATTTGGGGGGAACCCCACGTCATTTTTTTTTTCCATTTGATGCAGGGTTCCCTTTAATATCCATACCAGACCTGAAGGGCCTGGTAATTGAATTTGGGGGGACCCCCACACATTTTTTTTTTTATCAATGACTTTCAATGACTTTTCTCTGTATTGCGGGAGCCTACAATTCATTACAGCCGCCAGTACTTTTAAATTACTTTTTTTTTCCTTCAGAAATGACACTTTGTGCAGGGACAGTTCTAAGCATGGGAAACAAGCGCTACTTTACAGGCATACTTTACACACACCCTAGGTCCAAAATTTAAAGGAATATTTCACTTTTATTGTTTTACTTTAAGCATTATTAAAATGACTGCTCCTGAAAAAACTGACGTTTTTAAAACTTTTTTTTGCATTGATACATGTCCCCTGGGGCAGGACCGGGGTCCACAAACACTTTATATGACAATAACTTGCATATAAGCCTTTAAAATTAGCACTTTAGATTTTTCATGTTCGAGTCCCATAGACTTTATGGGATGTTCGAACAAATTTATTGCCTGTCATGTTCTGATGCGAACTGAACTGGGGGGTGTTCGGCTCATCCCTACTCCTGGCATGTAGTGAAAAAAATACAAGCTGTTCTCTAAATGGTGGAGATGATAAGCAAACAATCCCCTGTGGTCAGTATGCAGAAGGCCAGTCGCTCCAGCAGCACCCAGGACAGGATATGTAGCAGTACAGCGAATTTATGTATCACAAATTATGTGAGATATGAAGAACTTAATAAGAACAAATATGATCAATGTAAGTTTTAAAAAAAAGATAATTTCTAGAGTTCAGTTTTAAGACCATCACCAGAGCTGTGAGTGTAATGGAACATGCAGACTAGAATTAGATGAAAGGTCTTTGAGCCAGAACATCCTATTTGCCTGAATCTCTCTGTTCTTGTTAAGTAGATAGATGAGCAGCTCTGGCAGTTGTTACTTATCTTACGGAGAGGTGTTATTGATTGGAATATGTATTCTAACTAACCTATGTACTCTGTTTGCCCCAGAATCAGCTGTCTGGGTGATCAGGGGCCACCTATAAACATTTTATCAAGAAAGGAAGGGTGACCCCTGGAAGTCGCACCTCTATGGTGTCCTGCTGCAATAAATGGAGTGGCAACCTCAGCCTGCACTCCATTTTAATTAAAAACAGCCTCTCTCTCATGTCTTGTAGGACTTTTGACTCTCATGTCCCATAGAACTTCCACTCTCTCATGTCTAAAGCTTAGACCATATTGCTTTACCACATGCAATCTCTAGGCAACGTACCATTAAATGGGGTTTGTCTCTGCAGAATTTTTACAAGGATGCAGATTGTACTGTCTGAGATACAGGTAACCATTAGAGGGAAAATATGCCAATCTATATATGAAATATGGTAATAGATGTACTGCAAGTCAAGCAAATAATAATTTAAAAGTTAGGTCAAAAACAACTATAGCGCTACCCCTGAAGGACCCGCTGGAAATTGCCTGGATTCCTTTTCCCTTTAATTGCCCCATAGCCAGGCACACAATCACAGTCAGTCTTTGGCTCAATAACAAGTCTAGAGGTGTTTTTTTGGTGTTTTTATTTTTGGGGTAACTAGGATAAGGTTGAGGGAATTGAGTGGGATAATCTAAAAAGAACAATGTGCAAGATGAGGACAGTAAACTTCCTTCTGTAGAAGTGAAGCAAAAGTCCTTCCAAAAGCAAACAGTGGACTTGACTTGTAGTAGAAGCAGTTACAAGCACACAATCTTTTTATTTGAGCAATCAGAGCATAGTCCCTTCACAGAGAATTTGACAATGTCCCCTTTAAACAAACCCTCTATAGCGCCAGAGGGGTGGCAGCAGGCAGCCCAAAAGTCTCTAAGATCTCTCACAGCAGTCTGTACTCACAAATGTTCTTGAAAAGTTGGTTGCCTCTTTCCAACATCATTGTGACACCTTTCTAGACATCTTAAGTATCCTGGGAGCCGCGGGAGCCTTCCGCATTTGGCTTCTGTCTCCCGGACACCTGCGAGTGCAGGGCGATCTCCCGGCTGTGCCTGTCACAGAGCAGCCCGAGCGGCAGAATGGAGTACGGCCGCTCTGTCTGTGGCTGAGTGACAGGCAGCAGTAAGGTGCTGCGAGCTGACACAGAGGGGGGGGGGGACAGCCCATACTGCTCTCCCCAGTCTGCTTAGGCTGCTGCATGGGCACGGGTTCTTTTTTTCAATTCAATTCAGCAGGGAAGATGGGGGGGGGGTGGGCAGAGGCAGTGGCGTTGTTATGAAGGGGCGGGGGTGCGAGCCGCATCCTGGTGACACCTGTGGGCAGCGGCATCGCACAATCCGCACACCCCACTGATATGCGTCTCTCCTGACTCTCGGCTCAGTTCGGTACCCTGCCCCTCCAGCCCTCTGTACTGCAGCTCCTCCCACACCACTGTACACAGGATGGATGAGGAATCCATGGAGGAACACGCCGCTGTGTATATCCCGCGCTGTTCTGAGGTCTGAACAGTGTACTGTATTTGTACATGGACATATTCTGGGGGTGCTATGGGTGGGGGACCTAGTAGCATAAGTGGAGAGGGGGGGGGTCTGCACTGAGGGGGTCTATGCTGATGGAGGGAAGTCTGCACTTAGGGAGGTCTATGCTGAGGGAGGGGGGTCTATACTGATGGAGGGGGTCTGCACTTAGGGGGGTCTATGCTGAGGGAGGGGGGTCTGCACTGGGGGGTCTATACTGATGGAGGGGGGTGTATATGCTGAGGGGGTCTATGCTGATGGAGGGGGGTGTCTATACTGAGGGGGTCTGTACTGAGGGAGGGGGTCTGCACTGGGGGGTCTATACTGATGGAGGGGGGTGTCTATACTGAGGGGGAGGTCTGTACTGAGGGGGAGTTGTCTATACCGCGGGATGGGGTCTGTACTGCGGGGGAGGTCTATACTGAGGGGGGTCTGTACTGAGGAGGAGGTGTCTATACCGCGGGAGGGGGGTCTATACCGCGGGAGGGGGGTCTGTACCGCGGGAGGGAGGTCTGTACTGTGGGAGCGGGGTCTGTACTGCGGGAGAGGTGTCTGCACTGAGGGAGGGGGGTCTGTACTGCGGGAGAGGGGTCTGTACTGCGGGAGAGGGGTCTGTACTGCGGGAGAGGGATCTTTACTGAGGGAGAGGGGTCTGTACTGCGGGAGAGGGGTCTTCACTGCGGGAGAGGTCTTCACTGCGGGAGAGGGTTCTGTACTGCGGGAGAGGGGTCTGTACTGAGGGAGAGGGGTCTGTAATGAGGGAGAGGGGTCTGTACTGAGGGAGAGGGGTCTGTACTGAGGTAGAGGGGTCTGTACTGAGGTAGAGGGGTCTGTACTGAGGTAGAGGGGTCTGTACTGAGGTAGAGGGGTCTGCACTGAGGGAGAGGGGTGGCACTGCGGGAGAGGGGTCTGCACTGCGGGAGGGGGGTCTGTACTGAATTCACTGACTGTGATGCCTCACCAGCCCCATTGCAGGATAAGACCTTGAAGTTCTGTGTCTCAGTGTATGTATACAGACTCCCAGCTGACTTTAGGGCCACACTCCCTGGGATTGGCCAGGGCTGTATAAATATTCATGCTGCTACTGTATGTGCATTGCTCCACACCTATGTTACAGAGATTTCTACAGTTCTCTGAAAAGCAAAGGAAACAATCAAACCAGCAGCAGCTGAAACACTGAACAGACCTAACCAATAACATGCAGCTGCACTGATTACAGTGAGTACAACTAAATTTGCCTAACACAATAATTATAGCCACACCAGTTACAGTGGTAGAAGCTAAATTTAGTAGTATGTGTACAGCTTGTATAACAGTGTAAATTTGCTGTCCCCTCAAAATAACTCAACACACAGCCATTAATGTCTAAACCGCTGGCAACAAAAGTTGCCCTAAGTGAAAATGTCCAAATTCTCCCAAATTCACCCTCCCCAGTGTCATGTGACTTGTTAGAGTTATGAGGTCTCAGGTGCGAATAGGGAGCAGGTGTGTTCAATTTGGTGTTATCGCTCTCAATCTCTCATACTGGTCACTGGGAGTTAAACATGGCACCTCATGGCAAAGAACTCTCTGAGGATCTAAAAAAAAAAAATTGTTGCTCCACATAAAGATGGCATAGGCTATAAGAAGATTTCCAAGACCCTGAAAGTGAGCTGCAGCACAGTGGCCAAGGCCATACAGCGGTTTAACCGGACAGCTCCACTCAGAAAAGACCTCACCATGGTCGACCAAAGAAATTGAGTGTACGTATTCGGCATCATATCCAGAGGTTGTCTTTGGGAAATAGACGTTTGAGTGCTGCCAGCTTTGCTGCAGAGGTTGAAGGGGTGGGAGGGTCAGTCTGTCAGTGCTCAGACCATACGCCGCACACTGCATCAAATTGGTCTTCATGGCTGTCATCCCAGAAGGAAGCCTCTTCTAAAGATGATGCACAAGAAAGCCTGCAAACAGTATGCTGAAGACAAGCAGACTAAGGACATGGATTACTGGAACCATGTCCTGTGGTCTGATGAGACCAAGATAAACGTATTTGGTTCAGATGGTGTTAAGCGTGTGTGGTGGCAACCAGGTGAGGAGTACAAAAGACAAGTGTGTCTTGCCTATAGTCAAGCATGGTGGTGGGAGTGTCATGGTCTGGGGCTGTATGAGTGCTGCCGACACTGGGGATCTATAGTTCATTGAGGGAACCATGAATGCCAACATGTGCTGTGACATACTGAAACAGACCATAATCCGCAGGGCAGTATTCCAACATGATAACGCCCCAAAACACACCTCCATAGCTCCCAACTGTCCCTGATTTCAAGAGACTGCCCCTGATTTGGAGCAATGTCCCTCTGCCCCTCTTTCCTTCTCATTTGTCCCTCATTTTAGTCTGATATATATAGTTGTATATAAAATGCACTTTTTATCTTTCAACAAGCATTTCCCAGTGCTAAACCTTTCATCCAAATTGTAAATTTTAAAAGCCAATATAAAGGAATAGAAGTGGTAAAAAAAAAACCCTTGTGGATTTAATTAACTTTTTTTGGGGTTAATTCTCCTTTAAGGGGGTGTGGCAGGGGCAAGTCTTATGCCTACATACGTTTGATAGTAGGTGTCCCTCATTCCCATCTCAAAATGTTGGGAGGTATGCATCTCCAAGATGACCACTGCCTTGCTAAAGAAGCTGAGGGTAAAGGTGATGGACTAGCCAAGCATGTCTCCAGACCCTAAACCCTATAGACATTAGACAGTAATTGCTGTGTGTTATTTTGAGGGGACAGCAAATTTACACTGTTATACAAGCTGTACACTCACTACTTTACATTGTAGAAAAGTGTCATTACTTCAGTGTTGTCACATGAAAAGATCTAAAAAAATATTTACAAAAATGTGAGGGGTGTACTCACTTTTGTGAGATACTGTATCTAGGAGGGTGCTACACAACGTTCAGGGGGCCTCCCTCCCCTTTTCTCCCTCAATTCCCTCCCTGCCCCTATACCCTCTCACACTATTCTACCACTCTTTTACACCTTACACTTTTATCCCTAGCTCAGTTACTTATTCCCGCAATCCCCTCCTCAATAGGGTGCCTGGGAAGTCGTGTAGAAGATGGTGAGTGACATTGTTGATGTAGAAATTTTAAAAGTGTTAACCAGAGTTTGGCTTTAATTCATTTAGTAAAAAACATCTAATACTAATTTAATCTTGTTGCTATAAAACAGGGACCCCAGGCATGCAGGCTACATTAGGCCCGCTACATGATTTTACCCACCTCGCAGCAACTTGTCCTGTATTTGCATCATGCATTTCCATGGCGCAGGTGGGCCAGCTGCCAGCACCATAACAACCAATAATGCTGAGCAGGACATAAGATGTCATTTAGGTTTGTGAATGAATTGCGCTAACTTATACCTGTGCGTGTTTAATCACTACTACTCCTGTGAACTTATAAACAACAATCTGTATCTCAAATTATTACGTATAACATATGTTACTAATCGTGCAAAAAAACTATAACTTATTGAATATTTGTAAAATACATGATGTGACCCCATAGGCGTGCGCACAGGGTGTGCTGGGTGTGCCTGGGCACACCCTAATCACCCCATGTACAGTAGCATTATCCATGGGTGGCACCAGGTTGGTGGTTGGGGTGTCAGGGGCTAGTGCCCATTATAATAAAGGCTAGGTTCAAATTTAGGAACTCATTACACCCGTATTTAGGGTGTAACGTAATATGCTCTCAATCAACTATCTCCTACCATCAGAGCCTCCTCCCTGTAACAGCAGGTGGTGTTCTTGTGTGTTTGAGCTTCGGGGTGCACACCCTAATGCAATCGGCTGCGCACACCTATGTGTGACCCTCATACTGAAAAGTTTGGAGACCCCTGCTATAGGAAAGACAACACTACTCAATATAAATACCTTTCCCTGTTCTCCATACAATTTTTTTTCCAGATCTCTCTATACATCTGAAGTTCAATAGATAAACACTTAATACCAAACCTCGTCTGTCACTAATTCCGAATATGTAAGGAAAGACACGACACTGTAAACTGTAACGGAAGATGTTTATTCTGCTATGTAAAATTTGTAAACTGTTAATAAAATCAGATTATACAAAAAAAAAAAAACTTTCAGATAAACTTTATAATGACTCAAAATATGTACTCACTAAAAGCATACAACATAATTGCTTCTCTGCAGAAGTTGTTAAGGAAAAAAGCTTTCATGAGCAAGTCTGGTTGTCTATCTGTCATCTCTGGTTTGTCTTTGGTACTGCCCCTGGAAATTTTGTATTAACTTGATGTACCATAAAATCCTTCTTTTAATGCATGGGAGATTAAAGTGGAGTTCCACCCTGAAAAAAAAAAAAAAAATACACAAAAATACAGCAAAAAAATTGAAAAAGTAAAAAAAAATGTACTTACCCGAAATACCGGTTGCTATGCGGATGTTCCTAATCTGCCTCTTCCTTATCCGCGGTGGGTCTTCTTCTGCATCCTCTTCTAGTGAATGGGGCGTGCTGCCTTCTGGAAACTGTGTGTAATCCCAGAGAGCAGCCGCCCATTCACAAATCAGCGCAAGACTCGCAAATGCGCAGTAGGAAACGGGCAGTGAAGCCGCAAGGCTTCACTGCCTGTTTCCCTTAGTGAGGATGGCGGCACGGGACCTGCAGATGGCGGCACGGGACCCGAGGGATCAGCATCGGGGGGGGGGCCATCATCGCGGGCGAGTAGGACAGGTAAGTGTCCTTATTAAAAGTCAGCAGCTACAGTGTTTGTAGCTGCTGACTTTAAAAAATAAATAAAAAATTGCGGGTGGAATCCCGATTTAAATAACAAACACATGATAAGGTCTTCTAGGCTTTTAAAGGGCATTTCCACACATATGTGACACTTCAGTTCAATGTGGAGGATGGTGGAATAAATCAGCCCCTGGCCTCTTTTTTTCTTTTTTTTTTTTTTTAAGCTGAACTCTTATGCCCCATACACACGATCATTTTTCATGCCATTTTTTAAACCGACGTTTTTCTTGTCGTTTCTTTTCATGTTTCCTCTCAAGCCTGTCTTGCGTACACACGATCATTAAAAAAAAACGCTTGAGCAAAGCGCAGTGACGTACAGCACGTACGACGGCACTATAAAGGAGAAGTTCCGTTCGAATGGCGCCACCCTTCATGTTAGTAAAGTTTGAGCGACGATTCGCGCTTTTCAGCCTCGTGCTTTTCAGTCTGTTACTGTGTGATGAATGTGCTATCTCTATTACGAACGCTAGTTTTACCAGAACGAGCGCTCCCGTCTCATACTTGATTCTGAGCATGCGTGTTTTTTTTCACGTCGTTAAAGCATTCACACTATGGTTTTTCACATCGTTAAAAAAAAACGACATGAAAAACTACGTGAAAAAATAGAGCATGTTCGAAATTTTTAATGGCCATTTTTCACGTCGTTAAAAATGCTCTGGAGCATACACACGATCGGTTTTAATGCCCATTTTTAAAAATGGCATTTTTAACGGCATGAAAAACGATCGTGTGTATGGGGCATAAGGATGAAAAACATTTACCCTTGTAATGGGTCTAGCTTGTTTTGCTTAGAGGATGATAAATTAGAAGATACACTTCCCTTATTCCTCACTCCCACAGGCTTCAGTTTGGCAGCCAGTCCCCCAAAGCCTCTTTCCTTTGTCACCCCAGCCGGTTGCAGCTCTTTGATGTCATCCCATACAATGCAGGAACATCAGTCCACATTCCAGGGTGTTGGACAGCACTGGCTGCCAAAAGAGTGACGAATAAGGTGAGTATATCATTTTATTCATCGTTCTCCAGACGAAATGAGAAGTTTAACCCTTGAAGTGGGGAGGGAGACCACGTGGCAAGATCTAACTACTGTAGTCCCGGGATCTCTTCTTGCCCATATCCCCTGAGTTCAGCATTATTAGTTTTAGGGATAACATCTACCTACCATAGTTTCCAGATCTCTTCTTGCCCATATACCCAGCATTTGGCTTTAAGGACACCATGAGTAAGATCTACCTACCGTAGTTCCTGTATCTTTTCTTGTCTGTATTTTGAGAGTTCAGCTTTAAGGACTCAATGGGTAATGCCGCGTACACACGATCGGAAATTCAGACAACAAAACCGTAGATTTTTTTCCGACGGAATGTTGGCTCAAACTTGTGTTGCATACACACGGTCACACAAATCTTGTCCGAAATTCCGAACGTCAAGAACGCTGTGACGTACAAGACGTACGACGAGCTGAGATCAATGAAGTTCAATAGGCAGTTTGGCTCTTCTGCTTGATTCTGAGCATGCGTGTTTTTTTGTGCGTCGAAATTGGATACAGACGATCGGAATTTCCGACAATAACTTTTCTTGTCGGAAAATTTGAGAACCAGCTCTCAAATTTTTGTTGTCGGAAATTCCGACAGCAAATGTCCGATGGAGCCTACACACGGTTGGAATTTCCGACAAAAAGCTCACATCAAACATTTGTTGTCGGAAATTAGATCTGCTTACCATACAGTAGTTTCCAAATCTCTTCTTGACCTTATCCCCAGAGTTTATCTTCATGGACTCCATGGATAAGATCTACCTACCCTATTTCCGGATCTCTTCTTGCCCCAGAATTCATCTTTAGGGACTCCATGGGTAAATTCCATCTAACCTAGTTCCCTAGTCACTTCTTGCCTGTATCCCCAGAGTTCAGCTTTAAGGACTCCATAAATAATATCTATGTATGATTGCCTCCATTCTGGATGAAGGAGCAGAGGGCAGCTTAAGGCTTGGTTCACATTTATGCAAATCAGATGCGTTTTTAACCACATCCGATTCACATAACATGTGAATCGGACCAGCTTTCAATGGATCTGGTTCACACATGTCTGGGGGCGGCTATGGTCCATTTCTGAAAAGGGTTCTGTGCGATTTTGGGTCCAGTAAAAATTTGCACCTGAATCGCACCTCAACTGGTGAACAAAACTACACCAGACTGCAAAGCACAGCCAGACATGTGTGAACCTAGCCTAAGGCCTCGTACACATGGCCGAGATTCTCATCAGGAAAAAACTTGTTTTTCCTGATGAGATTTTTGGACAAGAAACTTGTCCCGGCCGAGTGTACACACGTACCTTTCAAAAGAACCGCGGTTCTTTTGAATGGCACGAACGTGGTGACGTCATCGACTACGATGAGCGTGCACTCGTCACATTCAATGCCGTCGCCGCCATCTTGTTACACCCTACCTATGCGTCAAAGTCATTTCGAGCATGCGCGGGTTTCCACGGCGAAAGGTAAGTGTACACACACTAGGGTTTCTCGTCGAGAAACAGGCCGACGAGAAACCCGACGAGAAAATAGAGAGCAGGTTCTCTATTTTTCTCGTCGAGATTCTTGTCGGTTTTCTTGACGAGAAACCTGAAAGCCGCGTACACACGACTGATTTACTCGGCAAGAAAGCTCTGCCAGCAAGTTTCTTGCGGTTCTTGCCGAGAAAATCGGTCGTGTGTACGAGGCTTTAGACTGCAGCATTGTTAATCTGGGGGGGAGGGGAGTGGTAGATGGACTAGCAGATTTAGATATACTAAACAAATTAAAGCCAAACTCCAGCTCACACTTTATAACCAATTACAGCAACAGTTTTTGTTCCTTTTGGGATAAAGGTTTTACATAAATAAATAAATCCTGGTCATTGTACGCACTCCTGTCAGTGGGAAATGGTTTGTCTCATCCCTGTAACTGATACAATCTGCAGGACATCTTGTTCTTTTTGAAAAACAGACTTCCTGCCCAGATTACCGGGTGAAAATAAAGAAAAGAAAATGAATGCAACCACCACATATAAGAATTGGTAAGCTGCAATATAATAAATATTTGCTTTTGGGTTTAATACCACTTTAAGGACTCTATGAAGATCTACCTACTGTAGTTCTTGATCTTTTCTTACCCTCCTTAACCACTTCAGCCCCGGAAGGACTTGCCCCCTTAATGACCAGGCCATTTTTTGCGATACGGCACTGCGCCGCTTTAACTGACACTTGCGCAGTCGTGCGACGCTGTACCCAAACAAAATTGATGTCTTTTTTTCCACCACAAATAGATCTCTCTTCTGGTGGTATTTGATCACATCTGCGTTTTTTACTTTTTGCGCTATAAACAAACAAAAAACTTAATTTTTTTTTTTTTTTTAACATTTTTACTTTTTGCTACAAATACATATCCAAAAAATATATATTAAAAAACGAATTTATTCATCAGTTTAGGCCGATATTTATTCTTCTACATATTTTTGGTAAAAAAAAATTGCAATAGGCGTATAATGATTGGTTTGCGCAAAACTTATCGCGTCTACAAACTATGGGATAGATTTATGGACTTTTATATATTTTTATTGTTTTTACTAGTAATGGCGGCGGTATGTGATTTTTAGCAGGACTGCGCCATTGCAGCAGACAAATCTGACCCCAAATTACACTTTTTGGGGACCAGTGACATTATAACATTAATCAGTGCTGTAAAAATGCACTGATCCATGTAAAAATGACACTGGCATGGAAGGGGTTAACACTAGGGGCGATCAAAGGGGTTAACTGTGTGTCCCTCAGCGTGTTCTAACTGTAGGGGGGATGGGCTGGCAGGGACATGACAGAGATTACTGTTCCCAATCACTGGGAACAGTAGATCTCTGTCATGTCTCCTGTCAGAATAGGGATCCGCCTTGTTTACAAAGGCAAATCCCCATTCTGCCTCTGTAATAGGCGATCGCAGATCTCCAGCAGACATCGAGTGCACCTGACCCCCGGGATCTTGGGACCTATAGTTCCGGAGATACGGGGGCTCCTTGTGCAGCCTGTCAGAAGCTACATACAGAGCGGCCAGTTTAAATACAAGCTGACACACTCTGTTGGCAGCAGACTGAGAGGATGAGCTCACAGTGCCTCTCCTCACTTCTTGTCAGAGGCACTGAGCTCAATGGACAGCTTGGAGCCTTGGACCAATAGTAAAGTACCATTGGACCCAGCTGTCCAATAAAAATGCTGCAGTGGAGGCCGTCCTCTCACTACAGTGTCATAGAAGGGGGCATTTGTCTAAAAGACCATAGCTCCCTTCCAGCCCAGCCCTCTTAAAGGGTAAGTTCACCTTTACAGAAAAATCTGTAAAATGAACTTACACAGGTCCCCCTCCTTGCCCTCACCCCGGTCCCGCTGACCTGGACTGCGGCAATCCCTGGTTCTAAGCCCCGGTATATCCGCATTAGGAGTCCACTTAGAAATCCCCTGAGCTGAATGTCCAAAACTTCCGAAAACAGGTGGGAACAGAATGCCCATTGGTACCCTTGAGGAATATAAGAAGCCAGGGAATGACCTATTAGATCATTCTCCACCTTTGACACTTTTTGCAAAGCATCAGGTTGACTATATACCAGGGTCCTGCATTACCCTTCCCCATTCAATGGAGTATTGAGAAAATCTTGATACTTCTGGGTACTAGGCTATGGGTGACACGCCACCTGACTTCCAGAACAGCACAGAGCCCAAAGTCGGAGCTCTGTCACGTGAGGGTGGTTGGCGGCGCATATCCCTGTGTACCGTATATACTCGAGTATAAGCCGACCCGAATATAAGCCGAGGCACCTAATTTTCCTACAAAAAACTGGGAAAACTTATTGACTCTAGTATAAGTCTAGGGTGTCCATCTGCATGCCTCACTGTGCCTCACTGTGTCGATGTGCATGTCTCACTGTGCCTCACTGTGTCCATGCCTCACTGTGTCCATGCCTCACTTTGTCCATGCCTCACTGTGCCCATGCCTCACTGTGCCCAATCACCCTACCTGATCTCCGGCGCTGTGTGACTAGACTGACGTTTAACATGGGAGTCTATGGAAGGGGTGCCCGGGTTTGAAAAATTGGTGCTTCCCGGCTGTAGGTCCCCCGGACAACAAACTTTGCACACTTGTAGAGGAAGAGTGGGGCTACATGTGTGCCAGGTTTGGGGTCCAGGGGACAGGGGATCAGGCGCACAAATTTGAAGATGGACACAGGCTCGAGTATAAGCCAAGGGGGGCATTTCAGCACTAAAAAATGTGCTGAAAAACTCGTCTTATACTCGAGTATATATGGTAAGTTACAACTTCCAATTAAACAAAAAAAGGCCATATATAGTATTTATTTTCAGATATTAACAGCTTCAGCTATTAATTTGGCTGCTCAATGATCAGGCCATTTTTTGCGATATGGCACTACGTCGCTTTAACTGACAATTGCACGGCGTGCGATGTTGTACCCAAACAAAATTGACATCCTTCTTTTCCTACAAATAGAGCTTTCTTTTGGTGGTATTTGATCATCTCTGCAGTTTTTTTTTTTGCTATAAACAAAAAAAGAGCGACAATTTTGAAAAACACACAATATTTTGTACTTTTTGCTCTATTATAATAAATAGCCCCAATTTTCTTTAAAAAAAAAATGTTGTTTTACCTCAGTTTAGGCCTATATGTATTTTTCAACATATTTTTGGTAATAAAAATCACAATAGGCGTATATTGATTGGTTTGCGCAAAAGTTATAGCGTCTACAAAATAGGGGATAGATTTATGGCATTGTTATTATTGTGAATTTTTTTACTAATAATGGCGGCAATATCCGATTTTTATCGAGACTGCGACATTATAGCAGACATATCGGACACTTTTGACACATTTTTGGGACCAATGACAATTATAGAGCGATCGGTGCTATAAAAATGCGCTGATTACTGTGTAAATGTCAATGGCAGGGGTTAAATGTGTTCCCTAGTGTGTGTTCTAATTGTAGGGGGATGGAACGGAGTATAGGAAATGACAGATCGTGATTCCCAGCTCATAGGAACCAGGGATGAGCCGAACACCCCCCTGTTCGGTTTGCACCAGAACCTGCAAACAGACAGAATGTTCGCGCGAACTTTAGAACCCTATTAAATACAATGGACTCGAACGTTCGAAATCTAAAGTGCTAATTATAAAGGCTTATATGCAAGTTATTGTCCTAAAAAGTGTTTGGGGACCCGGGTCCTGCCCCAGGGGACATGTATCAATGCAAAAAAAAGTTTTAAAAACCGTTTTTTCGGGAGCAGTGATTTTAATAATGCATAAAGTGAAAAAATAAAAGTGAAATATTCCTTTAAATTTCGTACCTAGGGGGTGTGTATGATATGCATGTAAAGTGGCGCATGTTTCCCGTGCTTAGAACTGTCCCTGCAAAAAATGTCATTTTTGAAAGAAAAAAAGTCATTTAAAACTGACTCGCGGCTATTAATGAATTGTCGGCTCCCGGCAATACGTGGGGGTTCCCCAAAATTCAATTACCAGGCCCTTCAGGTCTGGAATGGATATTAAGGGGAACCCCGCCGCAAATTAAAAAAAAATGACGTGAGGTTCCCCCAAATATCCATACCAGACCCTTATCCGAGCACGCAACCTGGCCGGCCGCAGGGGAAAAGGGGGGGACGAGAGAGCGCCCCCACTCCCTCCTGAACCGTACCAGGCCACATGCCCTCAACATGGGGAGGATGTCCCCATGTTGATGGGGACAAGGGCCTCATCCCCACAACCCTTGCCCGGTGGTTGTGGGGGTCTGCAGGCGGGGGGCTTATCGGAATCTGGAAGACCCCTTTAACAAAGGGGACCCCCAGATCCCGGCCCCCCCTATGTGAATTGGTAAGGGGTACATTGTACCCCTACCATTTCACGAAGAAAGCGTAAAAAAATGTTAAAAAAAACACACAAACACCTTGAAAAAGTCCTTTATTAAAAAAAAAAAAACATTCCAGCGGTGAAATCCAGTGTCCCGCGGCGATCCCGATGTCCAGCGCTGTCCGTCATTGGTTGTGCCTGAGCGGACCTGATGGGGAACTTCCTCCTCAGTGTGTAAATTTAAATTACACAGTGAAGGAAGTTCCCCGCTCAGGCCAATGACGTAGGTGGGTCCGACATACCGAGGGGGCGGACCTGATGGGGAACTTCTCTCACTTTGCTAATACATGTATAGACCCGCCCTTTGTCATGTTCCCCATCTGGTCCGCTGAGCGGACCTGATGGGGAACTTTAGAAGGGGCGGGTCTATACATTTAAAACACTGAGGAGGAAGTTCCCCATCAGGTCCGCACAGGCACAACCAATGACGGACAGCGCTGGACATCGGGATCGCCGCGGGACACTGGATTTCACCGCTGGAATGTTTTTTTATTTATTTTTTTATTTATTTTTTTATTTATTTTTTAATAAAGGACTTTTTCAAGGTGTTTGTGTGTTTTTTTTTTTTTTTTTAAATTACGCTTTGTTCGTGAAATGGTAGGGGTACAATGTAAAAAGGGATCTTCCAGATTCCGATAAGCCCCCCGCCTGCAGACCCCCACAACCACCGGGCAAGGGTTGTGGGGATGAGGCCCTTGTCCCCATCAACATGGGGACATCCTCCCCATGTTGAGGGCATGTGGCCTGGTACGGTTCAGGACAGGAGGGAGGGGGGGCCGCTCTCTCGTCCCCCCCTCTTCCCCTGCTGCCGGCCAGGTTGCGTGCTCGGATAAGGGTCTGGTATGGATTTTTAGGGGGACTCCACGCCATTTTTTTTTAATTTGGGGTGGAGTTCCCCTTAAAATCCATGCCAGATCTGAAGGGCCTGGTATGGATATTTGGGGGAACTCCACGTCATTTTTTTTTTTTAAATTTGTGGCGGGGTTCCCCTTAATATCCATTCCAGACCTGAAGGGCCTGGTAATTGAATTCTGGGGAGCCCCCACGCTTTTTTTTTTTTTTATCAATGACTTTTGTATGTATTGCCGGGAGTCGACAATTCATTAATAGCCGCGAGTGAGTTTTAAATGACTTTTTTTCCTTCAAAAATGACATTTTTTGCAGGGACAGTTCTAAGCACGGGAAACATGCGCCACTTTACATGCATATCATACACACCCCCCAGGTACGAAATTTAAAGGAATATTTCACTTTTATTGTTTCACTTTATGCATTATTAAAATCACTGCTCCTGAAAAAACGGCCGTTTTTAAAACTTCTTTTTGCATTGATACATGTCCCCTGGGGCAGGACCCGGGTCCCCAAACACTTTTTAGGACAATAACTTGCATATTAGCCTTTATAATTAGCACTTTAGATTTCTCCCATAGACTTTTCGAATTTGCCGCGAACACCCCAATTTGTTCGCTGTTCGGCGAACGGGCGAACAGGCAATGTTCGAGTCGAACATGAGTTCGACTCGAACTCGAAGCTCATCCCTAATAGGAACTCACAATCTCTCTCTCTCCTCTCCTCACAGAACTGGGATGTGTGTGTTTACACACACACACATCCCTGTTCTGCCTCTCGTGCCCACGATCGCACGTGGCCGGCGGTCATTGCGACCACCGGCCACGAGCATCGGCACCCCCGCTGTGCAGCAGGTGCACGCGCGCCTGCTATCCCGCTTAAAGGAACCGACGTAAAGCTACGACGGCTTGCGTGATCGTGCCGACCTGCCGCAGTATAATGACGACGGCTGGTCGGCAAGCGGTTAAAGGGTATCTAAACCTAACAACAATTTTTTTTTTTATATACTGCAGCTTACCAATCCTTGGATGGCTGCATTAATTTTCTTTTTACAGGCTTTGTTTCATTTTATTTTCACCTGTTGATCAGGTCAGTAAATCTGTTAAACTTCCTTTAACAAGCTGTCTTGCAAAATTGGCAGTTAGAGGGTTGAGGCAAACCATTTAAATAGACCCTTTTGGTCTATTAAATATACAATTTAAGGCATTACATTATATCTGCAAAAAAAAACTGTTCATCCAGCCACAAATCTTCCTGTAAACTCTACCTTTAGGCTGTTGTCACTTAGCATTGTTCTCTGTTCTCCATTGACTACAAAACACCTCCCCATGGACTACAAAACACCTCCCTTTATGTAGTTCTAACATATTCCCTGTCCTTGGGTGACAACACTGCTCAATATGGTTGTCACCTTAGGACAAGAAGTTAAAAATGGAAAAAAGTGTTGGCTGAGACAGCAGCAGGAGCCCATTGGCTCCCGCTGCTGTCAATCACAGCCAGTGAGCCAATGAGGAGTAGAGGGGGTGGCAGGGCTGAGTGTCTTATGGATGCATAGAGCAGCGGCTCAGAAGCGAATATCCAGCGGTGCCCCCAGGGGTACGGCTTGAGGGAGACGAGCCAGGAGCACCAGCGAGGGGACTTGAAAAGAAGAGAATCTGCACCACTGCACAGAGCAGTTAAGTATTTCATGTTTGTTATGTACAAAAAACAAAGCTTTAATACCACTTTAAACAAGCCATAGATTACACAATTGTCTTTCCTTCAAACACGTGTGGAAGGAAAGAAAATTGCTTGATTCCCCCATCAACACATTCCGTGTTGATGAGGGAATCCCTCCGGCAGCATTATTGTGTTCTGCGAAGAAGAGCCTTCCTTGCTGGCAGAACACAATGATCCCTACCTGCTGCTATGGCTACAAAAAATTCAACAGGCTGGTTGTAGTGAAGTCGATGGATTGACTTCAATACAACCAGCCTGCCAATGGATGGATCGAATCTTGGCTGGTCCCTGCTGAACCAGCCAGAATTCAATCTGTCTATGGTCGGCTTTAACAATCTATTTTCCTAAGATTAGTGTCAATTACCAGATAGGAGACTGAGTTGATGAGGTCGGCCTCTCTTAGATCTCCTGTCCTGGTCCCACTGAGGATGGGACAGGGGGAAGCCGAAGGACAGGAGGGACACGATGTGGAAGATTCCAGGCCGGTAGCTTGTCAGGGTTCTGGAGACTGGATTATGCAGCGATGAGCAGAGTTGGAGCAGGAGACAGCAAGGCAGGCCCTGAGGGTTAACAGAAGCCAGGATCATAGACAGAAGCAGAGTCTCGGGAATAGCCAGGGTCATCAGCATGTGGGAAGCGGGGTGCCAAATCATAGACAGAGCCAGAGTCAGGAACGGAGCCGGGTCAGAGATGAGCAGCAGAACAGAAACAGGATACAGAGCCAAGGTCAAAGAACAAGCCAGGTCAGCAACTAGAAGAGCACACAGGATCAGATCAGGATATAGGACACAGCTGAAGATCAGTCAGCAAAGGATAGGAGGCTAGATTCCACTTAAATAGGCCGTCTGGCGCCAAGAGGGATTATGCCCAGGCACGGGCGCATGCACACCCGCGATCGCGGACTCTCGCACGCATGCGCACACCTGTTAGCCATTCTTAGGGAAACTGTATGCGCTTGCACACATCAATGCGCCAGACGTCTCACAGGAATTCCCTGAAAATTAGACTTTCCATCCAGACCAATCAGAACAATCTTGAGGAAACTGGCTGTTTTTTCTCAAATTTGATTAATGACACAGTATGTGTCTTTTCAATAATTCATAGATTCAATGATATTGTCCAATTCTGTAACTCATTATGTGTATGGCCAGTTGGCCACCATAAGGCAGGAAGTGAGTTACTGATAGGGATGAGCTCAGGTGAGTCCAAACATGCCTGAGCTATCCTGTTAATTAGCTGTGGACAGCCAATAATGAGCGGTGGAGGCATGCACCATACATATACAATACCTCCGCAATCATACATATACAATACCTCTGCAATCATACATATACAATACCTCCACCACCTATGATTGATTGTCCTCTTTGACAGCTTACTAGCAGTATAGCTCAGGAGGATGTGGAATCTTGCGTTCTGAGTATGCCATCCATGTTACTGGCTGGATCACTAGGTGAAAACAAAGGGAAAAAAGCCTAAAACAAGAAAGATAATGCAGCCACCAAACCTATGGATTAATAAGCTGCAATAACATAATTTTTTTGTATTTTTGGTTTACAGCGGCCTGATGACGTCTATGTGATTAAACGCATAGGGCGGGGCTTGGAGCGTTATCACGTCACTTCCAGTTTTGGAGATTCTCGTCCGTGGAACACAAGGCATCCCAGACATATTGGCGATTTTATCCGTACTGACCCCTTAGCACTAAATAAACATACTTTTTATGGACTTACACTATGAGATGCCTTTCTGTCCATCCATCCCTATGTGAGTGTACCCAGTGACCAGACCTATCGTGGAGGAGGAGATACTGCATAAGGATCAGAAGCAGCCTTATGCCCTGTACACACGATCGGAAATTCCGACCAGAAAATTGTGGGGTTTTTTTTGACAGAATGTTGGCTCAAACTTGTGTTGCATACACACGGTCACACAAATCTTGTCTGAAATTCCGACCGTCAAGAACGCGGTGACGGAGAAGACATATGACGAGCCGAGATCAATGAAGTTCAATAGGCAGTTCGGCTCTTCTGCTTGATTCTGAGCATGCGTGTTTTTTTTGCGCGTCGGAATTGCATACAGACGAGCGGAATTTCCGACAAGAACTTTTTCCATCGGAAAAATAGAGAACCTGCTCTCAATCTTTTGCTGGCGGAAATTCTGACAGAAAATGTTGGATGGAACATGCACACGGTCGGAATATCCGACCAAAAGCTCACATCCAACTTTTTTGGACGGAAAATCCGACCGTGTGTACAGGGCATTAGAACAGGTGCCGCAGTGGAAGATTACCTCTCCTTACTATGATAATGCGGTCTGGGCACCTCAGAAGGCTGTGTGATGCCTTATATCCCCGCAGAGGTTCAGCTTTCTGGTGAGTGCGGATCTGAGGGGGGGCATGTGTGGAATTCACCCACCCTTCACCATTTACACAGACACATGTCACTTGGGAATAGGATCACCTTCATAGATTCATGAACTGTGATTTTTGTTTTGTGTTATTTCCTTTTTTTGATATATTGATTGGTTTACGGTTACATATATGGACTTTTTTGCATTAAGCACGTAGAGCACTTTCTCTTTTATTCATTCATTTTATATAATTTATTGTGGTAGACATGTGCTGGTTCGTTTAGTTCCGAATTAATATTCAGACAAATTGTTCATATTCTGAGATTCGGATATATCCGAATACCCGACTTACAGCATAAACAAATGTTACCGAATGCTCCAAATAACGTAACGAAATTCGGACTGAAATTCGAATCAAATTTTGCATTGAACTCCAGTCGAATTTTAACTACACATATTGCTGAAATCAAAGATTGTATGTGTTATTAGAGTACTATTTCGAAATAATGTTGTTTTTGTTAAGCCAAAGGTGATTTAACCACTTCAGCCCCGGAAGGATTTGCCCCCTTAGGCTCTGTTTCCACTACTGTGAGTTGTTGTGCGACTTGACACATGTGAAGTCGCATGACAAGTCAAAAACCATGTATTTCAATCGTCCTCGTTCTAATTGGTGCGACTCAAGTCGCAGCAACTCCAAGAAAGTTTTTTTGTTTTACTTTGTTCCGACTTTGGTGCGACTTGTTCTCCCATGGTTCTCACCAGTCGCATGACATAGCATAAAATATCGCTTTGCAAAGTTGCACTGTAAATCGCGCGACTTTGGGGTCGCAATAGTGGAAACCTAGTCTTAATGACAGGCCATTTTTTGCGATACGGCACTGCGTCGCTTTAACTAACAATTGCGCAGTCGTGCGACGTTGAAAAAAAGGCGTCAATTTTTTTGGGGTAAAACGTCGCACGACCGCACAATTGTCAGTTAAAGCAACGCAGTGCCGTATCGCAAAAAATGCACATTAAAGTGGTTGTAAACCCTCCCCCGGAAGTTACACCTACAGGTAAGCCTAGATTAAGGCTTACCTAGATTAAGGCTTACCTGTAGATGTTTGCAATATCTCCTACCTACACGGTTTAGGAGATATTTGCCCAAAAACAATGCACCGTTGTCTACGGCGCATACGTGCCATAGACAACGGCAAAAGGCACAGTGAGCATCCCATTGATAAAACTGGCAATGCCGGTTTTTATGGCTCCCGCGCACATGCGCGGTGATGTCATCGCCGCTCCAGCCAATCAGAGCGCCGGAGCGGCGATACCCGAAAGTAACCTTTGGTATCTGTGAAGAGATGTCTGCCGCCTGAGGCGGCGACGAGGACGACTTTGGGGGCTTCGATCTAAGGCAGTGGTTCTCAACTCCAGTCCTCAGGGCCCACCAACAGGCCAGGTTTGCAAGATAACTGAAATGCATCACAGGTGATATAATTTGCTGCTCAGGGATTGCAGTATTCTGGTCTGCATCTCACCAAGGTAATACTTAAAATCTGGCCTGTTAGTGGGTCCTGAGGACAGGAGTTGAGAACCACTGATCTAAGGTAAGTAATGCATAATGAGCTAGTATGCCAGTCATACTAGCTCATTATGGCTTTGTCTTGCAGGGTTTTTTATTTAAATTTTTTTTTTCCGGGTTTACAACCACTTTAAATTATGGACTTTTTATATTTTTTATATAACTTTCAGATAGATTTAATGCAGTCTCCATTTATGACAGCAGTTCTACTTATGTTTGCGTATATAGCACAATTTATTTATTACTGTACACTTTATAGTAATTTGCACTAGGAGATTTCATATGCACATTTTGTGATTTAACCACTTGCCGACCGCCGCACGAACATTTACGTTGGCAGAATGGCACGGACAGGCAAATGGGCGTATATATACGTCCCCTTTAAATTGCCGCCATGTGGTCACACACGCACCGCTGGCGGCGCGCTAGCGACCCTGCCGCGAGCTCCGTGACCGTGCTCGCGGGACCCGTGGACTCGATGTCCGCCGGTGTCCAGCGGTCGTGTCACGGAGCTGAAAAACGGGGAGATGTTAGTGTAAACACAACATCTCCCCGTTCTGCCTAGTGACATGTCACTGATTGTCTGTTCCCTGTCATCGGGAACAGCAATCAGTGATGTGTCACGGCAAGCCACGCCCCCTAACAGTTAGAAGCACTCCCTAGGTCACACTTAACACCTTCAGCGCCCCCTACAGGTTAATTCCTTCACTGCCAGTGTAAAAATTACAATGGTCCCAAAATGGTGTCAAAAGTGTCCGATGTGTCCGCCATAATGTCGCAGTCATGATAAAAATCGCTGATTGCCGCCATTACTAATAAAAAAAAAATATTAATAAAAATGCCATAAAACTATCCCCTATTTTGTAGACGCTATAACTTTTGCGAAAACCAATCAATAAACGCCTATTGCGATTTTTTTTTTACCAAAAATATGTAGAAGAATACGTATCGGCCTAAACTGAGGAAAAAAAATGTTTTTTTTTATATATTTTTTGGGGATATTTATTATAGCAAAAAGTAAAAAATATTGAGTTTTTTTCAAAATTATCGCTCTATTTTTGTTTATAGCGCAAAAAATAACCGCAGAGGTGATCAAATACCACCAAAAGAGAGCTCTATTTGTGGGAAAAAAAGGACGTCAATTTTGTTTGGAAGCCACGTCGCACGACCGTGCAATTGTCAGTTAAAGTGTTGCAGTGCCAAATCGCAAAGAGTGGCCTGGTCTTTGGCCAGCGAAATGGTCCGGGGCTTCAGCACGCTAATCTTTTCACATTTATATGGTTTATTATTTTATTTTATTTTCATACGTATATGGTTTGTTTCTCTTGAGCATTGCACATCGAATCAGGCAGCGCCACCTTTTAAGCCCCATACACGCTATTCGATTTTCTGCAGATTTTTGTCTTGAGATTTACCAAAACCATATAAAATTAGGTCAAACCTTAAAGCCCTGTACACACGATCGGATTTCCTATGGATTTTAAACCGATGGATTTTTCCATCGGAAATCCGATGAAGCTGACTTCCATCAGTCTTGCCTAAACACCATCAGTCAAAAAAACGATCGATCCAAACATTTCTATGCTTCTGAGCATGCGTCGACTAGATTCTGAGCATGCGTGGGTTTTTTATGCGATGGAGTTCCCCACAGACGATAGCAATTTGCTATCGTTTTTTTTTTCCATCGGATAAATTTAAAATATGTTCTATTTTTTAACACCAATGGAAAAAAGACCGATGGGGCCCATACACGATCGGTTTGTCCGATGAAAAAAGTCCATCGGACAGTTTTCATCTGTAAAACCGATCAAGTGTACAGGGCTTAAGAGTTTCAATTTATATGCAATCAGGCATGCCCTTGCACTACATGGTTTTGCTAAATCTGAAGACAAAAATCTGCAGAAAATCTAATAGTGACTAATGCCTCATACACACGTTCCGATTATCGGATGATAAAAATCGCTTTCGGATAGATCGTTCGATAATCTGATGGTTAGTACACAGCTTTCGACAGCCGATCACGACAGTCCATCCAACAAAATCAGAAGGGACAAACACGAAAACTTTGCTCGGACGACAGCCCATCGTACGACCATCGTTTAATCAGTACAGTATGCGTCTGCTAAAAATCGATAGACAAACACCACGCATGATCGGAAACACGAAAATAAACCAGAAGGACACAGGGGGGTCCCACATATTTGACATCATTTCAGATACGTAGCTACACACACCGGAAGGTTTTTCCAGAATCGTACGACAAAAATCGTACTTTTCGTAGAGCACATTTTTCACTGTTGTATTCGATATTAGTTTTATGCAACAAAATGCGAACGATATGTCGTACGATAATCTGATCGTGTGTACGAGGCATAAGGCTAGAGTCTCTTCTTACATATTGTTCCTCCCAGAAGGACAACCTGTTACTTTGTCTACTCTACTAAAATTAATATATAATGTAGGGCAGCCTTTAAAATAAAACTATATATATTTATTTTTGTATATACATATATATATATATATATATATATATATATATATATATAATTTTTTTATTTATATATATTTGCCAAATATCCTAACAAGGTGCATCGTTCTCTTTCATCTTCTTAGCCATCATTGGGCACGGTGCCATCATCCCCTCCTACGACTAGTAATAGAATAACGGTAGCCCCTGGATTTTGCATGAAAAAATAAATTGGCTTTGGGTGGGGAAGAGGCTAATGAAAAATGCAATGGCCCCCACCTGACGCGATCAAAAAAAGGCAACACTTAACCAAGTCATCTCCACAGGGGCCAGCTGCATGCTGATGTGCCACGCTCCGCTCTTCTAATTCATCACCAAACATCCTTGCTCTATTCAATACAATGCTACAGCCAATGTAAGAGCTAATGGGCAAGCAAGGGAGGGGGGAACGCTACACAGCTGATCCCTGTAGTTTGTGCTAGTTGAGAGATTTCCTGGGAATCAGATCCCCCCCTTCCACCCCACCCCTCCAGGATTCAGTGGCCTCCTCCAGCCCAGCTCAGTGAGCAGTAAGCAAGTCTAACATCTTGCTCCTTTCCTTGTGCATTCCCCGAGTCTCCAGCAGGGGAGAACAGGAGAGGGGATTGGATCCTGGTTTCTTCTGTCTCACACATCTTTCCCTGTCCCCCTTGCCCAGACAAGAGCTGGATGCTCATTCTGACACACTGGAGCGCAGCATGGAATGAATGGGAAAGTGGAGCTCGCTAAGCTTGCCTTTGAATGCAACTGCTGTCCTCCAGCCCCCTAAACTGTAGGACTCCCCCACCCCTTCCTTCCCCAAGACAGGAGACCGAAAAAAGGTAGGACTATGTGTGCTGGCGCAGGGAGGGAGATTGTGCTGCTGTTTGTGTAGAGAAGCGGTGTCTATGCTCAGAGATGGGAGCACATGTGCATGCATGAACCACTGTACAGCTGTTGCCTACAAATTGCTTATCAATGATGGAATAGCTTCCCTTGTGTTGTCTACATGTTTACGGCTCTATGCAATTATTGCTGGCGATAGGTGGGTGGATGTGTTACATCGTTAAAAGTGTATAAAGCTCAAGAGGAGGCTAAGAGTCATAATTTTTCCCGTCAACCGGTCCTTGTAAACATTTTAAGACACAATAACTTCCTGTAAATGCAGCCCTGCCTTGCCTGTGCCCCGGCAATACGGCATGAAATGTGCATCAACACGTACCCACAACAGTTCGATTTATAGCTTGTGGCACAAATCGCACCACACTCGCTAAGCATAGACAAAAAAAAAATAATAATAATAATCAGGTCTCTTTATTTTCAAAAGCACAGTTCGAGCTCAACGTATGGAAGAAGAAAAAACAATTGTGGTTGAGTGCAATGCATAATTTGTGTGATTATTTTACAACCCCTGTGCACCTTTACTGCAATGGCACATTCATCCCTAAATATAGTACAACATCATACAATGTAACTTAGTCACACAGAGGGATGGCAACATTTAAAGGCACTCATCACACGGTGTGTTAACAAGAACATAATGAGGCTGTGTGTGTCCAGGACCGTCCGCTGTAGTATTGGCGACTTAATATGTCATAATAAAAAAATAATGTGCAGTCGTGTGCCGTGGAGTACGTTTCATGCCTTTGCCATGTTATAGCATAATTCTTGGATGTCAATCAGCATCAAAGCCACAAGCACAACCTGAGCATTGGGATTCCAATCTTTAAAATGTCATCTCCCCAATGTGTTGCAAAAATTTGTCGTATCTTCCAATATTACTACCAGCACCATCTGTCATAGCGGTACAGCTGAATTGTGTATAAACATAGAGTATACCATGTGTTCCTGCAGCACACACAAACTTTGTATTACATATTAAGAACAAACGTAAAGGATCGTTTGACGCGCAGCGACAAAAAAAAAAAGGTCAATAGAGCGTATTATTAAAACACATTTTGCATAGGTGCAGAAGCAATCCGTCCCTGCTCGATGTAGGGTTTTCATTTACGGAAAAAAAAAAATATACTGACTGACTGTACAGACAGGAATAGCCTCAAGCTCTCAGGGTGGTCAGACATTAGGCGATGTTCACAAGCAATGTAATCTTTTTAAGTATCATCTGCATGGTATGGAGATCACAGCATGACCTGTTCCAGTTGAATGGCTAGTTAAAGAGATTTTGCAGAATGTTGAATTTGTTTTAGCAACCTGTGTTGTTTTGTTTTTTTAATTTATTTTTTGGTTTGGTTTTGTTTATAACATCCTTTCTCCATAGGAATGACGATTTCTACAAGCATGTGTCACAGCCTGGTAAAGTTGCACACGTTGGCAGTGACATTCTTAGTAGGTGGTACAAATGGGTGATTGCCTTGAGGATAGGCATGTTATGAATTCTTCACCAAGGTTGAGGTGTATGGTGTGCCAGAATCCTAAAAACAACTGGCATTAAAAAAAAAGAACGCTGCAAAAAAGACATAAAAATTAAATATATCAAAATTCCATGTAGGGAACAACATGTCACAACAGGCTGGACGTATTGTTTTTCCTGTAGTCACCTATTCAAAGGGACATTACGTTGACATCATGAAGGGAGACTTATTGAGTATGTGTAATAGTGGAATAAATGTAGAGTACATATAATATAGAGAACATGTAGAGTAGGTATAATGTAGAGAACATGTAGCGTACGTATAATGTAGAGAACATGTAGAGTACGTATAATGTAGAGAACATGTAGAGTACGTATAATGTAGAGAACATGTAGAGTACGTATAATGTAGAGAACATGTAGAGTACGTATAATGTAGAGAACATGTAGAGTACGTATAATGTAGAGTACGTATAATGTAGAGTACGTATAATGTAGAGTACGTATAATGTAGAGTACGTATAATGTAGAGAACATGTAGAGTATGTATAATGTAGAGAGCATGTAGAGTATGTATAATGTAGAGAGCATGTAGAGTATGTATAATGTAGAGAGCATGTAGAGTATGTATAATGTAGAGAGCATGTAGAGTATGTATAATGTAGAGAACATGTAGAGTATGTATAATGTAGAGAACATGTAGAGTATGTATAATGTAGAGAGCATGTAGAGTACGTATAATGTAGAGAACATGTAGAGTACGTATAATGTAGAGAACATGTAGAGTACGTATAATGTAGAGAACATGTAGAGTACGTATAATGTAGAGAACATGTAGAGTACGTATAATGTAGAGTATGTATAATGTAGAGTACGTATAATGTAGAGTACGTATAATGTAGAGAACATGTAGAGTATGTATAATGTAGAGAGCATGTAGAGTATGTATAATGTAGAGAGCATGTAGAGTATGTATAATGTAGAGAGCATGTAGAGTATGTATAATGTAGAGAGCATGTAGAGTATGTATAATGTAGAGAGCATGTAGAGTATGTATAATGTAGAGAACATGTAGAGTATGTATAATGTAGAGAACATGTAGAGTACGTATAATGTAGAGTACGTATAATGTAGAGTACGTATAATGTAGAGTACGTATAATGTAGAGTACGTATAATGTAGAGAACATGTAGAGTACGTATAATGTAGAGAACATGTAGAGTATGTATAATGTAGAGAACATGTAGAGTATGTATAATGTAGAGAACATGTAGAGTACGTATAATGTAGAGAACATGTAGAGTACGTATAATGTAGAGAACATGTAGAGTATGTATAATGTAGAGAACATGTAGAGTATGTATAATGTAGAGTACGTATAATGTAGAGAACATGTAGAGTATGTATAATGTAGAGAACATGTAGAGTACGTATAATGTAGAGTACGTATAATGTAGAGAACATGTAGAGTACGTATAATGTAGAGTATGTATAATGTAGAGAGCATGTAGAGTATGTATAATGTAGAGAGCATGTAGAGTATGTATAATGTAGAGAGCATGTAGAGTATGTATAATGTAGAGAGCATGTAGAGTATGTATAATGTAGAGAGCATGTAGAGTATGTATAATGTAGAGAGCATGTAGAGTATGTATAATGTAGAGAACATGTAGAGTACGTATAATGTAGAGTATGTATAATGTAGAGAGCATGTAGAGTATGTATAATGTAGAGAGCATGTAGAGTATGTATAATGTAGAGAACATGTAGAGTACGTATAATGTAGAGAACATGTAGAGTATGTATAATGTAGAGAACATGTAGAGTACGTATAATGTAGAGAACAGCCCATTTACTTTCACAAGACATGTCTTCTCAGCTTTGGAGATCATAACCATACAGTCCAATGAAGGCATCAAGCACACGTCCAAGAGTTCAAGGTTTTAAATCAAATTATAACAGAAAATATGACTTTTCCTTATTTTTTTTATTAAAAAGAATCTTGGACTTCTGGATGTTTGTTTGGTGCTCTCATTGGATTGTTTGTATGTGGATTCTCAACACTGGGTCCTTTCCCTGTTCCTGGGGGAAGTTCCTGTTTTTGTGGAGTGCTGCTGAATCATAGCCGGTGTGCCCACTGACAACATCCATGACTCTTTAGAGAATCAGAATCCAGCAACCTGTTCTTGTGTTTGAAGATCATAATGTCAATGCAGTCATCAGACAAGGTATTGCTCTGTATGTTCAAGAACACCTCACCATAGTTGGTCTTCAAATGACATTTTATACGTGGCCGGATAGAGCTACGTGTGGCAGTAAATATATATTTCCATTTAGCTTTAACCCAGATTGTAGTATTTTTCACTAGTTTGATTGGACCGGCATCATCTAAAGGTTTCAAATGGACATCTCTTTAAAGCAAGTTCCCTAATTTCCTGGTCTATGTTGCTACCTTAAATTCAGCAGGAACTGGCTGAGATCTGTTCCATGTATGGGCAGGCTGATTGTACCCAAGTCAATCCATTGATCAACTTGAGTACAACCAGCCTGTTGGGTTTTTACATTTGATTACTGCTGGCGGCTATAGCTGCTAGCAGTAATCATTGTGTTCTTCTGGCCAGGAAGTTGCCCCCCCTAGTAGAACACACCGCTGGAGGTAGCTTGCCCATCAACAGTGACTATGTTGATTGGGGGAATCAAGTAGAATTTTGTTTCATCATATTCGTTATGTTGGACCCCATTCATTTTTGGAATTTGTTCCGTATCTTTGGCAATCGTTTTACATATTCATTAGCGGGGTGGATTTAAAAAAAAAAATTGCTGGAAGATTGCTATATGTCCGATTTGGTAATATATCGTACATATAGCAGATTTGATGTTTTCAGAAGCTAGTCCAACCCACCGAGAGAAATTGCATGAGCTGATAGGACAAAATCAACTGTCGTCATGTGCATCTAAATTAACGAATGGAACGAAATTCGGATCCATTCATAATCCGAATTCTCAAATGAATTTGAATACTGAATTAATTTCCCCATGGGCCCGAACTACTATCGAATCATCATGTGACGTCATCTGAAAAAAAAATTAATTTGTTAATTTTGTTAACATTATTTTATAGATTTGTTGACATTCATTACTATATCCATTCAGAGATTCGTATACATCCAAATCTCCAAAAATCTAAACAAAACGCACATCTAGAATCAAGCAATTTTCTTTTCTTCCGCCCAAGGTGGAAGGAAAGAAAATCGAGTCATCTATGGGCTGCATTAGCTAGTCTAGACTCTGATCTTCTTTTTCTGCCAAGATCACATGCCAAGGCCTTTGGTCACATGACTTCCAAGGGTAAATCCTGGAGTAGCAGTTTCTCCATTCAAGGTAGGTGTTTTGTGTCAGTAGGTTAAAATAAAGAAAAAAAAACAGAAATGGACAGAAGGTCTTACTTAAAATACATTTGCTTTAAGTCTTCTCAATTTGCTCACTTGCTTATGGACACATGCTGGTGAGGTTAATGACCTTTTTAGCTTCTCATGTCTTTTGAGGACTCCAACTTTCTAATAATCGTCCCACCAGGAAGTTTTCTCCTCAACCCCCCTGGTAGCAAAAGAATTCTCAATCCAATTGCTTCCAAATCGATATTGCAACATTAATGAGCTATTGAGCAGGCACAGTGAGACTTCTCGTTAATGACTACATCACTTGTATGGATCTAGGTACCCAAATACATAGATGACTACAGATATATGAAGCTGTTGGGGGATCCATTCCCCCAGCAGATAACCAAGCAAGAATCAGTTTTAATTGGTCTGAACCCTTAAAAAAAATTATGCAGTTATTTTTCAATAACCCAAAGCATCCAACAAGGAATGAGCTTACAGCAGTTTAGCATAATTAGCATAATGAAGGTGAATCTAGTTTCCATGGGTTACTGCATTTGATTGTTCTTAATGTCATGATAAATAAAAGAGTAATTATTCACTACTCTAATATACTGTATATAATCCTGATACAGTAGATACTGTCATTTCTGGCCAAAGCCTGCTACATACTCCACAACTGGTCTTGGGTCACTAGTCCATTTGGCCTCATCGGCCTTGTTAGCAGAAGCTGTCTTTACATGTGTAGGTCATTTTGAATGTACTTTGAACAATTTGTGTTCAATTGTTAAAGCATATCCAAACCCAAAAAAACAAAAATTTAATATATTGTCGGCTTACGAAATCTTAACTGTTGTGACTGCATTAGTTTTCTTTTAATGTATTTTTGTTTTTACTTGGTGATCTGTCAGTAACATACTTCAAGTCCAAGGCTCACTCACTGTACTACTGTATATTTATGAAAGAGCAGCAATATTACCCTAGGGTGCTCCCCTTATTTGAGCTACAAACTTTTCCTCCTCCCGTCATCTCAATTACATAGGGAGTTGTAAAAGAGAAGTTTGGGATTTGGGGGGGAAAAAAAACAATATAATCACCTAGGTGGATGCAGCATTAATCTGATGCTGAATTTGTCCCCCGCCGGCTCTGCACTAAGAACTGAGCGATTACATATGGTCTGGGGTTTTTCAGAGCCTGGACTCAATCTGTGGTTTCAGCCGACAGTGAGCTTCATCCCGTTGTAGGCTGAAAACGGGTAACAGGAGTGCAGAACTGACTGCACTCCTGTGATCCATAGGAAAACTATAGTCAAAATAGCTTTGGCTATACTTCTACTTTTATGTTCATAGAAAATAGCTTGAAAAGCTGATGTCATTGTTTGAGATTTCAGTTCAGTACACAGGAAGTTGCAAGGATACTGGAATACTATCGGGGATCAATAGGATTTTTTGCATTTTCAGAATACATACCTAGTCTGAACAAAGAAAATGTAGGCCCCTTTCACACGAGTGCCTCTGTGCAGGGGATTCTGCATGCTCAGGGGAGGATCTCTCCGCTGATCCCCTCCTAGCAGGCGGATGCCTGGTCCGTGTCCGCTGTTCAGAGCAGACACGGACACAGTCCCGCTTTCCTTTATGGGGAATTTGGATTGTGTCCAATCCGCCAGTCGGATGGAAAATAGGACCACCATCCATCTGGTTTTTGCAGGCAGGATCGGATCGGATGGCGGTGGGTGTCAGTGGACATGTGTCCGCTGACATTCAACGCTCCATAGAGGAGACTGGAGGGTCCGATCAGGTGTGCCTTAAGAACTGACAGGTGGACCTGATCGGACAGCCCGTTTGAAAGGGCCCTAAGGCAGATCACTGCCAGCTTACTCCCAGATGGTGAGATGCAATAAATGTAACTTTTGTTCTTGGGTTTAGATACACTTTGAGTACAGATTGTGGTGCAGCCTTTAATGAGACCTTGGTAAACTGAGCACTCTCATTTGGAGGCTACCTTTAAAATTATAATAAATTCTCAGATTTGTAGTCACTTAGTATGCAGATTGTTTATCTTTTAATCATTGCCTATGTTCCAATTTAAGCTGGTGCCATGATCACTGCCCCAGGTTTCTTGTTTCAGGGTGACTTCTCTCTCTTGCAGCATCCTATGGAGACACCCTTGCATACAGGGACTAGATCTGTGTCTCTCCACACTGTGTGCATCAATAGAAACAAACAGCCCCATTGCACTTTTCACTGTTAAAGGAGTTGTAAACCCTCAAGTTTTTTCACCTTAATGAATCCTATGAAATAAGGTGAAAAGCCTCCTTTGCTGCAGCTGCCCCCCAGACCCCCCCCCCCTTTTCTTACCTGAGCCTGATCATTCCAGCAATGAGAACGAACCCAGCAGCTCGTGTTGGGTCCTCATTGGATAGATTGATAGCAGCAGGAGCCATTGGCTCCCACTGCTGTCAATCAAATCCAATGACTTGGGAGCCAGGAGGGCGGGGATGAGTCCTGCTGTCTGTGTCAATGGATGCAGCAGCAGGACTCGGGAGTGCACCCAAAAGCGACTCTCCATGGGGGCACTCGAGAAGAGGAGCAGCACCGCCGGGGGGACCCCAGAAAAGGAGGATCGGCCTGTTCTGTGCAAAACCCTTGCACAAAGGAGGTAAGTATGGCAGGTTTGTTATAAAAAAAAAGAAAACTAACCTTTGCAATCACTTTAAAGGGGTTGTAAACCCTCATGTTTTTTCACCTTAATGCATCCTATGCATTAAGGTGAAAAAACTTCTGGCAGTGACTGGCCCCCCATTTTACTTACCTGAGCCCCATATTTCCCTCGGTGGGGATGCGCTGTCCCTCTCTCCACAAGGTCCTGGCTCTTGATTGGATAGATTGATAGCAGCGCAGCCATTGGCTCTAGCTGCTGTCAATTAAATCCAATGACGCGGGCGCCAAGGGGCGGGGCCGAGTCTGGCATTCTGTGTCTATGGACTCGGGAGCGCGCCCGCAAGGTAACCCCCCGGGAGAGCGCTATTCCTAGGGGGGTTATCTGATGCGGGAGGAGCCGCAAGAGCTGCCGAGGGACCCCAGAAGTTGAGGATCAGGGTCACTCTGTGCAAAACGAGCTGCACAGTGGAAATAAGTATGACATGTTTGTTATTTAACCACTTCAATACCATGCACTTATACACCTTCCTGCCCAAGCCAATTTTGAGCTTTCAGCGCTGTTGCAATTTGAATGACAATTGCGCGGTCATGCAACACTGTACCCAAACAATTTTTTTATCATTTTGTTCCCACAATTAGAGCTCTCATTTGGTGGTATTTGATCGCCTCTGCGATTTTTATTTTTTGCACAACAAATAAAAAAGAGCAGAAATTTTGAAAAAAAATAAGTTTTTCTTTGTTTCTGTTATTTTTTTTTCATAAGTAAGTACCTTTTCTACTTCAATGACGGGCACTGATAAGGCGGCACTAACGGGCACTGATAAGGCGACACTGATGGGCACCGATGAGGTGGCACAAATGAGGTGGCACTGATGAGGTGGCACTGATGGGCACTGATGATGGGCACTGATAGGCGGCACTGATGGGCACTGATATGTGGCACTGGTATGCGGCACTGATGGGCACTCATAGGCGGCACTGATGGGCACTCATAGGCGGCACTGATGGGCACTTATAGGCGGCACTGATAGGTGCACAGACGGGCACTGATAGGTGGGCACTTATGGGCAGAGATGGGCACGGATGGGCACTGATAGGTGGCACTGATACACTGGTAGGTGGCACTGATGACACTGGTGGATGGCATTGCTGGGCATCACATGCCATGATGGTGCCATGATGGTGCCAGTCAGTGCCCATTTGTGGGCACTGATTGGCATATGTTTTGTTTGTATTTGTGCATGTGGATGGCCATGGGGGACTTACCTGGCCATCCACATGCTTGGGGCTTCCCTGGTGGTCCTGTGTGGGTATTTGAGGAGGGGCTGCGCTGATAAACAATCAGCGTGAACCCCCCCTGTCAGGAGAGCCGCCGATCGGCTCTCCTCTACTCGCGTCTGTCAGACGCGAGTGAGGAAGAGCCGATCAACGGCTCTTCCTGTTTACATTGTGATCAGCCGTGATTGGACACAGCTGATCACGTGGTAAAAAGCCTCCGCCGGAGGCTCTTTACCGAGATCAGTGTAGCGGTGTGTCAGACTGACCCACCGCTCCACCGATCGCCGCAATGCGCACCCCCCCGGGCGCGCGGCGGCTGTTATCCTGCAGGACGTCATATGACGTCCAGTGTGGATAACTGAACCACTTCCCGGACGTCAATTGTCTATTGACTGGGTGGGAAGTGGTTAAAAAAAAAAAAGCTTTACAATCACTTTAACTCTTTGCTGTGAAGACTGGAAGTTCAGGGAAGCAGCACTGGGTGAGCAGGCGTCAGCAGTACTTTAACCTGTAAACTGCAATTAATGGGGTAAGAATTTTACCAAATACTTTACTGGAGATTGTTTATTTTATTGTGATCAGTGGGGTTAATTTAATAAAACTAGAGAGTGTAAAATCTGGTGCAGCTGTGCATGGTAGCCAGTCGGCTTCTAAGTTCAGCTTGCAATAAAACCTTGAAGCAAATTGGTCTCTATGCAGAGCTCCACAAGATTTTACACTCTCCAGTTTTAGTAAATCAACTCTTGTGTGTCAAACTAAAAAAAAAATACTTTTAGCTGGCCATAGATTAATATAACTTATTATTTATTTTCGGGAACATTTGTTCAATTTTCCATTGGTTAGTGGGGTCAAATCGGCATTCATTTTAATCTGTAGCGATGAGAAAATGTGAACGAGCGGAATGAAAAAAATTTCTCGAACAAAATTCTAACTGTGAAGTTAGGGAAGAATCATCCATAATACGGTAATATGTCTGGGATTCCATTCAAGTAGCAGGTTTGGACGATATTTAAGGGCTTTCAACTGAAATTAGTTGCCTCGGTGATGGCAAGATTAAATGCCCCGACAAACAATTTTTCTGAATTTTCAGTGTTCGAATGAAATCCTGCTGGTATACGGCCAGCTTTAGGCATGGCAGTCAGCGTGTGCACAGCCTTTCACTTTGCTGACTGTAGGCTTTCATCATGGCGTTATCCACTAGGACCGGTATGGTACTAGTCTTGCTGAGTGTAAAGAAAATGCTATGCTCTGTTTATCATTTATTATAACCAGGAAAATGATTTATAAAAAATACATTGCCGAAGGTAAATCTCTTCTAACGGGACAATTTATTTAAATTCAAGAGATGTCAGATTGACTTTTTCAGAACATGGAAGGGAACAAATTATTTTCCAAGTTAACATAACCGCATATACATCTAAGAAAAGGGGAAACTGGGTAAATGCATATCTACTACAGACAAGTGGAAATTTAGGCTTTGATTTATGTAAAAATCAAGATAACAGAAAATGTTTTGTACGGACCATGATTGCACTGTTCACAATGTGGAAGTTCTGAAATTCTTTAGTACATAGATTTTAGCTGTCTCTACAAATCATCTTGAAAAACATTTTGTTTTCCATTAGTATTATAATAAAAAGACAAGATTGCCCATACTGCTTAGTGGGTTCGTGACCATGAAAAAGAATTCTGAAGTTGACTGCGAAGTTATTCATATTCCCATTGAGTAGATACGTTTTTTTTGTTTTATTTAAAGTGGTTGTAAACCCTTACATATACCCATTGAAGTGACTATCGTCAGGTGGTCCACAAAGATGAAACACATTGCACCTGTCTATCTGCAGCCCTTTCTTCTCTACATCCGTTCAAAGTGCTGAATTTTAAAGCTTGTTTAAAGTTTATAAAAAAGGGGTGGAGGGCTGAAGTTACACTCTGCAGAGTTCAGTGAGGAGAGCTCTGATAACTGATTGGAGGGAAGGCACACAGGGACAGAGCTGAGGCTGTCAATCAGCTGGAAATCCCTCCCCCGTCGCCTTTTTTTTTGGGTGTCAGAAAAACTGGGTAGAAGTGATTCATGCAGCTAGCAGAGGAACAAAGCAGCAGATAATGAGACAAGTACACCCTTTAGAGGGGTATGCTTTGTTTATGCTTATGCTTCCGGCTTCTGTTGAAGGCTTGTGACCTAAAAATGTCTGCCGACCAGCTCCCGATTAGTGCTCTCAGTCACTGACTGAGAGCGATGACCGGAGTGTTCTGGCGGGGCCATCCCCCTGTCAGAACACAACAGCAGAGGAGATTTCTGTACTAACACATACCTCCCAACAGGCACGGATTCTGCGGGTTTCTCCCGCACAGGCCCCTCCTTCCCGCATTCCCGCGAGAGCTGTATTTTTCCCGCAGAGCAGGCACAGCAGGAAGTGGAGGAACTACGAGGTAGGTAACCCTCCCCCCGCGATAGGCGGCACCCCCCCCCCCTGAGAACGGCGGCAGGGTAGCGCTGAAAAATGTACCGTGGCACCCCCCCCCGCGCTCAACAACTTTAGTTTTCATGGCGAAAAAAAAATTCATATGTCCCGCGGCCCCCCCCCGCTCAACAACTTTCGTTTTGAGGACGAAAAACAAATCAAATGTCACCTACAATCTGGAGCAGTCAACCACAGTACTTCCTTCCAGCCAGCATCTTTGAACCCATTTTTTGTGATCCCAGGTGGTCATAGACCTGCCCCCTGGGGGACCATCATGCTGCCGGTGCTCACAACACTTCTTGGCTAAGTGGCGCTCATATCTCATCCTGTGAGTTCCGCTCAATCCAGGAGGAAGGCCCACCTACAGTCCCCTGCCAGAAGGGAAAAGAATGATGCCATTGAATTGGCCAGAAAACTGTATAATTAAAGTATTAACATAAACATTTGAAGAGGTTTTAGTAAGAAGGGGGGGGACACAATTAAACTTAGTACACACAGCCCAAAGGTCAGCAAGCATCACCCAGTTCAATACAAACCGGACAACATTCGTCCTGTGTGTGGGGCAGCTGGTTCGCCAGAAGCCAGCAATTTAACCGGCTTCTGTCGAAGGCTCCTGACCGCAAAAAGTCTGCCGACCGGCTCCCACTTTGCGCTCTCGGTCAATGGCTGAAAGCGTTTACCAAAGTGTTCTGGCAGGGGGGCGTCCTACTGTCGGAACACAAAAGCCCAGCAGGGAAAATCACTGTACTAACATGGAATTGTTAGTACAGCAACTCCTATCTGAGCTGTCAGTTTAAAAAAAAATTGTGGCGTGTACTAGCCTTTAGTATGCATAAATTAATCTGCATAAATTCAACTGGACATGGACTTTAAGCCAAAGCTGACAGCCAGGCAGCTAGCAATTTGTAAAGTTGTTACAATTCTTTCATAATAGACTCATTAATAAAGGGCAACTGGGTCCAACAATTCACATAGATAATTTATTATTAATGACCAAATCATAAGAAATGCTCTCCAAAGGCAATCAAGGTTTTTTTTTTTTTTGGGGCGATTTGCCTGGTATATTGACACCGGGCTGTATGTATTTCAACATAAGGGAAGTATTTCAATGGGGAAGGTAAAATAAAAATGGTTTCAGCCTATTCATTAATCAAAACATAAATTTGGAGGGTCTTCTGCCTTTGCTATGCATTTGCTCCTCATTTACCATTCAGAAACTCCATCTAAGGTTTACTGTGTTGAAGCCAAGCTTCTTCATTTCCCTCACATCCTTGCATCTTAAAGTCCCAAAATAAATGAACCTTCGAGAGGTTTGTAACAATAAATCAATCTTGAAATTCCCCCAGTCTGTTATAAAATAGGATAATACATTTATTTGGGAATTGATAGATAGTGAATTTATAGTGATAGTCAGGATAGATTCACAATAATGCAGAAAGCATCTAATAAAAAATCTGTTTAATTAATCTGCATGTGTAGACTGGCTGAAAACTGTTTTTTTAATTGGATACCTGTGGTAGACAAAAGGGCCCTATGTAAAAACAATCTAAAGCCTCGTACACACAATCCAATTTTATGGCCATAATTGTCTGACGGACGTGTTGTGTCAGATAATCCGACTGTGTGTACGCTCCATCAGACAATTATTGGCTGAATTAACGACAACAAAAGTTGGCTGTTCATGCTCACCAACTGTTGGGCAATAAATCTGTTACGCCGGTTTATCCGATCGTGTGTCCGTCCAACTAAAATCCAAAGTACAAACACGCATGCTCAGAACCAATGCTACACATCAGACAACAATAGCAGAAGTTGCCCAAAGGGTGGTGGTAAAGAGCTGAAAAACCATGTGGTTTGGTGAATGTTGGCTGAAAATGTGCCGTGTGTATGCAGAACAAGTTCACGGCCAACGCCCTTCGGACCAAAATCCACAGAAAAGTCAGATGGAAGTACGATCGTGTGTACGAGGATTTAGACTTTCCAGCAGAAACGTGTTTAATGTGGATAGATGAGGGCATATGATGAGTAGCCTTTGCAATACCCTGAGCTGATCTTATGGTTCATAATATGCAACTGAGAACAGGCTATGAACACTCCTTTCAACTCCAGACAGTCCAATTGTTGCCAAGAGGAAATGGGAAAAGATTTAGGAATGTCTGAGTGCTGGTCAGACAGGGCGTAAAGGTGTTCAAGACAAGACAGTGAGCAGTGTCCAGGTCTACATGAAAGTGACAGGCTTCTCCTGCAACCACCCAACCCATATCTACTGTAAATTAGCTACTAAGGCTTAAAGGGCACTTGTACAGCTGCTCAAATGGTAATGTTGGTCAGGAAATAAGTAAAGTGTTCATTACCCAACAAGACAGTGAACTATTTCCAGGTCTACATTAGGCCCCTTTCACACTGGGGCGGGCAGGTGCGGTGGCGGTATAGCGATTTTTAGCGCCGCTATACCGTCGTATTTACCGCAATATTTGCCCACTAGCGAAGTGGTTTTAACCCCCCCTAGCGGCCGAAAAAGGATTAATACGCGGTTAGCGGGCGGTATTACCGCGGTGTCCCATTGATTTCAATGGGAAGGAGCGGTATACACACCACTCCTTCACCGTTCCAAAGATGCGGCTTGCAGGAGATTTCTTTTTCCTCCCGCCAGTGCATCGCCTCAGTGTGAAAGCCCTCGGGCTTTCACATTGAGAATACTGGGGCAAGATTATTTCAGGTGTTATTTATGCGCTATTTTTAGCGCTAAAACGCCTGAAATAAACCTCAGTGTGAAAGGGGCCTTAAAGTGGAAGGCATCTCCTGCAACCACCCAACCCACAGTTAGTAAAAATGAGCCCCTAGGACTCGGTCTGCTTAAATTGTATGCTGGTCAGGCAAGAAGTTAAGGTGTTCATTGCCCAACAAGACAGTGAGCAGTATCCACATGAAAGTGGAAGACATCAAATTACAAAGTTGGGACCGCAAGAAAACTATCCCGAAAACAGATGCTGCCTATAAGGACACACGTGGCTTTAATGAAAAGACAGCTTTAATTGGACGTTCGTAGCTATCAGCTGTTGGTTCCACATACTGGAATTATTTTGTCATTATCACTTCCAGAAGAAACCTGGTACACTATAGTGTCCAATGTCTTAACATCTGTGGTGATTACTGAGAGATAGTTATTCTCTGTATTATGAAATTATTTTTCAACAGGAATGAAATTGAGGTTCGCGGGGAGGTGGTTTTGCAGTCTTATTGGGTGCGGAATTTATTAGGGTCTTTTGGGCTCAGTGTGATGCTACCCAGCGGGATTGTAATCCAACTTTTTTTGAAGTGATGTCTTTACTTTGTTTATAGCCATGAGACAACATTGTCTCATTTTCATCACTGCGGGTTGAGGGGCATTGTCTATATTTATTTTTGTGAATTTTTGATATGAATAAAATTGTCTTTTCATTAAAGTCACATGTATAGGCAGCATTTTTTTTTTTTAAGATGTCCTATAGGCAGCATCTTTTTTCGGTCCTGACTTTGTAATTTTAGTGTTTCGTTTAGCTGCGAGGACCGCACTAATACTTGGTGAATGGACAGTGTATAGACATGTGTAGACTGTGATCATTCAGTATATCATTCTGAAATTTAGGCACTATAGCAAAAAATTTAGTCCAAAAACAAAACTTATTACAAATATATTTGGTGTCTAAAAAGCTAACATGTTTCAGGGGTCCAACACCACCCCCTTCATCAGGACTCAACCAGCAGCTGAATGTTGCTGTGCTTTTCCACTGCTCTCAAAAATCCGAGCATGTCTTGAGTCTTTATAGTATGTGCTGTTATTCCTTCAAACCTGGAGAAGGGAACCCGAAACGCATTGGCTTTTACACCCAATTATACTTAAAATTAATTTTGTTTTTGAACTCAAACTTCTTGTTGATTGTGGTAGCACTCCAGTCTGTAGAAGTTGCCTACCTAATATTCAGATGCTTTAGTTTGCAGGGCCATATATAAGTCCTTCACCATCTAAGGTGATTGTGGTAGCTCTTCAGTCTTCAAAAGCCATCTACCTTATATTCAGATGCTTCAGTTTGCAGAACCATATACAGTATACCGTATATACTCGAGTATAAGCCGACCTGAATATAAGCCGAGGCACCTTATTTTACCACAAAAAACTGGGAAAACGTATTGACTCGAGTATAAGCCTAGGGTGTCCATCTGCATGCCTCACTGTGTCCATGTGCATGCCTCACTGTGCCCATGCCTCACTGTGTCCATGACTAGAATGATGTTTAACATGGGAGTCTATGAAAGGGGTGCCCAGATTTGAAAAATCGGTGCTCCCTAGTCGTAGGTTCCCCAGACAAAAAACTTTGCATACTTATAGAGGAGAAATGGGGCTATATGTGCGGCAAGTTTCGGGTCCAGGGGACTTACGACTGGTCGGTACTGGGTCTGCAAAGTTACCAGAGAAATGACCGTTTAACATGGGAGTCTATGGAAGGGGTGCCTGGCTTTGAAAAATCAGTGCTCCCCAGCCATAGGTCCCCGGACAACAAACTTTGCAGACTTGTAAAGGAAGAGAAACGAGGCGCAAAAATGTGACTCCATTATAAGCCGAGGGGGGCATTTTCAGCACAAAAAAATGTGCTGAAAAACTTGGCTTATACTCGAGTATATACAGTAAGTCCTTCACCATCTAGGTGATTGTGGTAGCCCTCCCGTTTGTAAAAACCATTTACCTAATGTTCAGATGCTTCAGTTTGCAGAACCATATACTGTACAGGGTGATTGAAAAGTAACTCCCTATTTTAAACTATTTATAAAAAAAATATATATGAAGTTACTTTTTTCTCAATTCTTTAATGTATGTTCCTTAATCTATGACATGACTTCAGATAGGATTGTGGGTCCTTTTATCTTTCGCGATACTATAAATGCCAAAAAGTATCTCACTATGCTGCAGATGATGAAATCTGGCCAGTTGTCAATGCCTGGGAGAATATTGAAGACTTCTATACAAGATGGTGCGCCTCCACATTTTGCTATTATTGTTCGTGAATGGCTGAATGAACATTGATAGTTGGGTCGACGTGGTCCGCATGAGTGGCTGGCCAGAAGCCCTGATTTAACACCCTGCGACTTTTTTCTTTGGGGTTGGTTGAAGGAACAAATTTACTCTACGAAACCAAAGACTTTAGAAGAACTTGAAGGGCGACTACGAGAAGTTATTTTCTGCCATCCCACAAGAGTTCCGGCAAAGCGGCTTCAGAATCTGCAGGCGAATGCTGGTGCACATATCGAATTTTAAATGAAACTCCATGTTATGTGTGTTCTTCTCATATTCATTTTTTGTAAAAATAATGATTAAAAAATAAGTTATAAGATTTTTAATATAAGGAGTTACTTTTCAATCACCCTGTAGAAGTCCTTCACCATCTAAGGTGATTGTGGTAGCCCTTCCGTCTATAAAAGACATCTACCTAATGTTCAGATGCTTCAGTTTTCAGAACTATATATAAGTCTTTCACCATCTGTAGAATCTGCCTACCTAATATTCAGATGGTTCAGTCTGATGAAACATATACAGTATAAGTCATTCATCTAAGGTGATTACAGTGTTTAGAAGTTGCCTACCTAATATTAAGATGCTCCACAGCCATAGCACCAGTACATTAATGACAACAATATAAATAATTGAAAAAAATCATCATCCCAACTCTATTACAAGGTTCCAGCACCACAAATCCATCTACAAACGTATGCGCAAATTGTATGTCTGCACTGCGCCATCAGTAAATCACTGCAAGCAGCATTGATACTATTTATTAGTATTTGCATGGGCGTAGCATAAGGGGTTGCAGGGGTCACAATCTCAACCCCACACCTAGCTCCAGGGGGCCCCTGAAGCCTCCCTGTCATATTATCAAATCCTCCACAAAGTCCAGCTCCGATCTGCCCTAGGGCCCCACAGCCAGGCTCCAGTACTGGGCTTCCATTTTGCCTTTCACAGTCCACACCCCTCCATTCTCATTGGCTGGGGAGAAGTTGTGAGACATTTCCTGAATGGAGAGGAGCACCGGTTAGAACAGCCCAGGATGGGGAAGTGTCTGTGCTGTGTGCATGGAATGGTAACCGAGCTCAACGAGTTAGGAGGAGGAGAGTGCCGTCCTGTAGCCACGATGGGACCGGTGTCACTGGTGAGGTAAGACACTGCTCAGTGTCTCATAGTCATTAGCTGGGGTTTTCTGTACCCCCCCCTACCCAGGGATGTCCACTTACCCCACTTCCCTGACTACTGGGGAAAAGACAAACCTCCGGGAGGTGACCTTCCCCCAACACTTGCCAAAACTGACAGAGAAACCTTCAGAATTTGCTAAAACAAATCCCTTAACACCCCCTAAGGGGCTGCAGGCTCCAGATTTTGTGTCGCATGGCTTTGACCCCCCAGATCTAAGTTGCGCCGCCCCCCCCCCCCACAAAGCCCCCTGACCACCCCATCCACCCTGGATGCTATGCCCGGCTGATGAGCTCCTTTCCCATTACAGCACTCTATACTGTTTCTCCTCTGCAGGGCTGAAATCACATTCCTTTACAACACAGCCAGTTAGCCACGATCTGCACAGGGTGTATCTGCCTATTGCAACTACACTGTTGTTCAGACCAGAGAATTTTACAGGTCAAAACAGCAACATAAAAGCCAGATACACCTTGTGAAGGCTGACAGACTGTGTGCAAAGAAATGTAATTTCAGCCCTGTGTAGTGTGGGGGGGAGGAGCTGTATACAGTGCTGGGATGGGAAAGGAGCTCTGCCAAGTGACCTGCCAGGGGTCCCTGTCCTCTGATTCTCCAGTGTTGATCCCTGGAGGAACTCTGGGAACTCAAAACTCTTAAGCCACTTTGAGTACCTTGTCGTGCTGTGGGTGTATCTGCATGCACAGTGAAAGTGGTGGGAGGTAGTGGAGGGGGGGGCAGGTCAACTTTTGCATCGGGGCCCACAAGCTTCAAGCTACGCCTCTGAGTATTTGCCTATCCTGTTTGTGATAACAGCAGCTGGTAGAACAAATTTTGTTATTCTGTAGGTATAGTTAGCGCAGTGCATGTATATATTTATTTTTAGGGAGCATTGATGGTATTCTAAGTGTTATAGCCCCATCACAAACAACTATAAATCACCTTGTGTCTGAGTTGAGTCCAGCAAACTGAATACTATGGGTTACTGCACTGTATACTCCTTTTGGTTTTCAGCGCCTTGCTTGAATAAGCTGGCATTGGTCTCTGCGCTCAGTTCATAAGAAAGCTCAGTAGTGTTACACTTGACTAAATCTATTTCTGTGTCTTCCTAATATGATTCAAATACTAACATCTATGCTTCTTGTGCGCCGCAAAACATTTTGTCTTCCAGTTGAGATCTGATACACGCGTTAATATAATTTGGGTGTCAATGCATTAAAATGTGTATTAAAGAATTTTCCTCTGACATCTGTACCTTACAAGGGCTCAGCTCCTACATGTGTTACATTAGCACATGCACTGTAGCAGCCTGTACTTGTAACACTGCAGAGAGCTCAGGTGGAGCTGATGTGTGACAACTGCCTTCTGGAGCCCACAGATGGAATGAGTGCAGCCACAAGTATTAGGAGTTAGTCAGTTGACACGCCAGTGCAGAAGCTGTGAAATAATTCTTATTTTGCTCACATTTATTACTGTGATCTTTAACCAGTGATGCACTTTTTTCCGTGGTACCATTTGAATGCATTAGACCAGAGATTATGGTTGCATTTTATGCAGAATTTTCCTAGTAAACCATGGGATCTGTTCTGCAAGTCTCCTTTTTAAAGGTAACATAACATTCTTTGTTAGTTAAAGTTTACCTATCTTCTAAGTAATCATGTAGCAAGTAGAACATCAGATATAAGTTTTAACATAGCTCCCAATTGCCCCTGATTTCAAAGGACTGTCCCTGATTTGGAACAAAGTCCCTCTGTCCCTCATTCCTCCTCATTTCTCCCTCTTTTTTTTGGTCTGATCTACTGTTTTTTTTTTATTTTAGGCTTCCCAGCCTAGTGGTGAGATTTGGGGTCTTATTGACCCCATATCTCACTGTAAAGAGGTCCTGTCATGTCATATTCCTATTACAAGGAATGTTTACATTCCTTGTAATAGGAATAAAAGTGATTACAATTTTTTTTCTTTTTTTTTAAAAGTGTTGAAATAAAAAAAATGTAAGTAAAATTAACAATAAAAAAAAAAAAAAACGTTTAAAGTGCCCCTGTCCCCATGTGCTCGTACGCAGAAGCGAAATCATATGTAAGTCCTGCCCACATATGAAAACGGTGTTCAAACCACACATGTGAGGTGTCGCCACGAACGTTAAAGCGAGAGCAATAATTCTAGCCCTAGACCTCCTCTGTAACACAAAACATGTAACCAGTAAAAAAATGTAAAGCGTCGCCTATGGGGATTTTTAAGTACCGAAGTTTGGCGCCATTCCACGAGCGTGTGCACTTTTGAAGCGTGACATGTTAGGTATCTATTCGGCGTAACTTCATCTTTCACATTATGCAAAAGAATTGGGCTAACTTTACTGTTTTTTGTTTTTTTTAAAGCATGAAACAGTTTTTTTCCAAAAAACGCGTTTGAGAAATTGCTGCTCAAATATTGTGCGAGATAAAAATTTAGCAATGACCGCAATTGTATTCTATAGGGTCTCTGCTAAAAAAACATATATAGTGTTTGGGGGTTCTATGTAATGTTCTAGCAAAAAAATTATGATTTTTACATGTAGGAGCGAAGTGTCACAATTGGCCTGGGCCTGAAGTGGCTAGAGGCCAATTAGTTGTGCTGCATGCACATTTACTGATTTAGAAGTTTCTGACAGGAAGGGAGAGGGATGAGCTAATCAGTTTCCTGCTCCTTTAGTGTCCAATTGTAGCCGAGGGGGCTGCTGAATGTTGTGGTTCACCTGCCACCACAGAGGTTGCTGAATGTTGTGGTTCATCTGTCACCCTGCCCAGCCCGGCATCCATCTCTCAGGGACTCAGACACAGAACAGTCCATAAGCTTTGTTTTTTTGTTTGTTTGTTTTTTGTTTTTTTTATGAGGGAATGGAACTTGGTTGGGAATGGGAAATCATGGGATGCCCAGAAAGATTTAGTGTAACTTGCTTGGGACTACTATATACACTCCTGTATACACACTCCAGTCTTCTCTCCAGCACAACTCTTGCTTAAGACCTCTTTCCCTTTACTCCTCCAGCACTTCACTTGCTGCAAATCCCTGGACCAGCTAGCACCACATGGTTAGGCCTGACACTAACTCAGCCAGGCCTCAGTGAACTGCATTTTGCGGGCAGGGGCCCCGGCCCCCTAAGGTGTAGAAATAGTTCAGGTGCTAACTGTCCTCTACTCAGCCACTAATCCCAGATGGCTCTCTTCAGGCCCTGCCAACCAGCCTAGCTGCAATGATCGCTCTTCACTGCCCTTCCCACAGTCCTCTCTTCTGGTTCTGCATCCATCTCAAATTGCAATCTCCCAGTTCTGCCAGGCATGCCTCCCCACTCCTCCCGGCTGTGCTCACTCACCAGCCCTTCCAGCTGCGACCAGTTGTCCTCCCTGAAATCTCTTAGCAGTGTTCTCTCCCGCTGTCCTCTCCTTGCGCCTCTCTTCCAGGATCTCTTCTCTCCTTGGTGGACCTGAGCCCTGGCCCAAGGTCACCCCCCCCAGACTGGGGAGCTACCCATGGGTCTAGACAACCTCCACATACTCTCACTCCAGCTCTTCTATCCGACAACTCCTCCCCAGCTGGGCTGACCCTGGCCTGCCCTCTGCCAATCCAAGTTGAGGATTAGTCAAGGCTCCTCCTCCTCCTCTCTTTCTAGCATCTTCTAGAAAGAAGAGGGAGGTGACAGTGTTGCTACCAGTGAGCCACCCAGTCCTGCCCTGAGCCAATCCCAGCCTAGAATAAAAACAAACAGGCCTAGCCACCAGCTAGGCCAGCCCAAATGTTCCTACTCTATCAGAAAAATCCTCACTCTAGCACCTACCTAACTAGATGGTGCTACACAATCAAAAAACCTGAGGACAAGTAGATGACTAAGCTGTTGTGTATAATTTCAGTAGAGAAAAGTGTGGTTACAGATTTAGCTATGCTGTTTGGCAGGGCTGCGTAATCTCAGGACTGGGTGGATAGCAGTATAGCAGGTAAAACAGTTCAAGTCATCTATGTGTTTAGATATTTGTCTTTAGGATAGCTTCTAGGAAAACATTGAAATATTTGAAACATTATAGAAATAGTTTGCCAGCTAAAAAAAGCATACTAATAGACATTGTTGACTAATGTTTCACTTTCCCATCCATGTTAAGCTGCATAGCCTAATGGCATGAGTGGAAATTCTAAGATTCTGTACATGCCTTATTGTCTGCAAGCCCACCTAAGTACACACGATTTCCACACATAAACTTGCAGAGCAGGCACTCTCACTTCAAACTTGACGTTCGCACTCAGATGGAGTATGGCAAGTCAGCATAAAGGCTGATGTCAGGTAATTACACTGGCTGGATTGAAAAGTCATTTTGCGACATTTCATGGAACACATAAGTGCACTAAATAATATATATTGTGTGTGTGTGTGTGTGTGTGTATAAAATATATTTATGTGTGTGTATTCTTCTTTTACCCTTTCACAACCTTGGCTTTCCTCCCGTTTTGCACCAAGACAGTCAAGCACCATTTTTCCACATTTGCTAAAATGCACACTAAATAAGAATAAAATATTATAAAAATATATAAATGTGAAAAAAATATTTTATTTAAAATCACATGTTTTGTTAAATAGTGAAAACTAAAGATATGCAACGCTATAGATAAGGGACTTTCAGGAAAAAGCTTTACTATTTCATTTTGCATGAAGAATGACGCTAAAAGGTGCCCCTAAAGCTAACCCTAAATGTGTGCAGGGATATATAATATGTATCCTAATTGTGTGTGTGTGTGTGTGTGTGTGTGCACCCAGGGTGTGAGGATTGGGGATGTACTTATTTTAGAACTTTTATTATTTTCTGTACACAGAGGTCCTGTAGTTTACAGAGGTAACGTGCTGGTTTGATGAGCCTGAGAAATACTAAGGAGAGTACGATATACAGGACCACACTGGAATTCTGGTAGGATCAACAGGTACTTTTGCCTTTTTTGCATTTATCGAACAATGTTACTGGGTAATAGTATAATCAAGTGCTGGTGGTAGTCCTCAAATTTCTTCTTCATTAATGGTGCACCTGGAAGTATTTGGAAGTGAACACTACTTGTTCCATTTAAAGCCAACAGGAGATCTAGGAACATGAAATTCAACTGCAAGCCACCAGCCACCAGTAAAGAACTAGGAGGAGTCAGAATGGGAGCTGATACGGGTGGTGAATTGGAGAAAGGTTTCCAGAAGAAGATTTCTATTGTCGGCATTCATAGATGAATAATCACATCTACAAATTACTTCTATACTTTACAGTTGATGTCACAGCACATCCTGTTTAAACACAACGCTAAAGCATGGTGTTGCATTGCTCTACTATGGAATGACCTTGCTGAGCATTTTGTAGCCTAGATCACACTCAATCCCTTGAGCTTAGTGCTGAATAGCAGCTGTCACTTCAGTTGATGGCTCCAGCACTGATTCCCATTGAACCCATGATTGCCATTGTGTTCAGGTGCCATATTAAAATGGTTTTAGGCAGGGCTTTTTTTCTCAGAAAATAGGTATAGAAACTCGACCCCCCTCACCCACACACACACCCTCCAAACTGCATCAAATAGTGGGTGTGGTCACATTTTACATCAAACAGTGGAAGGGTCTTAAGGGGGAATTAAATACCAGGGGTGCATTATGTACAGATTGCAGAGTTCAGGGGGGAAGTGTTGCACACAGAGTTCAGAGGTGCGCTACATGTTCGGGGGGTGTGCTATGTGCAGAGTTCAGGGCTGGGCGACACAGAGTGTACAGTTCAGCCTTCTTCCACAGCTGCTTACCTTTGCATCCCCAATCCATATCTCACTTTCAGCCCTCTTCAGCTCTGACCTCTGCATGTAACCCCCCCAACACCACCACTGCCCCAATCTTCACCCTTCCTGCTTAAAAGCTCCATCATCTTCCACATATCTTGTTTTGCTGTATTAGGCTGAAACACCTAGCCGGCTCTAGTACCTCCCTGCACAATGAAGGTGTCTCTGCCTCTCTCACTTGCAGGGAGATCATCCAGTGGGGGGGGGGCAGGATCTGCACTGCACCCCAGGTACCGGCATTTCCCTTGTCCTCATCCTGCACTCAGTGGGAGTAGGATATCAGATCTGTGGGAGTCGTTGGGAGACAAGCTGTCACTTGTAAACGCAGAAGCCGGACTTCTGTGATTGCAAGTGATAGTGGTGAGCAAAGGGCCTGAGCCAGAGGTGGTGGAACTGAAAAAAAGCCCTGGTTTTAGGTGAAAAAAAGCCCTGGTTTTAGGTGAAAAAAAGCCCTGGTTTTAGGTAAAAAAAACTGGTAACTCAATGCTGTTTTAAGAAGTAAGTGTAGACATTCATGAGGCATGGAGGGGTGTAGACATCCATGCAGGCTAAAATCTTTATCCTGGAAACAGAAAGAAAAAGAAAGTGAGCAGCTACAAACCGATAGACAAAAAGGTGCGAACAAAGTAACAAATATATTGTAGCGCTGGTGAATATGAATGAATATAAAATAACACCCTGTGAAAAAGTGATAACATTCCAGGAATCAAATGTCAATAGTCCATCATGATAAGAACCATATCGAAAAGTCTCTGGTAAATAAAAAATCAACAAGTTTGTGGTATTTAAATGATACTTCCGAAATCTTGAATAAATTGTGAAATAAAAAATCACCACCACCGATATAAAGGAGGCTTACTGGAATCTGTGGACCCTAATAGACATACGTCTAGAGGGTCGACTCAAGCTTTGGATATATATCACTGAAGAATCCTTGGCTGATGATTCCCCAAAGGAACTAGTAAAGAACTAGGAAGAGTCAGAATGGGAGCTGATACAGGTGGTGAAACTCACGGAAACCAATGGTGGGAGGATGGAAAAACTTAAAAGATGGTGACCCAATGATGGTTTAACCAAAATAAAGCCTCAGATCTAGCAGATCCCTCCTGTCTGCTCCCCAGACTACAGAGTCCATAAAATCTTTATCCTGATCTACATCTCTTCCTTCCTCCATCCCTTACTCTCTTCAGTCTATATACTTTCTTTACTCAGCTTTTCTCTATTCTTTGAGTGTCTTCTATCTATGAGGCACGTATCTTTCTTGCCTTAGAAAAGGCTCGAGAGGAACTCCCCTGATAGAGGCTTCCCCTACTATAATACTGAAAGTTTTTATAGGGTTGCTTTTTTATCCAAATTATCGCCAGATTCCCCGGAGGAAATTAGACCACATAGAGAGCCCCTCAATAAGATATACCTAAGGCCTCGTACACACGACCGATTTTCTCGGCAAGAACCAGCAAGAAACTTGCTGGCAGAGATTTCTTGCCGAGTAAATCGGTCGTGTGTACGCGGCTATCGGGTTTCTCGTCGAGAAAACCGACAAGTAACCTCGACGAGAAAATAGAGAACCTGCTCTCTATTTTCTCGTCGAGATTCTCGTCAGCCTGTTTCTCGACGAGAAAAGTGAGTGTGTGTACACTTACCTGTCCGCCGGGAAGCCCGCGCATGTTCGAAATGAATTTGACGCATGCGCGGTAGCTTCCTAGGCATACGTAGGGTATACCAAGATGGCGGCGACGGCATCGAATGTGACGAGCGCATGCTCGTCGTAGTCGATGACGTCACCGCGTACGCTCCATTCAAAGAACCGCGGGTTCTTTGAAACGAGCGTGTGTACACTCGGCCGGGACAATTTTCTTGTCCAGGAATCTCGTCGAAAAAAACGACATGTTTTTTTCGACGAGAATCTCGGCCGTGTGTACGAGGCCTAACACTAATAATGTAAGACGGGCCTTACACATTTTTATCATGCATCACACCTCAATGCACTAGCAGCACAACATCCACAATACAACCTGCAGGTTTTACATGAACCATTATAATGGGAGTATTACACAATTGCATCTTAGTCCTATACTTTACTCAACTAATGCTGATGCTTGATACTAGCCACAGATTGAAAAGCCTGGTGGATTGAAGCAAAGTACAACAGCATGGATTACACCAGCAACAATATTCTCCTGCGCATGGGTGTGATGGTGTAATTCGGAAAAGCACTTTACAGTCCCAGGTGCTGGATATTATTGCATGGCCTTGCTGCCCTCTAGGATGGGGGTTGTCCTCAGAACACTGCAGAAAATAGATAAAAACAGAGGGCGCACTGGCCTAGTGCATTATCCAACATGAATTTATTGAGGATAACATAAAATATATCTATTTACAAGTGTAGGTAGTAAAATCTCTCAACAGGCCACTACAAGTGGCTGCAAACTCCCAGTTTTGCCAAAGCCTCTAGCCCAAGGAGGACCTCACCAGGATCCATGCCGGCTGACCTGTTTCAAAGGAAATTTTTATTCATCAGAGCCTGGCTCTGATGGATTTCCTTCTAATTGCGTCAGCTGGCAAGGACCATGGTGAGGTCCTCCTTGGACTAGACCCGGGAATTTTCAGCCACTTGTAGTGGCCTGTTGAGTGATTTTACTAACAACACTTGTGAGTAGTTATATTTTTCTGTTATCTTCAATAAATTCATGTTGGATAATGCACTAGGCCAGTGTGCCCTCTGTTTTTAATTTTCTGCAGGGATTACACCTACTGACATTGATATCATATCATCTGAAAAGCTGCAACACTAAACAGACTGTTCCTAGCTCCACACCCTACAGTCATGAAATCTTTGATATACTCTATTCATTGATGAATTAGAGACATTAATATACAGTACTTACTTGAGATACCGACTGTTTGTGAAAATCTCACCTTTAGTCCCAACCTAGCTCGAGCACCCACAGGGTCTACACACAGGGTAATTACCTTATGCACTTTGGCTAATTAAAGAAACAGTGAATTGTAGTGGTAAAGCCCTGTTTGGAGATGTAATTGGTGCCCGGATGATTTTTTGTTATCTATGTTCAATGTATTTTGTTTTGCTTTGTTGAAACGTATGCATGGCACGTACTATGGTGATTTTTGTGTGCTCCCTTGAGGCTGAGGGTGTACATACCCTCCCCTTTTAGCTGGAGGTAATTTTTTGATATTAAAGTAACCATTTTTTGTACAATAAAACACTTATCGATAACCCAACCTCTGAATTTTTGTCATTTAAAATAGCTACTGTATTACCCCTGTCTCTTCTTATGGGGGTTGGTTCTCCTAGTGAAGTTTACCTAAGTTTTTGTATTCTGGTTATGTAAAATCTTTTCAATAAAAATGTATTGAAAGAGAAAATCATATAAGGCAGGGGTCTCCAAACTTTTCCAACAAAGGGCTAGTTTATTGTCTTTCAGACTTTAGGAGGGCCGGATTGTGGCCAGTGGGGGCAGAAAACGTCCCGAGCCCGGCATCAGTGGGAATAAATATGGCCTCAGGGTTGGTGGTCAATAGGAGAAGGAGTGGTGCCCTTATTAGTAGAAGAAACAGTGTCCCATTGTTGTGAATGGGAGAAATAGTCCCTCATATCAGTGAAGGAATAGTGCCCCAAGGGCTGGATAAAGGCTAGCAAAGGGCCACATCTGGCCCTCGGGCCGCAGTTTGGGGACCCCTGGTATAAGGGATGCATTCAGAAATGAATACATTGCCTTGCAGTATTCTGTAGAGATAGACCACTCTGCTTTGTGTGAAAGGAGCAGTATTCTACATCGGTTCAACTGACTCCTGCATGTGCAAACCATATGTGCAGGAATAAGTTGTAGTGTAACCATCTCTAGCAATACTTGGATAATATTTAATGAAAGTCATATAATAGATTTATTAAGGAGTAAACACATTGCACAGTACAGTATTCTACAGAGACAGACTGCTGAGCTCTGTGTGAGAGCAACTGTCTCTCTCTACATTGGTCTGACTGTTCACTGCATGTGCAAAACGTGTGTTGGAATAAGTTGTAGTCCGACCATTACTAGCAACACCTGGGTAGTGGTTATTGAAAACTGGATAATGGATTTATTCAGGAGTGAATACATTGCCCTGCGGTATTCTACAGAGGTAGACAGCTGCGCTCTGTGTGAAAACAGCAGTCTCTCTATATCAATCTGACTGTTCACTGCATGTGCAAAACATACTGTATGTGTTGGAATACGTTGTAGTTTAACCATCTCTAGCAACATCTGGGTTAATATTTATTAAGAATCCGATAATGGATTTATTCAAAAGTGAATACATTGCCTTGTAGTATTCTACAGAGACAGACTGCTGTTCTCTTTCTGAAAGCAGCAGTCTCTCTGCATCAGATGGACTGTTCACTGCAAACCACATGTGCTGGAATAAGTTCTAGTTTGACCATTTATACCAACATTTGGGTATATAAGTTATTAAAAATCAAGTAATGGATGACCAGCCAGAGTCACCTATTCTTTCTCTAGTTATTGTAAATAAACCACATATTATAATGAACTGTTCAAAGCTGAAATCTGGTTGACGTTTATTGAATACAACACATCACTGCTGTTTGCGTTGTGGCATTTAAAAAGCCTTAAGCATCAATAAGCCTTAAGAGTTCATTATGGTACAACAGCAATTTTGAAAGATGCATTGTTTTTCATGCGTGATGCAGGCGTGCTTTGCTGTCATAATTCAAAATAATGAACTTGTTTTCTTAGATTAATAATGGTTTATATTTGTAATTGATAAATTACTGTCTGACAAGCCTTTGCTCTCTATGATCTGGGCACTTTCATTTCTCCACCATAACCTCCATCCTGTATCAAAGATTATCTTTATTTTACAAACAAAATAAACCGTTAATTAAAAAAAAAAAGAAAAAAGAACATGGTAAATATAATACATTCTAACAAATGCAGTTATATATTCAATTAAAGTCCAACTAAACATTCAGTTTAAATCAGCTGCTGTAAATACATTCCAGGTGCATGAAAACCAAAAGTACTGCAAAGACTTAAGCCACGTACACACGATCGGTTTCACCGATGAAAACAGTCCAATGGACTGTTTTCATCGGACGAACCGATCGTGTATGGGCCCCATCGGTCTTTTTTCCATCGGTGTGAAAACATAGAACATGTTTTACATTTTTCCGATGGGAAAAAAAACAATAGCAAAATCCGATCGTCTGCGTGGAACTCCATCGGTGAATAAACCCACGCATGCTCAGAATCAAGTTGACGCATGCTCAGAAGCATTGAACTTAATTTTTCTCGGCTTGTCGGAGTGTTTTACGTCACAGCATTTGGGACGGTCGGATTTTTGACTGATGGTGTGTAGGCAAGACTGATGGAAGTCAGCTTCATCGGATTTCCGATGGAAAAATCCATTGGATTAGAATCTATAGGAAATACGATCGTGTGTACAGGGCTTAACTGTGAACCTTAATTCAACAGAACGAAGGTGCATAACCCTACGCACCTTAGACAACGGTATAAAATATAACCTTTAGTAGGATGTCTATAAAATATATACACTGTATTGCCAAAAGTATTGGGACATCTGCCTTTTACACGCACATGAATTTTAATGGCATCCCAATATTAGTCCATCGGGTTCAATATTGAGTTGGCCCACCCTTTGCAGCTATAACAGCTTCAACTCTTCTGGGAAGGCTGTCCACATGCTTTAGAAATGTGTCTATGGGAATATTTGATTATTCTTCCAGACACACTGTTGTGAGGTCAGGCACTGATGTTGGACGAGAAAGCTTGGCCTCAGTCTTCACTCTAATTCTTCCCAAAGGTGTTCTATCGGGTTGAGGTCAGGGCTCTGTGCAGGCCAGTCAAGTTCCCCCACCCCAAACTTGCTCACCCATTTCTATATGGACCTTGTTTTGGGCACTGGTCCAAATCATTTGGTGGAGGGGGGGGGGTTATGGTGTGGGGTTGTGTCTCAGGGGTTGGGCTTGGCCCCTTAGTTCCAGTGAAGGGAACTCTTAAGGCATCAGCATACCAAGACATTTTGCACAATTTCATGCTCCCAACTTTGTGGGATCAGTTTGGGGATGGTCCCTTCCTGTTCCAACATGACTGTGCACTAGTGCACAAAGCAAGGTCCATAAAGACATGGATGAGTGAATTTGGGGTGGAGGAACTGGACTGGCCTGCACAGAGTCTTGACCTCAACCTGATAGAACATCTTTGGGATGAATTAGAGTGCAGACTATGAGGCAGGCCTTCTCTTTAACATCAGTTCCTGACCTCAGAAGTGCACTTCTGGAAGAATAGTCAAACATTCCCATAGACACATTCCTAAACCTTGTGGACATCCTTTCCAGAAGAGTTGAAGCTGTTATAGCTGCAAAGGGTGGGCCAACTCTATATTGAACCCTACGGACTAAGACTGGGATGCCATTAAAGTTTGTGTGTGTGTGTGTGTAAAGGCAGACATCCCAATACTTAAAGGGAGGTTTTTATAGTTTTATAGGGATACAAGAGAATAAGCCGTGGTCACCAGTCAACTGTAGCAGACATAGGTAATAGAAGAAAAGGGGGGACTAGCACCACCCCTTTTACCTAAACATTGGTCTTTAATAGACTGTAATAGGAGGTGATAGATGTCGTCTTGCAACCAAAAAGGGGTTACACATGATATCTCATGACCATTTGCAGTTATAACCACAAAGTGTAAGATATTTAACACCTATTGGTTTTGATGTACCCGGAATCTAAATGGCTGATTTAAACCTGAAAATTCAAATGGGACTTTAAAAATTGAGTGTATTTTTAAATGCAACTGCTGTAAGTACCAGAATGTGGCTTGGTATTAATGTTTTTCTATGCCTGGTACAGTAAACTCAGCCGGAGAGGGAGAAAAAGCTGATTCTCTTTCACTGTTCAGTTATAGTCGGGTCAGGGAGTCGACCAAGTTTATACTGCTTAACTGCAATAGCGAAAGGCCTCATACACAACACCCGGTTTTCTCGGCAAGAAACAACAAGAAAACTGCTGGGAGAGCTTTCTTGCCAATAAAACCGGTCGTGTGTATGTTTTCTCGTTGAGAAAACTGCAGAGAATCTCGACGAGAAAAATAGAGAACCTGCTCTCTATTTTCTCGTCGGGATTTCCAACGAGAAAACTGTGTGTATGTGGCAACAAGCTTACCTGTCCTCCGGTAAGCCCGCGCATGCTCGAAATGACTTTGACGCATGCGCGGTAGCTTCCTAGGCATAGGTAGGGTGTAGCAAGATGGCGGCGATGGCATCGAATGTGACGAGCGCATGCTCGTCGTAGTCGATGATGTCACCGCGTTCGTTCCATTCAAAAGAACGGCGGTTCTTTATAATGGAGTGTGTGTACACTCGGCCGGCACAAGCTTCTTGTCAAGAATCTCGTCAGGAAAGACAATGGGTTTTTTCCTGACGAGAATCTCGGCCGTGTGTACAGGGCTAAAGATTCGGTCAGCAATCTGGCTGTGCCGTCTGGCAGGATTGTGGAAATCTCAGCACTGCATTGAAAGTTCCAGTGAATTTGACGATTATTTTTTTGGAATGAAATTAAAACTGTAAATGTGGTTTTAGCTTGGGAAAAATCATACACATTGTAATGTACATGTTCTCGGCACAACAGAAACATGTCTAGTACATCTGGAATTCCATTTGAATAGCAAGTCCAGATAAAAATATAAAGGCTTTTGAAGAAAATGAGTTGCCTCGATGACAGCAAGATCAAATCCTATGCGGAACATTTTTATTTATTTATTTTAGATATCCTGTATGAACATTCAAATTGAATCCAACTGGCCTTTCTAACTTGGTTAGATTAAAACCTTTAAAAAGTAACTACATTTTTGCTGAGAAAAAAACACTCCCCTCTGGGTGATCTATCTACATTGCAGGGGTTTGAACAAACTTTGTAACAGATTCCTCCCTTTTGTTATTATGAAGAAATAGCTGTTTGTTTGCCTTTGTCCATGCACAAAGTGAATCTGTATGGGAGTGGTTTTATAATTATCAAATAGCTGCTGAACACGCAGGGCTCTAATGAGGAAAGTTACAGGGCCTTCATCCCTTTAAACATGAATTTCTTTTGAAAGTATCCCATCAAAAATGAAATTTTTGTTGCAGGAGATACAATCTGATTTGCATCTCAGTGCAGACTTCTGGGAAAATCAGTGAGCCAATCACACAAGCAGGAAATTACATTTCTGGGAGGCGTTTTGTATACATTTGTGTACAGAATTCCTCCAGGTTTGCCATATTGCATTGCATTTTACAGAAATTTACAGCGCTGCAGATTGAAAAGGAAAGGCCATTTTTAGTAACATTCATTTACAATAGGAAAGGCCATTTTTAGTAACATTCAATTACAATATTATTTGCAACAACTAACGGCTATAAACTGTACTGCGTATTTAAAGGGTAACTCCAATTTCTTGGGAAACAAAATTGGCAAATAAAAAAAATATATAGCATATAGAAGGCTATATTATTATTTTTTCTTTGCGATTTTTATTCCCAAGAAAGTGGAGTTACCCTTTAAATACACAGTACAGTTTATAGCTGTTAGTTGTTTTCATCCTAAAAGAGAGGTTTTAGCTTACTGTACCTGACTTTCTTTTTTTGCTCCCTAAGTTTTCTGTTCTTGTTATAAATTAGTTTCATTTACCAAAAGATAATTGGACCTCTGCTGGAGCCTCCGTGTAACAGAAACAGAGGTGTATCCACTCAGCCCTTTCCTATTCACTTGGAACGAGATCCTATAGTAAAAAAAAATAATACAAAAAATAAACATGAGGATGGGAAGCACCTGATTGTGGACAAGCAAGTTGTTCATCACGTTTGTTTGTCACTGCTATATATATAAAAAGGACTTTTTACCAGCTATACTGGACAGATTTCCATCTTTAATTTGAACATCACTATTTCATGCACTATAGCACTTTATGATTCACGTTTGTGGCACTATATTTTATATGAATTGTTTATTTATTTTATTCAAGTTTGTGGCACTAAATTTTTTACTTTATTAATTTTTGCATGTATTTATATGTTTTTTTTTATTATATAATCATTTATGTTGCTATTTAATATACATTTATAGTGGAGTGTGACACTCCTCACAATAGGCCTGATTCACACCAATGCATTTTTAGTGCTTTTTGCATTTTGCAGATTTTCACTACAGAGCGTGTTCCGAAGGAAACCATGTTAAATGGACTGTAGTGCAAATCTGCAAAATACAAAAAGCACTAAAAATGCATAGGTGTGAATCAGGCCTTAGTAAGGATTACATTTTGGAAGGATTTTGAGATAGCGCAGCACATTCATTTAATTTTAATGATACCCAAAATCCAAAAAATAATATACAATATTTAATTTGCAAGAAATATATATTTTTAAATTGTATTTTTTAGTTCTGATCATAACAAAGACAGTATATACCGGTAAATAATATTTCTGCACCCTGCTAGTAATCTATTCCATTATTTTGTATGCATGCTGTCTCCTATTCGGTGAATTAAAAGTTTGATTGTAGTTAATTTTTTTTAATGTTTTGTGATGAAGGTGCCAATTTTTTCTGCTTGAAATGTTACATCTATTAATCAAATTTGGATTGTATTTCATTTACACTCATTTGTAGAGTGAGACTGCATGACTTTACATAACATTATGTTTTATTGTATTTGTAAATTGGTCTTCCTAACTTAATAGTGAGGTGAATTATATTCTTGTTATGGAGTCCCTGTGTGCAATGATGTTAATATTTCTTTGGAATGTCATATCTGATGTTTATTACACCCTTGTATTTCATGTTCAGTAGAACATGGTTAGAATTCATTGGACTTTAATCTGCAAACAGGTGATTCTGGATTAAAAACTCAATCTTTCTTCAATTCATCATCCATGAGTAACAGCAGTCTGTGGGAAGTCTTGGTTTGTGACAGTTGATTTAGTCCCTGCTAGATATTTGGGGAATATATGGTGCTTTTCTATATGCTTTCACCTTTTTATAGTCATATCTAATAAATAAAATACATTTTAGTTGGGTAAATAAAAAATATTGCATATCAATGTTCCTTTTCAGACAGCCGGCAGATCTTTGGGATCTTTTCCACATGCTGTAGAATCCCTCCTTACTTACTGTTTTCCCCAAAATTAGTTATTGAACTTAGTGGCTGAATGTGAAAAATTAATACACATGAATAATTGAGTCAAAACTTGAGTGTTCCTTCATTAGAAAACCGATTGTGTTCTGGGAATCCTGCTCATGCATTCAATTTTAAAACAAGAAGTGTGTGTGTGTGTGTGTATAAGTATATTGTTGCTACTATATAAACCCTGTATAATAAATATATATATATATATATATATATATATATATATATATATAAAATGTGCAATGGTTTTATATAGAGCAGCCCCAATCCTCCTCTTCTGGGGTCCCCAGCCAGTGCTCCTGGCTCCTCCCCACCGCCAAGTGCCCCCATAGAAAGCCACATGCTATGGGGCACTTGTGTGAGCTTGATTCTGAGCCATACTCTGAGTTTCTATAGACAGCTGGATTGAGATTGGGCTCAGGTAAGTAAAAGGGGGTGGGGGGTCCTGTGCACAGATTTTTTTTTTACCTATTGCAGAGTGCATTAGAGTAAAAAAAGAGAAAAAAAAAAGCTTCTACCTTATACAACCACTTTAAGTTGCTTCTCTTATTGTGAAAACATTAAAAACCATTGAAAATATATCATAAATAAATATGAGCATGGCATTGTCTCCTCAGTTTTAAAAACCCACTAATGACTCCCATTACCAGACTTCAATCATGTCAACAAGAAAAAATATACACAAATATATGCATCATTTTGCAATAAGTTTCCTTTGATATTAGATGCCCATATAAAAATATTCCATGTCCATGAATTAAGATGAATATTCCAACATGATCAAAAAGTCTACATGCGCCTTCATCTAGAGCAGTCTCCAAACATACCAAGCAAAGGGCCAGTTTACTGTCCTTCAGACTTTAGGGGGCTGGATTGTGGCAAGTGGGAGTAGAACATGTTCCAGTGGGAGTAAATGGAACCTCAGGTTTGTTGGTGGTTGGAGTAAAAAAAAAAAATACATAGCACCTGTGGTCAATAGGAGTGGAAATAGTGCCTTCATTGGTGTCAGTGGGAGGAACATTGTCCTTTCATTGGTGTCAGTGGGAGGAACATTGTCCTTTCATTGGTGTCAGTGGGAGGAACATTGTCCTTTCATTGGTGTCAGTGAGAGGAACATTGTCTTTGTTGATGTCAGTGGGAGGAACAGTGTTCCTTCATTGGTGTAAGTGGGAGAAATAGTGCCCCATTGTTGGTGTCAGTTGGAGAAATTTCACTCCATTGTTGGTGTTAATGGGAGGAAATATGCCCCACTTTTGGTGTCAGTGGGGAAATGGTGCCCCAGGTGGCATACTAAGACAAGCAAAGGGCCATAGTTTGCAGACCACTAGTCTAGAGTGAGCCTAGGCAAAGCAGAACCTGTAGAATTCCTATTGTCAGCATGGTATTATTCACAGCTTATTATCTTGCACCGTTTAAAGGGTAAGGTTGCCTGAATCAAGGTCTACTTTAAAAAGTGTTGGTCAATAATGGTGGCCATTCCACGAGTTGTGCCCAGTAGAACTAGGGTTGTTGGGGTTAATCCCAAACTTGCCTTTCTCTAGTTATCTCTATTTCTAACAAAAGCCATGGCATGGGGTGAGCACTGAGGAGTGCCTAGTACAAAAGTTCATATCACTCTTCTGTCTTTTTGTAACGTTTATTGGTTGAGCATCAAAGTCAGTTAACGCGTTATGGGGAAAAGCCTCCCCCTTCCTCAGGGCTTCAGCAGTGGAATTTTTTAGAATCCTCATCAAATGCAATAGGATACCAATGTCAGGGATGGATAAAGACTGTCAATTCTTAACGGCACTATGAACTGCTGGCTGGGTCAGTAAAAGCCATGAAATGGACACTGCCAGTTGCTCCATCCGCCTTGTTTGGGTGAATGGAGGAATCTGTTAGTTATTTTTCATTCAGACTGCTGCCTGAACTAAAAAAAAAAACAAAACATGTATGAACAACTTATTATTTGTCAGTATCTCTACATTTTCAAGGGCAGCCCAGCCATTCACATAGGCAGCAGTTTAGCTGTAGCAGTGTGGCTTGGAGTATGGCTAGTTTTGATTGGAGCTGAAGCCTCAATTGTATTGGATTGTTACCTAAGAGTGTTGGCAAATGCATTTTAGATTTTTATCAAAAATGGCACAACAATGTCATTTGCGCATAAAAAAAAATCAGCATCTGCATAGATGTTGTGTGTTCATTTGACTTTCATAATAAATCGATCAAAAGTTATTAAAACAGTATTTCATGATAATACAACATTTTTGCAAAATGACTAAATAAAAGAATTGCTTCAGCAACCTTGTGAGTCTGGTAATGAGTTTTTATTCAATGGGTAGTTTTTACAGAGGTCCAGGAATCACGCTCAGCTACATCTAGATTTCAGCTCAATGGCATGACTGATAAAAAACGTACTGATGAAAAATATGTTAAACTCTCAATAGTAAGAATAGCGGATTGTGTTTTATAGGCTGTTTACCAATCTGCATATGTATTCGGGGCTTTCAGAATATATTCTAAAACCATTTATCGATTCAGAACTGCTTTAGCGGGTCATAAACTTTATCTGTTGTGAAGTTGCACAGATGCAGGTGTGTAGGAAATTCAGCCTACATTATGATTAGCCGCTGACTGGCTCTGTGCTGAAGTACTGGCTGAGTGATTTTGTCATGAGGCTATGTGATAACCTATGTGAAAATGAACCCTTCTGCTGTCTAGAAAGAGGCTGAATCTGGGGTTTGACCGGTGTAGGTCAGCTTGCCCTTTAAGATTGACTGATTTCAGTGCACACTACGAACATCTCACAGTGTGCACTAGAAGCTACAGCAAGTCAGAGCTCTCCTCATTTACAGGCTGGAGGAAGTCCAGCATCATTGCTCTTTCCTCCCCAGTCTAACTGTCCCTAGCTTCCCATTTCATTCATTGGATTTCAATTTAATTCAATTATGAAGGCTCTGTATCACATGTGGGCATTACCTAGAAACACCCACTCCTCTCGACTGACACCCACCCATCAAGGCCTTTTGATATTTGCATAACTCCTCTGAAGCGCTAGCCTATTGCTTGCATCAGGGCTGAGGGCGCTTATAGCAGAACTAATTCTAAAATAAAGAATAAAAAAATACTGGGAGCAGGCAGGCTCTTTATTGCAGAAGCAACATGCAATGTTGCTTCTGCAATAAAATAAAATAAGTTGTATACTCTTTTTACCCCTTGATGACGTTCTTTTAAACGAAACGCGTCAACGGGAGCTACACTGGTGACATCATTACGCCCGCCGGGTTGTTGCAAGTACTATATGCGAACTTACTCCTGCCTGTTGTAAGTAGTTTTAACTTTCATTAAACGCTAGAACCCTTTAGTTACTACACTAGAAGTTTCTCCTTTTGTTTCCCCTCCTCACTGAGCCTATTGCGGATCATTTTGGTTGTTTGCTAATCCATCCTGAAATCTCGGCTCTTGACATCCATCCATCCATGGGGATACTGTAATAAGGTGCAGCCAGACTTCCATCTTGGGGTCATATTAGCGTGAAGAATTATTTTACTCACGTTCAAGTGTTTTTTGCACAAGAGCACTTTTTTTTCTGCTGGACTTTATTGGACTATTTGAGAATTTTTTTCAATTAAATTTTCATTTACACATATGTACTTTTGATCTACTGTGTTTCCTTGAAAATAAGCCTGGGTCTTCTAATAATTTCGGCAACAAAGGACACAGTAGGGCTTATTTTTGGGATAGGTCTTATGTAATGTGCTGTCTTCTCTCCCCCTCTCCCTCCCTGCCTGTCAGGAATCCCCAGTGTGAACCGAGTTAAAATGCTTATAAAATTCTATAATCTTCTCTATTACGGTAGTATATAATGTACAATGTGTGTGTTTCTGTAATATAATTGTGCCAAATACCTTTGTATAGAGCAGCTCGGTGCTTCCGTGACCCACTGGAGCTCTCTTCCCCACTCTGGGGGGGTGAGATCCCCCGCTGACAGCTGGGAGAAGAGGAGGTCAGCTGAGCACTGAGCGGCGCTGCACCCAAGGTATTTGGCACAATTATATTACAGAAACACACACATTGTACATTATATACTACTGTAATAGAGAAGATTATAGGATTTTACAAGCATTTTAAACTAGAGATTTTTTTTCGGGTAGGGCTTATATTGTAGCCCTCCTGGAAAATAACGCTAGGTCTTATTTTTGGGGTAGGTCTTATTTTTGGGGAAACACACGGTATATAGATTTTTTTTAGTTTGGTTGACTGTTATGACTTTTTGCACTTTATATTGATAGTGCAACACAATTTTGGTTTCATCAATAAAATAAACCTACCTGCCTGGTCAGTCTTCTGTAGAATGTACATCGAGCTGTGCATGCGCAGCTCCGTTTACATTCCAAGACTTTGCCGGGATGACTGGACTCCTGCACATTTGTGGGAATTACATCATCCGGCACTGGCCAATCAAGATGCCTAAAGACCTTCACCGGGGAGCCAGGGAGAAGATGCCAGTGAGGGACCTCGCTGGCTTCAGACCATTGAAGCAGAGATATTTTGGGCTTTAGTTGCGCTTTACAAGGAGTGATGAGACAGGGTGCTGAAATGTTTTTAGAAAGTTATGTACGGCTACCTGCCCACCCCTCTAACCAGCCACAGTCTGCCTGCATTGCATATGGAAGCACAGAGGCTGCACTACACAGAGATTACATTACTGGAACTATAATAAAAAGTATGCAATGAAATTGTTGGGTTTTATTTAAAAATTGCATTAGCATGCTTTAAGATTGGCATCACGACAAACTGATTCAAGGGAGCTGACCATGGTGCTGAACTAACTTTTAAACAGCTTTTTACTAATTAAGTGGAAAATGTTTCTGTTTGCCAGCTGTGCAACAGCAATATCATAATTCATCATCTTGATTAGCATACACCAGGTCTGTTTTAAAGGTACACTCCAGCCAAAATGTAGAATAAAAGTGGGACTATGGACAAAATCAAAAGACCTATGCAGCCTGCCAACAGCATTAAAGTATATGTAAACCCCACCTTGTAAAATTACCCATTTAGCTTAAAATAGAAATAAAAGGCATTTGTGTGTAGATATAAAAAAAAAAAAAAAAAAAACAATATAAACACTTTCTTCCCTTTTATTCGATTTTTTATATTTGCCTCTGTTCTCAGCTGCATAGGTGATAGGGGAGGAAACAGCAGTACGCTGATCTTCCCAGTGAATGGCTATGCGGCATGAGGGGGGGGGCGCAGGTCAAGTCTGATCATTGCATGAGAACAGGCTGAGTTCCCAGCACAGCCAGAAAACTGATCATGCTGTGCTCTCATGCCTGTGGTAAGATTTTTAACAGGAAAGCCGAGGGACTGTCAGGCACACCAGGGATTTCACACAAAGGAAGCAATACAAAGAGAACACGATACTCTTTATTACAATTACATGGTGCGGCAGTCACTTATCCGAAATATGAAATGTACTCTTTAACACAACAGTTTTTTTCTGCCCCTTTAAATGTATTATGTGTTAAAGCTGCCAGTAGATCCATTGAGTATCCCTTTGTTTAACATGCCAACCGGTCCAGCAGAAGTAGCAGTTATGACATTTGGAACAAACCATACAACACTGCAGGAGGGCTTATAATGGTCAACTTTAATTCATATGGCCTAAACCTTTTTTTTTTTTTTTTAAAACAAAAAAAAAAGTTTCTTCAACTGATTTAAAGGGGTTGGGATTTTTTTTTTGTTTTTTGTCTCCTAACCACTTGCCGACCACCTCCTGTACTTATACGTCAGCAGAATGGCACATACAGGCACATCCACGTACCTGTACGTTGCCCTTTAACTGCCTGACGTGTGGTCATGTGCACGCGCCGCCGCCGGCGCGCTTGCGACCCTGCTGCCTTCCCCGTGAGTCGGACCGCAGGTCCCGCGGACTCAATTCGCCACGGGAATCCCCGCGATCGTCTCACGGAGGTATAGAGCGGGGAGATGCTTGTGTAAACAAGCATCTCCCCGCTCTGCCTAGTGACAATGACACGGATCTTGGCTCTGTGTACTCAGAGCGGAGATCGGTGTCATGTGACACAGAGCCCATCCCCCCTACAGTTAGAAACACAATGCAGGGAACACTTAACCCCTACAGTGCCACCTAGTGGTTAACACCTTCACTGCCAGTGTAATTTTTACAGTAATCAGTGCATTTTTATAGCACTGATCGCTGTAAAAATGACAATGGTCCCAAAAATGTGTCAAAAGTGTCCGATGTGTCCGCCATAATGTCGCAGTCACGAAAAAAAACACTGATCGCCGCCATTACTAGTAAAAAAATAAATAATAAAAATGACATAAAACTATCCCCTATTTTGTAAACGCTATAACTTTTGCGCAAACCAATCAATAAACGCCTATTGAGATTTTTTTTTTTACCAAAAATATGTAGAAGAATACGTATCGGCCTAAACTTTTTTGGGGGTATTTATTATAGCAAAAAGTAAAAAATATAGATTTTTTTTCAAAATTGTCGCTCTATTTTTGTTTATAGCGCAAAAAATAAAAACCGCAGAGGTGATCAAATACCACCAAAATAAATCTCTATTTGTGGGGAAAAAAGGCCGTCAATTTTGTTTGGGAGCCACGTCGCATGACTGTGCAATTGTCAGTTAAAATGACGCAGTGCCGAATCGCAAAAAGGGCCTGGTCTTTAACCAGCCAAAATTGTCCGGGGCTTAAGTGGTTAAAGCCCCACTTCTGGCAACATTTTTTTTTTTTTTTTTTACAGTACCTCCTTCCTATCCCCCTCTAATATAGCCTTTTAGTTGCTACCCCCCCCCCCCCTTTGGTTAAGATTGATATGCTTAGCTAAGTACAGTTGACCCCCAAAATTTGTGGGGGGTTACGTTCGTAGAGCACCCGTGAATTGTGACAAAAATCAAGTTTGGATGTGGTCAAAAAAATGCCAATGAATGCCTATTTTTAGGCTAAATACTGTACAGTAATTTAATTTAATAAAAATATTGGAGTGTCTTAAACTTCTTCTGGCGTTTAGGTTCATTACCAGAAGTCTTATGCCGCGTACACACGATTGGAATTTCCGACAACAAAACCGTGTTTTTTTTCCGATGGATTTTCGCTCAAACTTGTCTTGCATAAATGTTGCTCGGAAATTCCGAACATCAAGAACGCGGAGACGTACAACACTACGACGAGCCAAGAAAAATGAAGTAAAATGATTCCGAGCATGCGTCAAATTGATTCTGATCATGCGTAGGATTTTTGTGTATCGGAATTGGATACACACAATCGGAATTTCCGACAAGAACTTTTGTTGTCGGAAAAATTGTGAACCTGCTCTCAATCATTTGTTGTCAGAAATTACGACAGCAAATGTCCAATGGAGCCTACACACGGTCGGAATATCTGACCAAAAGCTCACATCGAACATTTGTTGTTGAAAATTCCGATCGTGTGTACGCGGCATAAGAGGGTGCAGGGAGTTTGGGTGGCATTCTAGTGCTTTAAGAAGAATGAAAAAAACAAAATCGCGGTAAACTGTTATGAGGCTGGGCTGCGCATCTGCCAGAGAGGAAAAATCTGCAAACAACTGAGGATGCGAATGCTGAACCGCGACTTTGCGGGGGTCGACCGTACCCCATTTAGATCCCTTAATGCCTCTGGTTCCAGTATGAGGGACCACTGATATGGTGCTGCTATGGCACCCCAAGACTACTGGCACCCTTCTGTCATCCTGTGATGATGTTGTCTTCTCTCTCCTGAGAGGATCCCATCAGTGGCCATCCGGTCAGAAATGTCTATATCTCACAGGCAGCGAAGAAAAGTATCCCAATCTGAGGCTTGGCTTGGTTTAATTCTGCTCTTAGTTACACTTAAAGCTTTAAGATGCATGCAGTAAGCACAGTCTAAGTATTTGCAAATCTATTCAGGCACCGCTATAGTGCAGCAGTCCTCCCCATGCCATTTTGTCATGAATCTGATGTTCCTGGATCACATCAGCTTGTGGTGCTGGAACACTGTTCTTGCTACCTCTTACATACAGAGAGCCTGATACAGAGAACAAACCTGGTGCTCAGTAGTTTCTCAAAACCACTATTCCGATTCAACCCTGAATTGGAAGTTTGAATGTGATTGTTGATTATAGAAAGCGGAGAAAGAGGACACTAACCAGTCTAGTTAATTGAAAATCTTATCACCACAGAGTGGGACTGTGGATATGAAAACTAGATAAAAAATGCCACGTCCCGATAAGTTGGATTTTTAGTGGATAAGTTGGCAGATGATGGACTTTATAGGCATAACACAGATGTATATAAAAATATAAGTTTATTACAAAAAACATACAAAGCAGATAATAAAATTCAGGAAGTGACCCTTGGGTCCTCGTTTCTAAGTATACTATACTATACCGGTTTTGTAGGTGGTGTGTTATTTTGGTTCTGAGGTTTATTTATGAATAGTTCATGAATTTTATAATCTGCTTTGTATGTTTTTTTTGTAATAAACTTTTATTTTTATATATATCTGTGTTATGCCTATAAAGTCCATCATCTGCCAACTTATCCTCTAAAAATAACCAGTCTATAACACAATATATGATTCAGAAAGTACTCTCCTACTGCCTGGCTATTGACCTTGTAAGGTGGCCTGTGTATGCTGTGTCCGAACTATATTACAGAGAACTCTGATTCAGGTAAATGGAGTATATCTCCTTTATAAACGCAGCTGAAGTGTGCTGGAATAAAACCTTTATTAGCTCACTGCTGCACAGTTTTTTAATACCCACTCCCTTTGATGGCATAGGAGGTAATATATATATATATATATATATTATCTATCTATCTATCTATCTGTCTGTCTGTCTGTCTGTCTGTCTGTCTGTCTGTCTGTCTGTCTGTCTGTCTGTCTGTCTGTCTGTCTGTCTATCTGTCTATCTGTCTGTCTATCTGTCTGTCTATCTGTCTATCTGTCGTAAAATGTTTTTATTGTCACACCTGTAAGTTCATTTGTGTCCCCCTAAGAAGCCTGGCTGTAAAACTCCCAGTTAGCAACCCCCACATTCTGCCTTGGTACTAGGATGTGAAAACAGTTGTTTTTGTTACGGTGATGCTGGGAGTGAGCATCCAATGGTTTTCATGTTCTAGTAACAAGATAGGATGTGGGGGTTGCTAAGTGCAAGTTTTTCAGCCAGGCTTGGAGGTGGAAAATGACCTACAGTTATGATAATAATATTAATGAGTATTTTATAGAGCTGTACAGGTATTTTTATACCTATCATGGTCCTTTGACTGGAACTTGTGCGGTTTTGTGTTGGACTCCGGCAAATTTTGGCTGTGGTACATGTACAGAAAAATTATTAAAGGAGTTGTAAAGGCAGAAGGTTTTTTATCTTAATGAATTAAGATAAAAAAAAAAAAACGTCTGTGTGTAGCAGCCTCCCCAGCACCCCCCCCCCCAATTACTTACCAGAGCCCCATCTCTCTACAGCGATGTCCACGAATGTCTACGCCATCCGGGACACTCCTCCTGATCGGCTTAGACACAGCAGTGCTGCCATTGGCTCCCACGGCTGTCAATCAAAGTCAGTCAGCCAATCAAAGGAGAGAGGGGGCGGGGCCAGGTCGGGGCTCCTTGTCTGAATGGGTACACAGGGCTTGGGTGCCCCCATAGCAAGGTGTTGGCTGAGGGGGCACTCTATAAGAGGGTGGGGCCAGGAGCAGCAAAGAGGGACCAGAGAGGAGGAGGATCTGGGCTGCTCTGTGCAAAACCAACTGCACAGAAGAGGTAAGAATAACCTAATATAGTATAGTATAACATAATTATTTTTTTTAAAACAAGACTTTACAATCACTTTAAAACTGAGTTCTGGGTATGGAATTTTTTATATAGTTGCTGGATGTAACTATGTACCTTACCTTGCTCCCACCTGAAACTTGGGAAAACACTGGAGCAGACATCGCTACCCCAGTGATCCCCACTACTGCCATGCTGAGCGGCTGCCCTGCAGCATTGTGAACATGTTTTACACTTGAGGAGCAAACTTGTCTTCTGTTCAAAGTCAGCCACACACAAGGGAATAGAAAGATCTAGATAACCACGTGCCATTGCAGTCATCTGCCAGCTGTCTGCAAATGACCATGAAGTGTTGTGCAATGCTGTCAACTGATGGAAATTGCAGTACAATCATAGCAACATGTGATTGTTAAAAAGGAATGTATAGATATCTTTTTTAATATATTTATAATATTCAGAATGAATTGTTTTCTATTTGTATTGTCTGGTTGTTATGAAATTTTCCATATGTATATTAATTCATGTGCAGCCAGCAGATGGAGCTGTCGGCTCCTTTTTATATGTTTTTCCAGGCTACTGAGGGCTTTGTAGAAAGATTACATCAGAAACTCAGCCTTGAAAAGAAACAGCTCCTGATGTGCATTTTTTTTTTTTTTGCACATCCTGTGACATGGTTGCACCCAGTTTATTTGTAAAACAAATATTGCATAAATGTGTGTGTGGGTGTGCATGTACACACACAGACTTGTATACTAAGGTGACCAGATTTTTAAAATTAAATCCAGGAGCATTTTTTTTTTAATTGGCAAATGGCACAGGACTGCATAATACACAGAGTGCTAGGCACACCACCTCTTAGCCCTTCCCCCACAACAGCTAAACTCTCCATCGCTCAATGTAGCTGCATCAGCTCTGACTCCTGCTCTCCCACTGCCCTCACCTGTGTATAAACAGACCACCCTCCCCCCCATCTGCTCACCTCCCAGTCTCAGCCCTCCACACAGTAAATTTTTGGCTCAGCCTCTCCTCCACTGAAGAGCAGCAGTGAGATCGTCCAGCAGGGGGTGTTGGCATTCGAGCCACAAGGCTGTTTCTCAGCCAGCATAGGATTCCCCGTCTACGTTAATCCGGCCCTAAATCCGGGGACAGACTTGGTCTGGGGACAGTGTCCTCATTCCGGGGACTGTCCCTGGAAACCAGGGACGTTTAGTCATCCTATTGTATACTGTATCTTAAAGTTAGACATTTTTATACGAGTAGCATGGACCCAAAACTATTAGAATTTTTACTTTTAACAGTAAAAATAGAAGTCAATGAGACTTGAAAAACAAATGTCTGTCTCCACAGCTTGCAAATCTCCCATGGAATTGTTGCTTCAGACTCCAGGGTCAATGTAATTGTCAGAATTTCAGAAAAATAACATATAGCTCTGTACCTTGTTATGAAAATTGTGGAATTCTGCTCAATGCTTCTGGTAAAAAAAATAAAAAGAAGCGCTCTTCCAAACCTTCCCCTGTAGGTTAATAGGATTCAAAGCAATCAATTTTTGCAATGTGATTTAAAAAAAAAAAACTTGGTCATAAAGCTTCAAAAATATGAAGTCCATTTTTTTAGTTTGTACATGAAAGCCCTTCTCAATTTGCTGGAAGATTCTGATGGTAGTTCTAGGGAGAACCAATCAATTAGAACATGTCTCATGTAGCATTGAACGATTTGTGATGTTGATTACCTTTCTGCAGGCTCAGATTTTCATGTATTTACGTCACCCGCTGTGATCCACATATGTTTGCTCAGCTACGGATGATACATTCCACCGCTACTGTTAACAAAGAGGTAAAAGACTGCGTGCATCTGTTCCTAACAACATATATATCACACTGCTCCCTCCAAATTGTCTTCCTACGGGAGAAGGTAAGACGTATTCCGCGATATTACCAGGAACTGATGTGATAAGGAGAAGATAACTCCCCGCCATAATATGCCGCTGACAATGAGAGTGACAAAAACCATAAGCGTGTAGCTAGAAATCTCGTCCTATTTATAAGGCTTATTTTCTTTTCTTACAGGGTCAGATAAGCTGAGGACAAGCTGTATTGTGTTAGGGAGTGTGCTTTATTTGATATTTGCACTTGTACACAGCTTGGAAGCTGGGGTCAACATCATCCTTCTGCTGCCCGAGGCAATGACTGAAATGCCATGTGAACTTTGCATGCTTTACACAATCCGCCATAAATATTTTTAGTCGTCACCAGACGGCAAAGCAAACGGTTTTCATAGTTGCCTCTACCAGGATTTACATTAAAGCTGAACTCCAGGTAGGTTATTATGCAGTAGAAATGGATACATATCAAGGGTTTTATCTGCTCAAGAATTAGAAATTCAGGATGAGCTTCAGATTTCAACCAGAACCAAGCTTGCTTGCAGGCCAGTTAATGGGCAAAAAACTGGTCCTTTACCATTACCGCTCAGTGGCTTCTGATTGTAAACAAGTCTTCAGGGATCCTGGGTGATATCATTGACTAAATAAGGCCATTTGCGACAGGAGTTGCAATAGGTGATGATTGTTGGGTGTGAAACCTCTTATATTTCCCACTGTTCTGATTGCTATTGCCAAGGATTCCACAGCCAGAGCCAAATGAAGGGGTGATAAGGGACACCCCTATCTTGTCCCCAAAACAGTGGAAATTATTCAGAGAATCTTTCATTTATCTTCACTTTCACCCTTGGACCAGTTTACAATAGCTTCACCCATTTTATAAAGGAAGGGCCAATGTTAAATGCTGACAGGACCGACCACAAATAGTGCCACTCGACGCTGTCAAACGCTTTGACAGCATCGAGGAACAGCACAACTCTTGATCCCAACTCTTCTGATGGAATTTGTAGGTTTAAAAATAATCTCCTAATATTTAACGATGTTGATCTACCGGGAATAAAACCACACTAATCGGGATGAATTATAGTCTGAATTATCTTACTTAATCTAATGGCTAATACTTTTGCCAATAATTTAAAGTTGTCACAAAGCAAAGAAATGGGTCTGTATGATGCAGGTTGGGTTAGATCTTTCCCTTCTTTTGGTAATATTATCATAGCCTCTGTCATGGAGAGCGGTAGTTCTCCCTTTTTTCCAATGCCTCATTTAACACATGTAGTAGCTCTGGCAACATTACCTCTCCGTACTACTTATGAATCTCATTTGGTAATCCATCTGGCCCTGGCATTTTATGATTAGTTGACTCCATCACTGGAGACACAAAGAAAAGGTTTTGCTATATGCGGATGACAATCTCCTGTTTTTGGGAGATGCAAATTATTCGTTAACTGCAGCATTGGATATTATAAAAGGATTTGGTCGGGTTTCTGAGTTCTCTATCAACTGGGAGAAATTGGTTCTTCTCCCATTTGATGGATTGGATCAGGAGTTACTGGCAAAAAGCCTCCAGTTCCTGTAAATTCTTGGGCTGTCTTGCATGAACTGCACGTTAGAGATCTCCCCAGAGTGGCTCAATGATATTGAAGTCGGGGAACTGAGATAGCCACTCCAAAACCTTCACTTAATTCTGCTGTAGCCAATGACAGGTTGACTTAGCCTTGTGTTTTTGATCATTGTCATGTTGGAATGTCCCAAGTACGTCCCATGTGCAGCTTCCTGGCTGATGAATGCAAATGTTCCTCCAGTATTAGAATGGAGTAAAACACTCTTTTTGAAAACACTGGTAGAGGTCGCTTCCCTAAAGGGGATGATCTTGAAATTATATAAAAAATATACACTTAAGTACTGGAAAAAGATTCTCTGCTTTCTAGTAGCGTAAAATGGGAGGAAGATGTGGGGAAATTAACGGATGCTCAATGGAATGGCATAGTAACCTCAATAGATTTATTGTCCCTTTCAGCAGCTCAAAGGCTCATGCAGTTTTATTTTATATTGTACATAGAGCATATTATACACCTCAAAGATTGTTTCGGTTTGGGAGACGTCTAGATGCAGCCTACCCCAGATGTTGTATTACAAATGGGGATTTGATTCATATGCTCTGGAGGTGTTCCAAACTATATAAATATTGGGAAGAGGTGTTGGGTAAAATAAATTCAGTATTTGGAATAAGTTTACAATAGGATCCGGTGCTGTGTGTGTGTGTTGGGGTAATATGGAGAAGAGTGTGGTATTTGGGGTCAAATGAACAGCAGTATTGAGATGTCTATATAAAGCTAGAAAGGCGATTAACTGAAAATAGATAAATTCTAAGCCACCATTGGTAACGGAGTGGCTGGGAAGGGTCAACAGTACAATAATTAGGGAAAAACTACCTTACTTGAGAAGAAGGGGGGGGGGAGAGTAGATTTGAATGGATATGTAAAGTATGGATTGAAATCCCAGGACTGGTACCTGAGACTGTGGATATCTACAAAGTCTGTTTTGTTAATATATAGGTTAAGATTTGTGTTGTTTTTTTTTTATATATATTTTACAGTTTTTTGTATGGAAATTTTGTATGTTGGGGAAAAATTTAAATAAAGATGAAGTTTAAAAAAAAGATTGTTGGGTGTGGCTGGTTGTTCTGGTGGTGGGTCAACATAGCCTGGCCAACATCGACAGGTGTTGCTTATCACCATTGATGTGGATTTTACATTTCTGGGTGACATAATTGATGTTGTGGATAAAGTGGGGCAGCAGGATTTTATGGGTACCGTCATAGGACATTACAACAAGGATATTTTTCAAAAGCAATCAATTTTATTGTATACAAATAGTTTCACAACACAATTTAAGGCCATGTAAATGCATAGTGTACAAATATTCTCCCTCTTGACGGTTGCTACATCCCCAATAGTGGGTTCACTTCTACCTGGGAAACCACCCAAGAGAAGATGTGTAGGCCGTCTTAACTCAACATGTCTCGCAGTCGCCCGCTTCTTCCGGGAAAAAAAAAAGAGGAATAGAACACTGGAAAATTAAATATCCTTTTTGTGAACTGGTGCCCAAAACTGAACTGCATATTCTCCACCATTGTTTCCACCAGTTGTACTCCCCCTAGTATGTATGATGTGTAGCGGGTGGTTACATTTAGGGGGAAGCATCTGAGTGGTAACTAGGCTCAGATGCACTAATTGTTAGGTCTCATGGACCATTTCTATCCCTGGGAGATAGTACTGGTGTATAAGTTCACTGGGGCCTGTGGGTGGCGCTGTTGCCATGGGCCCGGGTTGAACCGCAGTACAAGGTTGTGTCCTTTTTGTCCCCTCTCGGCAGCAGTACAGCGGGGCGGGGAACCTGCTGTGCCTGGCGGGAGAGGATATAAAAGGGGGCGGCCATCTTCCAGAGGGGTCGTCGGTTCCGCGCTCAGGCACCTTAGGCCTGGGTGCGTGTGTGTCGCCTCGTGCCCTAGGCCTGGTCGGGTTGTCTCTGGGTGCCCTAGGCCCAGAGACGGAGCTGCTGTTCCATCTCAGACTCCTTCAGTCTGGGGTGAGGTACTTTGGAAAAAGGCCCGGAGCCCAGCAGCCTTCAGCTGGGATCCGCCGGGGACCGAGACTCCCAGGGATCTGCCTTGCGAGGGGACCCGTATCCAGGACGAGGAGGCCAGGGAGGTGACCCTTTCTGAAGACCCAGCGCAGAGTCGTGGTGACAGATGGGCCTCTGGTAACTCTCCGGAGGGATGTTCTTGTCCTATAAGAGCTAGTTCACTAACGGAAGGAAGTGCGTGTTCTTTAAATCACAGTGGCAGTGATACTACGCACCCAAGGTCAGTAGCTGTGACTTTCATCTTTTTTTCACCCGGTCAGTGGCAGTGACCAACCTCATGGTCTGTGGCAGAGACCGTGCGCCAAGCCTGTTCGTGCTGATCAGAACAGGAGAAACCCAAATTCAAGTTTGTGCCTGGACCTCCTCCCACCTTATCTGACCTGTGTCTTGTCCCAACCCGTCTGCTCTTAAAGAGACTGTTTATCGTGCAATAAGGAATAAATAAGTGTTGGACCTTTCAGTTGGTGTGGACAGTTGCTTACTGCGGAAAATTAAAGACTTGTTTCTGACTACTGCAGAAACAAGGTCAGCACTAGAGGCGTTTTGACACCGGCTGCAAGCAGGCCCGAGAAACTAACACCGCTCAACCTCCCTATTCAGGAGGATACGGGCTTGTGGTGCGGTGTGCCTCATTCTTTTCCTGCGGAGGAGCCAAGCAGAAGAAAAGCAGGTAAAGTCTGGGGTGGATGCGCTACAGATGCATACATATTCTTAGCCCCCAAGTGCATAACATTACATTTATCAACATTAAACCTCATTTGCCACACAGTTCCCCAATTAAAGAGGAAGTAAACTTCCTCTACTGACTTTTAACTATAGGTAAGCCTATAAAAAAGCTTACCGATAGGTAGTGTAACTATCTCCTAAATGGGCACCGTTTTTTAGGAGATATTTACATTACATGTAGCCAGTGACATCACTGGCGCATGCGCTCTGAAGGAACGATTACCTGTGATGTTCCTTCCGAGCCCTGTGCCGTGAACAGCGGCTCCCACATGCATGCATAAGAGTGACATCATCGCGGCTCTGGGCAGTCACAGAGCCAGAGCCTGCCAACCCGGAAGCAAGATGAGTGAGGATTGGAAACGGCTGCAGCGCTGACATCACGGCACTGGAACAGCTCTGTTTTAAGGTAAGTTTCACATAGTATGCGATGCATACTAGCACGTTATGACTTTACCTGGCAGGAAAAAAACATCCAGCGGTATACAACCACTTTAAACAATGCAATGAGTTGTAAGTTGGAGACATCCTGTAAGGATGTTATTCCACTGCATAGCTTGGTGTGACATGTTTTGGCTGAATTCCTTTCTCCGGGGAATGAAGAGTATAAATGTGCTTTATAAAATATGCAACCAGCCAACCAAGTTAAAACCAAAATATACAATGTCTTGTCACCATTCGTCAACTGGGAACCACCCAGAACTGGCCCAAAAGAGCAACATGCATCCGCTGTGACCAATAGATCTGAAACTTATAGCAGTATGTCAACGTATCCCAAATCTCGTGGCATATCAGTAGTTTGTCAGCCTACCTCATTCAAGCATAGGCAAGTGGATCCTTCCCAGCTCCTGTGAGGATCCACTTGCCCCATGCTGCAATGAATGAGACTACTGATACGCTGCTACATTTGGGATACATTGACATATTGCTATAGGTTGCAGATACATTGGCCTCAGCGGATGCATGTGTCAAGTAATTTTGGACCAACTCTCGTTACAAGTCAAGATATTTTATTGCATATGCAAGAGAAATGGTTAAATGTATATTTTCTGCTTCAGAGATCCATTTCTGCCTGTCATAAGTTTACATGCTGCTTTTATCACCCTTAAACCTTCCCCCTTCCTGTTCGTAACGTCCTGATCACGTGTATAATTTCAACTTTTATTCTGACGTTTTAGCAGGAAGATGAGAATATCCTTTTTCAGCCAACACCTTATGACAGGAAATTTCATACAATAAACACATAAATTATTCCATGGTTCACAGCCCATATTTGACAGATGTAAGAGTCAGCACATCTTTGCACAATAGAATATGGTCATATGACTTATTCCAGTAATTAGGGCTATTAGAGCTTATTCAGCATATTTAAGTATTAATAGAGTTATATAAAGCAAACATTTTAACTTTAGAAGATATAGTCATATTAATATGCATATTCATAGTTGACATTTAAAGTATAATTTCTAATTTCTCTAACAGCTGCTCCCTTTTATACTTATAATGTCAATAATTCAAATATCCAGGTTTTTTATTTTACCAGGTATTATCATTTAGACAAATAAGTCTTTTGAAAGGACTGTAAGTTCATCTTCATCAGGTTCCGGGTATAGTTCAGTGTTGTTCTGAAAAAACATAGTCTTTGTTAGTGATGTGTCAATCAGTCTTTGAAGAATTCCTCTAATACAAGGAATGCAGCAACATCCACACAGCGTAAGGACCGTGGCTGCCATGACAACAGAGATGAGCAAACCTTTTGTGAGATCACCCCATTTACCAAACCATTTTTCAAAGAGTCCTGTTAAGGGGTTCTCTACACCAGAGTTCTCAGTTAGTTCCTGGGATAACATTTGTAGGCCTTGCAAAGCCTTGGTGATACTTCCATCAGGTGCCGTATTATTTGGAATAAAAGTGCAGCAGAAGGTGCCGAACATTTCGCATACCCCGCCCCTTTCTGCCAGCAACATATCCAATGCTATACGGTTCTGCCACGCTGTCAAAGAGGTGGCGTCCAATTGTGCTGCTATACCTTTGATAGCATCTCCGGTGTAATTCACAAACCTCTGCTGGTTGTAGTAAATGTAGTTTATCCAGTCGACATTCTTATTGGGCTGTACCCATAGGAAGAGTGAGGTGAGTCCTGCTGTTACTTGATTCTGTGCTTTAAATTCATCCGGAACTCCTCGTGGAACACCTATTGAGTCTATATATACCTGATTGTCAAAATGATTCTGGACACTTAAGTCTCTTAAAATAGTGTTTACCTGTTAGTCTCATCAATTTATTAGTCATAGGAACAATATAAAAGGGAAGCAACAGGCGGGTAAGGGCACAACTACCCTCCCATCTAGGTGGCAGTCTGAGCCTTAGTTTCTTGTCCCCACACAGCCACCAAACATCAGCTAGTTGCCGTTTCTGTTCCTGAAACCATTTTAGTTGATACTTAATGTCTGTAGTTGATGTTGTGGTAGCACAGTATTCAGGAGATAGAGTGCCAACCTTTGTACCATCCTTATCTTTGTTAGAGAAACTAGAAAAATTTCCTGGTAATGCTTGTAGTGAAGGGGGTGTACTTTGCATTTTAGTTTTAGGGTATCTCTTTTTCTCATTTGCACATTCAGACCCAGTAATATTTTCTGAAAACAGTCTTATTATGCAAGCTAAATCTGTTTCCTCTTCAGGGAGAGGAATGGTAGCTAGTTGTGGTCTTGGGTTTGCACAAGAAATACAATCACTTAACCCCTTAGATTGAGTTGTGTATCTGACCCATTCTATCCACTAATTTTTGTCTCCAAATCCTGTTTCTATACTTAATTGTTCCTTGTAAGTAAAATCTGTTTTAAACAAAGAGGTATTAAGTTGAAACTGAGTTGGCTCGGGGGCTGGGGTGTTCTGACCAGGGGTTACAACCTAAATAGTGATTCTCCCTAGTAGGTCAGATATTGTACCATATACCAATTAGTTGTATTGTTTAGTTTACAAAATTGGAGCCATTGTTACTGTAAATCAGCGCGGGGATCCCTTGTCGTGGAATCACCTCTTTGATTAGTACTTTGGCTACTGACTGTCCATCCGTGTGCGCCATAGGAAAAGTTTCCACCCACTTTATAAACCTGTACACAATAACCAGACAGTACTTATTCTCACATTTGTTCAATTCAATAAAATCCATGCATATTGTGTGAAAGGGATAAGGGGGTTGTGGGAAATTACCCCTTAAGGCTCTTAGGGCACCTTGTGCATGGTATCTGTTACAAATCGGATATGTGAGACAAAATTTTCAGAGTAGTTTTGTAAACCCATATGTTGTGTATACCCAGTACCATCCCTCCTTTTGAGGTATGGGCCTACCCATGACTCAATAACACAGCATACGTGAATAGTGATGTAGATAAGTTAGGTTTACCTTCTGTACATGTGTATATACCATTGACCAGTGTTGACCCTGTATATAACCACTTTGATTTTCACCTGCCGGTGATGTTTTCTGCATTTCTGATAACCATGTTTCATCAATAGCTCTCTGTACCTCATCATTTACTTGGGAACTGTATATGTTTGTCATTGCTGTCCTTCAGAAGCTTCCTTTGCTGTCTTGTCTGCTAGTGCATTCCCTAGGGTAATTGGATCTGTTCCCTTTCTATGTGCCGCACATTTACAAATAGCCACTTGTGCTGGTTTTTGTACATATTCTAGAAGGGCAAGAATGAGATCTCTGTGTGATCGGTTTCCCATGGCAACGTAATCATACCCCTTTTTTCCATTGCTGGGCAAATATGTGTAGAGAAAGCGTATTGGCTGTCAGTATAAATATCTATTTATTTTTCCCTTCCCCTAGACTGCAGGCCCTTGACAGGGCTATAATGTCAGCTTGTTGTGCAGAATAGGAACTGGGAAAGGGTCTAGCTTCAATGACCTGGTCATGTGTTACTATAGCATAAGCCGTTTGATTGTAATGTCAGCATCTAGAAAGGGAACATCAGTGAGATCCTTCCTAGGGAGTACCCGTTCATCAATTTTGAGCTGCACAATCATGTGGATCCCCATCACCAGGTGTTGGCATTAGTGTAGCAGGATTCAATGTAGTACACTTCTTGATTGTAACGTGTGGTTGTCCCAGAAGTGTAGTCATACATGATAAATGCCTGACTGGAGATAAATAGGAGATTCTGTCTTATAGTAAGATCACCTAAATAACATGTGAGACCTTTAAGTACCAGGGGTGGAACAATACTATCAATGCAGATGACCGTATGGCCAATGAGGCTGCTACTACAGCTTGTACACAGTGGGGCAAATTAGTTAAGTAAAATGCAACTAGTTTGTGTTCGTTCTCATAAACCTGAGTGAGAGAAGAAGTCATGTACCCCTCTTTACAATCTACAGTCTGCTAAAGGGTTTCTACTGTAATTGGGTAGGCTAAGCACAGTAGAACCCACAATGAGGTGCTTCACCTTTGTAAATGCATCCTCTGCTTGCACATTCCACTGGATGGAACCTTTTGCAGACATTTGTGTACCATAGATGAGATCAGAAAGAGGCACCACCTCCGTAGCATAATTAGCTATCCATGCTCTACAAAAATTTGCCATGCCAAGAAATTACATCATTTCTTTATTTTTACGTGGTTTGGGGGCTTGAAGGATGGCCTCTTTTCGGATCTCATCTGGATGTCTGCCTTTTTGAGATATAATGTAACCCTGGTATTTCACCTTGTTTTTCAAAAGTTGTATTTTATTTTGCTAACCTTGTGACCTTGTTCTGCGAGGAAATGCATCAGAGCCAAGGTGTCAATTTTACATTGTCGCTCCAGAGGAGCCGCTACCAGAATGTCATCCACATACAAGAGAATTTGACTCCCACTGGGAGGTACAACTCGAGACAAAGCATTGAACATTTCTTGTGAGTTTTCCCTTGTACATAAGTGCAAACCAGAACTGACTGTCTGTCTTAATTAGCCCTACGTCTGTCTTTCCTTTTGATCACAAGAAATCGGGGACGTCTTTTAAGGCATCCCCTTCCCCTTGGGTCAAAAAGTGTCAGTCACTGTCTTTTGTCAAAACTTCAATCACGCAAGTTCTGGTTGTACATTCAACAACCCACGCTAATCTGTACCTCTGATTCCCTCTGGATTTCAGTTCCTCATCTGTTAATTTGACCCAGTCTGTGATAAGTTCTCCTAGCTCATGCCATGATACCTCAGAGTTCCGCGTGACCGAAACATGAGGTACAGTATCCTGCCTGTATATTTGCAGAATAGGCTGTGGTAGGAGACAAGTAGCCATGTTATTTCCTTCCTTATCACAGTACAGGTATCTTAAGAGCACTTCAGTGTTAGTGCAACTCATTAACTGTTTCTCATAGGACCTATCAGGCCCAGTGGTCCTTTTGTAGTAGATAGTGCAATAGAGGTTCGTCTGGACCTTGTACCTTTCCTCACAGGCTCTTCAATTATTTCTGTCAGGGTTTTGGGCATCTTTAATCCCTCAGTTTGTAAATCCAAGCTGTAACAGTATCAGGGCTCATTATCCACAGCTGTGATTTGTTTTTCACACAGCCGATGGGCTTTGAGGCCCCCCTCCACTGGTACGACAGAAATATCAAGAGCATGCAACATGTCTCTACCCAACGAATTAACAGGACATTTAGTTGACATTACAATTTTACACTGAGCCTTTTTACCTGTCTGTGGATTTTCCACAGTAAGGCCTTCAGACACGGCCTCCTGGTGCATCAACCCATTTGCAGATTTTACATATACTAAACCTTTTCCCTGTACCCCTGGTGGCATATCCAGCGGGTGTATCAGGGTCCTACAAGTCCCAGTGTCACAGAGACTACTCTTTGCAACCCAGGTTATTTCTGGCTTGGCTTCAGCATGCAAACAAGTTTCAACATTACACACATCCAAAATATCAGATTCTTTCCCATCCTTCTGCTTCTCTCTCTGCAGACACACTTTTACCATACAGGAAACACTCCCCCCTCATCCTTTTCTTTACTTTCTTTTTTGGTTGGAAGTGCCCCTCAGCATGCCTCACATACTTGATTAGCTCCTAGAGTCTGCAGATCCTATGGTTAATCATGTGTTCGTTAACAAAACTTGATATAAGGACTAGCAGCCCCTTCAGGATTGCATTCTTTAGCTGTTGTTCATATGGGCTATCGTTCACTTGATCTACTGGGATTTCTATCCCAGAGTGGTTATTAAAATTCTTCTTTATCCTAACAATGAAATTATCCGCTGTTTCCTCTTCTCCCCATATACACTGATTTATAATGGACCAGTTGGCTTGACGTATCCATCTATCCTCTCTCTATCTTTGCTATAAGAGCATTTCTTCTGTTTTTGAGTGCTGCATCATCCTGAGGCAACACCCCTCCCTGGTTGTTTAATCCACTCCAATCTCCCACTACATGATGCCAGTCAGGACCCAGTACCTGTCTGGTGACCTGCTCTATTTCCCTCACATTGAGATGATAGCTAGCAACCATTCCCATGATACCATCCCTGTATTGAGCTATGTGGACCTTGGGATTGCTGTAAGGAGGGTCAGCGGGGTAACTTGTTGCATACCTCTGTCCCATCTGGTGGTGGGGACTGCAGGTCTGCAATAGGGAATTGGGAGCGGGTGGTGAAGTCAGAGGGGGAGCAGCATCTGTCGGTGGGATTGGAGAGTCCTCTAAAGGGTGTGTAGGGGCTGTCGGGTGCATTAGGTTTGTCGCATTTTGTTCAGTCAATACTTGCTGCACTAAACTTCGGAGGACGGTCATATTATTGTCCTCCTCTTTGTCTAAAAACATAGTCTTTTTATGATTTTTTTTTTATGATTTTAACCTACAGTTAGCCTCCTCAAGCCATTTCTTTGCCTGGGGAAGACCTAATTTATTCTGTTTCCTTATTTTTCTTTTCTTTTTATATATATATATATATATATATATATATATATACACATACATACATACATACATATACACATACATACATACATACATACATACATGCCGGCATAATTTTTATTTATTTTTTAAGCTTTCTACACAACACAGTATTACACAACAATCCTTATTTAAAAATGCATCAAAATCATACTTTGTTTTCCATGTCTTAAGGAGTTTCACATTCTCTTTGTCTAGACTACACATATACTTTGCATCATCATTCAAACCATCAGACTTTCCATGGATCATACTCATTTTAACGTGCACACGGAGTTTTTTTTGTAAGGTCTTCTCACACTGACACAATACCTGCACACAGTATCTTATCACTTCTGCAGCTACTCACAAACTTTCTAGTCGTGACATATCACTTCTAGATTATTGATCTTGTGTGCTGCTATAATACTGGTGTCTTGTCTTCTTACTTAATGTTTTATTCATTTATAGGGAGAATGAACAGAATTACAAGGCGAACGTAAATTCACCTGACTGGTCAACCCCCCCTGATCAAAACATTAATATTTCAGTAAACTGTAGGGAGCATGAACAGAATTACAAGGCGAACGTAAATTCACCTGACTGGTCAACCCCCCCTGATCAAAACATTAATATTTCAGTAAACTGTAGGGAGCATGAACAGAATTACAAGGCGAACGTAAATTCACCTGACTGGTCAACCCCCCCTGATCAAAACATTAATATTTCAGTAAACTGTAGGGAGCATGAACAGAATTACAAAAGAGACTTAATTTCTCTCGACTGTTGTTCCCACACTTTATCAAAACATTAATATTTGTTGATCCAACGGTATTTATAAATGCCTGTACAGGTTTTTTACACAACATACGAGGCTGGCTGAGCGCAAGGGCTCGTCAAATTACCTCTATTTGTTACCTGGAAATCTATCAGGCCATACCTTTTTATCAACAGGGGTTCATGTTTTTGATGTAGGAATATTTATGTGTCCCCCACGGGAATTCCTGCAGTTTACAAGGCTGTCAGGACCTAGGTCCTTTGTCGACAAATTTCCGTTATCTGCACCCGGGTATTGGAATGGGACCATACTCCTATATCAAAGGGATTTAAACTACGGACGTATCTACTTATATTCCCTCAACTTGGATAAAGCAAAACATATACACAACAGATAAACATTCAATTAATCTCTATATTAGATGTATGTAACAAAATCCCTTAATTCATTAAATCCCTAATCACATTTAGGCCTAAAAGTATAATATAATAAATGAAAATATCTTACCTTGCCCCGAGAGCGGTCTCTTGTGCTGATCCGGTAAGTCGCTGCCCGGGAGGCACTAGTTCAGTGAGCCGGCCTCTGTTAACGTCAAATTTAAGACGGAGGACTTACAGTTTTTTGCCGTACGGACATCGGTTCACTGGGTTGTTGGCTAGTGCTTTCCAGGAATTTGGACTTCCGGCTCGAAGGACCAAAATGTCAAGTAATTTTGGACCAACTCTCGTTACAAGTCAAGATATTTTATTGCATATGCAAGAGAAATGGTTAAATGTATATTTTCTGCTTCAGAGATCCATTTCTGCCTGTCATAAGTTTACATGCTGCTTTTATCACCCTTAAACCTTCCCCCTTCCTGTTCGTAACGTCCTGATCACGTGTATAATTTCAACTTTTATTCTGACGTTTTAGCAGGAAGATGAGAATATCCTTTTTCAGCCAACACCTTATGACAGGAAATTTCATACAATAAACACATAAATTATTCCATGGTTCGCAGCCCATATTTGACAGATGTAAGAGTCAGCACATCTTTGCACAATAGAATATGGTCATATGACTTATTCCAGTAATTAGGGCTATTAGAGCTTATTCAGCATATTTAAGTATTAATAGAGTTATATAAAGCAAACATTTTAACTTTAGAAGATATAGTCATATTAATATGCATATTCATAGTTGACATTTAAAGTATAATTTCTAATTTCTCTAACAGCATGTTGCTCCTTTTGGGGTGGCTTTGGGTGGTCTGCTTTTTAAAAAAGAAATCTGTTAATTTTCTTTTTGTGTTTTTTCTATCCAGTCAAAAGAGTTAATGCATCGTATAGGCACATGTACCTTGCCATGTGGTGCATCCTAGGACTGTGGTGCATCCTAGGCCTGCAAGTCTTACATTATCTCTTCTACCACATTGTTAGAACAGAGCAAGATCTTAAGCCTGATGTTTGCCTGCTCCCTGTTAATAGGAGTCCATGGAGATGTGACATTCAGCTTTGAATGCATCACCTCGGCCATAGAGGCCATTGAGCATTGCCTGATGCATAACAGCATGACATCAGCACAGTTTTGGCAGGGGATGATCATGCTGTTGCAAAACGATGGTTTGCTGATGAACAGGGTTACCCCACCCAAAATTTATTACAGCGAAGATGTTTTACAGTCACATTACCATAGCATCTTTGAACCGGCCACAAGGATAATATGATCTCATTTTTGGCAGAAGTCTAAAATAAGTAACATTTTACTGCTGATAATATGATCTGTATCTCCTCCGCGTGACAATTTCCTGGGTAAGTAGATGTCATAGAGCTGTGTGACATACTGTATATAGTTTTCTGTATTTGCCAGGCAACCACCAATTACATGTTCAGCTATGCATCAAAGATTTTATCTATTAAATTACCTTTTATAAACAAGCTTAAAGTATAAAATGTTAACTGAGTGACATTTTAACTCTCCTCCTAACTCTTGTTTTGTACTGTAACTGTACTGTACTTTTTTTATGTAGCTCCACCCTCTTACTTTTCCGCCTGTAACTCGGGAATACCACACACCCGCAGACCCCGATTTGTTAATGGGATCTACTGGTTTCGTTACTTTGAGTCTGCAGCAAAATACCTCCCACGAGTGGATCCTTTAGCTCCGTTGTCTAGGCACACCGACTACTCCTTGGAATAAGTCCAATGTCAACACTTGAGTAAAACCTAATCAGTAAGGCTTTATTCTTTTTCTGCACTTTGAGTTGAACTTGAAGAAGCAAGAATAGTAGAGTTGAAAGATGTGGGGAAAGGTTCAGGCACGCAACACTTAAGTCCAATATCTACACTCGTCGCCACTCAAGCCAGAGTGGGTATTGCTCACCCGGATAGTCCCTATGAGAGCAGTCCTAGCAGCCGGGATGGAGCACGGACATCAGAGATGATAGATTCCCCTTTAGGTAGGCCTCCAGACCTCTCCCCGAGACAGCAGTACCGTCGCTATCTCCGCCGGGACTGTTCTTCCCCTGGAACTCCTTTCCTAAAGATGGGCACCCTTCAACTGGGCAGCCTGGGATCCTTCTCTGAAGCGTAGGCCCTAGTCAGCGGAGCTGGGCCTACAATGCAGCAACAGGGCCTCGGGCTGAAGGTGCCCCAGGCCTAAGCACTCCAGCGCACCTCGTGCAATGCGGGCCACGAGGCACACTCACTGGACCAGAGGTCCCCCCTGTACGTCCTGGGGTCCCCCTGGAATCGCCTCACACCAAAAGGCGTCTGCCCCTTTTGTACCCTCTCCCAGCATGCACAGCGGGTAGACCACGCCCACTGCACGGCTGCCGAAAGAGGACACCCAAGGTGCTGTGATACCCCTGTAATCCAGCCCGTGCCGGCGATGACAGTGCCACCTGCAGGCAAAGGAGAATAACACTGCAGGGCAGTATCACACCCCGAGCAGAACAACAACTTGAACATAATTGGTCTGAGCCCAATTACTGGCTCAGACTGCCCTTAAATTTCACATAGCGCCCCCAAACATTGGGGGGGGGGGCGCTACATTTATATACTATATCTTTTTTTATTTATGTTTTTAAAATATATATATATATATATATATATACACACACACAATTTATATGCTGTACCTTTATTTTATATACGATATCTTTTTTATTTATGTCTATATAAATATATATATATAATATAATTTTTCACCTTCTTTATCCTTGATTGTATCTCAGTGCTGCTGATCTCCTGCAGCATCTTTGCTACTACTTTTTGCCTACATGCACTCCAGCAATGCATGCATGCATGCCATTTTTCAAAAACCTTTGAAAATTTCAATTCGGCCAGTGAATAATTAAGACGTTCGCCGAAGTGAGATTTGTTGGGATTCACCTATTAGTTTCTACCTGCATTTGCTCTGTTTAACCAGTTCCAGACCGCCTTACCGCATATATACTGTGGCAGGGTGGCCAGGCTGCGGGGAAAAACGTAACTGTAAGTTGTCTGCGTGACTTGGTTTGGGGCGGGAGCCAATCATCGGGCAGATCTCTCTGTTCCTGCAGTGAGTCCATCCCCCACACAGTTAGTAAGCACACTTAGGGAACGCATTTAACCCTTTGATCTCCTTTTCCCTTCCAGTGTCATTTATTATAGTGTCAGCACATTTTTTTTTTAGCACTGATCACTGTATTGGTGTCACTGGTCCCGAAAAAGTGTCACTTAGTGTTCAATTTATTCGCCGCAATGTCGCAGTCCCGCTGAAAATCACTGTTCGCTGCCATTACTAGTAAAAAAGTAATAAATTAAAAAAAGTCCCTAAATCTATCCCATAGTTTTTAGACGCTATTACTTTTGTGCAAACCAATCAATGTACGCTAATTGGAATTTTTTTACCAAAAATATGTAGCAGAATACATATTGGCATAAATTGATGAATAAATTCGTTTTTTTTTTATTTATTTTTTAATTGGATATGTTTATAGCAGAAAATAAAAAATATTGTTTTTGTTTTTCAGAAATTTTTTGTTTATAGAGCAAAAAAAAAAAAACACAGAGGTGATCAAATACCACCAAAAGAAAGCTCTATTTGTGGGGAAAAAAGGATGTCAATTTTGTTTGGGTACAGCGTCGCCCGCCCAATTGTCAGTTAAAGTATCGTAGTCACATATCGCAAAAGATGGCCTGGTCATTAAGAGGGTAATACCTTCTGGGGCTGAAGTGGTTAATTAGTGCCACTTGATGGGGAAATCGTGCAAAATGGATTGTTGCTAAATGTCAGTAAAATGTCTACAGTACAGTAGAGGTTATCTTTGTATTTCTGGGCCAATCTTGTTAAATAAGGGGATTTGTGATTTCACTAATCTGCCAGCAATATCTCTTAACGGCTCTGAAATGTTTATGTAAAATATTTAAGGAAAAAAATGTATGCCTCCCAGAATTACTCAGCCAAACAGGTCAGGCATACTGGATGGTGCCCCTATAACAAACAATTCCTCTAGTATTGGGGGAATGCTGGCCTGGTTTATTCTAGAAAAATCTATGCTGTGATTAAGGTCCAGCTTTTTTTTTTTTTTTTAGAAAAGTAAAGAGTAACTTCTTGAGAAAAAACATTCCCCTCTGGGTGATCTATGTACATTGCAAAGATTTTAATAAACTTTATTGCAGATACCTACCTTTTTTATGCTGAAGGAATAGCTGTTTGTTTGTTTGTAGAGTGAATCTGTATAGGAGTAATTGTATAATTATCAATCGGCAGCTGCACCTGCAGGGCTCTGAGGAAAGTTGCAGGGTCTGCATCACTTAGATGTGATTTCCCTTTGAGAGTATCTCACCAAAAATGAAATTTTTGCTGCAGGGGATGCTCAAAATCAGATTTTCCTCTTAATGCAGACTTCTGGAAAAGCCAATCACACAAGCAGGAAATTACATTTTTGGGGGGGGGGGGGGCTTGTGTTCTGTATACCATATGTGTACAGAACGCCTCCAGGTAGCCATATTGAATTGCATTTTACAGAAAACTACAGCAGATACAGATTGGAAGGTCATTTTTAAAAACCCTCAAATACAAACTACAATATGACTTGTGTCGCAATTGTACATGCTGTATTCTTTTCTTTCTTTTTTTGATAATTTTCTTTCCCACAAAAGTGGATTTACCCTTGAAACACTCTCCATAAATAATAAAAATGCAATGATCCAGCACCACATGCAGGGGAATTTAAGAAAAAATAGGTTAGGGAATATCAGGCAGATTTGTAGGAAAATTTATTCTTTTTAACATAGGGTTATTGTTATAGTATAATCTTTTCCTTGTGAAGAATAGATGATCTAGAATGTCAATGAATGTAATGTTCACTGAGTGAATCTTGGGCCAATTTCCACCAATTTAACATATTGGTTAAAGGGGTCTTAAAGGCCCCCCCCCCCGTTTACTTACCTGAGCCCTCGAAAGTCCCGCGTCGTGAACGAGCAGGCTTCTCGACCGGGCTTTTTGGCTCTTCTCGGCTCATTCATTGGATGATTGATAGCAGCGCAGCCATTGGCTCCCGCTGCTGTCAATCAAATCAATGACGCGGCGCACCGGGCCGAGTGATACAGTCGGCGGCTATAGCCGCCATCTGTATCACTGTATCACGGGAGCGCGCCTGCAAGCTAACCCCCTTGGGAGAGCGCTTCCCATGAAGAGGGTTATCTGATGCGGGGAGAAGCTGAGACAGCTGCCGAGGGACCCCAGAAGACTAGGATCGGGGGGGCCACTCTGTTCAAAATGAGCTGCACAGTGGAGGTAAGTAAAACATGTTTGTTATTTAAAAAAAAAAAAATGTGATCCTTTACAACCCCTTTAAATGTTCATCATTGAATTTTGGGTAAAATTATTGATCAAAACACACCTAGGTTTCTAAAAGTTTAGGCTAAACCTATACAGACATTGCCTTACCCTATGCTGAACACTTCCGAACCTATCACTTCGTAAAGGTACAGTAGAACCCAGTGTATAGTGCACTGTGGGACACGACACACTTTTTGGAGGCTACTGCTAATATTACTATTTTTCTAATTTACACAAAGAGTAACCATATGTTGCCCAACATTCCAATTCATAGATGAAGTGCATATGATTATACTGATCAGAAATTGATCCGGAGATAAATGGCAAGTTGTACTTGTCTATCATCACTGAAACATCAGAATTGATTGGAAATGACCTGCCACTCCTGATTGCTGCCATATAAGACCTACAAACATGTAATGAATAGCGACTAGAAAAGGGACAACATGTTTAAAAAATTATACTAGTTTGGGGTAAAAAAAATAATTTTTATTTTTGACTTGTGTGATCTGATTTTATAGAAAATCTTTATTTTACAATATTCATTTATTACAGGGTCAAGTAGTGGCACTGGGGTCACAGAGCTTTCCCATGAATGCATTGCAAAATCTGTTGGTTTACAGACTCTCTCGCTCTCTCTCATTGAAACCCCAAAGGCTCCATATGAACAGAACAGGTGGGGAAGGGGTTGGGGGAGGTGAGTCAGTGTGAGTTGCAGGATTTCAATTACATTGGATATTTATATTATTTTTTCTTGTAATTTGCTAATTGAGCCTCACTGTCTGCTAGTCAATAGACAGGGGTCGATTTACTAAAACTCAAGAGTGCAAAATCTGATGCCTCTGTTCTTCAGTAGCCAATCGGCTTCTAACTTCAGCATGTTCAATTAAGCTTTGACAAAAAAAACTGGAAGCCGATTGGTTTCTATGCAGAACTGCACCAGATTTTGCACTCTTCAGTTTTAGTAAATCCACCCCTCTGTGCTGTAGTGCACATCTGTCCTAATCAGTAGACCTTAGGCAGACTGTTGGACATTCAAACTGTCCCCGATCAACAGGAGAGTCATCTTATGCCCTAGATTTTAGTTCTGTCTGACTACTGTCTGCTCATGTCCCCAATTACTCTTGCAAATTGGAATGTGTTTGCACACAGCTCTTTTTTGCTTGCCCTGATCATCACTTTGTTACCTCTGCTATTGTCAGTCTGTGTGCTTTGTCTACCTTTTGTGGAGCTTTGACTCTGTTTATTGGTTGGCTTTCTGTGCTTGACCTGACCTTTTAGGGACAGATGTGTGGCATGGAGTGGGGGGCTTAAAAGCAGGGGGTTAAGCTCTGGTTTTATGCAACCCCCTGACTACCCACCTAAACAAGTAGATGCAGCCACTGATGGCTATACATATGTCATGGCCATGATGCTTTGCTTCATGCCAGGTGCAAACGTTAAATGGTATGTTGCATTCAGTAGGGATGAGCCGAACACCCCCCGGTTCGATTCGCACCAGAACATGCGAACAGCCAAAAAATGTGTTCGAACACCGTTAAAGTCTATGGGACACGAACATGAAAAATCTAAAGTGCTCATTTTAAAGGTTAATATGCAAGTTATTGTCATGGAAAGTGTTTGGGGACCCGGGTCCTGCCCCAGGGGACATGTATCAATGCAAAAAATGGATATTAAGGGGAACCCCGCATCAAAATGTAAAAAAAAATGGCATGGGGTCCCCCCAAAAATCCTCAACAGACCCTTCAGGTCTGGTATGGATTTTAAGGGGAACCCCGCACCAAAATTAAAAATAAAAAGGCGTGGGGTCCCCCCTAAAATCCATACCAGACCCTTATCTGAGCACCCAACCTGGCAGGCCGCAGGAAAAGAAGGGGGGACGAGAGAGCGCCCCCTCCTGAACCGTGCCAGGCCACCTGCCCTCAACATGGGGAGGATGTCCCCATGTTGATGGAGACAAGGGCCTCATCCCCACAACCCTTGCCTGGTGGTTGTGGGGGTCTGCGGGTGGGGAGCTTATTGTAATCTGGAAGCCCCCTTTAACAAAGGGGACCCCCAGATTCCACCCCCCCTAGGTGAATTGGTAACGGGGTACATTGTACCCCTACCATTTTACAAAGAAAATGTAAAAAATTGTAAAAAACACACATACACAGTTGGGATAAAAAAAAACATTCCAGCGATGTAATCCAGTCTGTCCAGCGTTGTTCTCTATGTCCCGCGGTGATCCGATGTCCAGCGCTGCATTCTCCACTCCACTCCACACGAAACCCCATAACGTAAGAGGGGGCAGTGTCTACGCCGACATCATTGGGTATTCCCCGCTTGGTAGGGGTACAATGTACACCATTACCAATTTACATAGGGGGGCCAGAATCTGGGGGTCCCCTTTGTTAAGCCCCCCGCCCGCAGACCCCCAAAACCACCGGGCAAGGGTTGTGGGGATGAGGCCCTTGTCCCCATCAACATGGGGACATCCTCCCCATGTTGTGGGCATGTGGTCTGGTACGGTTCAGGAGGGGGGAGGGCGCTTTCTCGCCCCCCCTCTTTTCCTGCGGCCTGCCAGGTTGCGTGCCCGGATAAGGGTCTGGTATGGATTTTTGGGGGGACCCCACACCATTTTTTTTATTTGGTGCGGAGTTCCCCTTAAAATCCATACCAGACCTGAAGGGTCTGGTATGGATTTTTTGGGGGACCCCACACCATTTTTTTTTAAATTTTGGTGCGGGATTCCCCTTAAGATCCATACCAGACCTGAAGGGCCTGATATGGAATTCGGGGGGGGACCCACGCTTTTTTTTTTTTGTTCAGGGTTCCCCTTAATATTCATACCAGACCCAAAGGGCCTGGTAATGGACTGGGGGGGGCCTGCCATTTTTTTCAATGACTTTGATCTGTATTGCCGGGACCCGACAATTCATGAATAGCCGCAAGTAGTTTTAAATGATTTTTTTCCTTTTAGAAATTACATTTTGTGCAGGGACAGTCCTAAGCACGGGAAACATGCGCTACTTTACAGGCATACTATAGACACCCCCCAGGTACGAAATTTAAAGGAATATTTCACTCTTATTGTTTCACTTTAAGCATTATTAAAATCACTGCTCCCGAAAAAACTGCTTTTTTAAAACTTTTCTTTGCATTGATACATGTCCCCTGGGGCAGGACCCGGGTCCCCAAACCCTTTTTATGACAATAACTTGCATATTAACCTTTAAAATTAGCACTTTAGATTTCTCTCATAGACTTTAAAGGGTGTTCCGCGGCTTTTCGAATTTGCAGCGAACACCTCAAATTGTTCGCTGTTCGCCGAATGGGCTAACAGCCAATGTTCGAGTCGAACTCATGTTCGACTCGAACATAAAGCTCATCCCTAGCATTCAGGGGGTGGTACTGCCACTAAGTGTGACCCATTCAAATGATTGGCCTGTGCCCCAACCACCCTGCAACTGTGTGCGATGAGCACGGTCTATGCGGATCTATGTTCAGACAGGTGGCAAGGGCTACCACACGTATGAACAAGTCCTGAACCAGCTGATTCTGCAACTGGCCGCAGTTTTTCTTTTGCTGTCTATTTAAGAACTTTGAAACTCTGAAACCCATAATAGCTATGTTTGTTGCCTTAGAAATGGGATATCGGCTGTGAACACATTATCTTTATAATAACAGCCACATCCACTTCAATCAGCCTGCTAAAGGCTGAAAAACAACCCTGTCATTATTTAAAATAAAAATAAAAATAGAACCCAGTGTACCAGAAGGGATATTTACTTTTCCTGGTGTTTTTCACTTCTAGAACACTGTCCAGTTCAAGAGAAGCCCTCCACTGAACTCTGACCTTCTTGGTCCCCCACAGTGGTTCCTCCTTCAACTTCAACGTCACTACCTTTTCCAGTAATGATGTGGACATCTGTGGGAGGAACCAGTAATTGCAGGGAAGGGGGAAAGACAAGGAGATTGACATTCTTGGAAGTGTCAAGCCTTGTACACACGGACGGTTTTCTCGTCAAGAAACGACAAGAAAACTGCTGGCAGAGCTTTCTTGCCGAGAAAACCGGCTGTGTGTACGAGGCTTTCAGGTTTCTCGTCAAGAAAACTGGCCAGAATCTCGAAGAGAAAAATAGAGAACCTGCTCTCAATTTTCTCGTCGGGATTCTCGTCGGCCTGTTTCCCGACGAGAAACCCGAGAGTGTGTACACTTACCTGTCGCCGTGAAAATCCGCGTATGCTCGAAATGACTTTGACTCATGCGCGGTAGCTTCCTAGGGATACGTAGGGTGTAGCAAGATGGCGGCGACGGAATCGAATGTGACGAGCGCACGCTCGTCGTAGTCAATGACGTCACCGCGTTCGTGCCATTCAAAAGAACGGCGGTTCTTTTGAATCGTACGTGTGTACACTCGGCTGGGACAAGTTTCTTGTTCAAGAATCTCATTAGGAAAAACAACGGGTTTTTTCCTGACGAGATTCTCGGCCGTGTGTACGAGGCCTCAGTGTCCCAGCAGATTTAAGTGGAGGACTTCTCTTGAATGGAACAGTGCAAGCAGACTAATGCCCCGTACACACGATCCGATTATTGTACGACTTTTTTGGCTTAATAATCGCAAGTAGAAATTGAATAGGTTATTAAAGTCACGAAAATTCTCGTACAACAGAAAAAAAAGTGATGTCATGTGTTGTAATGTATTTGTATTGTATTTTCGGACGACAGCTGTACTGACTAAACGAAAATCACACGATCTGGTATCGTACAAGGAAAATTTTCGTGCTTGTCTGATCGAATAATATCGGATGAACTGTCATGATCGGCTCTCGAAAGCTCTGTACTAACGATCCGATTATCGTACGATTCTTCCTCGGATGACATTTTTCGTACGATATTCGGATCGTGTGTACAGGCCATTAAGGTAATGTATTCAGTCCCTTATTATTTGCAGGTATGCCTGTTCTTATTCTTTTACAGTGGCGGCTGGTGCTCAATTCACTTGGATAAGGCCCCCCAGCCAGCCAACCAACCAAACACCACCCCCTACCGGCGCTCTCTCACCCACCAGGCCCAGCAATTACCCCATCCAGGCCGCGGCTTTGGTGGCTTCCCCCCCCCCTGCGTCTCCTCCCGAGTCCTGGCAGTCGCTTCTCCTCCCTGCCAATCAGGACTTGGGACTCGCAGCCAATTGGGTCTCAGGACCCGCTTCCCGATTGGCCGGGAGGAGAAACTGGAATACATTAGCGAATATTTATTCACGAATGTCACAAAAATAGGTGAGCTTGGGGCGCAGTGCTCTGCGCCCCAAGCCCACCCTTTTTGAAGCCAATTAGAGCCTCAGGCTCTAATCATGTGATTTAAAAAAAAAACATTGGAATTCATGTGTCCAGTGCCCTGCATGTAGATTAGGGGCCAGGCGCATGGATTAGGGGGGCGGTGCCCCTGCGCTCTGCATGAGTGGCCGCTACAGTTCTTTTATAATGACAAAGTCATGTTATGAAATGTACATACGATAGTAGGTCAATCCTCCCACATTATGCAAATTGACTATGTATTTCAAATGAATCAAATAAAATGTGTGATGTGTACCAAAATTTTGTTGGCTGGTAATGGGTAAGGATTTCATTGGCCTGATTGCTGATAGCAATGGTTTTATTAATCACAAGCTAAAACATAAGTGGAATTGCTTCATTTTAATGAGGGCCAATTTACTAAAATAAAACGCATAATTTGCATCAAAAGGTAGCTCAGCACATACTTAAAACCACATTTCTTTAATTGATTAAATCATTTTGCAAATTATGATTCCTTTTACAGCATTCTGACGGTTGATTCTAAAATCCGATTTTTACCTGTCTAGTTGGAAGCGGCTGCTGTTGTATTTCAGCTGACATCAGTTTCCACTGATTTGTTTCATTGTAATGCATGTTTTCATTGTGACCTTTTTGTCGACAATGAAATTATCAACAGAGAGTACGAACATGTCTGCACAAGCATTTCATTCAGCTGTGCTTTGATTTGAATGCTGGTAAGATGGTTCAGCTTAAAGATCACAGAGGGATCTGTTTGCTTTATACTGCTGTTGTCCTTGTAAATAATAGACGTGGCCCAGCATGGACATCAGCAGTTATTGGAAGAGTGCATGTACATGAGCAATTTCATGCAAGCGATGCATCTGATTTACATGCTGCTAACAACTATCGGATCTTGTAGAAAATGACCCCTGAGAAAGCCCAAGTTCACACTGGGGCTGCAGGAGTGAAGCCTGCAAGTTCAGCTGAACTCGCACGATTTCACTCCCGCTGGCAGTCCCGATTTCGGCCGCGATTTCAAAGACATTTGAAACAGATGTCAATGTAAATCGCGGCTGAAATCGCAAGAAGTAGTACAAAAACTACTTTTTTAATCGGTGCAGCGCCGCAGATGCGGCGTCGCACCGATTAGGACGGTGCCATTGCCCGCAATTTGCGGCAAATTTCACCAATTTGACATGTCAAATTGCATGTCAAATCGCACCAGTGTGAACCAGGGCTAATGTTGAGAAATTCTTACAATCAGAGGCTCCCATTATCCTACACAGAAACTTTCTAGGGCTGATCAAAGCTCATTGCCTTTATTCCACAAAGTTTTTTTTTTTTTTTGCCAACATACATGCATCCTTAATTACTTTAGCCCCGGAAGGATTTACCCCCTTCCTGACCAGGCCCTTTTTTGCGATAAGGCACTGCGTCGCTTTAACTGACAATTGCACGGCCATGCGACGTTGTACCCAAACAAAATTGACATAATTTTTCACCCACAAATAGAGATTTATTTTTTTTCTGCGGTTTTAATTTTTTTCAAAAAAAGTGACAATTTTGAAAAAGTCGCAATATTTTTAACTTTTTGCTATAATATCCCCCAAAAATATATAAAAAACAAATTTCTTCCTCAATTTAGGCCAATATGTATTCTTCTACATATTTTTGGTAAAAAAAAACACGCAATCAGCGTATATTGATTGGTTTGCGCAAAAAAAAAGTTATTGCGTCTATAAAATAGGGGATAGATTTATGGCATTTTTATTATTGATTTTTTTTTTTTTATTAGTAATGGCAGCAATCTGCGATTTTTATCATGACTGCGACATTGCGGCGGACAGATCGGACACTTTTGACACTATTTTGGGATCATTGGCATTTATACAGCGATCAGTGCTATAAAAATGCTACTGTGTAAATGTCACTGGCAGAGAAGGGGTTAAACACTAGGGGACGATCAAGGGGTTAACTGTGTTCCCTCACTGTTTTCTAACTGTAGGGGGGTGGGCTCACTAGAACATGACAGAGATCACTGTTCCCGATCACTGGGAGCAGTAGATCCCTGTCATGTTGCTAGGCAGAACAGGGAAATGCCCTGTTTACATAGGCATCTCCCTATTCTGCCTCTCTCTGTGTCATGATCACGGGCCACCGGCGGACATCGAGTCGTTTTGCGCACCCGTGCCACTTTGCCGACGTATATCAGCGTGAGCCGGGTGGCAAGTGGTTAAAGTAGCCCAAACTCATAATTCATCAGCTTAAACTTCCATGCATCCTATAATTCAGAAAAATCTCTGTCTATCATAGATAAAACACCTGGTGATCCTGCAAGCAGTCTTCCTTCAGAAGGGTGGCAACACTGCACGGTCTGCAATGAATTCACTGCAGGGTTGCCATCCACTGCAACTGCATAGCGCTGTGTCACTAGGTATGTTGAAGAGGAGGGTCATAAGCACTGTCACTTTTGATCACCTTCCCACTCATTTCCAACCAGAGCCAATCCCCACAGGGTGCCCTGCGATTGGAAGAAGGGATGGTCCTTCCTTTTAGATCTGAATGAGTTAAGGTTTTGGCAGCCTCTGTAATTATATTGGGGCACGGAAGATTTTATTACACATAAGAATTAAAATTGGCCTTGGGTTCCCCAACGTCGCCAAATATTACTTAGCCGCCCAGCTGCGCCCTGTAGCCTCTTGGTGTACTCTCCATGCCTATAATCGATGAACACAAATCGAGAAGTTGTGGTTGGCCCCCACCCATCCAAACTCCATGCTGTGGAGTAATGACATACCACTATTGCGAACGCTATGGCGACGCACTAAATTGCAATACCCCCTCACCTCCACTGCCTCCCTAGTCACCTCATTCTTGTTTACGCCTAATGTCCCGGACAGCTTGACCTCGCAGATGTCCCACTTCTGGATGACTAGGGCCTTATTTCGCTACGGTCAATTAGTGGATACCAGAACCAGAACCTTGCGGTCCTTTCAGGATTTGAAAGATGCCTTTGACTTACCCGGATAGGCTTTTTTTAGCTACCTACAAATCCGTCATTATGCACAATCTCTAGTAACGAACCTCCAATTCTCCCCTCTAACCGAGTTTGAGAAAATCTGCTTAGAAGGCTCGTCCCCTAAAGGTATGATCTTGCACACCTACCAGCTCCTGACCATGGATATGTCACCAACCGGACCCCGGCATGCCTACATGCGCAAGTGGGAGCAGGCCTTGGTTGAGGATATACCCCTAAAGGCATGGCAGCTTATATGGTCCCAGGTCTCTAAGAGCTCTATCTGTACGCTCTATAAAGAAAACCAATACAAGATTTTATACCACTGGTACCAAACCTCAGACCTGCTCCACTCCATATACCCTTCTGCTGATCGCCGCTGTTGGCGCTGTTGTAACGAGGTGGGGACGCTATATCATATCTATTGGACCTGTTCTCTGATCGTTCCCTACTGGCAGACAGTGCACTCCCTACTCCATTCCATCTTTGGTTCCTGGGTGCCGTTTAGCCCTAAACTTTTCCTCCGGGGCCTCCCACCTCCCTCTTTTTCTAAATTCTCTAAAAAAACTCTTGGCTCGGGAGCTAATGGCTGCACGATGTTTGGTAGCTCTGAAATGGAAAAGGAGGGAACCCCCTTCTCTGTTTGAACTACACTCCAGAATCAGGGACGTCAAAAGGATGGAGTATCTGACAGCTTCCCTAAATAATTCTCTCGATACTCACAACCGGGTATGGGAACTGTGGGATGTGCTGGAGGCCCTGATCGCCTGATGAACCCCCGATCTGGGGAGGCGTCACGTGGTTGGGGTCCCGGGCAGCGGGGAGGTTCTAGGACGGGTGGCTGTCCTCTCCTTTCTTTCTTTTTCGTACATCACAGGACACAGAGCGACTTAGTCATTACTAATGGGTTATATAGATACCTTCAGGTGCTGGCACTGGCAACTTCCAAAACCGGAAGTACCCTCCCCTATATAAGCCCCTCCCATCCGGGAGCACCTCAGTTTTTTGCCAGTGTCTAAGGTGTTGGCCAAAGAGTAACATGTGTTTTCACTGGGCTTGCGTACAGGTTCTTTTACGGGCCTTAGTAAGCTGTTCCGGATCCCACCAAAAAAGCTTCATAGCTAAACGGTCGGTACCCGGGCCTTGCAGCAGAAGAGCAAGGTTTTGCCTGTAATGCCTCTCTTAGGAGGGCTGGACCCTGGGATCCAGAGCTCTGGTCATACCCACGACCAAGATGTTTTCTGTGCAGGGTGCTATACAGGTCCAGGGGAGTGGAATCCTTGGGAACCCGGTCCCTGAAGGTTTAATTACAATGCCTGCCGTGATAGGTGAAGTTTGGGCTTCTGTGGACCAAACAGAGGCCTGCGGCGGGGAACAGGTAAGTGGGGGCCCCCAGGAACTTGGTTCTATTGGGGGACCCCCAAGCCTAATTTGTCTTTCTGTCTGTTACCTAACGGTATTCCCGCTAATATCTGTGTATGCCTGTAACTACTGGAAAATGTAAAATTTTAATAGTAGTCAAGAAAAAAAAAAAAAAAAGAGGACCGCGGTACCTGTGTTAAACCACTAGAGGCCGCTGTGGTCCATTTTTTCTTGTCATGTGGATCTTTGGTTTTCTCAAGTCAAAAGATCCAGGCAGTTGGTAAGTTCTCTGTGGGAATCCACTTCCTCTGCCCTGTTGCTGCGCTCATCCACCGCACAGGCCCTCCGGCAAAAAGGGCCCTGGCTCCTAGTCCCTGCTTGGTTTCGAAAAGGGCACCAATGGCGCATGGGCGCGGGCGCGTGCACGCGCCTCCTATGAAAAAAAAGGGGCGGGGCGGGTGAATGACGCTCGATGCGCGCCGCGGCGCTTCTGCACATGTGCAGGCGTCCCAGCATGTGTAAAAGACACAGTACAAGTGTCAGCTGGATGCAAGCAGAGCTAGCAACAAAACGGTGGCACACAGAGGCGGTTGATGCAGGCATCCCCATAGAAAGACACTTTAGTGGACACCAGCTGGTATATAGCAGCAACTGTGTTAGACTATTACCAGCAAAATTGGTGTATGACGACGGGAATACCTCAGCTTTGTGCTTATAGATATGTCGTCCAGACGCTCTGGAAATAAATCTTCCAAGAAGCGAAAGGGGTCTCCATCGGGCTCTGAGGATTTTGGGCATGCTGTACTGCGCCAATCTCCCCTGAAATTTCAGAGGTCAGTAGCCGTAGGAAACCCCGCAGGAGTACCTGGTGCTGCGGCTGTCCCCAGTCCACCTGCTCCTGTATATATAACAGAGGAGGTTTTATCCTCAACTCTGGGAGGATTGGAAGAGAGATTAACAGCATTGATCGCTGCTTCCCTGTCACAGGAAAAGCGCGTCCGATCTCCGTCTCCTCCTGCAGAGTGCCTGTTAGTGGAGGAACAGTCCCAGAGATCGACCTACCTGAAGGGGATCAGGTGAGGTTGATTCAGTTATAGAGGAATCAACAGTGGAAGAACCTTTCTCAGCATCTCAGGCTGAAAGATTATGGGTTCAGTCTCTGACTAACATGGTCCGAGCAGCATTTTAAATGCCTCTGGCGGAACCATCAACCACGACTGTTTCCTCGCCTGGGGTCGCTGAAAGCTCCCCAGACTGTCTGTTCCTTCCCAATCCACCCTTTATTGGAAGGGCTTATTTACCAGGATTGGGAGCATCCTGTTAAAATATTTACTCCCCCCAAGAGATTTCCAGTGATCTATCCCATGGAGGATAAGTTCATAAAAAAATGGAGGGTCCGTACACTGGACACAGCCATCTCTTGTGTAAATAAATCACTGACATGTCCAGTAGATAATGTTCCAATGTTCAAAGACCCAATAGATAAAAAATTGGAGTCTTTACTAAAATCTGCTTTCTCTACAGCAAGCATGGTGACACAATCTGCAGTAGCAGCGATTGGAGTCTGCCAAGCGGTGAAAGATCAGTTGAAACAAGTCTTAAGGGACTTACCAGATCAGCAGGCTCTTGCCCTAGCTGACCTACCTAGAGCCTTGTGTTGCGGTGGACACCATAAAGGATACAATCCAACAGGCCTCCCGCTTTACGCTGTCTGTAGACATATGCGTAGGCTTCTATGGCTCAAAAACTGGTCTGCTGAAGCTCCCTGTAAGAAATTGCTGATTAGCTTCCCATTTCATGGAGAACGCTTATCTGGAGAAGATCTGGACAAATATATCCAGAAAACTTCTGCCGGTAAAAGTACACTCTTGCCGGTTAAGAACAAGGGTAGAAGTCCTTCTTTTAAGAGGCCTACTTCTCCAGTCCCTGGCACATCGGCTGTGAAACAGTTCCGACGGCCTCCGCGGTCAAATCCAGGGGGCAGAAATCAGGGACAATCACAGGGTAACAAGAAACCCTGGGTCAAGAGAGGTACAAAACCTCCCCCCAAGTCATGAAGGGTTGCCCCCACTCAATCGGGTGAGGGGAAGACTTCAGTTGTTCACAGAGACCATGGCGGGACACCATCAGAGACAGATGGGTGATCTCCACAGTAAGTCTGGGATACAGGCTGGAGTTAAAAGACATTCCTCCTGCCCATCTTATGAGGTCAAACGTGCCAAGTGATCCCCAGAAGAGAGGATCCCTCCTTCTGGCACTAGAACAACTATTGCTCCAAGGGTAATCATGAGGTTCCCTTGGAAGAAAGCGGGTTCGGGTTTTACTCGAACCTTGTCACAGTCCCCAAACTAAATGGGGACGTGAGGCCCATATTAAATATAAAAGGGCTAAACAAGTTCCTACATATCAGGACTTTTTCGGATGGAGTCGATCCGATCGGTGGCCACCGTCCTACAAGGGCAGGAATGGTTAGCCTCGATCGACATAAGGGATGCTTATTTGCATATTCCCATCTGTCCGGCCCACCAGAAATTTCTACGCTTTGCAGTAGAAGGGCGCTATTTTCAGTTCAGAGCCTTACCTTTCGGTCTGGCCACAGCACCACGAGTGTTCACAAAAATTCTGGCCCTACGATTGGCCAAACTAGGAACACAAGGTGTAACGATAATGGCATATCTAGACGACTTGTTGCTGATAGACCACTCAGTGGAAAAAACTAGAAGTGGTCGTTCACAAGACAATCAAGTATCTGGAATCTCACGGTTGCATTATCAACCGAGACAAGTCAGCCCCAAAAACCAGTCAAAAGTCTGGAATTCTTGGGGGCTAGGACTGGATTCAAATCAGAGAAAGATTTTCTTACCTCCAGAGAAGGTGTCGTCTTTGAAAGATTTGACCCACTTAGTGGGTACAAAAAAGAAAACCATCCATACGCCTGTGCATGAGGCTGCTGGGAAAATGGTGGCTTCATTCGAAGCAGTACCCTACGGTCAGTTCCATTCAAGGAACTTGCAGAGGGCCATACTGTCAGCCTGGAACAAAAAAGTTCAGGCTTTAGACTTACCAATGTCCCTGTCCCCTTCCGTTCGCAAGAGCCTCCATTGGTGGTTGGTGCCCCAGAATCTGAAAAAAGGGAAACCCTTCAGTCCGGTTTCTTGGAAGGTGGTCACTACAGGTGCCAGCCTCATAGGCTGGGGGGCCAGTACTGGAGCAATGGTCTCTCCAGGGCAAGTGGTCAGAAGCAGAGAAGGCCCTGCCCATCAATCTCTTAGAGATACGAGCAGCCCGGTATGCCCTAGTAGCATGGACATCCAAACTCCAAGGGTCCCCTGTCAGAATTCAATCAGACAATGCCACAGCAGTGGCATATATCAATCACCAGGGTGGCACCAGGAGTCGTGCAGCCCAGAGGGAAGCAAATTGCATCCTGGAATGGGCAGAAAGATATGTCCCAGCCATATCCGCGGTTTTCATCCCAGGAGTGGAAAAATTGGAGAGCGGACTTTTTAAGTCGCCAGCAATTATGCCCGGGGGAATGGTCTCTTCACCCCGAGGTTTTCCAGGCAATATGCCAGCGGTGGGGAACACCGGATGTAGATCTGCTAGCATCCAGATTCAACGCAAAGGTGGACAGATTTGTGTCTCGCACAAGGGATCCCCTAGCTTGCGGTTCGGATGCCCGAGTGTCCCCTTGGGATCAGTTCAAGCTGATATATGCATTCCCACCGCGATTAATCCGCAGAATCAGGGTAGAAAAGAAACCAGTGATTCTGGTGGCTCCAGCGTGGCCCCGAAGGGTATGGTACGCGGAGATTGTAAAAATGTCAGTGGGAAGTCCTGGGACCCTCCCACATCGTCCGGACCTGCTTTCGCAAGGACCGATATACTACCCTTCCTTACCAGCCCTAGGTTTGATGGCCTGGCTATTGAAGCCCACATTCTAAAAAAGAGAGGGCTCTCTAATCCTGTGGTATCTACCATGATCAATGCCAGGAAGCCGGTATCCAGGCAGATCTATTATAGGATCTAGAAGGCGTACATCACGTGGTGTGAGGCCAAGAAATGGCATCCACGTAAGTACGTAATAGGTAGGATTCTGGACTTCCTACAGTGGGCTGTACATAGGAAGCTTGCCTTGAGTACTATCAAGGGTCAGACGGCCTTGTCAATATTTTTTCAAAGGCCCTTGGCTTTGCATTCATTAGTCAAAGCTTTCATACAAGGAGTGATGCGTATTAGCCCTCCGGTTAGTATTCCCATATGTCCATGGGACTTAAACCTGGTTCTGTCGGTTCTACAGAAACAACCATTTGAACCATTGCGGCACATTTCCTTGGTTCTTCTCACCAGGAAATTGATTTTTCTTAGTAGCCATTTGTTCGGCTAAAAGAGTATCGGAATTAGCCGCCTTGTCCTGTAAGGAGCCATATCTGGTTGTCCATAAGGACAGAGTAGTATTACGTCCTCATCCAGCCTTTCTTCCTAAGGTGGTATCGAGGTTCCATTTGAACCAAGATGTGGTTCTTCCTTCTTTTTTCTCCAAACCTAGCTCGGTAGAGGAAAAGTTATTGCATTCTTTGGATGTAGTAAGAGCAGTTAAAGCTTATCTAAAAGCCACTGCTCAGATTCGCAGAACGGATACTTTGTTTGTTCTGCCGGAAGGCCCCAGAAAGGGTCAGGCAGCATCAAAAATCTACTTTAGCCAAGTGGATTCGACAGGTCATAATACAAGCCTATGGCTTGAAAAGGAGACCGCCTCCGTTCAAAGTTAGGGCGCACTCCACAAGAGCAGTTGGAACTTCATGGGCAGTGCATCACCAAGCCTCCCTGGCTCAAGTCTGTAAGGCCACAACATGGTCCTTAGTACACACGTTTACTAGATTCTACCAGGTAGACGTTAGAAGTCAGGAGGATTTCGCCTTTGGGCGCAGTGTGTTGCAGGCCGCAAAAGAGCCTCATGCCTGATGGCGCCCAGCTTATGTATAGTGTATCCCTCCCCTCATTTGGCATTGCTTTGGGACGTCCCATTAGTAATGACTAAGTCGCTCTGTGTCCCGTGATGTACGAAAAAGAAAAAGGGATTTTTATAACAGCTTACCTGTAAAATCCTTTTCTTGGAGTACATCACGGGACACAGAGCTCCCACCCCTCTTTTTGGGACACTTATTGCTTTGCTACAAAACTGAGGTGCTCCCGGATGGGAAGGGCTTATATAGGGGAGGGTACTTCCGGTTTTGGAAGTTGCCAGTGCCAGCACCTGAAGGTATCTATATAACCCATTAGTAATGACTAAGTCGCTCTGTGTCCCGTGATGTACTCCAAGAAAAGGATTTTACAGGTAAGCTGTTATAAAAATCCCTTTTCTTTCTCGTACATCACGGGACACAGAGCGACATAGTCATTACTAATGGGTTATATAGATACCGTCAGGTGCTGGCACTGGCAACTTCCAAAACCGGAAGTACCCTCCCCTATATAAGCCCCTCCCATCCGGGAGCACCTCAGTTTTTTTGCCAGTGTCTAAGGTGTTGGCCAAGAAGAAACATGTGTTTTTCACTGAGCTTGCGTACAGGTTCTTTTGGGCCTCAGTAAGCTATTCCGGATCCGACCAAAAAAGCTTCATAGCTAAACGGTCGGTACCCGGGCCTTGCAGAGAAGAGCAAGGTTTTGCCTGTAATGCTTCTCTTAGGAGAGCTGGACCCTGGGATCCAGAGCTCTGGTCATACCCACGACCAAGATGTTTTCTGTGCAGGGTGCTATACAGGTCCAGGGGAGTGGAATCCTTGGGAACCCGGTCCCTGAAGGTTTGATTACAATGCCTGCCGTGATAGGTGAAGTTTGGGCTTTTGTGGACCAAACAAAGTCCTGCGGCGGGGAACAGGTAAGTGGGGGCCCCCAGGAACTTGGTTCTATTGGGGGACCCCCAAGCCTAATTTGTCTTTCTGTCTGTTACCTAATGGTATTCCCGCAAAATTCTGTGCATGCCTGTAACTACTAAAAAAATGTAATAATTTTTAATGGTGGTCAAGAAAAAAAAAAAAAATTTTTTTTTTATATATATATTTAATATATTAGACTGCGGTACCTGTGTTTGTCCACTAGAGGCCGCTGTGGAATGTTTCTTGTCATGTGGACTAGTTTCTTCTCAGAGAGCAAAGTCCAGGCAGATGGTGAGTTCTCTTATAGGAAACTGCTTCCTCTGCCATGTTGCAGTGCTCGTCCATCCCCCGGCCTGCGGCAAAGAGGGGCCCTGGCTCCTGTCCCTTGTTTCCGTTTTTTGAAATTAGCGCCGAAGGCGCACGTGGCCGCGCGCGTGCGCGTGCACGCGCCTCTATATATAGAGGTGAGCCGGGAAAGGGGGCGGAGCCTGGGGGATGACGCTCTGTGCGCGCCGCAGCGCTTCTGCGCATGTGCGGGCGTCCCAGCAGGTTAAAAACCACAATATTGTAGTGAGCTGGCTATGAAGTACAGAGACAGAGCTGGCAACATTTAAAGGCATACAGCAAGCGGTTGATACAGGCATCCCCTAGAAAGGCACATTAGTAGACACCAACTGTGATATAGCAGCAATTGTGCTAGACTATTCTCAGTAAAAGTGGTGTATTACGGCTGGAATACCTCAGCTTTAGGCTTAGGAATATGCCATCCAGAAGCTCCGGAACTGAATCTTCCAGGAAGCGAAGGGGGTCTCATCGGGCTCGGAGGATCTTGGGCATACTTCTGCTGCACCAGTCTCCCCTGAAGTTCAGAGGTAAGTGACCGTAGAGACCCCGCAGGGGTACTTGGTACTGTGGCTGTCCTCAGTTCACCTGCTCCTGTGTATGTAACAGAGGAGGTTTTTTCCTCAGCTCTGGGAGGATTAGAGAGAGATTGTCAACATTTATCGCTGCCTCCCTGTCAGGGAAAGCACGCCCGATCTCCGTCTCCTCCTTCAGAGTGCCTGTTAGCAGAGCAACAGTCCCATACAGGGATCGACCTGCCTGAAGGGGATCAGGATGAGGTTGATTCTGTTATAGAGGAATCAACAGTGGGGGAACCTTTTCTCAGCATCTCAAGCTGAAAGATTATGGGTTCAGTCTCTGACTAACATGGTCCGATCAGCATTTAAAAATGCACCTTGCGGAACCATCAACCACTACTGTATCCTCGTTGGGGTCGCTAGAAGCCCCCAGACTGTTTGTTCTTTTCCACTTCACCCTTTACTGAAAGGGCTCATTTACCAGGATTGGGAACGTCCTGAGAAAATATTTATTCCCCCAAGAGATTTCCGGTGGTCTATCCCATGGAGGATAAGTTCATCAAAAAAAATAATAATGGAAGGTCCCTACAGGGACGCAGCCATCTCTTGTATGTATAAATCACTGACATGTCCAGTGGATAATGTCCAAATGTTCAAGAACCCAATAGATAAAAGATTGGAGTCCTTATGAAAATCTGCTTGGTGATACAACCAGCAGTAGCAGCTATTGGGGTCTGCTAAGCAGTGAAGGATCAGTTGAAACAGGTCTTGAGGGACTTGACAGATCAGCAGGCTTTGCCCTAGCTGATCTACCTAGAGCCTTAGGCTTTGCGGTTGACGCCATAGAGGATTCAGTCCATCAGGCCTCCCGCCTTACGCTGTCTATAGTACATATGCGTAGGCTCCTATGGCTCAAAAACTGGTCTGCTGAAGCTCCCTGTAAAGAATGGCTGGTTAGCGTCCCATTTCATGGTGAACGCTTATTCAGGGAAAACCTGGACAAATATATCCAGAAAATTTCCAGCGGTAAAAATACGCTCTTGCCGGTTAAAAGCAGAGTTAGAGGTCCCTCTTTAAGAGGCCTGCTTCTCCAGTCCCTGGGGCATCGGCTGTGTAACAGTTCCGACGGCCTCCTCGGTCAATTCCCGGGGGTAAAAAACAGGGACAGTAGCAGGGTAATGAGAAACCCTGGGTCAGGGGAGGTACAAAACCTCCCCCAAAGTTAAATTCATTGAAGCCCCCACTCAGTCGGGTGGGGGGAGGACTCCAGTTGTTCGCAAGAGACCTGGCGGGACACGATCAAGACAGATAGGTGCTCTCCGCAGTAGGTTTGGGATACAGTTTGGAGTTAAAAGACTCTCCTCCTTCCCATTTTTGAGGTCAAACGTGCCAAGGGATCCCCGGAAGAGAGAGTCCCTCCTGTTGGCACTAGAACAACTATTGCTCCAAGGAGTAATTATGGAGGTTCCCCTGGAAGAATGAGGGTTCGGGTTTTACTCAAACCTCTTTACAGTCCCGAAGCAAACGCGGACGGGAGGCCCATATTAATTCTAAAAGGGCTATACAAATTCCTGTATATCAGGACTTTCCGATGGAGTCGATCCGATCGGTGGCCACTGCCCTACAAGGGGAGGATTGGTTAGCCGCGATCGACATCAAAGATGCTTATTTGCACATTCCCATCTTTCCAGTCCACCAAAAATTTCTACGCTTTGCAGTAGAAGGGCGCCATTTTCAGTTCAGAGCCTTACCCTTCGGTTTGGCCACAGCACCACGAGTGTTTACAAAAATTCTGGCCCTTTATTGGCCAATCTAAGAACACAAGGTGTAATGATAATGGCATATCTGGATGACTTGTTGCTGATAGACCACTCAGTGAAAAAACTAGACGTGGTCGTTCACAAAACAATCAAGTATCTGGAATCTCACGGTTGGATTATCAACCGAGACAAGTCAGCCCTAAAAACCAGTCAAAAGTCTGGAATAATTGGGGCTAAGGTTGGATTCAGGCCAGAGAAAAATATTCTTGCCTCGAGGAAAGGTGTTGTCTTTGAAAGATTTGATCCACTTAGTGGGTACAAAAACAAAAAAAAAAAAAAAAAAGACAGCCGTCCATACGCCTGTATATGAGGCTGCTGGGAAAAATGGTGGCATCATTCGAAGCAGTACCCTACGGTCAATTCCATTCAAGGAATTTGCAAGGGGCCATACTGTCAGCCTGGAACAAAAAAGTTCAGGCCCTAGACTTACAATGTCCTTGTCCCCTTCCGTTCGCAAGAGCCTCCGTTGGTGGTTGGTTCCCCAGAATCTGGAAAAAAGGAAATCCTTCAGTCCGATTTCTTGGAAGGTGGTCACTACAGATGCCAGCCTTATAGGCTGGGGAGCAGTACTGGAGCAATAGTCTCTCCAGGGCAGATGGTCGGATGCAGAAAAGGCCCTGCCCATCAATCTCTTAGAGATACGAGCAGCCCGGTATGCCCTAGTAGCATGGACATCCAAACTCCAAGGGTCCCCTGTCAGAATTCAATCAGACAATGCCACAGCAGTGGCATATATCAATCATCAGGGGGGCACCAGGAGTCGTGCAGCCCAGAGGGAAGTAAATTACATCCTGAAATGGGCAGAAAAATATGTCCCAGCCATATCTGCGGTATTCATTCCAGGAGTGGAGAATTGGAAGGCGGACTTTCTAAGTCGCCAGCAATTAGGCCCAGAGGAAGGGTCCCTTCACCCCGAGGTTTTCTGGACAATATGTCAGCGGTGGGGAACATCGGATGTAGATCTTCTAGCATCCAGATTCAACGCAAAGGGGGACAGGTTTGTCTCTCGGACAAGGGATCCCCTAGCTTGCGGCTCGGATGCCCTAGTGTTCCCTTGGGATCAGTTCAAGCTGATATATGCATTCACACCGCCACAATGGTTACCTCGATTACTCCGCAGAATCAGGGTAGAAAAGAAACCAGTGATTCCGGTGGCTCCAGCGTGGCCCCGAAGAGCGTGGTACGCGGAGATTGTAAAATTTCAGTGGGGAGTCCTTGGACTCTCCCACGTCGTCCGGACCTGCTTTCGCAAGGACCGATATACCACCCTTCCTTACCAGCCCTAGGTTTGACGGCCTGGCTATTGAAGCCCACATTCTAAAAAAGAGAGGGCTCTCTAATGCTGTGGTATCTACCATGATCAATGCCAGGAAGCCGGTATCCAGGCAGATCTACTATAGAATCTGGAAGGCGTACATCGCGTGGTGTGAGGCCAAGAAATGGCATCCACATAAGTACGTAATAGGTAGGATTCTGGACTTCCTACAGTGGGCTGTAGATAGGAAGCTTGCCTTGAGTACTATCAAGGGTCAGATTTCGGCCTTGTCAATATTTTTTCAAAGGCCCTTGGCTTCGCATTCACTAGTCAAAGCCTTTATACAAGGAGTGATGCGTATTAGTCCTCCGGTTAATATTCCCATATGTCCATGGGATCTAAACTTGGTTCTGTCGGTTCTACAGAAACAACCATTTGAACCATTGCAGCATATTTCCTTGGTGCTTCTCACCAGGAAATTGATTTTTCTAGTAGCCATTTGTTCGGCTAAAAGAGTATCGGAATTAGCAGCTATGTCCTGTAAGGAGCCATATCTGGTTATCCATAAGGACAGAGTAGTGTTACGTCCTCATCCAGCCTTTCTTCCTAAGGTGGTATCGAGGTTTCATTTGAACCAAGATGTGGTTCTTCCTTCTTTTTTCCCCAAACCTACTTCGGTAGAGGAAAAGTTATTGCATTATTTGGATGTAGTAAGAGCAGTTAAAGCTTATCTAAAAGCCACTGCTCAGATTCGCAGAACGGATACTTTGTTTATTCTGCCGGAAGGCCCCAGAAAGGGTCAGGCAGCGTCAAAATCTACTTTAGCCAAGTGGATTCGACAGGTCATAATACAAGCCTATGGCTTGAGAAGTAGACCGCCTCCGTTCAAAGTTAGGGCGCACTCCACGAGAGCAGTTGGAACTTCATGGGCAGTGCATCACCAGGCCTCCCTGGCTCAAATCTGTAAGGCCGCAACATGGTCTTCGGTACACACGTTTACTAGGTTCTACCAGGTGGACGTTAGAAGTCAGGAGGATGTCGCCTTTGGGCGCAGTGTGTTGCAGGCCGCAAAAGATCCTCATGTCTGATAGCGCTCAGCTTATATATGGTGTATCCCCCCCTCATTTGGCATTGCTTTAGGACATCCTATTAGTAATGACTATGTCGCTCTGTGTCCCGTGATGTACGAGAAAGAAAATAGGATTTTTATAACAGCTTACCTGTAAAATCCTTTTCTTGGAGTACATCACGGGACACAGAGCTCCCGCCCCTCTTTAGGGACACTTATTGCTTTGCTACAAAACTGAGGTGCTCCCGGATGGGAGGGGCTTATATAGGGGAGGGTACTTCCGGTTTTGGAAGTTGCCAGTGCCAGCACCTGACGGTATCTATATAACCCATTAGTAATGACTATGTCGCTCTGTGTCCCGTGATGTACTCCAAGAAAAGGATTTTACAGGTAAGCTGTTATAAAAATCCTATTTTTTCCCCCTCACTACTCTCTATTTCTACTCTCTCTCATTTTCTCGCCTTTTCTAACCTCTTCACTATATCTCCCTTCTCTTTTATTCGCTAACGCGCACTCTGGTAGTCTGGACTTTGTTGTGACACAGAAACTTTACATCACACTCAACCGATTGGATCTTGCTCTATACTATCTTTGGTTATTTGTCCTGCATATTTCAATCAAGTTTTATAGCCAACATTATTGTATGTCCTGCCAGGTACTTGCTCTCTACAATATTTTATGTCTTTTTGCTCTTTTTTTCTCTCTTATTTCTCTGTTGGAAAATGTTGAAAATCAATAAAATTTAAGTAAAAAAAAAAAGAAAAGAGAAATAAAATAAAAAAAACAGCATTTGCTAGGTTGGGGGTTAGGGGGGCAGAGGTAAAAACAGTTGACCAGAAAATGTTTCATGATAAGGTTTTTTTTTTGGTTCCCCATAACGTTCTGTTTTGACAGAAAGTGAGAGGAAATTAGAAACAGTAGACAGTGGGGGAACTAAAATAAAATAATCTACTCAATAAATAAAAATCTACTCAATTTAAAATTAAAAACCAGGTTCTGCTGCCTCCTAGCTCATTGTAAGTTCACTAGACATGCTCTGATTGAAAAAGGTAGATTCTGCTGTTTTCTAATGGTCCGCAGGCAGAGCCTAAACTGGAAGCTTGCTACTAGCAGTTTGTTGTTCATGATAAGTGTAGCGGGGTCTTTAAATCTAGGGGAATGTTTGAGTGGTAGTTGTACTCAAACACATTATTTGATAGGGCTTTGCTAAACCATTTTATACTGCAGGTGGGATACTGGTGTATAGTTCCCTGTAGCCTCTGGATGGCGCTGCCATCAGAGGCTAGGGTTGAACCGCTGGTATAGTGCTGTGCCTTGGATGTCCCCTCTAGGCGGAGGTATGGTGGGCGTGTCTGCCTGCTGTGCATGACGGGAGAGGATATAAAAGGGGCAGACACTGCCTGTGGGTGTGGATTCCCGGGGAGCGTGTTGTTCTGTTCGTTGGCCACCCCGGGCACCTTTAGACTTGGGGTGGGGTTCCTGGCCCGGTACACTGGCGGATCAGTCCCAGACACCTTTAGCCCTGGGGCTGCAACTGAAGGCCTTGGGTCCAGCACCTTTGGCTGGGGCCCACAGAGGGAGGAGTAATCCCAGGGTGCTGCCTTTCGAGGAGACCCGTATCTGGAAGAGGAGGCCAGGGGAGGACCGTTCCGAGGGACTGGTGAGAGATCACAGTGAAGGAAGGGGCCCGGTAACTCTCTGGAGGGATGTCATCTCCCTGAAAGAGGCCTAATACCACAAGCAAAGTTCACCAGGTCTGTGGCAGAGACCCAAAGTTCACCAGGTCTGTGGCAGAGACCCAAATTCACCCGTAACAGTTTATGCAGAGACTGTGTGTGTAATCTGATTCGAGCATCACTCCGGCTGCTAGGATCCACTCTAATGGGTGACTATCCGGGTGAGCTGAGCCTACTTGAAGATACAGGTAGTGAATAGTATATTCGTTTGTGCCTGGACCTACTCCAACACCTTTTGCTGTCCTGTTCTCCATCCACCCTTTTCTATCGAGTGACTGTGCATATGAGAAAATAAACTCTACGTTGGAGTTGCAACTGGTGTGGACCTTGGAGTTATTGGGGAAATAGAGACTTGTCTTTATTGCAGTAGAGATGAGAACCATTCTCTGGAGAACCTAGCCGTGGAGACCCAGTTACATTACACCGCTCAACCTCTTCACACAGGAGGGTACGGCATGTGGTACGGTGTGCCCCTTTTCCTATAAGTGAGCCAAAGGTAAGGAAGAGGGGTCTGTGTGCTACATAAGTAAGAAATACGTTTTTTTTAAGCAGCATGTTATTTTGGCAATGCTGACGTGTTTTTTCCAAGAGAAGTCAATTTTAATGATAAATCCACTTTAGGAGCCCATTTACACAGGCTCCATATACCCCCATGAAGGCTTGTCTTCACCCATGTGGCATGCACAGGTGTTCTGTGCAGCCGCTTACAGGCAGCCTGTTCAAATCAATAACATGCAGTAAAACTGGCTCCCCGAGCTGATTTTCTTTCTTTCTCTGAGCTCTTCTGTCCAGTAGTCTGCTGTCAGGGACCATGAACCAGGCAGAGACAGAAAATGTAGTTAAAATCACACATTTAATGTATTAGTAAAAATACTACAGATCAGGAACGTAGTCAAAAACAGAATCCAGGGTTAGGAAGCCAAAACGGTAATCAGATGAGCTGGGATTAGAAAGCCAGGAGTCAGCGTTGTCAGAAGCCAAAGATCAGGGTCAGGAACCAGAAGAAATGTCAGCCAGGCAAAGTCATAACAGGAACACAGCAGAGACACACTGGAGATGTTAACCAGGCAAAGGCCCGGAGGGAATGAGGAAGGCAGTTTAAATGGCTAAAAAGGAACTGACTGTAGGCCGGACTAATGAGGCAGGTAATGGTAACCAGTAATGGTAACCAGTAATGGTAACCAGTAACCAGAGTCTCTGTGGAAACAATGAGTGGCTCGTAATTAACTGACAATTGAGCACTGAGAAGAGAGCTGCTAGAAGCCCAGCCCTGACAACTGCATGAGGTCGTTAAATTCAGGTACTCATATTGCTTTCATTTTTTTAATACATTTAATGATGTATTAATGATACGAGAGCTGTATTATAGAGTCTTTTATATCTGCTTAGAGTTCAGCTTTATGGTCCCTATTCACATTATTGCAGTGCATTAGTGCACAAGTGTAAACGTGTTTTAAGCCGCACGTTAACGTGGATTGCATTAGGGTAGTAGTCTATTCAATTGAATAAGCTACCTAGCTCAACAAAACACACTAAAAGCAGTGCATGTACAATTTCTAGCAGAACACTGCAACATACGGCCGTTGGCAAGGTACATTGGGGAGCTATTCAAAATGAGTGATAATACATTGCACCAACTCATTTAATGTGCGATGCAATAGAGTGCATGGGCCCTTAAGGATTGAAGAAACATTTACTTATAAGAAGTAAAACATAAAATATAAACTAAAGGGGAGGGATGGCAGGTCAAGTTTTGTAAAGCTGGAAGAGAACATAGCTTTGTAAGATACAATGTGATCTGAGACTGAACTTCTTCAAACAAAGGCTTACTTATTTAAATAAAGAGCAAAGTGCAGCAATTCACAGCAGACAAGAATCTTTTATTGTACTGAATATTCTAAACTGACAAAAATGTAAAATGTACTTGCTATGGGTTACTCTTTGCTCATTTTCAGGATGTTTTGGTGCATTGGCAATCCATTGAGTTCAATGGGCTGTCTTAACACATTGCATCTTAACACACAACATGTAAATGCACTGCAAGCACGTAAATGGGACCTTAAACTGCCTTGTTATATATGCTGTATTTTATACAGTAGGTTCGTTTAATTTAACAATAATAATAATTCAAAGCTTTAATAAAGTAATAAAACAGTGGGTTTCTTGAGCCCTTGAGGCTGTATGGTGCATAGCCTGCAGCTATATAGGGGATCAATTCATCCAAAACTATTATTTCAGTGTTTGATAGATATTAGAGGGTTAAAGCAATGAGCAGTTCCTTATATCCCTCACACTTTCTTGGTGAGATATGTGAACTGATCTGTTTCTTTGTCTACTCTGCACACATGCCATGGCCATTGAGGGGTTTCCTCTGTCCTGTTGGGGTTTATTTCAATTACCGGTATGTAATGGGGAGCCTGGGACATGTACAGTTGGGTGTGAGTACCCAAAACTGGTTGGTGGACAGAAACAGAATGGGAAATATGGCAGGCAGATCTCATATTTGGAGTATCCAAGGTATATAAAAAGCCAGGGCTGACTTTAGACCAACATTTTCAATCTATGCCTGAAATACTGGGTTGGGTAAACTGGATTGAAAAGGAATGTACAGCTTTTTTTTTGCATATGCATGTAAAAGAGACCTGCCTAAGGTCTAAAATCAGTTTTAAAGTTTAAAAACCATGACTCTATGTATAATTTGTAATGATATACAGTATTTCACAAAAGTGAGTAGACCCCTCACATTTTTGTAAATATTTTATTATACCTTTTCATGTGACAACACTGAAGAAATAACACTTTGCTACAATGTACAGCTTGTATAACAGTGTAAATTTGCTGTCCCCTCAAAATAACTCAACACACAGCCAATAATGTCTAAACCGCTGGCAACAAAAGTGATTATATCCCTAAGTGAAAATGTCCAAAATGTCAATATTTTGTGTGGCCACCATTATTTTCCAGCACTGCCTTAACCCTCCTGGGCATAGAGTTCACCAGAGCTTCACAGGTTGCCACTGGAGTCCTCTTCCACTCCTCCATGATAACATCACAGAGCTGGTGGATGTTGGAGACCTTGCGCTCCTCCACCATCTGTTTGAGGATGCCCTACGGATGCTCAATAGGGTTTAGTCCGTCCATCACTTTTACCCTCCGCTTCTTAACAAGGCAGTAGTTGTCTTGGAGGTGTGTTTGGGTCGTTATCATGTTGGAATAATGCCCTGTGGCTCAGTCTCCGAAGGGAGGGGATCATGCTCTGCTTCAGTATGTCACAGTACATGTTAGCATTCATGGTTCCCTCAATGAACTGTAGCTCCCCAGTTCCGGAAGCACTCATGCAGCTCCAGACCATGACACTCCCACCACCATGCTTGACTGTAAGAAAGACACACTTGTCTTTGTACTCCTCACCTGGTTACCGCCATCGGAACTAAATAAGTTTTTATCTTTGACTCATCAGATCACAGGACATGGTTCAAGTAATCCATGTCCTTAGTCTGCTTGTCTTCAGGAAACTGCAGGCTTACTTGTGTATCATCTTTAGAAGAGTCTTCCTTCTGGGACTTCAGCCATGCAGACCAATTTGATGCAGTGTGCGTCATATGGTCTGAGCACTGACAGGGTGACCCCCATATTGTCTTACACTCACCGAGGTGCTATGGGCATGGGATCCTCCCCTGAGTGCCATTACAGAGCCACAACCGCGAGGCCCCGCGCTAACCATAGCCTGTTTCCTGACGTTCCTCAGGCCTTATGACAATGGACCTCAATAGCAGCCTCATTCTACACAAGTTTAATTTCCAGAAGATGTTTCCATCACACAACGGCAACCTTTTAACTTTTACTGGAACACAGTTGATTTCTACTCCTGTATTTACACTCTTTTGTGTTATGCCAATGGTGATGGCACACCAGATAATTGGGTGCAGGCAGAGAAAAGCAATTGAGAGCCAAGTCAAGGAGCATACCTTTAGAGGTTTTGTTCTACATCTCAAGCCAAAGGGGAAGCTCCCAAAAGCTAGAGCCTCAAAGATTACATCTTTGCATGACATGGTCCTTGTACTGGTTTCCATGGCCAACTACAAAAGGTGAACAAAAGGCAAGCTCCCTAAAGCTAAAGCCTGAAAGATTACATCTTCGCATGCCATGGTGCTTGCACTGGTTCCCATGACCAACTAATACAGGTGGACTCCCACCAGACTATTTTTAACAAGCCCTTGTACCCAATATGACCTAGACTGGCAGGGGCAGACCCCGCACCACACCACCATCCATGGCACACACCACTCACCACTCTGGGGCTCTACAGCACCTACCCAGGCACTCACACGGTCTACTCTTTTATTACATGGTCCCCAGCCTTAAAGGGTCTGTAAAAGTTTTTTTTTTTTTTCTAAATAGGTTCCTTTAAGCTAGTGCATTGTTGGTTCACTTACCTTTTCCTTCAATTTCCCTTCTAAATGTTTTTTTTCTTTGTCTGAATTTTTCACTTCCTGTTCCTCCTCAGTAAGCTTTCCCCCATCATCCGAGCCGTTCTGGCTGGGGGTAAGTCAGCGTGCTCGCCCCCTCCCTTGGGACTACATCCCTGCGGGGAGACGCTGTGAACTGTAATTTTCGTGGCGCTATTCGGCCGCTAGTGGGGTGCTTTTTACCCCCGCTAGCAGCCAAAAAAGGGGTTAAAACTGCCCGCAAAGCATCACTGCAGCGGCACTTTTCCGCCAGGTCGGCCGCGCTGCCCATTCATTTCAATGGGCAAGAGCGGTGTAGGAGCGGTGTACACGCCGCTCCTTCACTGCTCCGAAGATGCTGCTTACAGGAAATTTTTTAACGTCCTGCAAGTGCACCGCTCCAGTGTAAAAGCCCTTGGGCTTTCATACTGGGGTGAAAGGAGCCTCTCTTTCAGGGCGCTTTGCAGGCACTATTTTTAGCGTTATAGCGCCTGAAAAGCGCTATAGTGGTCTTAAGGAGAATTAACAAAAAAAAGTTAATTAGATCCACAAGGACTTTTTTTTACCACTACTATTCCTTTATATTGGCTTTTAAAATGTACAAATGCAGCAATTTAGAAACTGGATGAAAGGTTTAGCACTGGGAAACACTTTTTGATAGATAAAAAGACCATTTTATATATAACTATATAGATCAGACCAAAATGAGAGACAGAGGGACATTGCTCCAAATCAGGGACAGTCCCTCGAAATCAGGGACAGTTGGGAGCATATATATATATATATATATATATATATATATAGCTAATATACACCTCCAACCTGACCTACAGCCCAACCTCCTCCATTCCAATTATCAGAACCAACGCAGCTGTTTTCCCTATAATGTGTTTCTACTACAGGCACGGTAATGTGAGCAGCCAGGCCATTAAAGTGGTTGTAAACCCTTTTGTGTTTTTTTTTTTTCTAACCTGCAAGACAAAGCTATAATGAGCTAGTATGACTAGCATACTAGCTCATTATGTACCACTTACCTTCGATCGGGGCCCCCAAAGTCGTCCGTGTCCCTCCTCTAGCCGCATCCATCGCTGCGGCGATAGCCGGAATGTTACTTCCGGGTATCGCCGCTGCAGCCAATCACAGGGCCGCTCCGGCGCTGTGATTGGCCGGAGCGGCAAAGACGTGACTCCGCGCATGCGCGCGTGAGCTGTCAAATTCGGCTACGTCATCGAATGTTGCGACCTAGCCGAATTTGTGAATGGGGTGACGTCAGCGTCGCCGCATTTACATACAAATATCTCCTTAACCGTGTAGGTTAAGGAGATATTTCATGCACCTACAGGTAAGCCTTAATCTAGGCTTACCTGTAGGTCTTTGTTTAAAAAGTGGGTTTACAACCACTTTAAGCCAACGTAGGCTCCGTTCAGCACAACTGTGTCTTCAGAAGAAAGGTTGTCCTTCTCTTTGGTCCTGATGACTGAGGACTGGAGTGGTCCCAGAAGTTCTCCCATCTACCAGTTGGGGGATCTTCTCTGCATACAGGCCTCTGTGGATACTCACAACCAAATTGATATGATCCTTTATGTGGATCGCTGTGTGGCCACCATATCTCCTGATGCCACCTCTTCTCCAAGTTACGACATGATTACAGACAATGGGTGTCTGGTGAATGGAACACAAGCTGACTCCTCCATGGCCTTCATCGCTCCAAGGATCCAGACAAACACTCTACAGTTCACGGGTCGGTGGATGCCTTCCGATTCCTAGGAAATGATGTATCTCTAATCTACTTGACCTGTTACCTGAGAGCTGCTGCTGCCACCCAGGTCCCAGATCCCATCAACAAGGCCTGTTCCTATAGCAAAGCCACAAACAGCTGGTCTGCAGTTAAGGGCCCCAGCAGTAGCTGCCAGTGTTGTGGGACACCAGGAACCTGCAGAAACCCTACTGGTCTGACAGCAGGAGGAAGGAGTCGATTTGGAAGACTGAGAGCCTTTGGGAAGAGGGAAGCCTTGGATGAACCTAACATGGAAGAGGGACAGTCGGTGACCACCTTGGGACCTCTGCTTGTGATTGGGCTGAAACAAAGCGACCTTGCAGCTGCAGTGATTAAGGAAGAGGCTACCCCCGTAGGAGCTGCTGGTTTGTTTTGGGTTTGCACATTGCCTCTTAAGCTTCGTTGTCAGGGAAGGAATGTCCATAGTAAATGCAATGTCCACACAGAGGTAAAACCTTCAACAGTCAGGCTTTATTCTTTTCTGCTGCAGTATAACTTGTGAGAAAGAAGAAGATAGGAGTAGAATAGGGGAATGTTCAAGCACGCGGTACAGAATACACAAATTAGCTCGAAGTACCCATCAATCATTCACCACTCTCCACTTGTAGAGTGAGTATTGCTCACCCAGATAGTCCCCTCTCACATGGCCTAGCAGACGGGATGACGCACGAATCAGTAACAAGACAGCCTCTGCCACAGACTGCTTAAGATGGAGTCGGTCTCTGCCACAGACCTTTGTTTAGAGATAGGTAAATGGATAGTCCAGGAATCCTCTGCCACGGGATTAAAAGTCCCAAACTTCCAGCCGTGCAGTAAGAGAGCCTTTAAGCTGATCCGGCGAACTGCAGGGCGTTTGGTATATTGGATCCCTCCTCGACAAAGTCACCAGGCCTCACCCGAGACATCAGCATTTTGCCGGTCTCCTCCAGGGCAGGTCCTCCCCCGGTTTCCTTCATCAAGACAGCTTCCTCCCTTTTTATTTGGACGGACAGCTTGGGATCACCTCTTGGGATGTAGGCCCCAGCCAGAACAACCGGGCCTACTCGGTAGCGATGCAGCCTTGGGCCAACGTGGCCCCGAGACCAGAATCACACACATACCTCGCGCCAGGAGGGCCACGAGGAGAAGACCCCCAACAATGGCGTCTGCCCCTTAAGTATCTTAAGTATCCCCTCCCAGCAGGCACAGCGGGTCGACCACTCCCACTGCACCGCTGCAGAGAAGGGTCACTCAATACACCATGGTTTGCCTGCGTTCCAACATGTACCTGAAGTGGCAACGCCACCTACAGGCAACAAGGGAAAATGCTATCAGGCAGCACCACAGCCAGAACAGAGGCAAATTTATATACAAATCAAAAAACTATTGGCTCAGACACCCTTAAATTTGAAATAGTGTCCCAACCATTGGGGTAGGGCGCTATATATATATATATATATATATATATATATATATATAAATTTGGGCTAGCTGGTAAGTGTGCTGGGAAATATAATATATATATTTTTTGTTTGCTAGTCCATGTGCACCTTGCTATAAAAGCTAGCTATAAATTGGGGCGGTTGCTATTTTTGTTTAGCATAATGGTAAGTATATGCTACTGGTAATGAACTGCAAATCATAGGTTTGCTTTAAAGTGTATCTAAACCCATAATCGGAAATGCTAAATATTGCAGATTACCAGCCTTAGATGTAGTAGAAGCATTTGTTTCCTTTTTTTTTTTCAGTCTATTAGCAAGTACAGAAAATACTTGTTGATCTTACCAGAAATGCAGTGTTCTTGTCACTTCCTGTGGACTGAAATGACCACATAAACAAGGTTATCTCTTTTGTAAACAACTAATCCCATTACCCTCCATGCAATAAAGATGAACATACGTGTAGCACTACCCCCATAGGAGCCATTGATTAGGTCCTTGTCTCAACCTCTTTAAGAACTTCAGCCCATCTGACACACTAGGTTGAGGGTACAAAGCATGCAATATCACAGAAAATCACTAAAAATAATACTTCGTACCCAGTAGCAGTACTTTATTAACCACTTGCCGACCGCTGTCAGTAAATATACGTCGGCAGAATGTCTGATGTGCACAAAGCAACGTGCAGGTACGTTGCTTTGAAATTCGGCTGCGCGTGCCAGCTCCGTGACCGTGTACATGGGAAGGGGGATGCCATCAGGGCTGGTGCAAGGATTTTTGATACCCTAGGCGAAACCTGATTTTGCGACACCCCCTTGGCTCCACCCCTGACACTACCACCTTTGCCCTGCCCATCAAATGCAGCCCACCAGCGCCCATCAATGCAGCCTACCAGCGCCCATCAATGATCAATGCAGCCTCACCAGCGCCCATCAATGCAGCCTCACCAGCGCCCATTAATGCAGCCTACTTGTGACCATCAATGAATGTTTGCTTGCTTCCATTCATTCGGGAGTTGGGACACAGACACAGTCCTCCGCCGCCACTGCGTCTCTGACACTATTTACGAATGGAGCGGCGGCTGCCTGCTGATGCTGAGACTTGGTTGATTGTTGCAGAGAAAAGAGAGTAGGAACACCAGTGGCCGGGCGCCCCTAGGCAGCAGTGCGCCCTAGTTTGCCTAGTGGTAGCACCGGCCCTGGATGCCGTTGTAAACAAGGCATCTCCCTGTTCTGCCTAGTGAAAGGACACCGATCGTCTGCTCCCTGTCATTGGGAGCAGCGATCAGTTTCGTGTCACAGTAAGCCCAGCCCCCACACGGTTAGAATCACTCCCTAGGACACACTTAACAACCTTCCTCGCCCCCTAGTGGTTAACCCCTTCCCTGCCAGTGTAATTTACACAGTAATCAGTGCATTTTTATAGACAATGGTTGCAAAATAGCGTAAAAAGTGTCCGATGTGTCCGCTGCAATATCGCAGTCGTGATAAAAATTGCAGATCACCACCATTACTAGTGAAAATAAATAAATAAAAATGCCGTAAAACCATCCCCTTTTTTGTAGACACTATAACTTTTGCGCAAACCAATCAATATACGCTTATTGCAATTTTTTTTTTTTTATAACAATAATATGTAGAAGAATACATATCGGCCTAAACTGAGGAAAAAAATGTTTTTGTAGATATTTTTGTGGGATATTTATTATAGCAAAATGTAAAAAATATTGCTTTTTTTTTAAATTGACGCATTTTTTTTGTCTGTAGCACAAAAAATAAAAACCGCAGAGGTGATCAAATACCACCAAAAGAAAGCTCTATTTATGGGAAAAAAAAGGACGTCAATTTTGTTTGGGAGCCACGTCGCACGACCGCGCAATTGTCAGTTAAAGCGGCGCAGTGCCGAATCGCAAAAAGTGTCCCGGTCATTTGGCTGCCAAATCCTCTGGGGCTGAAGTGGTTAAAGAAAACAAGCATTGAACCAGTTAGTAAAGGCAAATGGAATATGACGCAGACTATCACCTGATATGGATTGTAATGAAGTAAAGATAGAAATGGATTAAAAACAGGCCATAACACAATTCAGCATACTAGGTGTCGTTGATTAGGTATGGTGACACTTGCTGTAAAGATCAACATAAACAGTAGCAAGGTCACCTAAAGTGCAGCAGTGAGCAGTAATAATGCTTGATATACTAAACACAGGAACTATACTCCCAAAGTGCATTCATGGTGACTATGCTAGAACTAGGACCGACTGGGTGTGAACTGTCCATAGGATAATAGCTAGGTTGCACAAAGTGAATACCAAAAAAGAACCCCTCATGGACTCTGGAGGCAGAAAAAGAGTAAGCACATGTGTAAAAAGTATACATTTTTATTAGAAAACTTGAGGTAAAGGGAAGAAAGTCCCTAGAACAGGGGTCTCCAAACATTCTAAACAAAGGGCCGGTTTATTGTCCTTCAGACTCTAGGAGGGCCGGACTTTGGCCAGCGGGAGTGGAAATTTTCCTGGCATCAGTGGTAGTAAACATCTGGCATTAATGGGAAGAATAGTGCTCCATCATTGGTATCAGAGGGAGGAATAGTGCTCCATTAGTGGTGTCAGTGGGAGAAATGGTGCTCCATTGTTAGTGTCAGTTGGCAGAATAGTATCTGGTATCAGTGGAAGGAATAGTGCCCCAAGGGCCGGATAAAGGCAAGCAAAGGGCCGCATCCAGCCCTCGGGCCACAGTTTGGAGACCTCTGCCCTAGAACATGACAAAGTAACAAACAAATACACTAATACATGTCTCATAGAAGAAAACACACCCCATTCCCTGAGAAAGGACTATGTGTGTATATACAGCTATGAGACTCATAGCTGTATATACACAAATAGTCCTTCCTCAGGGACTGGGGTGTGTTTGCTTCTGAAAGTAGATATCTAGTGTGAGAGCCCCTGTCTTAGTGAAAATATGTGTAAAATGGACACAGGACTCTCAACGAAGCAGTTTGAGAAGTTCCAGCAAAAGATTGGTGAGCAGAGAAAACTATGCTTTAAGTTTTCTCTGGATTTTGTAAGTCTGGATTAGGGCTGGAAACTTGAAGACTTCAAAGAACATTGGTAGGGAAGGAGTCTTCAGTCATGTGTCCGGGTTTTTCAGAAGCTCTGCAGGTTGTGTGTGTGTCCAGCTGCACACACCCATTATAAGGCAGGGCTGAGCATAGCTCAGTGTGTGTGGGATAGGAGTCGGTGGTGGAGCAGTTGTTGCAGACAGGAGAGAGGTGTGCTACTGGTTAAGAACTCAGGCAATATGCTTAAGACGGTACTCCATGTGGGAGAGGTTCCAGGTCGATGGACTGAGAGAGTTGGGCCAGCTGAGAGAGTCGGGGAGACTATAGCTGAGACAACTGGAAGAGGGAGTCTTGGGGACCAGAGGGAACCGTGAGTCTTGAAGGAGTGTGAAAGCCTCAAGTGTCAGGAGAGCCCCTTCCTAGAGGCCAGGAGTGGGCCTGTGCAGCAAGGTACTGCGCTCAAGGCTGAGTGAGCCTTAAGAGCCAGGTGGATTGGCATTTTCATTTGTTGTTATTTTTGGGAGAAGAACCCCTGTGTGGGAAACCAAATGCATGTATAAACTTTCCTTTTTTGTTACTTTCAATAAAAGTGGGCTACCACGCCTTCAAACCTTAGTTCCTGTTGGTTGTGAACTCACTTAAAACGCATCTATCACTGAGCTAGACATCCCCCAGTGTCACACTAGGAAGGACTATTGTCTGAAACATGTTGGTATGACCACTAACATAAATACAGCTTGGGGAAATGTATTAGTGTATTTGTTTTTTGTTACTTTGTCATGTTATAGGGTCTTTCTTCCCTTTTTTTACAAGTTTTTTAATAAAAATGTATACATTTTACACGTGTGCTTACTCTATTTCTGCTTCTAAAGTCCACGAGGGGTTCTTTTTTGGTATGCACTTTGTGCAACCTAGCTATTGTTAATTATTTGGATGTTGGTAGATTACACTACACCCACCCCTAGCTTTTCTATTCTCTACTGTCTATAGCAGTGTTTCTCAACTCCAGTCCTCAAGGCGCCCCAACAGGTCATGTTTTCAGGCTTTACATTATTTTGCACAGGTGATTTGATCAGTTTCACTGCCTTAGTAATTACCACAGCCATTTCATCTGGGGGAAATCCTGAAAACATGACCCGTTGGGGCGCCTTGAGGACTGGAGTTGAGAAACACTGGTCTATAGGATAGTAGGAAATGGGAGAAGGGAACAAATGGGACTTGCAGGATGATTTTATGGGAGAGGGGGCAGTCCTTTATGATGATCTTCTGCCAGCTATCATTGGGACTCTTTCAAGAAGTCTCTTGCTGTTGGAAGGGGGGTCCCCTAAGTCTCTCCACAAGATGCCTCCAGAGATTCAACCATGGGAAGTAGAGGGTGAGAGGATGCTCTGGTCTTCCTGCGGCTATGGTGCAGATGTGTTTGCTGCGGTTTGCACTGCGCTGCCTTGGGTGTCTGCACTGGACTAGCTTCTCAGCAGTCTGGTCAGTATGCAGCAGATGTGCTGTCATTACCTTGATGCTAAGAGGAAGCAGCCTGTATAGTAGTCTGGTAAAAGCCATTCAACCACTCCCCCCTCCGCCTCAGCCTCAGGGTGCTCTTGGGAATTGCAGTGCAAAGGGTCCATGAGTCCCTTTTTTTTAATAATTGTATTTTTATTGAAAATTTTTCAAGAAAAAACAAGAGTTGCAGTATAAACCAACATGACAAAATTGTAATATAAGATCAGATACTACAAAAGAAATGTCCACATATACAGAACACAGGGGTAAACTGCATAGCACATGGAGAGGTAAGAACATCTCATATGTAAAATAAGAAGTAGAATAGAGGTCATATATGAATATCAAAGTTAACTAAAGGTTATACCGGTAGGAACAAGTAATACTAAGAGGTACCATACAGTTTTCATCTGGGAAGCGGAGCTCACAAAAGAGACAGAAAGGAAAGGTTGGGCATTTCATGACTCAGTGGCCGGCAGAGTCGTCCCATATTCCGATTGATCCCATGATTCCCATATTTTATTAAATTGGCAAATGCTATCATGTACAGATGCCATCAGGAATTCCATCCTGCGAGTTTCGGCTATAAGTTGGAGAAATCTGGACCATGGGGGAGTGGTGTTGGATAGCCAGCACAGGAGAATCAGTCTCTTAGCAGCTAGGAGAATATATGAAATCAACCGATTACCATTTTTAGTAATACCTGAGAAAGGTAGGCCTAATAAGTAGTGTAGGGGATCAAGCGGAAGGGACACATCCACCACCTTCTGTATTAACATCATCACTTCATGCCAGAAGGGCTGGATCAGAGAACATTGCCAAAAAATATTAAACAGTGAACCCACTTCCAGACCACAATGCCAACAATTAGCTGAGATCGAGGGTATCGTATTTGTGAATAACTTCGGGAGTTTTGTACCAAAGCATAAGAACTTTAATGGGCGTCTCCCTCTGCAAACACATTTGGAGGACTTAAAAGTGGAAGACCAGATCCTGTCCCATAGCTGAGGACTAATGGGCCTGCATAACAGTTGAGCACATCTTCTCATGTATAGATGAGTGACCTCAGTAAGGGGGATTGACTCATGGAGTATACGGTGGATAGAGGATACTAAGTGTAATTGATGGGGACCCTGGGCATATAAATATTCAAAAGGGGTGGGTTTATCTAGGGTCAGAAGCGGGGATCGAGAGTGGAAAAATGCCTGATTTGTAGGTAAAAATGAAACAATTGAGAGGGAAATTGAACTTCTCACAGAGAGTATCAAATGTATGAAGCCTACAGGAAATTGGATGAACTAGATTACGGAGTTGGAACAAGGAGGCATTTACCCAAGGATAGGCTGTCTGGAATGGACGGGTTGAATAGTACATTCATGGGGGGACAGGGTGACGAGAGAGAATAATTCTTGAGACATTTGCGCCATACAGATAGGGTGAAGTTCATAGGGGCTGTACATTGGCCCCCAAAGATAGGGTCAGTGTGCAGTGAGAGAGACCAAACCAGGGAGCATGGGTGAACCGGATACAACACCCCTTTCTCGATATCAGACCAGTGGCTAGGGGCCTGTAGACTGGACCAGGAAGCAATTACCCTTAGATGGGTAGCATAGTAATATTTAAGAATATCTGGAGCTCCCAGTCCCCCCCTAGATCTCAGGGCAAAGACCACCGAGCTCGCTATGTGGTGGGCCCTACCGTTCCAGATGAATTTTAGGAAACTCCTTTGGATGGCTTTGAGTTGGGATAAGGGGATGGCAACGGGCAGTGTTTCAAAATAATATAATAACCGAGGTAAAATGGACATTTTCAGGACATTTACTCTACCTAAAAGGGAGAGAGGATATTTAGGCCAACTTTGCAGGGATTTATTGATATCTAAAATTAGAGGGGGGAAGTAGAGGGTGGAGTAAGTAGGGGTAAGATGGATCCCCAAATATTTGAGGGAGGTGGAGCACCACCTGTAAGGGTAAGATTCCATAAGCTGAGACAGAAGAGGGGGAAGAGTATGTAAAGGGAGGGCCTCAGTTTTTGTAGTGTTGACTTTATAACCCGATATGGCACCAAAAGAGGATAGAAGACTATGTAATGAGGGGAGGGGCAACAGCGGATGAGTGATAGTTAGAAGAATATCGTCTGTAAACAGCGATAACTTGTATTCCCTCTGTCGCATCACCACCCCACGAATATCCGGATGTAATCGGATGGACTCGGCTAGGGGCTCCATGCAAAGGATGAAAAGTAATGGGGATAGAGGACACCCCTGCCGAGTGCCATTAGTCATGGTGAAGCGAGGCGTCAGGAAGGATGACATCTGAACCTGGGCCGTGACTTGTGAGTACAATGCCTGTAACGCTCTCAAAAAGGGACCTTTAAAACCGAATGCAAGTAAGGTTGAAAACATATAAGGCCAACTCAGCCTGTCAAATTATTTTTTGTGCGTCCAGGCTTAAAACAAGAGCTTTACATGAGCATCTATTCAAGAGATCAATCAAGTCTATAGTACGGCGGGTGTTATCCCCCGCATGCCTGGTCGGGACAAAACCCACTTGGTCCCTGTTGATCAATTTAGGGATATGTTTAGAAAGTCTAGATGCAAGTATCTTGGTAAAAAATTTGTAATCTGAATTTAAAAGAGCTATGGGCCTGTAATTGTCTGGGGAGGAGGGATCCTTTCTAGGTTTTGGAATAACTTCTTAAAGGGTTGACCTTTAAGAAGGGTGCCATTACGAGTCAACAAATGGGGGGACAGAATGTCAAGGAAAGTTTTATAATAGAAATAGGGGAGCCCACCTGGGCCAGGGACTTATGGAGTGGGAGGTCCTTAATCGTGTTGTAGACTTCCTCTGCAGTTATGGGTGTGTTCAAGTGAACTAGATCTGAGGAAGACAATTTCGGGAGCCTAAGGTGAGCGAAAAATTCATCAAATTTCACTTGGGTGAAAATAAAATGATTGTCAGGTGTGAGGCAGTTATATAACTTACAATAGAAATGACCAAAGATCCTGGACATCTCAAGAGGGCAGTGGGTTCTGGTCCTATCAGCCTGAAGAAGGAAGTCATGGAAAGAGTTGAATGGGCGTGGGCGCAACTTATTAACTAGCATCCTATAAGGGTTATTTAGAAAACTCATAAAATTTTTGTTTTGCCCAGAATATGGATTTAGCTGCCTTACCGAGGTTTAAAGATTTTATTTGTTCTCTAAGGGATGTTACTTTGCGTAGTTTTGACACTGTGGGTTTGCACAATAGCTGACGTTCTGCTGTGATTAGGGCAGCCGTCAAAGACTGCAAAAGTGTGTTTCTATCTTTCTTCAAGCGGGAGCCCTCGACGATACATGCATCACGGAAGACCGCCTTGTGTGCCTCCCACAATGTGGAAAAATACGAAACAGACCCCACATTAAGTAGAAAGAATTCCTCTAGGCCTGCGGACAATTTAGTGGCTCAGATTGTAATGCCCCATACACACGATCGTTTTTCTTGCCATTTTTTTTCTTGCCGTTTTTCACGTCGTTTTTTTTCATGTTTCCTCTCAAGCCTGTCTTGCGTACACACGATCATTTAAAAAAACGATCAAGCAAAGCGCAGTGACGTACAACACGTACGACGGCACTATAAAGGGGAAGTTCCGTTCGAATGGCGCCACCCTTCATGTTAGTAAAGTTTGTTGAGCGACGATTCGCTCTTTTCAGTCTCGTGCTTTTCAGTCCGTGACTGCGTGACGAATGTGCTATCTCCATTACGAACGCTAGTTTTACCAGAACGAGCGCTCCTGTCTCATACTTGATTCTGAGCATGCGCGTTTTTTTCACGTCGTTAAAGCATACACACTATCGTTTTTCACGTCGTTAAAAAAAACGACGTGAAAAAAGAGAGCATGTTCGAAATTTTTAATGGCCGTTTTTCACGTCGTTAAAAATGCTCTGGAGCCTACACACGATCATTTTTAATGGCCATTTTTTTTAATGGCATTTTTAACGGCATGAAAAACGATCGTGTGTATGGGGCATAAGAGATGGTCATTTAGGCGCCAATGGCATGACCTAGAGGGGGTTTGAGACAGCATGACATCCAGTGTGATAGGGGCATGATCAGACCATGTAATGGGGGATATGTCAGATTCAATAGTGTGGGGGATAAGTGGGGCTGAAATTAAAAAATGGTCTAAGCGGGAATACATTTTATGGGCCATGGAATAAAAAGTGAATTGCTTAGCGGAAGAGTGCTTAATCCTCCAGGAGTCAAAAAATTGGTGGGACCTAACACATTTACGAAAGGCATTAGCTTGGGAGGCGGACTTCCGCGAGGGAGTGCCATTCAGTACAGTTTGTCTCTCTAGTAGGGGACATGACCAGGTTAAAATCCCCTCCTACATTCATGAAGGGTTGGGAACGATACTGGGGTAAGTCAAATACCTTATTTAGAAAATCGGCCTGGCCACAGTTGGGCGCGTATATGTTAATTAAGGTGAAAGATGAGGTCATATAGTCACACTCCAGCATAAGAAACCTCCCAGGAGGATCAGCTGTACACTTTTGACCCTAATGGAGCAAGACTTTTTAATTAGGATAGCCACTCCAGCCTTGCCTGTAGAATCAGAGGTAGGAAAAAACTTTGAGGCAAACTTCAATGAGCCTCCAGCATGAAAGTGCATCTCCTGGAGCATGACTATATCCGCAACTGAGGATCTGAACTCCTTCAGAGCAATCTACCACTTCCGAATGGAGTTTAGGCCTTTTACATTATATGACATGATCCTCAACGCCATGGGGTCAAGTCTGCAAAAAAGGCCAATGATTGCATATAAAACCTATGTGGATGTGTAGCATAACAGACATGAGAAAGGGTATGCAAATAGTTACAAGCATGGTGAAAGCAATAAACCCTTTGGTGCCCAATCAAGTTCCAGTATACCTCATAAAAAAAAGTAAAAAAAGTGAGGAGAAAAAAAGAAAAATGGTGACCTCATCCAGCAGAACAGACATATGAGCATGAACTCAAAAAAACAAAAACACAAAACTATGAACAAAAACAAGAAAAAAAGGAAAACCAACAGTTGAGAGCCTAAGACACATCTGCATCTCAGGAGGCCCTGAACAGTGTCACGGGCCGGGTAGGCACACACGAGGGCTTCCAGCAGGGAACTCTGGAAAGAGAGGGGGAGCCGCCCGCTCTCCTTAAAAAACTTGGCAGTAGCGACAAAAACAATCAAAAGAAAATCTTGTTGAGAACAGTCAACAAAAAGCATCAAAATGATATTACCCCATGAGGATGGGAACAGATTACCCCTAAGAGGGTTCAGGGTAACACTTTAAACCTGAAGTCCAGTTCACAGCACTGTGCTTTCCATGGACTAAAAGGGAAGAGAAACAAATGGGAATCAGGAAGTCCTACCCAAATAAATCAGGGAGGTTGCTTGGAGGGTCATGAGCATTGAGGAGTGGAGAAGTGCTTCTTCGACTGACCCCTCACGGGGGTCCAGAGGCGACTGGGAGTAGATGGGAATGGACGAGCTTGTTGAGGTGCAGAATGTAGGTCGTCGTCAGGCAGTGGGGGAAGACTGAGACTTTTCATGAAAGCTTCTCCTTCCTGTAGATCACGAAGGCTGTGTTGGATACCATCCTTGGACACGATGAGGCAGAAGGGGAACCCCCAATAATAGGGGACCCGAAGTTCCTGCAGTGGGCTGTTATTGGGCGCAGATTTCTCCTTTTGGCCAGGGTGATGAGGGAGAGGTCACTGAAGATCTGTAGCTTGGCCCCTTATAAGTAATTTGGGGCCAGAGCTCCAGCCAGAGGTTTCGGGCCTAGGGAGCGGTGGGCCCTATCCAAGCGCCAGTCCACATCCACCACCGTGGTGGCTAGAGTATTTAAAAGCCCCTGGAGATATGGGCGTAAGGAGGAGGTGTCCCCCACCATCTCAGGGATACCACGAAAACTGAGGTTCTCGCGTCTCTCCCTGTTTTCTAAATCTTCCTGTTGTATTTGTAATTGGGAGACAGAATGTTTGAGATTGTAGTTTTCCTCCTCTACGGCCTGCACATAATTCACCATTTCATCGAATTTATGTTCTAGGGCATCAGTACTTTCCCCAATGTGGGTGATTTCCCCCCTTAGTTCTGCTGAGATTTTGCTCACCTCTGCCGCGATGTTTCGGGTGATCTGCTGGAGCAGAAGCTGCAACTTGGAGTCTAATTTAACATCCAGTATGTCCGGGGTTAAAACCGCCTGGACAGGAGGGAGAACGGGGCCCGGGATTTAATTTGTGGCAGGAGAGGGTTTACCCACATCTTCCGTCCCCAGTAATGGATTCATCGTGGCGAAGGGGTCGTGGGGGAACTCGAGGCCGAGAATTGCGGCCTAGTGATGTAACGGTCCATATCTGATCCCGCTCGCGGCCCAAACAGCAGATTATAGTAGCGCTGCTGCTGGCCAATCTTTCCCATGGGATGCCCACGGATTGGAGTGTTCGATCAGGTTTAACCCCGATGCTTCGTTTGGCTATCTGTCGCTGTACGGAGCTCTCGGAGAGAGGTCGGGACCCGGAGCTCACTCAGAACACGTCCACCATGCCATAAAGCCGCGCATGCGCCCCCCATGAGTCCCTTTAATCTCTATCATTCTCAAAATTCTGCATAGAAATCCATAAGCTTTTTTGAATTTAGCTCTCCCTCTGCTGACTGGAGGGGATAGTGCAGCAATAGTACAGAATGTGTGTTACCAGGTAAATTTGCAAAAGACTAAAAATATAACCAATGCAGCCAATGCATTTAAAGACTGGTAAAGTACAATATATACATTTTTTATTTTGGTTTACGCTATGCTTTTTATACCTTCATCTTTCACTGATTTAGCCATTCTGTTTCTTTTCTTCCTTTTACCATATTTATGATTGGTACCTGTATGGTCATTGCATTATTGATCTTTATTCAGAAAATAGTAGTTATCAAATTGCTCATACAGCACGGTAGCCATTTACTTTTCTAAAATGGGCATTAATAGCTTGTGCTTTTTTGTTTTATTTTTCAAAATAGGTTTAGCAATCCATATAAAAATGAGTCATTGTATATACTCCACTTTATACATCACTGCTGGAAACAGAGCAATATACACAGCAACAAAAGGAATGAATTACAATTCTGTGAACACATATAGGTGCTTTGAAAGAGAAACAAATACAGAGGAAAAGGCAGTTTGCAGGAACGTTAAAGCAATGCAATTTAAATGAAAACCAAAAGTTACTGAGCTTGTGTAAAAAATCATATGGTAAAAAGCTGCAAAAACACCAGTGAGATATTTATCACCCAGGAAGGTGGAAGAAGCTTGGCGCTGGTGAGCTGGCTGCTGTTGTGGCACAATTTTCAGGGACCTGTTGTTGTTCGGTTGATGATATCTTCCTGGATAGGGATGAGCTCGGTGTTCGAGTCGAACATAGGTTCGACTCGAACATCGGCTGTTCGCGCGTTCGGCGAACAACGAACGATTTGGGCCATTCGCGCCAAATTCGAGTCCGGCCCACAATACACTGCGCCATCGCAGTGTAATCCCGGCGCTGTGATTGGCCAAGCATGCACTGTGACCCTGCATGCTTGGCCAATCACAGCGCCGGCAGCGAGGAGAGCAGTGATTGGCCACAGGCAGGATGCCTGTGGCCAATTATTGCTGAGGGGGTTTAGTACACGCCCCACACTAAAAAAGGCCTCCAGCGCGGCGGCCTCGTGTAGTGTGTTCCGGCACAGGGAAAGAGAAGGATAGGCAGGGACAGTGTCATATTTTTTCTTTGCTAAACCTTGTGTGTAGGGACAGAGAAGGATAGGTAGGGAGAGTGTCAGTGTCATATTCTTTGCTAAACCTTGTTTGTAGGGACAGAGAAGGATAGGCAGGGAGAGTGTCAGTTTCATATTCTTTGCTAAACCTTGTGTGCTGAACCATATTGCTAAACCTTGTGTGTAGGGACAGACAAGGATAGGCAGGGAGAGTGTCAGTGTCATATTCTTTGCTAAACCTTGTGTGCTGAACCATATTGCTAAACCTTGTGTGTAGGGACAGACAAGGATAGGTAGGCAGAGTGTCAGTGTCATATTCTTTGCTAAACCTTGTTTGTAGGGACAGAGAAGGATAGGCAGGGAGAGTGTCAGTGTCATATTCTTTGCTAAACCTTGTGTGCTGAACCATATTGCTAAACCTTGTGTGTAGGGACAGACAAGGATAGGTAGGCAGAGTGTCAGTGTCATATTCTTTGCTAAACCTTGTTTGTAGGGACAGAGAAGGATAGGCAGGGAGAGTGTCAGTGTCATATTCTTTGCTAAACCTTGTGTGCTGAACCATATTGCTAAACCTTGTGTGTAGGGACAGACAAGGATAGGCAGGGAGAGTGTCAGTGTCATATTCTTTGCTAAACCTTGTGTGCTGAACCATATTGCTAAACCTTGTGTGTAGGGACAGACAAGGATAGGTAGGCAGAGTGTCAGTGTCATATTCTTTGCTAAACCTAGTGTGCTGAACCATATTGCTAAACCTTGTGTGTAGGGACAGACAAGGATAGGCAGTCGAGAGTGTCAGTGTCATAATCTTTGCTAAGCCTAGTGCGCTGAACCATTCTGCTAAACCTTGTGTGTAGGGACAGACAAGGATAGGCAGTCGAGAGTGTCAGTGTCATAATCTTTGCTAAACCTAGTGTGCTGAACCATATTGCTAAACCTTGTGTGTAGGGACAGACAAGGATAGGCAGTCGAGAGTGTCAGTGTCATATTCTTTGCTAAACCTTGTGTGCTGAACCATATTGCTAAACCTTGTGTGTAGGGACAGACAAGGATAGGCAGGGAGAGTGTCAGTGTCATATTCTTTGCTAAACCTTGTGTGCTGAACCATATTGCTAAACCTTGTGTGTAGGGACAGACAAGGATAGGTAGGCAGAGTGTCAGTGTCATATTCTTTGCTAAACCTTGTTTGTAGGGACAGAGAAGGATAGGCAGGGAGAGTGTCAGAGTCATATTCTTTGCTAAACCTAGTGTGCTGAACCATATTGCTAAACCTTGTGTGTAGGGACAGACAAGGATAGGCAGTCGACAGTGTCAGTGTCCTATTCTTTGCTAAACCTTGTGTGCAGGGAGAGAGAAGGATAGGCAGGGGACAGTGTCAGTGTCATTGTTGCTAAGCCTCCTGCACAGTATACACCTGAAGCTACCCCTTATTGCTGGTTTTCCCATCTCCCTGCAGGCCATTAGAATGTCTGGAAGGCAAACAAGGAGAGGCAGACAGTCAGGAACCAATAAAAGAGGGCAAGCAGGCTCTGTGTCTGGGGGCAACAGTGCTGGTCGTGGACGCGGTGCATTGTCATCAGCACATGGCCATGGGACACGCTTGTCCTTCTTTTCGGCAGCTGGACATGTTGAGCCACATCATGCCGAAGACTTGGTAGAGTGGATGACCAAGCCTTCCTCATCCTCCTCATCCTCTCTCACCCAGGCTCAGGGTACTGGCAAAGCAGCTGCCAAAGCGTCCTCTTCCCTGGTATCAATGTCATCATCAGTCACTCCTTCCCTAGACCCACCATGTCCTCCTCCTGAGGAGTCCCCCGAACTGTTTGAGCACAGTGTTGGGTACATGCTCCAGGAGGATGCCCAGCGTTTCGAAGGGTCTGATGATGATACCCAGCTAGAGGAAGGCAGTAGCGCGAGAGCAGAGAGAGGGGATGCTCAAGAAGGACAACAATCTGGCAGTCATGTTCCAGCAGCTGCAGCATACTGCCAGATTGGCTCCAGTGATGAGGAGGGAGGGGATGATGAGGTCACTGACTCCACGTGGGTGCCTAATAGGAGAGAGGAGGAGGAGGAGGATGAGGAGGAGGCACATCTCCAATGAGGCAGGATGCCCTTGGGTGGCCAGCGTAAGGGCAGCACACCGACGGAATCACACCGCAGAGCTCCGCCTGTGCAGGGCGCTGCCTCTGCCCATTATTCAAAAAGTTCTTTGGTGTGGGCCTTTTTTGACACGAGTGCATCAGATCGCACAGCTGCTGTTTGCAACATATGTCTCAAGCGTATATCGCGTGGCCAAAACATCAGCCGCTTGGGCACCACATGCTTGACCAGACATATGATGACCTGCCATGCAGCTCGTTGGCAAGCCTACCTTAAAGACCCACACCAAAGAACAAAGCGGACCTCTCCTTGCACCGCATCAGCTGGGATCTCCAACCCCACTATACCTTCAGTCCTCTCTGAAACCTGCACTGAGAGGAATGAAGGTGTAGAATTAGGTGTGTCACAGCCAAGTACTTGCGGCCACTCTGCTAGCAGTACACCGACGTCCGATTCTAGCAGGCAAATTTCCCTGCCCCAGCTGCTGGACCGTCGAAAGAAGTTCACTCCCAGCCAACCACATGCCCAGCGGTTGAATGCTAGCTTGGCTAAATTGCTAGCGCTTCAACTGCTGCCTTTTCAGTTGGTAGACTCGGCCCCCTTCCGTGAGTTTGTGCAATGTGCGGTTCCTCAGTGGCAGGTTCCCAAACGCCACTTTTTCTCACGGAAGGCGATTCCGGCTCTCTACCGGCATGTGGAAGGCAATGTCTTGGCCTCGCTGGACAGGGCGGTCAGCGGTAAGGTGCATATTACCGCTGACTCATGGTCCAGCAGGCATGGACAGGGACGTTACCTTTCTTTCACGGCCCATTGGGTCACTCTTTTGGCAGCTGGGAAGGATGCAGGACAAGGTGCAGTAGTGTTGGAGGTTGTTCCACCGCCACGCCTCCAAAATGCTACTACTGGTTGTGACACACCTCTGTCCTCCACCCCCTCCTCTTCTTCTTCCTCCGTGGCCTCTTCCTGTGCTTTGTCCTCGGAACCAGCGGTGCTCCGTAGGCGTTCAAGGGGCTACGCAAGTACGCAGGCAAAAAGATGCCATGTCGTGCTTGCGCTGGTGTGTTTGGGGGACAGGAGCCACACTGGGGCAGAGGTTCTGTCTGCTCTGCAGGGGCAGGCCGAGAGGTGGTTGACGCCACGCCAGCTTAAGCCAGGAATGGTAGTTTGCGACAATGGCACCAACCTCCTCTCCGCTCTCCGACAGGGACAACTGACCCATGTGCCCTGTGTGGCTCACGTCCTTAACCTGGTGGTGCAGCGGTTCTTGGGCAGGTACCCGGGCTTACAGGATGTCCTGAGGCAGGCCAGGAAAGTCTGTGTGCATTTCTGCAGATCTTATAATGCCAGTGCTCGCCTGGCTGAGCTGCAAAAGGAGTTGAACCTGCCCAAGAACCGCCTTATATGTGACATGCCCACCAGGTGGAACTCAACGTTGGCCATGCTGCAGCGGCTGCACACGCAGCAGAGGGCCATCAATGAGTACCTGTGTGACTACGGCACCAGGACCGGGTCAGAGGAGCTCAGGTTTTTTTTCACCACGCCAGTGGGGCATGATCAGGGATGCATGCACTGTCCTGGCACCATTTGAGGAGGCCACGAGGATGGTGAGCAGTGACAGTGCATGCATCAGTGACACTGTAACTCTTGTCCACCTGTTGGAACATACGCTGCGTGGAATAATGGACAGGGCACTTGAGGCAGAACAGAGGCAGGAAGAGGAGGACTTCCTTGCCTCTCAAGGCCCCCTTTACCCAGACAGTGTTCCTTCTGTCCCACCCATCGCACAGGAAGAAGAGGAGGAGGATTGTGTCAGCATGGAGGTGGAGCCTGGCACTCAGCATCATCAGCAGCAGTCTTTTAGGGATGATTTACAGTCCCAAGAAACCAGTGGACTTGTACGTGGCTGGGAGGAGGTGGCTGCGGATCATGTCGTCCTTGGTGACCCAGAGGACTCCGGACTGAATGCCTCAGCTAACCTATGCTGCATTGCCTCCCTGATCCTGCAAAGTCTGCGGAAGGATCCTCGTATTCTTCGGATCAAGGAGAGGGACCATTACTGGCTGGCCACTCTCCTTGATCCACGGTACAAGGGTAAGGTTGCGGACCTTATCTTACCGTCGCAGAGGGAGCAGAGGATGAGACAACTCCGGGAGGCCTTGCAGAAAGGTCTGTGCAACGCGTTCCCAGAGACTGGGAGGTTACAAACTCCTGGTCTTGGACAACGAGTTGCTGAGGCTTCGGTCAGTCAAAGAAGGAGCGGTGGGGAAGGTGGCCGGCTGACCGAATCGTTCAGACAATTCTTTAGTCCGCAGCCCCAAGGTATGATCGGTTCCAGCAACCATCGCCAGCGTCTGATATACATGGTGCAGGAATACCTAGGGGCAAGGTCAGACTTGGACACCTTCCCCACCGAAAATCCTCTGGCTTACTGGGTCTTGAGGATGGATCACTGGCCAGAGCTTGCACAGTATGCAATTGAGCTACTGGCCTGTCCTGCATCCAGCGTTCTTTCAGAACGCACATTCAGTGCTGCTGGAGGATTTGTCACAGATCACAGGGTGCGCCTGTCCACCGACTCTGTTGATCGACTGACCTTCATAAAGATGAACCAGTCTTGGATCACCACCAGCTACCAAACACCTGAAGCTGATATAACAGACTAATTTATTTTCAAATGTCACATCCCTTCAAGACTGATGCTGATGCTGAGAGTTTGTCCTGTTATGTTGACTGACTATCCTCCTCCTCCTCAATGATCCGATTGACGATGATAGCTTGGAAGAACATTTTTGTTTCTGGGTGCCGCCACCAGTGGCTAAGGCCCAATTTTTCAGCCCCTGTTTAACAGGGGTGTGTTATTACAATTTTTTATGCAATGCTTTGCAGCAGGGCTCATTCCTGCACTCCAACTAGAGTATCTGGGATGTGGTTGCAGTGTCGTGGCACCAGCACCAGTGGCTAAGGCCCAATTTTTCAGCCCCTGTTTAACAGGGGCGTGTAATTACAATTTTTGATGCAATACTTTGTAACAGGGCTCATTGCTGTGCTCCAAGTACAGTATCTGTGAGGGGTTGCAGTGTTGTGGCACCAGTGCCTAAGGCTCAATTTTTCTGCCCCTGTTTAACAGGGGCATGTAATTACAATTCTTGATCTAATAATTCACAGCAGGGCCCATTCCTGCGCCCACCAAGACTAACTGTGAGGCCTTACAGTGTTGTGTCAACACCACCACCACCACCACCACCAAAGGCCCAATTTTTCAGCCCCTGTTCAACAGGGGCATGCAATTACAATTCTTGATCTAATAATTCACAGCAGGGCCCATTCATGCGCCCACCAAGAGTAACTGTGAGGGCTCACAGTGTTGTGGCAACACCAACATGTAAGGGGCAAATTTCAGCTGAGTATATACGGCAGGCCCCTACTTTCAAACATCCAACTTACAAACGACTCCTCCTTGCAAACGGAAGGATACAACAGGAAGTGAGAGGAAATCTACCCCTAGGAAGGCAAATTCTCTCCTGTAAGAGTTAATATGGGAAAAAAAGTGCCTCCTCTCCACTGATTCTTTATCACCAATTCTTGTTTCAATAAAAACCCCAAATTTTCAAAAAACATTTGTCATTAGGACGTAAAGTGAGGTGAACTGTTCTGAACAGGTGCACACTGCACAGACAGCAAAACAAATGTTACAGGGGTGATAACCCTTCCCTATGTTTTCCAAAAAGCTTAAAAATATATTTTTTGGCTGGAGCTACACTTAAACAATGTACCTGTACAAAATTACAAACAGATTCTACATAAGAACAAACCTACAGTCCCTGTCTTGTATGCACCGCCTGTATACGGCTGTTCAGAGTATATAGGGCCTTTTTTATTTTGTGTGCGGGGTTCCCCTTAATATCCATACAAGACCCAAAGGGGCTGGTAATGGGCTGGGGTAAGGGGGGGGGGGGTGTGATGGGGTAGCTATGTTATTTTTCTTAAAGATTTTCATCCATATTACCGGGACCAGACATTACATTAAAGCCGCAAGCAGTTTTAAATGGCTTTTTTTCCTTTTAGAAATGTAATTTTGTGCAGGGACAGTTCTAAACACGGGAAACACGTGGCACTTCACAGGCATACTTTAGACACCCCCCAGGTACGATATTTAAAGTAATATTTGACTTTTTTTTTTCACTTTATGCATCATTAAAATGACTGCTCCAGAAAAACGGCCGTTTTTAAAACTTCTTTTTGCATTGATACATGTCCCCTGGTGCAGAACCCGGGTTCCCAAACCCTTTTTAGGACAATAACATGCATAATAGTCGTTATAATTAGCACTTTAGATTTCGAACGTTCGCATCCATTGTATTTAATAGGGTTCTAAAGTTCGTGCGAACTTTCGGTCCGTTCGCGGGTTCTGGTGCGAACCGAACCCGGGGGTGTTCGGCTCATCACTATTCCTGGATTATCATCATATAATCCCTGAGGTTGTGATTTCCTGTTCAAGTAGCACAAGAGGGAGCAAGTCCCCAAAAGCCTGTTTGACCCGCCTGTATTTAAGGGGTCTACGAACTTTGTAAGAGGACTTCCTAGGGTGTTCGTGATTGGCTTCTTTTGGTGAAGGGAAGGAGACATCTATCTTCGATCTTTTGGCTGTTGAAACCATACATTTTTCACTTTTTTTTTTTCTTTGTGTTTTCACATTGGATTTATATTTGATTACTATATACTGACTATATCGATTTTTTAGCACAACACTTTGTTTACATAGTCACTAAAATTAGTTTGAAGCCCATAATGGAAGATGAGTCCTCACTCAGGGGCTGAAAGGTACGGGCTTGGATGGATGTAGTAAAATAAAAACCATATTAGCAATAACAGAACTGGACTCCTATATATCTTTAGTCATTTTTCTTCTTTTGTTTTCTGTTGCGTCAGGAACAGTTAGAACCCCTTTCAGTTATTTTATTTATTTTACTTCCTGCTGTGACCGGAAGTGAGGGGAAATCTCCAATAAACAGCATTAGAAAGCCATTGGAGGTTCTAGCCCCTTGGTGCCCAACCTGCGCTTTAAGGGCCAAATTACGTCCTTTGATGTTTTGAAGTGCGGCTCTCCGACTCCAGCAGTCAGTAGGGAAGCATCAGTTTGTACAAGAGCCTTTAATGGCAGTAATCTCAGGAATTTTAATTTATTGTGTCTCTAGTCTCAGAACATCTACTATATACAAAGACTTCAGTCTCTAACCACTCCTGTAAAACAATTTCCTCTGTAGTCTGCAGGCCTTGACCATTATTTGTAGACAGTACCAAGACAAGGTCATCTAGAGCCCAGGGCGATAATGCCAAATTGTGCCCCCCACCCAAGATGTATGAGCATTATTTGTCAGCAAAAATCCCCTCCCTCCAAAAAAAAAAAGTTTGCTCGGATGCCCTCACAGCAAGCTGCTTGTTCTGGGGGCACTTGGCAGGAGGGAGGGGCCAGGAGTACAGGTCTGCTCTGTGCGAAACCAACAATCTTTTAAAAATGTTATGCTGCAAAACGGCACTTCCACATTTCTCACTTAGGGAGAATAACGTCTGGGAACCCCCCCCCCACCTACCTCTTAGATTGTGCACTTGCATTGGGTCCCAACAGCCCTGCAGTGCATCTGGCCATGTTCGGGTTCACCGGTACATCTGCACACGCACATGGTTTCTCCATATACTGTATGTGCAAAGATGGGAAGTCCAAAAAACCTTTCCGTCCTTTAGCACGAGCGTTAATATCCTTCACATGTGCATATGTGCTAATGGACTCTTTCAGGACCAGATAGTCAGGCAGAGCCCTTTGGCACATCTGAGCATGCATCATGATGGTGGCGCAGGATGGGGGGTGCAGAGCAGAAGGACAGAGGATTCAAAATCCTCTTTAACACAATGCAGAGGAATGCCAACGTGCAATGTTTATGTGTAGGATGCTGAGCTTGAGCTTTGAACCATCATAAAACTTCAAAATTTGAAATGTACAGTATACTGGTATCCTGGATTTTCATGCTGTTACCTGTAGCACCCTCTACCTTAGGTAGGTGCTTAGTGTAAGGGTTTTTGTGTAAGCTGCCAGTGCAGTGCAGTGCCAAGGGAGAACGAAGGTTTGCTGTCCAAGGACCAAGGCTATGGAATACGCTACCCACGAACATCCGCATGGAAGAAACCCATCGGGCCTTCCGGAAAAAATGAAAGACCCATCTCTTCTAAGGATCTCAACGACACTGGATGCCAAGCGCCTTGAGGCGATTTCGTTCGCAATTGCAGCGCTATACAAGTTCTCACTCACTCACTCAGGTAAATGTTGCGAGCTAGGCCTGTTTGTTGTTGATCTGGGGGCAGGGAGTGGTTAAGTGTAGCAGTGGGTGACTGACATGTGCTTCAGCTCTTGGGCGCCTCCCCTGTTTTCAGGGAGAATGTTCTGGAAAAGAGGCAGGGCAGAGAGCTGGAGTGACATTGGGTACATGTGAGGAGCTCTGACGACCAATCCCCAACTAGGATTGACAGGGGGAAGGCCTCCTACATATACCCATGGTCAGCCTGCTGGGGAGGAGTTGTTGGCTGGGTGAACTGAAGGATGGAGTACTAGACTGTCGTGCCTGAGGGAACCTCCTTTCTGGGGGGGTCTGTACCTCAGGTGGAGGAGCTCGGGAGCTGGGAGGGAGCCTCTCCTTACATGGTAATGGAGAGGTGTCCTGGAACAGGAGCTGGAGGAGACGACAGTTGGTCTGCACTTCCGGAGTAAGTCTTTCAGGAAGGATCCAGGGCAGGTGTCGGTGAGTGAAAGCACAGTGGAGAGATCTGGAAGAGGCATGCCAGGGGAGCTGGATGCAGAGCCAGAGGGAGAGACTGTGGAGTTAGTGTCAAATCGATGCAGCCATGAGGGCAGGCAGGATTTGCAAGTCGGACTTGCTGGGATCAGTAGTCCATCACCTTTTATTATTATTATCACCTAAAGGGTTTCTGCCATAAAGGGGTACTGCAGGCCCCAGCCTACAAAGGGTCATCAAGTAAATTCACTGGGACTTGTTCAGAGTGAGGCCTAGTCAGGTTCTGATGGCGTGACAGGATTACTAAGACTGGGACAGTAAAGTAGTGTGCTGGAGGAAGAAGTGTTCTGAGGTAAAAGACCTGTCAAGTTTAGGGTCAGCCATGTTGTCCTTTTTGAGAAGTGTGACGCAGTTACTATATTCTTCAAAGTACCAATTTATCCTATTGGCATCCCATGTTCCTTTTCCCCAACCAAGTTCAATCCCCTAATAAAATAACAAAAAAAAACAATTAAGAGACTTCATTGACTAAAGGAGTGTGTCTAATGGATGTCTGGCAACAGGGTGGAATGTGTGGATGCTGTAACACACAGCAACCAACCGCTACATACCTTTTTAAGGCTTTTTGTAAAATGCAAATAAATGCATATGAAAACTTTGGCCAACTTCATGCAATAAATAATCTCCAGTTTTTTTATCCCCCTGGGAAAAGTCAATATCTTTGTCCCTTTTTAATAAAAGACGTCAATTGGGTATTTACGGTCAACCAGTGATTATATAACACCTTTTCCTGAACAAAATGTCTACCCTTGTATTTCTTTGTTCTGCCTGAATGACTTGCTTGTGTGAATTAAAGGCCTTGACATGTGTTTTAAATGTCATGTTTTAGGGGCCTTTCCGGGTGAGAGGTACAAAATCGAGCTGTTTGATCTATGTTATTGGGAGTGCTGGAAAGTTTTCGCCTAGTCGCTCTAATTTATACGCTTTCAAAAGGTGCTGCGCGCCCCCCTCCTCCTCCCCCCCCCTCCCGCGACGTGACACTCAATGTCAGGCCTAGTTTGTGTTCTGCGAGTCACATTGTCTGCGAATTGCAATAAAACAAGCTTAATAACCCTTATCAGGATAATACTCTGTGGAGTAACTTGCTCTGCAGCCGCTGTCTACAATGCAGTGACGAAATACACAATTATTTTTGCATATTACAATGTGGCATATCCATTTACTAAGATAAATGGTAAGAGATAATTCACTGAAAATAATTTAACGTTGTGTCTGCTTAATAAGCTGCACTGCCGCTGTGTTTAAAGGCAGTGGAAGAGGCTGGTACAGTAGGTCAGGGTCCTATTTATTTATAAGTTATGAAAAACGGGCTCAGAACATTGGTTGTTCCGCTCATCCCATTAAACACTTTTCATATCGCTCCTTGTTTTCCGAAGGAAGAGAGATCGCTGTAGGGATAAATGCGCCTTGATTCCCGCGTGTCTGGATTCTGGGACACTCAGTACAGCTCATTAATGATTTGCAGGGTTAATGAATAGGGATGTCCTGAGTAGAATAACATATGCAAGACCCGAGGCTGAGTTTGTATTTATTAGTATATAGCAAGTGAATCTCATCAGTCTGGAGGGAAATGAAGAGGGGGGGATGGGAGGGGGGGTCTTATCAAGTAGGGGAAGACTTATGGTCTGTGAATGAGAACCTGCGTTTTATTGTCAGTATACGACAGCCATTTGACATATACTGCCACTAAGCAGTCAGATGGCTTTTCCATGATAAATTGGAATTGTTCTGGTGAACACGGTGGCCCCCTCTGTCCTGTGCCTCCCCTGCAGGAGTCATTATTTTAGATATTTGTCTGCAGTGCCACTTGGAGAATGTTCTTCCTTTCTGCCATCGGGGCTGTTGGGACCAGGGATTAAAGTAGAGGTTCTCAAATTGAGGTAAACCTCTCCTCTGGGGCCTGCTTTCTACACTAGAGAAGCATTGGAGGGCTATTGTTTATTTTGTATTTCCTACTTTGATTCAGATTGTTATTTTCTGAAATTTTAGGGCTAAAACTGCAATTTTTCACATATGTAATGGCAGTTTTTTCTAAAGTGTAGCACACCCCCTAAGTAGAATGGGATCCCCCCACCCTGCACAGCCAGGCACACCAAATTTCCACAGTTTCCAAAAAGCAGTCCAGTACTTTGTTTTTGTATTTTTATTGAGTGGATTAAACTTGAATGGGGAGTAGGGTTTATATGGGATGCCCAATTGACTTTGTAACTTCCTTAGGGACGACACCTAGTATATACATTTCTACATACAGCAGCTCCTATGTACACTCCTCCAGCACTTCACTTGCTTCCAGAATAACCAGTGGTGTCACTATGTAAAAAATCTGTAGCACTGGCCCATTACAGGCAGGGACTCGCAGCCCCTCTATTTGTAGGATGTAGTTAGACACCAGTAACACACTCACTGCATATTCTTGTGGTCACTGGTCCTGGCTGAAGCAGCCTCTTTCACCAGCCCTCCCGGCTTTTTCACCACAGTCCTCCTGACTGACATTCCCTCAGTCTTCCAGATTGACACTCACCAGTCCTCCCAGACTGACTCTCAGGAGATCTCCCAGACATGCTGAGTCCCCCTGCTGTTTTCCTCACACTTGCTCCTGTGCATCAAGGAAGGGATTCCTCTATTTGTTAGTAGAGGATCCCTCCAGCACCTGAGCCCCAGGCCCGAGTTTACCCCCCCAGACTAGGGGGCACCCTCAAGGACCACCAACAGCCTCCTCGGCACTAAATCTCCATCTTCCACCCAACTACCCCTGCTGGCATGACTCCAGAGTATTTAAGAGGTGCCCACCCCCTAACCTGCTGTGGATTGGCTGGGGCCCTCCTGAATACTCCAGGCAGCTCCTCCTAACCTCCCACCCATTCTTCTGGAAGCTTCTCCGAGGTTCCAGCGAGCAGGGAGAGGTACCAGAGATGCTGCCTGATTAGTCATCCAGCCTCCTTGAGTCACTCACCCTGACCCAGATTCAACCCAACTCTAACTTTTAGTTTTGAATAGATGGGAAATGTTTTTAGACCTTCTTTTATTTATGTCTGTGTCTCTGTAAGGGAGATTCATTCCTCTATTTGTCTTGGTGGCTATTGTCACTGCAACAGAAAGTTAGGTCAGAATCCCAAATTGTTGCGTATTCCTCAGAACTAAGGTAAGATGTAATCTTCCATCTTAGAGGCGAATTAGCAAAAATGTCTGCTCTCTCCTTAAAATCTCTAAACCCAAACTGCTGTGATAATGCCCCATCACAAATATTCATATAAGAGCGGAATTACTCCCACTTCGGGAGTTTTTTCATATTTTTCGCTGCATATCTGGAGCAGGAAGTGAATGCAAATCCTCTAAATGACATGTGAAACACAAGGACTGCGGGCAGAATTTCTTCTCTAAGATAATTTCTTGCAGCACTCGCACCTCTCCCATAGCTGCGGAAACTGCCCCATCTCTGCCCCCACCTTGTCTCAACAGTCAGCAGCAGAGAGGACAGATGGAACTCCACCAGATTCTATCGCCGCCTCCCCTGGTCTAAGCATTTAGCAGACGCTGGCAGATGCCTCCAGCCTTCCTCTGGTCCTCCTCCAGATCCTGCACTTTTTGCTTTCCTGCTTTGCCCCCAGCTTCTTCTTGGCAGCAGCACAAGGTAAGGGGGTGCACTGAGATGTAAGGTATGGTGGGGGACTCTTGACTTGTGATGGTGGGATCTTGACATCTGATGTAAGGGGGAGTGGGGTGCTCTGGACATCTAATCTTACAGATACAACCAGCCCTTTGAGGGCAACTATAATGCTGTTGCAGCCCGCAATGAAGTTGCGTTTGACACCCCTGCTCTAAAAGGTACACTAAAATTAAATAATGAATTGGCATCAACCTGACCATCAATGTAAGAAGCATTCTTATTGACCACCACTGTAATGGTGCTCTTCTGCCAATGACCATCAATGTAAGGTAGTTTTCTTCCATTGACCACCAATCTGAGAGGGGGTCCTTCTCTCCTGACTGCCAATCAAAGGGAACATTTCATTGAACGCTAATATAAGGGGGCACTTTCCACAGACCATCAATGTGTGGGAACACAATTTTCACAGTCAGTATTTTATTTCTGTCATTTATTATTTAATGTGCAGATGGGTTAGATTTTCTTTAGGCTTTTATTTATGTCAGTATCCCCATTAAGGAGATTCACCCCTCTATTTGTACTGGTGATCACTGTCACTGAAAAATAGAATGAGTGGAAATCTAAAATTTGTGAGTTGTCCCCAGAACAAAAGGTAAGCGTGACATACAACGACTGAGTGATTGTCATTGGGTTTGGTTAACTAAGAAATTCACTCTTCATACCCAAATCAATCATTGCCACCCAGTGGCAAAACTAGACATTCTTTCACCCGGGGCAAAGTTTCAAGAGTAATGATACCACTGTCACTACTTCTGTCAGCAGTGGCGCCCCTCTCAGTGCGGTGCACGGGACACATGCTCCCCCTGCCCCCTCCAGTTTTGGCTCTGCTGCCCCCAGATATTTTTAGCATAAAATGTCAAACGTTCACAATATTAGAGATAGCAAATATAACTTTACATATACAGTACTTCTGTAATACACACTGTCACTACAGACCGGTATATCCATATAATAGCACTCTTCAAGAGACAGGGATTCTTTAGTTCTGCATTAGTGCATCAGATAATATTTTCAGTGAAAAATACTGTTTTAATACATAAGCAGGAAAAATGGTGCAAACCATAATAAAACCGAAAACCAAAAAGGTGCAAAATACCTAAAGTCTGTTCAAAGAGTTTGGAAAATTCCAATCCATGAACAAGATGGATCAATGGCTCTCATAGATCTTGACTGTTGGTCCTTGTTTTTGATGTTAAAAGAGAGCTTTAAACTGCTGATGCAGTTGACAGAAATGATCTGAACAATCAAGAAGTCTGAGGAGTGACCTATGGGAATGTCACAGGGTTATGACCATGCAGCTGCCCTCCCACAGTTTTTAGGTTTTAGGTATTAATATCTTTAAATGTCTAGGTGATAGTCTGGTAATGTATTTTTCGGACTATAAGACGCACTTTTTTCCCCCAGAAATATGGGGGAAAATGTCCCTGCATCTTATAGTCCGAATACATGACAGGCCCCGCCCCCCGCCGTCGCTGGCACCGCCCCTGCCATCTGCTCTCATTGCTCCTGTAGCTGCTGGAATCCCCTGACCACCGCCACTGGCTCCGCCCCCCCCGCCGCCGCTGGCACCGCCCGTCATCCGCTCTCATTGCTCCCGTAGCCGCTGGAATCCCCTGACCACTGCCACTGGCTCCGCCCCCCCGCCGCCGGTGGCACCGCCCCTTACACATTGCTTGCATTGCGGCAAATCCAATTAGAGCCGCTCTCTCTTTCTTTTCTCCCTTCGGCTTACAGAAAGGGAAGGGGGGCGGCGGGGGATGTACAGACAGCCCGCAGCTCTCCTCTCCCTGTCACAGCGCCGCTGCCAAGTTCTCTGGCAAATAGAGCAGTGGCGCTGTGACAGGGAAAGGAGAGCTGCGGGCTGTCTGTACATCCCCCGCCACCCCCCTTCCCTTTCTGTAAGCCGAAGAGAAAGAGAGAGCCGCTCTAATTGGATTTGCTGGCCGCCACCCAGCTTACTGCCCACTGTTTCCCTCCCCATGTTCGGCCACAGCAGAGGGCCAATCAGAAGACACTGGGGGCATCATGGGAAATAAAACCAGAAAAAGGCAGCAATGTATTTATGCCACCTACTCCAGCTAAGCTATTTACGACAGGTGATGAACTTGATACTATTAGGAAGAGGGATGCCTATTCAGCTTCTAGTTACTCAAGTCAGAAAGCTTTATGAGGGCCCGGAGACTGAGATGTGTGTTTGATTGGACCAGTAGAATCTAACCCAAGTACTGATAACGGTGTTTGGAATGCAGCCAAAATTTTGTTGATTGTATCAAATGCCTTTCTGGGAGGATGCAAAGGGTATTACTGCTGTTGTGTCTCCTTATTATTAAAAGCCTTCATGGCTGACTTAGGAATTCTGAACAACATGGCGGTGTTGCCCCATCACACAGCCTTCTGGGGTGCCCAGACCGCATTATCATAGTAAGGAGAGGTAATCTTCCACTGCGGCACCTGTTCTAAGGACAACTGTCTAATGCCCTGTACACACAATAGGATTTTCCGTCCAAAAAAGTTGGATGTGAGCTTTTGGTCGGATATTCCGACCGTATGTAGGCTCCATCCAACATTTTCTGTTGGAATTTCCGCCAACGAAAGATTGAGAGCAGGTTCTCTATTTTTCCGACGAAAAAAGTTCTTGTCGGAAATTCCGATCGTCTGTATGCAATTCCGACGCGCAAAAAAACATGCATGCTTAGACTCAAACAGAAGATCCGAACTGCCTATTGAACTTCATTGATCTCGGCTCGTCGTACGTCTTATACGTCACCGCGTTCTTGACGTTCAGAATTTCAGACAAGATTTGTGCGACCGTGTGTGTGCAACACAATTTTGAGCCAACATTCCGTCGGGAAAAAAATCCATGGTTTTCTTGTCGGAATGTGTACAGGGCATAAGAGGAATTCTTCTCAATGAGGAAGATGTCCTTCTACTTTTTGTTGCATCTCTAGGACAGAAAGGAAAGAGAAATCTTCCAATTGTATTCAAAAAAGGAACCCAACCCTTTTTCTCCCAAATCTAAAAAAAAAAAAAGTTTTGGCTATACATACACTTAAAGCCATCTCTTGAATCAGTTTTAGGTTTTGCTGATAAAGTATAAAGCGGACAAGATTTTCCCCTTTTACCATTTGCTGAGTTTGCCTTGAAAATGGTTTAAGAACAGCTGGACTAGTGGGAATTGGTTCAGCTTATTTTTGAGCCACCAGACAGAAGGACAGTAGTACTCTTTATTAATACAGAAGTTTATTACAGTTGGCAGTCTCACTAGAGTAGTAAAGATGCTCTCAACAGGCATATTTGATCTTGTTGTCAGTCTTCCTTGGCTCTTGTGTGTAATGCATTTATTTTTCTACCTAGCACAGGAACACTTAAACCTTGATGATTAACTGAAGCTAAAAGCCAGAATCACCTCTCTTTCCAATGATGCTATACAATACTATCAGTCATCAGACTTACAATGAACCTGTGGCTAGGCTATGGGTTTTCAAGTATTTAAACATTCTCCAGAGTACCTACAGCTGCAGAAGTCGGTAAGGGCATACAACCCATTTACTGTTTGTTATACTCAAAGCCCGTGCAGCATTTCTGCTTTACTATATGGGGCTGCTGAAGCAGCTAACTGAGGACAATGTGAACCTCCGACTCTATAAATGTACTGCTAGAGCAGAGCTGGTCAGAGAATGCAGGACATTTTCAGACATCTTTTTCCCTTGCCACCTTCAATGTCCCTCACAGCAAGTTAAACATTGTGCATCATGCAGGGCCGGGACAAGGGGTGGGCAGGAGGGACGGCTGCCCCTGGCGCAATAGTTTATTGCAGGGATGGGGGGCACCCTGACCCTAACCCTAAGGGAAAGGGGGGCGCAGCTTGGCATCTTTGCCCTGGGCGCAGGATGACCTTGTCCCGGCACTGGCATCATGTACATTATACACAAAATAGTTCTAACTATTCAACCGTACCACACTCTTTTTAAATTGGAGCTTCATTCTCCCACTTCACTCTCCCAGGCTGCTTTACGTTAACCTTTGGGAAAACTAAAAATCCTCCCTTGCAGTGGGGCTACCCTCGCTCTGCACCCATCTAAGAGACTTCAAAGGCACTTTTACTTAGCTGGTCCTGTGCTCATTTAGCTTCCCTCTGCCCTGTCCTATGCAAGGCTTTGGTCCCTGTATTAGTCTTGAAGATGTCAGGTGACCTTTGATTGGTCTTTTCGTACAGCTACTCCATTCACAGAATCCTTACTACAGATATAAACACAATCACAGGATAAAGGATCATTGATGGCTCCACCCCCTCAATTCAGAGATCCTGTTTCGTCCATGGAAGCTGTAATTTGGCTTCTATGAATGGAGTAGCTGGGCAGAAAGGGTGGGCATTCTTGGGCTTTTATAATAATGCCCCCTTCATTTATGTTGGGAAGTCCTGGGCCAGACAGCCACATAAGGCGATACTAAGGACTAACGTCCGAAACGTGTAGGCTGTTTTACAGCTCTGTACATGTATTTAATAAAGGAATACTATTTTGAATGTCATACTGAGTGCCGACCATCTCTTTCCTTAACCACTAGAGGTCCGCGCTATAGCCGAATGATGGCTACAGCGCAGACCTAGAATGCCGGGAGGACATCAATTGACGTCCGCCCCTTTCCTCGTTCCCGGCGCGCGCATCATGGAATTTCCATGCCCGCCGCGTCACGCGGGTGCCGATGCGCGTGCCTGGCGGCCGCGATGTCCGCCACGTACCCACGATCGCCATTTACAGAGCCAGGGACGTGGATTTCTGTGTGTAAACACAGAGATCCACGTCCTGTCATGGAGAGGAGACCGATGGTGTGTCCCTTGTACATAGGGACAACCATCTGTCACCTCCCCCAGTCAGTCCCCTTCCCTCACAGTAAGAATCACTCCGTTAGGCACACTTAACCCCTTCAGCACCCCTAGTGGTTAACCCCTTCACTGCCAGTGTAATTTTTACAGTAACCAGTGCATTTTGTATAGCACTGATCGCTGTAAAAATTACAATGGTCCCAAAATGGTGTCAAAATGGTGTCAAAAGTGTCCGATGTGTCCACCATAATGTCGCAGTCACAATAAAAATTGCTGATCGTCGCCATTACTAGTAAAAAAAAAAAATTATTAATAAAAATGCTATAAAACTATGCCCGATTTTAATCAATAAGCGCTTATTGCGTTTTTATTTTTTTACCAAAAATATGTAGAAGAATACGTATCGGCCTAAACTGAGAATTATTTTTTTTTTCTTTTAAATGGGGATATTTATAATAGCAAAAAGTAAAAAATATTGTGTTTTTTTCAAAATTGTCGCTCTTTTTTTGTGTATAGCGCAAAAAATAAAAAACGCAAAGATGAACAAATACCACCAAAATAAAGCCGTCATTTTTGTTTGGGAGCCACGTCCCACGACCGCGCCATTGTCATTCAAATCGTAACAGTGCTGAAAGCTGAAAATTGGCCTGGGCACGAAGGGGGGTTTAAGTGCCCAGTAAGCAAGTGGTTAATAAGGCAATACTTTGGCTACACTATTTATCAGAGGTTTGAAAGTCTTAGGCCCCTTTCACACTGAGGTGTTTTTACCGCGTTTTCGCGGTAAAAACAGCGCTGTAAAAATGCCTGAAATAATCCTGCCCCGTCATTCTCAATGTGAAAGCCCTGAGGGCTTTCACACTGAGAGGTTTTGCTGGCTGTGCGTTGGAAAAAATCCTGCAAACAGCTTTTTTGGAACATCTTTGGGGCGCATAAAATAGCGCTGTAAAAACGCCTATCCCCATTGAAATGAATGAGTAAAAACGCGGTAAAAAATACCCAGAAGCTGTGGGAAGGTCACATGACCGCAGTAGAGTGGAGGATTGTGGGATACCAAATAATAGGATTTTTATAACAGCTTACCTGTAAAATCCTTTTCTTGGAGTACATCACGGGACACAGAGCGACATAGTCATTACTAATGGGTTATATAGTTACCGTCAGGTGCTGGCACTGGCAACTTCCAAAACCGGAAGTACCCTCCCCTATATAAGCCCCTCCCATCCGGGAGCACCTCAGTTTTGTAGCAAAGCAATAAGTGTCCCCAAAGAGGGGTGGGAGCTCTGTGTCCCGTGATGTACTCCAAGAAAAGGATTTTACAGGTAAGCTGTTATAAAAATCCTATTTTCTTTCTCGTACATCACGGGACACAGAGCGACATAGTCATTACTAATGGGATGTCCTAAAGCAATGCCAAATGAGGGGGGGGATACACCATATATAAGCTGAGCGCTATCAGACATGAGGATCTTTTGCGGCCTGCAACACACTGCGCCCAAAGGCGACATCCTCCTGACTTCTAACGTCCACCTGGTAGGACCTAGTAAACGTGTGTACCGAAGACCATGTTGCGGCCTTACAGATTTGAGCCAGGGAGGCCTGGTGATGCACTGCCCATGAAGTTCCAACTGCTCTCGTGGAGTGCGCCCTAACTTTGAACGGAGGCGGTCTACTTCTCAAGCTATAGGCTTGTATTATGACCTGTCGAATCCACTTGGCTAAAGTAGATTTTGACGCTGCCTGACCCTTTCTGGGGCCTTCCGGCAGAATAAACAAAGTATCCGTTCTGCGAATCTGAGCAGTGGCTTTTAGATAAGCTTTAACTGCTCTTACTACATCCAAAGAATGCAATAACTTTTCCTCTACCGAAGTAGGTTTGGGGAAAAAAGAAGGAAGAACCACATCTTGGTTCAAATGAAACCTCGATACCACCTTAGGAAGAAAGGCTGGATGAGGACGTAACACTACTCTGTCCTTATGGATAACCAGATATGGCTCCTTACAGGACATAGCTGCTAATTCCGATACTCTTTTTAGCCGAACAAATGGCTACTAGAAAAATCAATTTCCTGGTAAGAAACACCAAGGAAATATGCTGTAATGGTTCAAATGGTTGTTTCTGTAGAACCGACAGAACCAAGTTTAGATCCCATGGACATATGGGAATATTAACCGGAGGACTAATACGCATCACTCCTTGTATAAAGGCTTTGACTAGTGAATGCGAAGCCAAGGGCCTTTGAAAAAATATTGACAAGGCCGAAATCTGACCCTTGATAGGAAGCTTGCCTTGAGTACTATCTACAGCCCACTGTAGGAAGTCCAGAATCCTACCTATTACGTACTTATGTGGATGCCATTTCTTGGCCTCACACCACGCGATGTACGCCTTCCAGATTCTATAGTAGATCTGCCTGGATACCGGCTTCCTGGCATTGATCATGGTAGATACCACAGCATTAGAGAGCCCTCTCTTTTTTAGAATGTGGGCTTCAATAGCCAGGCCGTCAAACCTAGGGCTGGTAAGGAAGGGTGGTATATCGGTCCTTGCGAAAGCCGGACGACGTGGGAGAGTCCAAGGACTCCCCACTGAAATTTTACAATCTCCGCGTACCACGCTCTTCGGGGCCACGCTGGAGCCACCGGAATCACTGGTTTCTTTTCTACCCTGATTCTGCGGAGTAATCGAGGTAACCATTGTGGCGGTGTGAATGCATATATCAGCTTGAACTGATCCCCAGGGAACACTAGGGCATCCGAGCCGCAAGCTAGGGGATCCCTTGTCCGAGAGACAAACCTATCCCCCTTTGCGTTGAATCTGGATGCTAGAAGATCTACATCCGATGTTCCCCACCGCTGACATATTGTCCAGAAAACCTCGGGGTGAAGGGACCCTTCCTCTGGGCCTAATTGCTGGCGACTTAGAAAGTCCGCCTTCCAATTCTCCACTCCTGGAATGAATACCGCAGATATGGCTGGGACATATTTTTCTGCCCATCTCAGGATGTAATTTACTTCCCTTTGGGCTGCACGACTCCTGGTGCCCCCCCGATTGATATATGCCACTGCTGTGGCATTGTCTGATTGAATTCTGACAGGGGACCCTTGGAGTTTGGATGTCCATGCTACTAGGGCATACCGGGCTGCTCGTATCTCTAAGAGATTGATGGGCAGGGCCTTTTCTGCATCCGACCATCTGCCCTGGAGAGACTATTGCTCCAGTACTGCTCCCCAGCCTATAAGGCTGGCATCTGTAGTGACCACCTTCCAAGAAATCGCCAACGGAGGCTCTTGCGAACGGAAGGGGACAAGGACATTGTAAGTCTAGGGCCTGAACTTTTTTGTTCCAGGCTGACAGTATGGCCCCTTGCAAATTCCTTGAATGGAATTGACCGTAGGGTACTGCTTCGAATGATGCCACCATTTTTCCCAGCAGCCTCATATACAGGCGTATGGACGGCTGTCTTTTTTGTACCCACTAAGTGGATCAAATCTTTCAAAGACAACACCTTTCCTCGAGGCAAGAATATTTTTCTCTGGCCTGAATCCAACCTTAGCCCCAAGTATTCCAGACTTTTGACTGGTTTTTAGGGCTGACTTGTCTCGGTTGATAATCCAACCGTGAGATTCCAGATACTTGATCGTCTTGTGAACGACCACGTCTAGTTTTTTCACTGAGTGGTCTATCAGCAACAAGTCATCCAGATATGCCATTATCATTACACCTTGTGTTCTTAGATTGGCCAATAAAGGGCCAGAATTTTTGTAAACACTCGTGGTGCTGTGGCCAAACCGAAGGGTAAGGCTCTGAACTGAAAATGGCGCCCTTCTACTGCAAAGCGTAGAAATTTTTGGTGGACTGGAAAGATGGGAATGTGCAAATAAGCATCTTTGATGTCGATCGCGGCTAACCAATCCTCCCCTTGTAGGGCAGTGGCCACCGATCGGATCGACTCCATCGGAAAGTCCTGATATACAGGAATTTGTATAGCCCTTTTAGAATTAATATGGGCCTCCCGTCCGCGTTTGCTTCGGGACTGTAAAGAGGTTTGAGTAAAACCCGAACCCTCATTCTTCCAGGGGAACCTCCATAATTACTCCTTGGAGCAATAGTTGTTCTAGTGCCAACAGGAGGGACTCTCTCTTCCGGGGATCCCTTGGCACGTTTGACCTCAAAAATGGGAAGGAGGAGAGTCTTTTAACTCCAAACTGTATCCCAAACCTACTGCGGAGAGCACCTATCTGTCTTGATCGTGTCCCGCCAGGTCTCTTGCGAACAACTGGAGTCCTCCCCCACCCGACTGAGTGGGGGCTTCAATGAATTTAACTTTGGGGGAGGTTTTGTACCTCCCCTGACCCAGGGTTTCTCATTACCCTGCTACTGTCCCTGTTTTTTACCCCCGGGATTTGACCGAGGAGGCCGTCGGAACTGTTACACAGCCGATGCCCCAGGGACTGGAGAAGCAGGCCTCTTAAAGAGGGACCTCTAACTCTGCTTTTAACCGGCAAGAGCGTATTTTTACCGCTGGAAATTTTCTGGATATATTTGTCCAGGTTTTCCCTGAATAAGCGTTCACCATGAAATGGGACGCTAACCAGCCATTCTTTACAGGGAGCTTCAGCAGACCAGTTTTTGAGCCATAGGAGCCTACGCATATGTACTATAGACAGCGTAAGGCGGGAGGCCTGATGGACTGAATCCTCTATGGCGTCAACCGCAAAGCCTAAGGCTCTAGGTAGATCAGCTAGGGCAAAGCCTGCTGATCTGTCAAGTCCCTCAAGACCTGTTTCAACTGATCCTTCACTGCTTAGCAGACCCCAATAGCTGCTACTGCTGGTTGTATCACCAAGCAGATTTTCATAAGGACTCCAATCTTTTATCTATTGGGTTCTTGAACATTTGGACATTATCCACTGGACATGTCAGTGATTTATACATACAAGAGATGGCTGCGTCCACTGTAGGGACCTTCCATTTTTATTTTATTTTTATTTTTTTTGATGAACTTATCCTCCATGGGATAGACCACCGGAAATCTCTTGGGGGAATAAATATTTTCTCAGGACGTTCCCAATCCTGGTAAATGAGCCCTTTCAGTAAAGGGTGAAGTGGAAAAGAACAAACAGTCTGGGGGCTTCTAGCGACCCCAACGAGGATACAGTAGTGGTTGATGGTTCCGCAAGGTGCATTTTTAAATGCTGATCGGACCATGTTAGTCAGAGACTGAACCCATAATCTTTCAGCTTAAGATGCTGAGAAAAGGTTCCCCCACTGTTGATTCCTCTATAACAGAATCAACCTCATCCTGATCCCCTTCAGGCAGGTCGATCCCTGTATGGGACTGTTGCTCTGCTAACAGGCACTCTGAAGGAGGAGACGGAGATCGGACGTGCTTTCCCTGACAGGGAGGCAGCGATAAATGTTGACAATCTCTCTCTAATCCTCCCAGAGCTGAGGAAAAAACCTCCTCTGTTACATACACAGGAGCAGGTGACTGAGGACAGCCACAGTACCAAGTACCCCTGCAGGGTCTCTACGGTCACTTACCTCTGAACTTCAGGGGAGACTGGTGCAGCAGGAGTATGCCCAAGATCCTCAGAGCCCGATGAGACCCCCTTCGCTTCCTGGAAGATTCAGTTCCGGAGCTACTGGACGGCATATTCCTAAGCCTAAAGCTGAGGTATTCCAGCCGTAATACACCACTTTTACTGAGAATAGTCTAGCACAATTGCTGCTATATCACAGTTGGTGTCTACTAATGTGCCTTTCTAGGGGATGCCTGTATCAACCGCTTGCTGTATGCCTTTAAATGTTGCCAGCTCTGTCTCTGTACTTCATAGCCAGCTTACTGCAATAATGTGGCTTTTTAAAAACCTGCTGGGACGCCCGCACATGCGCAGAAGCGCTGCGGCGCGCACAGAGCGTCATCCCCCAGGCCCCGCCCCTTTTTCCGGCCACCTCTATATATAGAGGCGCGTGCACGCGCACGCGCGCGGCCACGTGCGCCTCGGCGCTAATTTTCAAACATGGAAACCAGGGACAGGAGCCACGGCCCCCTTTGCCGCAGGCCGGGGGATAGACGAACACTGCAACATGGCAGAGGAAACAGTTTCCTGTAGGAGAACTCACCAGCTGCCTGGACTTTGCTCTCTGAGAAGAAACTAGTCCATATGACAAGAAAAACATTCCACAGCGGCCTCTAGTGGACAAACACAGGTACCGCAGTTTAATATACTAAACATATATAAAAAAACATTCTTTTTTTTTTTTTTTCTTGACCACCATTAAAAATTATTACATTTTTTTAGTAGTTACAGGCATGCACAGATATTAGCGGGAATACCGTTAGGTAACAGACAGAAAGACAAATTAGGCTTGGGGGTCCCCCAATAGAACCAAGTTCCTGGGGGCCCCCACTTACCTGTTCCCCGCCGCAGGACTTTGTTTGGTCCACAAAAGCCCAAACTTCACCTATCACGGCAGGCATTGTAATCAAACCTTCAGGGACCGGGTTCCCAAGGATTCCACTCCCCTGGACCTGTATAGCACCCTGCACAGAAAACATCTTGGTCGTGGGTATGACCAGAGCTCTGGATCCCAGGGTCCAGCTCTCCTAAGAGAAGCATTACAGGCAGAACCTTGCTCTTCTCTGCAAGGCCCGGGTACCGACCGTTTAGCTATGAAGCTTTTTTGGTCGGATCCGGAATGGCTTACTGAGGCCCAAAAGAACCTGTACGCAAGCTCAGTGAAAAACACATGTTTCTTCTTGGCCAACACCTTAGACACTGGCAAAAAACTGAGGTGCTCCCGGATGGGAGGGGCTTATATAGGGGAGGGTACTTCCGGTTTTGGAAGTTGCCAGTGCCAGCACCTGACGGTAACTATATAACCCATTAGTAATGACTATGTCGCTCTGTGTCCCGTGATGTACGAGAAAGAAAATCCTTTTTACTGCAAAAACGCGTTTTTTCAACGCCTCGGTGTGAAAGGGGCCTTAGGCTGTTATACTCCATTGTTTTGGTTATTGCTTTATTTACAGTAAAGCTACAAGTTGTTTTTTTTTTTTTTTTAAAGTGCAGTTCAGAATTGATCTACAATTATTCGGGAATTATTTGGAATGTCTAAATGTTTATTGTAGGATTTAGGGAGTACACCAAATGTACACTGGAAACAAACATCCTAGAAAAATAGTAATAAGCCAAATGAATAAAGAGTGTGAATTTCTGAAACAAGGAGAAAAATTGCCAACAGGAGCAGTCAGCTGGAAAACTTGGCTTTTGATGTATCACTTGCATCCGTAAATTGTTTGCAGCCACATTAACATTGCAAAATGTTATTTAATTTAATCTTTCTGACTGTGTTATTTAATTACCTTAAAGGGGGATTCCACCCGCGATTTAAGTAAAAATAAAAATCAGCAGCTACAAACACTGTAGCTGCTGACTTTTAATAAGGACACTTACCTGTCCTACTCGCCCACGATGTCAGCCCCCCCCCCCCCCCCCCGAGGGCTATCCCTCGATCCTGGCAGCTCCTGGCACGCGGCGCTTTGTGAATGGGCCGGCTGCTCTCTGGGATACACACAGTTCCCAGAAGGCAGCTTGCCCCATTCACCAGAAGACACCGCGAGTAGGACGGAGGAAGCTGACCAGCCGCGGAAGATGAAGAGGCAGATTAGGGACTTCCGCATAGCAACCGCTATTTTTGGTAAGTAAAAATGTATATATTTTTTTCAATTATTTTTTTTCTATTTTTTTTAGGATTTTTGGTCCAATTTTTTTTTTCAGGGTGGAACTTCACTTTCAATTAATTGGAAGCTTTAGGCCTATTTTACGCCCACCTCTGTGATTTAACTTAGCACGATGCAGTTCAGCAGGATCTCTGCAGTGCCGACAAGCCGATCTCGCCAGATCACACTGTTTTTTTGTTTTATGAATTTATTGAAATATCACATAGACATTTCATAAAGTTCAATTGGTCTCCACATGGTGCAAAACAGTGGATTGCCTGCACGCAGTGCTTTTTTTCAGGGCACGCCACCCACACGCCACTGCAACACAGTGGTGCGAACCTGGGTACACAGGAGACAAGGAACTTTGACTTGTCATGCAGTGGGACTGCACTGGAATAGCCACTCAATGCATTCCCATTGTATCTGGTGTGAATCTACCCTTAGAATGTCCCCTCTGCACAATGGAAACCCAGTGTAGTAATGAAGAGTTGTACATTTAAAAGCACTAGACATTGAACCTATCCGGGGAAGGTGAGGAGAACATGGCAGCAACCGACTTAACCTTTTTGTGACCAGAGGTTTTTGAAGTTTAAATGCCCAGACAAAGTTTTGAAGCAACGGTATAAGGGGGGGCGGGGTGATCTACTAAAACTGGAGTGAGCAAAATCTGGCTCTGCTCTGCACAGAAACCAATCAGCTTCCAGGTTTTATTGTCAAAGCTTAAAATGCTATAAACCCGGGACCCTGCATTCACTATATCTGGTCTCCCGCAGTACACAGAACATGGAAATGCAATTATTTTAGTAAATATAAACTGCTAAATACCTTTTCTCATCAGCAGTATATAGCAGTCATGTGACTTTTATCAGTGTCTGGTTAAAGCTTGTAGGAGGATTTTTTATTCTACTCTGATTGTCCTATGAGGCTGCAGGACCCCTGACCCTCTGTCTGGACAGTGCTGAATGGCTCTGTGCTGATCACATGCACCCTGCCCTAGAAAAAAAAAAACTCTCTAGCAATACACACCAAACTGAGCATGTGCAGAGTGACTCCAAAGGCTCTGTCTTACCAGGAGATGTATTTGGGACAGTGGAAGAAGGGGAGGATCAGAGAAGACAGGATCAAATGGTCTTTTTAAACAATGCGGAGGATTAACCCCTTCCACAATGACTATAAAAAGCATGCTTTACTGCATATACAGACTGATTTTACTGTTGTGTGTTTAAGCTGAAATTAGAATCTGATTAGCTACCATGCACAGCTGCACCAGATTCTGAGTGTTTCAATTTTAGTAAACTTCCCCCTATATGTCATTTAACTTGACTATGACTAATTTGTTTGACAACAGGATCTGAGAACTAGGAATGTGCACCTCTGCTGCAATGTTAATTAACGTTCCCATGGCATTGAGAATTGTGCCTGAGGGCCTAGAGTTATGCTAAACTGTGATTTAAAAAAATCTATTTTATATTTCTGTTGAAATCAAGCTTTGTGCATTGGAATACCTCTTTAGACCCGGTCTGTCCAGATAGTGTGGTCACCTGCTGACTTGGCACCATCCACAGGCAGCTTAAGACTAAGGTGGCAATTTCTTTAGTTATAAAGGGCAGAAGGATTCAGTTCCACTTCAAAATGTAATGTAAAAATAAGTGATCTTCAGTGACACATATCCAATCAGATTTCAACCTTCAGTGTGGTTAGTCCATTGAAAGATAAAAGCTGTGGTTGGCTATTGGCTGTTTTATTAACTTATTGGATAAAGGTATAAATGTTTACTTTTGGCTGCATTTGTTAATCCAATCACTCTTAGGGACCAATTTAAAAAAAAATTGCTTAGCCATTCATCCAGTTAATATTCATGTACATTCATTCTGCACCAATTGGGCAAAAATGTTCTTTGGACTATGACCACTAGATGGTGCTGAGGAGCATATGAAAACTCATACACCTTTTTTAACTACTTCCTGCCTGGCCTATAGACAAATGACGGCTGCCATTTACCATTTTGGATGGACGTCATATGACGTCCTTCTGGAACAGGCCTCATCCGTGTGCCACAGGCCACGCTGCAGCACAATCTGTCACGAGCTGTGTCCACCAGACAGTCGATGACTGATCAGTGTACCGACCGCTGCCGCTACAATGTAATCACTGTGGCCAATCACAGCAAATCACATGACAATTGTATATAATTGATGGCTTTCATTCATGCTATCCATTGTGTACTGTTGTGTTGGTCCCTGTTGGTCACAGTGATCACATGGTACAGCTAGGGCCTATCACAGCCATGTGATTAGCCATGGCCAATCACAGCTAACCACAGTAAACACTGAATGAATTGATTTCATTCAGTAAAAATGGTTGCTTATAACCGTGAAATTCACTGGTATAAACAGACAAAAAATAAATACTGATCACTTCCCTAGAGAAGTACAGTGTTACTATGGTAACACTGCATTGCTCTGGGCAAATGTAATAAAAAAAATAAAAACATAAAAAAAGTCACAATTTTTTTTTTTTTGGGGCCTCCAATGCATCAGGATTGATACATTTTCATATATATATATATATATATATATATATATATATATATAAATATAACATATCTCTCTATATCTATATCGATATATATCTATATACTGTGTGTGTGTGTATATATATATATATATATATATATATATATATATATATATATATATATATAAAATCTCTATTATGCTTTGTGGACTCTATAGCATTCCTACAGACGAAATAATAAACACTGATTTAGGTTACTTTCATCAAAGAAATGTAGCAGAATACAGTTTGGCCTAAATCTATATAAAAAAAAAAAAATTTTTATAACAAATAAAAAAAAGTTTTTTTTTTCTTAAAATTTTCAGTCTTTTTTTGTTTAGCAAAAAAAAAAGAAAAGAAAAACAGTAGTGAATAATAGCACTAAAAGAAAGCTCTATTTGTGTAAATATTTTTTTATAAAAATGTCATATGGGTATTCGGGTACAGTGTTTATATGACTGCGCAATTGTCATTCAGTGCGACGGTGCTGAAAATTGGCCTGGGCAGGAAGGGGTTAAAAGTGCCGGTATTGAAGTAGTTTAAAAGATACAATGTAACAATTCTAGAATATTCTAAAGGGAACTAAGAAATGTATCCACTATCCAGTAGTTTATTTGCTAATTGGCTCTTTCACAGGAGTAGGTAACATCTGCACCCCAGCTGTGTTAAAACTACAAATCTTATCATGCCTTTGCCTGAGGGAGTCATGCCTATGGCGGTCTTGCAGTGCCTCTTGTGACTTATGGTCCCACAACAGCTGGAGCGCTTAAGTTACTCGCCACTGCCCTAGCATGTCACATTTTTACGTATTTCCTATGCTCCTCTGCTCCATCTAGTGGCCATAATGTGATATTTTACTGCTGTTCACAATAAAAAAACACTTGATCAGAGGAGAACATATTAGGGTTGACACCTTTTCTTCAAGTCAAACCCGAACACTTTAACGTCGCACAGCAATTTTTTCAAAGTATAAACTATACATGTATTTTGCTATTAAATACCATTTCTAATCATATGAAGTTAACAAGAGTCCCCCTTTTACACTCAGAGTTTCCTTTCACTGTAAGGGGGCACTCTGCAGACTCTGATGTAAAGGAGATTTCTGGGGCCTCTGACATAAGGGATGCTCTGGGAACCCTGATTTAAGGGTGAACACTGAGAACTCTGATATACGTGTAGCCGGTATGTACTTTTTAAACTGGTGAGGACACCAGTGCTGCATAGTTCCCTGCGGCCCAGCAGGTGGCGCTGTCGCTTTTGGGCCGGGGTTGAACCATCGATGCAGTGCCGTGCCCTTTGTGACCTCTCGCAGCGGTTGTACGGCGGGGCGGGGAACCCGCCGTGCTTGCTGGGAGGGGATATAAAGGGGGCGGACATCTTCACCACAAGTTTCGAGTCCCGGCACCTTCAGCCTGAGGGCTGTGGTTGTAGTCGGTGTCCAGGTGGCCTAGGCCTGGACACTTGGAGTTCGTGTTCCATCCCAGACACCTTCAGTCTGGGGTGAGGTACTCAGCCGGAGGCCTGTGGCCCAGTACCTTCCAATGGGTCCCGCGAGGGAGGGATCATCCTAGGGGGCCCCAGGAGTGGGGCATCCGAATCCAGAGGTGTAAGGGACCGGAGGAGGGACTTACCCAAAGACCTGGTGCAGCAGATAGCCAGTGCCGGGTGAACCTCTGGAGACCATCAGGAGGGATGTCTTTCCCGAACAGGGGCCAAGTTCAAAGAGGAAGTTCAGTCCACGTTCAATGACCGGTGGCAGCGGTCCAACTATTTCAACTCAGGTCAGTGGCAGAGACCTGCTATTAGGCCTGTGGCAGGGGCCTCAACACTTCATCCGGTCGGTGGCAGCGACCAAAACTCACGGTCGGTGGCAGCGACAAAAACTCACGGTCGGTGGCAGAGACCGTGCGCCAGGCCTATTCACTAGGAAAAAGGAATAGGAGAGTTCAGTTGTGCCTTGGCCTACTTGTTCCCACACCCCCATGTTCATCTGTTATTGGAAGTTCAACTGATTGTGTTTACCGTATTGTACGAGAAATAAAGGAGTGTTGGACTTTCTATTGGTGTGGGGCTCTATTATTGGCAGACACGTTTCCATGGAACAACTGAGGCTTCGTATGCAGTGGACAGACCCGGGAGGTAAATTAACTAACTTTCCTCAACCCTCTTATACACACGAAGGGAGAGCTTGGCGTAGTGTTCCTGAACTCTCCTCTCCCAGGTACCCCTAGACACAAGCCATTCACAATAGGCAAGAGGGAGAGTGAGGTTCCGCTACATACGGAGAAGAATCTGATGTAAGGGGAAACACTGTGGCCTCTGGTGTAAAGGGGAACTCTGATGTAAGGGGTGCTCTGAGAACCCTGATTTACCTTAGTGTACTTAGGGGCAGGAGAGAGAAGGGGGAGACTTCAGTCACAGACAGGGATGCATGGCGAGCTCACTCACCCTTTGGCATTCAGCACCTCTCATCCAGATGTATCTGAGGCTGCTGGACTTCAAATTTCCAGACCCAACTTTCCTTTTAGAGGCACAGCGCTGGGGATTGGAGTGTGGGCAGACACAGGGGGGTAGGGGTGGGGGGAATAGGTGCAGATCAAGCCCTCTCTCGGGCAGTGTGAAAGAGTGTAACAGAAACTCTCAGCTTAGCCAACTGCAGCCAGAAACCCTGCTGGGAAGCCATAGTCCAGTCTAATTAATGTGTCCGGGTTTCAGGCTGTCTGAAACCCGGACACATGATTCCAAACCCGAAGTGTCCGGGTGAATTCTGCACAGGTGGCAACCCTAGAACATATCCTTTTTATAAATAGGTCCCTTTGTGTCCCACAAGATAGCAAAGCACTTTCATGTAAAGTTTAACTACCCAATGCATCTGCCTCTAGCTGCAGTACTGTCTTAATAGAATAAATTCTTTCTGTACCAGAGTGGGTGGCTATAAGATTATTCATGTAGAAAAAAAAATGATTCTCTAGCGAATGCAGCTTGTTCTCTCTCTCTCTCTCTCTCACTCCTGCTTTTTGTTATGCTATGTGGTTTATTGGTGTGTGCAAAATTGTGTTAATGAGTGGGTGGCTGGGAGCTTCATGAATGAATGTGAAAATAAAAGTAATGACTACTTTAGGTCCATGTCTCCAATGTCTACTCCATAGCGACAAAGATTCTGCAGCAAATCAGCCAAAGTGAGTCGTTTCTAGATAACAGACTCAATGATCTGTGAGAAACTCTTAACTACTACTTGCAGAAAGCATGCCGTATTCCTGGTGACTGTCATATTCACTGGCCCATGCTCTACATTGGAAATACATCTACCATGTCGTTGGTTATTGTCATTTTCAGTGCAATTAGCATTCTTCGGAGCTCTTGCAAAAGAATGTGGTGATGACACCCGTTGGGATACATGTGTGTTAGATTCATTGTGAGTATAGGTGAAAAGGACATAAAAATGCACAATATAGGAATCATTAATCCGTATTTAATGAGTTGTTTGTTCGGTGCTTCCAGTGGTGTTATTTATGGTTTATATGTAATTATTAGTATGACACTGAGTGTTCTTTTTTCAAGCTGGATACATGCTCTCTCCTGGGTATAGGAAATGTGTGTGTGTGTGTGTATGTATGTATATATATATATATATATATATATATATATTGTGACAGCAGGAAGGTAAAGTCACCTGGTTGCATCCAGGGGGGTAGATATATTTCGCCCAGATTCAGGCTTTACGCCGACTTATACAACTAGGTGGAGAGTTGTATAAGCCCAGCTAAGGCTAGTGGGCTCATGGATGACTCATACCTCTAGGGAGAGGGCTGGGCGTCGTGCAGGCAGGGAGTTGATGAGGCCAGCTGAAGCTTGTCAGCTCATTTAGGCCTCTATAAGAACTCCCAGCTTCATTAGATGTTAGCTCATGCCTGGAACCAGACCTGTGTGGACTGTCTAGGGAGAGTGAACCCCTGTGCGGTGAGAAAAAGCCTGTGTGGCTATTTGCTTGGACATTTAAAACCAGGGACTTAGGGACTAGGACAGCACTAGGCTGATCCCAGTTGTTAGTTAGGAAACCTGTATGTTTAGTCAGAGGTCAAGTTGACCAGGATTTATTTTGTTTATATGTTTCTTTTGGCTTTGCTGTGTTTTGTCACTGTAAATAGAAAATAAACCGCACCTTTTTTTTGATTTTGAAAACCACAACCTCCGTTTGCTGGGCCTGTTTTTGTGTGGGGAGCCCATCCCGGGGGTCACACACACCCGCTGCCGAGCTAACCCCCTCACAGTTGGTGGAGAACCAGTGGCAGTTTTTTTTAAGCCAGCATGGAGGAGATACTGAAGCAGCTGGCTCTAGCAAATGCCAATCAACAGCAGACAAATGCAGGTTTGCAAAAGAGCCTTGCAGCTCAACAACAGAACTTCGCAGCCCAGCAGCAAGCTCATCAACAGAGCCTTGCAGCCCAGCAGCAAGCTCACCAACAGAGTCTGGAAGCTCAGCAACAAGCCCAGCAGCAATCTGAGGCCCGCTTCATAGACCTGTTACAGAAGCAAGAGCAGAGACTACAACAAATGGAAGCAGTAATGCAGCAACGTCCGCAGACCAGTGAGGAAAGCCGTCCCACTAATACCGCGCCCTTTGGGGTGAGTCGTTTATTGACAAAAATGACTGGAGAGGATGATCCAGAGGTATTTTTGACCACATTTGAAAGGACTGCTGAAAGAGAAAAGTGGCCTGAGGAGCAGTGGGCTGGACTGGTGGCTCCTCTGTTAACTGGTGAATCGCAGAAGGCTTACTATGACCTAGAGCCTGACCAAGCAAAAGACTATGTGATGCTAAAAGCTGAGATATTGGCAAGGCTGGGTGTCACCCAGGCTGTCCGGGCTCAGCGTGTGCATAACTGGACTTTCCAGCTTGGAAAACCCCCCAGGTCTCAAATGTATGATCTCATTCACCTGAGCAGAAAGTGGCTACAGCCAGAGACTTTGTCCGCACCAAAGATTGTGGAACGTGTTGTAATGGATCGGTTTTTGAGAGCTCTTCCTACTGCCATCCAAAACTGGGTAAGCCATGGAGACCCAGAGACGGCCGATGGTCTTGTGGATCGTGTGGAGAAATACTTGGCTACAGAGAACCTGACGGCCTCTTCCAGAGACACTCGGACTTTCCACCCTAAGACCAGACCATCCCCAGGGGCGGATAAGAGGATTCCAAGGGGTAAGGGTGGAGAGAGTGAGAGGGTGGGAGCTCTACCCCAAGTTTGGCGAGAACAGCCTGGGAAATCAGCGGCTCAAGAGGCGGCAAGAAGGATCGTTTGCTACCGCTGCCGGCAAGCGGGACATATTGCAGCCAATTGCCCGGTTGTGGAGGAACCCATGCAGTGTGACTTTCTGACGGGCAGACGTCAGTCGCTGTGTGCGACAGTCGCATGCACTGCCATTCGAGGAATTGAGAAACATTTATGCAAAATGTGTGTTAATGGTAGAAATGTTGTGGTATTGCTGGATTCAGGTAGCCTTGTGACCCTGATAAAGGCTGAGTTAGTTAAAACAGAGGTCTCTGGGAATAGCAAGGTAGCTGTTATTTGTGTGCATGGGGACACCCGAGAGTATCCAGTGACTACAGTGTGTTTCGAGACCCCCAAAGGTACCCTCTCTCATCCAGTGGGCTTAGTATCTCAGTTACCGTATGACGCCATTGTGGGAAGGGATTTTCCGAAGTTCTGGGAACTGTGGGATGATCCTGAGCCCCCCACTGGTGCCCCTATGTACCAGGAATGTGATAGCCAGAACTCCCCTGAGAGTGGTGAGGACTCTCCGGAATTTCCCTTATCAGTATTGGCAGGGGAGACTCAAGAAACTGGAGAGGAGCCCACCTCCTCAGACGAAAACCTACCGTCTGTGGAGTTTTCTGATCTTGAGGTTCACAGGGAAAACTTTGCCACAGAACAGTTGAAAGACCCCGCCCTAATAAAGGCACGCGAAAACGTAGTGAAAATAGATGGCGAGTTAGTGAACCCAGATAATACCTGCACTTACCCATACTTCAGCGTAGAGAAGGACCTACTGTATCGGGTGGCAAAAAGGGCAGAAGAAACCGTTGAGCAGCTTGTGGTGCCCAAACCTTACAGGAAGTTGGTGTTGGAGTTGGCCCATGGGCACATTCTTGGAGGTCATCTGGGGACAGAGAAAACCCGAGAGAGGGTATTACAGAGATTCTATTGGCCGGGGGTGATGAAGGACATAGAAAATTATTGTTCCTCCTGCCCTGTGTGTCAGAGGTCGGCCCCGATGCCACATTTCCGTAGCCCGCTGGTCCCTCTACCCATCATTGAGGTCCCGTTTGAGAGGATCGCCATGGATTTGGTAGGTCCTATAATCAAGTCCGCTAGGGGGCACCAGTACATATTAGTTATAATGGACTATGCCACCCGTTATCCAGAAGCGATCCCTCTCCGAAATACCTCGGCCAAAACCATAGCCAAAGAGCTATCTCTTGTGTTTAGCCGGGTGGGTATTTGTAAAGAACTGCTTACGGACCAAGGTACACCCTTTATGTCCCGGGTTATGAAGGAGCTGTGTAAATTGTTCAAAGTGACGCAATTACGTACATCTGTGTATCACCCCCAAACCGATGGGCTGGTTGAAAGATTCAACAAAACCCTAAAACAAATGTTGAAGAAAGTGGTGGATAGAGATGGAAAGGATTGGGACTGTCTACTTCCTTATCTGATGTTTGCTATTAGGGAGGTGCCCCAATCCTCTACGGGATTCTCCCCCTTTGAGTTACTGTATGGGAGACACCCAAGAGGGCTGTTGGATATTGCCAAGGAAACTTGGGAAAGTGAGAGTTCTCCCCACAGGAGTGTGATTGAGCATGTCGCCCTGATGCAAGACCGAATTGCACAGGTAATGCCCATCGTGAAGGAACATTTGGCCCAAGCGCAGTTAGCACAGCAGAGAGTGTACAACCGTGGAGCCAAGACCCGTACCTTTTCCCCGGGGGATAGGATACTGGTACTTGTCCCTACGGTTGAAAGTAAATTCCTTGCCAAATGGCAAGGCCCCTACGAGATAATGGAAAAAGTGAGTGAAGTGAATTACAAGGTCAGACAACCAGGAAGACGAAAGCCCGAACAGATCTATCACGTTAATCTGTTGAAAGCCTGGAGGGATAGAGAGTCCCTAGTCGCAGACACTTGGTCACCAGCTCAAACTGGTTGCGTGATTCCTGAGGTTGGAATAGCAGCCACCTTGTCACAACCCCAACAACAGGAGGTTAAGGAGTTTGTGCTTCGCAACAAGGAGGTATTCTCTGAGCTGCCGGGACAAACATTTGGGGTAGAGCATGACATAATTACCCCGCCCGGTGAAAGGGTGAAGTTAAAACCCTATCGGATCCCAGAGGCCCGACGGGAGGCAATACGGGAGGAAGTACAGAAAATGCTGAACTTAGGGGTGATAGAGGAGTCCCAAAGTGATTGGTCTAGTCCCATTGTGTTGGTGCCTAAACCGGATGGGAGCTGGCGATTTTGTAACGATTTTCGTCAGTTGAACAAAGTTACAAAATTTGACACCTACCCCATGCCACGTATAGATGAGTTGATCGACCGGCTGGGAACAGCCCGATACATGACGACTCTTGACCTCACAAAAGGGTATTGGCAAATCCCCCTGGCCAAATTGGCCAAAGAGAAAACCGCATTTGTAACCCCAGACGGGGCGTTCCAATATAAAAGAATGCCGTTCGGGTTACAGAATGCGCCGGCCACATTCCAGCGGAAAATGGACCAGATGCTGAGGCCCCATCGGAAGTATGCTGCGGCTTACCTGGATGACGTAATTGTCCATAGCACAGATTGGGCCTCACATCTGCCAAAAGTGCAAGCAGTCCTGGACTCTGTTCGGGAAGCGGGGTTTACGGCTAACCCCAAGAAGTGTACCATTGGGCAGGAGGAGGCCAAATATCTTGGGTACACCATTGGGAGGGGAGTAATAAAACCCCAACTCAACAAAGTCGAGGCCATCCAGAGTTGGCCACGTCCCAACAGCAAGAAGCAGGTACGAGCCTTTCTGGGAATCGCTGGGTATTATCGGCGATTCATTCCCCACTTTGCTTCTAAGGCTGTGCCCCTAACCAACCTAACGAAGGGGAAAGGGTCGGTCATGATTAAATGGACCCCCGAGGCTGAGGCAGCATTCCAATTCTTGAAACAAGCCTTATGTAGCCAGCCAGTGTTGTACTCACCCGACTTCTCTAAAGACTTTGTCGTACAAAGTGATGCGTCAGATGTGGGGTTAGGAGCAGTATTGTCCCAGGTCTGGAACGGGGAAGAGCACCCAGTCATTTACCTCAGCAGGAAGTTGAAGTCCCATGAGGTAAATTACGCCACCGTTGAAAAGGAGTGTTTAGCGGTGAAGTGGGCTCTAGATTCCCTTCGGTACTACCTGCTAGGTAGGCACTTTGACATGGTTACGGATCACGCTCCGTTAAAGTGGATGGCTCAAAACAAGGAAACAAATAGAAGAGTGAATAGGTGGTTCCTGGCCCTCCAGGAATTCAACTTCACAGTAAAGCATCGCCCTGGCGTTCAAATGGGGAATGTGGATGCTTTGTCTCGAGTACATGAATGCCTGATTGCTGGTGTTCCAACCCCGAGGTTAAAACAAGAGGGGGGGGTATGTGACAGCAGGAAGGTAAAGTCACCTGGTTGCATCCAGGGGGGTAGATATATTTCGCCCAGATTCAGGCTTTACGCCGACTTATACAACTAGGTGGAGAGTTGTATAAGCCCAGCTAAGGCTAGTGGGCTCATGGATGACTCATACCTCTAGGGAGAGGGCTGGGCGTCGTGCAGGCAGGGAGTTGATGAGGCCAGCTGAAGCTTGTCAGCTCATTTAGGCCTCTATAAGAACTCCCAGCTTCATTAGATGTTAGCTCATGCCTGGAACCAGACCTGTGTGGACTGTCTAGGGAGAGTGAACCCCTGTGCGGTGAGAAAAAGCCTGTGTGGCTATTTGCTTGGACATTTAAAACCAGGGACTTAGGGACTAGGACAGCACTAGGCTGATCCCAGTTGTTAGTTAGGAAACCTGTATGTTTAGTCAGAGGTCAAGTTGACCAGGATTTATTTTGTTTATATGTTTCTTTTGGCTTTGCTGTGTTTTGTCACTGTAAATAGAAAATAAACCGCACCTTTTTTTTGATTTTGAAAACCACAACCTCCGTTTGCTGGGCCTGTTTTTGTGTGGGGAGCCCATCCCGGGGGTCACACACACCCGCTGCCGAGCTAACCCCCTCACAGTTGGTGGAGAACCAGTGGCAGTTTTTTTTAAGCCAGCATGGAGGAGATACTGAAGCAGCTGGCTCTAGCAAATGCCAATCAACAGCAGACAAATGCAGGTTTGCAAAAGAGCCTTGCAGCTCAACAACAGAACTTCGCAGCCCAGCAGCAAGCTCATCAACAGAGCCTTGCAGCCCAGCAGCAAGCTCACCAACAGAGTCTGGAAGCTCAGCAACAAGCCCAGCAGCAATCTGAGGCCCGCTTCATAGACCTGTTACAGAAGCAAGAGCAGAGACTACAACAAATGGAAGCAGTAATGCAGCAACGTCCGCAGACCAGTGAGGAAAGCCGTCCCACTAATACCGCGCCCTTTGGGGTGAGTCGTTTATTGACAAAAATGACTGGAGAGGATGATCCAGAGGTATTTTTGACCACATTTGAAAGGACTGCTGAAAGAGAAAAGTGGCCTGAGGAGCAGTGGGCTGGACTGGTGGCTCCTCTGTTAACTGGTGAATCGCAGAAGGCTTACTATGACCTAGAGCCTGACCAAGCAAAAGACTATGTGATGCTAAAAGCTGAGATATTGGCAAGGCTGGGTGTCACCCAGGCTGTCCGGGCTCAGCGTGTGCATAACTGGACTTTCCAGCTTGGAAAACCCCCCAGGTCTCAAATGTATGATCTCATTCACCTGAGCAGAAAGTGGCTACAGCCAGAGACTTTGTCCGCACCAAAGATTGTGGAACGTGTTGTAATGGATCGGTTTTTGAGAGCTCTTCCTACTGCCATCCAAAACTGGGTAAGCCATGGAGACCCAGAGACGGCCGATGGTCTTGTGGATCGTGTGGAGAAATACTTGGCTACAGAGAACCTGACGGCCTCTTCCAGAGACACTCGGACTTTCCACCCTAAGACCAGACCATCCCCAGGGGCGGATAAGAGGATTCCAAGGGGTAAGGGTGGAGAGAGTGAGAGGGTGGGAGCTCTACCCCAAGTTTGGCGAGAACAGCCTGGGAAATCAGCGGCTCAAGAGGCGGCAAGAAGGATCGTTTGCTACCGCTGCCGGCAAGCGGGACATATTGCAGCCAATTGCCCGGTTGTGGAGGAACCCATGCAGTGTGACTTTCTGACGGGCAGACGTCAGTCGCTGTGTGCGACAGTCGCATGCACTGCCATTCGAGGAATTGAGAAACATTTATGCAAAATGTGTGTTAATGGTAGAAATGTTGTGGTATTGCTGGATTCAGGTAGCCTTGTGACCCTGATAAAGGCTGAGTTAGTTAAAACAGAGGTCTCTGGGAATAGCAAGGTAGCTGTTATTTGTGTGCATGGGGACACCCGAGAGTATCCAGTGACTACAGTGTGTTTCGAGACCCCCAAAGGTACCCTCTCTCATCCAGTGGGCTTAGTATCTCAGTTACCGTATGACGCCATTGTGGGAAGGGATTTTCCGAAGTTCTGGGAACTGTGGGATGATCCTGAGCCCCCCACTGGTGCCCCTATGTACCAGGAATGTGATAGCCAGAACTCCCCTGAGAGTGGTGAGGACTCTCCGGAATTTCCCTTATCAGTATTGGCAGGGGAGACTCAAGAAACTGGAGAGGAGCCCACCTCCTCAGACGAAAACCTACCGTCTGTGGAGTTTTCTGATCTTGAGGTTCACAGGGAAAACTTTGCCACAGAACAGTTGAAAGACCCCGCCCTAATAAAGGCACGCGAAAACGTAGTGAAAATAGATGGCGAGTTAGTGAACCCAGATAATACCTGCACTTACCCATACTTCAGCGTAGAGAAGGACCTACTGTATCGGGTGGCAAAAAGGGCAGAAGAAACCGTTGAGCAGCTTGTGGTGCCCAAACCTTACAGGAAGTTGGTGTTGGAGTTGGCCCATGGGCACATTCTTGGAGGTCATCTGGGGACAGAGAAAACCCGAGAGAGGGTATTACAGAGATTCTATTGGCCGGGGGTGATGAAGGACATAGAAAATTATTGTTCCTCCTGCCCTGTGTGTCAGAGGTCGGCCCCGATGCCACATTTCCGTAGCCCGCTGGTCCCTCTACCCATCATTGAGGTCCCGTTTGAGAGGATCGCCATGGATTTGGTAGGTCCTATAATCAAGTCCGCTAGGGGGCACCAGTACATATTAGTTATAATGGACTATGCCACCCGTTATCCAGAAGCGATCCCTCTCCGAAATACCTCGGCCAAAACCATAGCCAAAGAGCTATCTCTTGTGTTTAGCCGGGTGGGTATTTGTAAAGAACTGCTTACGGACCAAGGTACACCCTTTATGTCCCGGGTTATGAAGGAGCTGTGTAAATTGTTCAAAGTGACGCAATTACGTACATCTGTGTATCACCCCCAAACCGATGGGCTGGTTGAAAGATTCAACAAAACCCTAAAACAAATGTTGAAGAAAGTGGTGGATAGAGATGGAAAGGATTGGGACTGTCTACTTCCTTATCTGATGTTTGCTATTAGGGAGGTGCCCCAATCCTCTACGGGATTCTCCCCCTTTGAGTTACTGTATGGGAGACACCCAAGAGGGCTGTTGGATATTGCCAAGGAAACTTGGGAAAGTGAGAGTTCTCCCCACAGGAGTGTGATTGAGCATGTCGCCCTGATGCAAGACCGAATTGCACAGGTAATGCCCATCGTGAAGGAACATTTGGCCCAAGCGCAGTTAGCACAGCAGAGAGTGTACAACCGTGGAGCCAAGACCCGTACCTTTTCCCCGGGGGATAGGATACTGGTACTTGTCCCTACGGTTGAAAGTAAATTCCTTGCCAAATGGCAAGGCCCCTACGAGATAATGGAAAAAGTGAGTGAAGTGAATTACAAGGTCAGACAACCAGGAAGGCGAAAGCCCGAACAGATCTATCACGTTAATCTGTTGAAAGCCTGGAGGGATAGAGAGTCCCTAGTCGCAGACACTTGGTCACCAGCTCAAACTGGTTGCGTGATTCCTGAGGTTGGAATAGCAGCCACCTTGTCACAACCCCAACAACAGGAGGTTAAGGAGTTTGTGCTTCGCAACAAGGAGGTATTCTCTGAGCTGCCGGGACAAACATTTGGGGTAGAGCATGACATAATTACCCCGCCCGGTGAAAGGGTGAAGTTAAAACCCTATCGGATCCCAGAGGCCCGACGGGAGGCAATACGGGAGGAAGTACAGAAAATGCTGAACTTAGGGGTGATAGAGGAGTCCCAAAGTGATTGGTCTAGTCCCATTGTGTTGGTGCCTAAACCGGATGGGAGCTGGCGATTTTGTAACGATTTTCGTCAGTTGAACAAAGTTACAAAATTTGACACCTACCCCATGCCACGTATAGATGAGTTGATCGACCGGCTGGGAACAGCCCGATACATGACGACTCTTGACCTCACAAAAGGGTATTGGCAAATCCCCCTGGCCAAATTGGCCAAAGAGAAAACCGCATTTGTAACCCCAGACGGGGCGTTCCAATATAAAAGAATGCCGTTCGGGTTACAGAATGCGCCGGCCACATTCCAGCGGAAAATGGACCAGATGCTGAGGCCCCATCGGAAGTATGCTGCGGCTTACCTGGATGACGTAATTGTCCATAGCACAGATTGGGCCTCACATCTGCCAAAAGTGCAAGCAGTCCTGGACTCTGTTCGGGAAGCGGGGTTTACGGCTAACCCCAAGAAGTGTACCATTGGGCAGGAGGAGGCCAAATATCTTGGGTACACCATTGGGAGGGGAGTAATAAAACCCCAACTCAACAAAGTCGAGGCCATCCAGAGTTGGCCACGTCCCAACAGCAAGAAGCAGGTACGAGCCTTTCTGGGAATCGCTGGGTATTATCGGCGATTCATTCCCCACTTTGCTTCTAAGGCTGTGCCCCTAACCAACCTAACGAAGGGGAAAGGGTCGGTCATGATTAAATGGACCCCCGAGGCTGAGGCAGCATTCCAATTCTTGAAACAAGCCTTATGTAGCCAGCCAGTGTTGTACTCACCCGACTTCTCTAAAGACTTTGTCGTACAAAGTGATGCGTCAGATGTGGGGTTAGGAGCAGTATTGTCCCAGGTCTGGAACGGGGAAGAGCACCCAGTCATTTACCTCAGCAGGAAGTTGAAGTCCCATGAGGTAAATTACGCCACCGTTGAAAAGGAGTGTTTAGCGGTGAAGTGGGCTCTAGATTCCCTTCGGTACTACCTGCTAGGTAGGCACTTTGACATGGTTACGGATCACGCTCCGTTAAAGTGGATGGCTCAAAACAAGGAAACAAATAGAAGAGTGAATAGGTGGTTCCTGGCCCTCCAGGAATTCAACTTCACAGTAAAGCATCGCCCTGGCGTTCAAATGGGGAATGTGGATGCTTTGTCTCGAGTACATGAATGCCTGATTGCTGGTGTTCCAACCCCGAGGTTAAAACAAGAGGGGGGGGTATGTGACAGCAGGAAGGTAAAGTCACCTGGTTGCATCCAGGGGGGTAGATATATTTCGCCCAGATTCAGGCTTTACGCCGACTTATACAACTAGGTGGAGAGTTGTATAAGCCCAGCTAAGGCTAGTGGGCTCATGGATGACTCATACCTCTAGGGAGAGGGCTGGGCGTCGTGCAGGCAGGGAGTTGATGAGGCCAGCTGAAGCTTGTCAGCTCATTTAGGCCTCTATAAGAACTCCCAGCTTCATTAGATGTTAGCTCATGCCTGGAACCAGACCTGTGTGGACTGTCTAGGGAGAGTGAACCCCTGTGCGGTGAGAAAAAGCCTGTGTGGCTATTTGCTTGGACATTTAAAACCAGGGACTTAGGGACTAGGACAGCACTAGGCTGATCCCAGTTGTTAGTTAGGAAACCTGTATGTTTAGTCAGAGGTCAAGTTGACCAGGATTTATTTTGTTTATATGTTTCTTTTGGCTTTGCTGTGTTTTGTCACTGTAAATAGAAAATAAACCGCACCTTTTTTTTGATTTTGAAAACCACAACCTCCGTTTGCTGGGCCTGTTTTTGTGTGGGGAGCCCATCCCGGGGGTCACACACACCCGCTGCCGAGCTAACCCCCTCACAATATATATATATATATATATATATATATATGTGTGTGTGTAGCGACCTCACCTCTCACTCCCTCCTTTTCTGTCAATGTCAATGGCTCTCGTCTAGGGGACCAGGGAGGAGAGTGTGATGCATAGTGATGAGCCGAACACCCCCGGGTTCGGTTCGCACCAGAACCCGCGAACGGACCGAAAGTTCGTACGAACATTAGAACCCTATTAAATACAATGGATGCGAACGTTCGAATTCTAAAGTGCTAATTATAACAACTATTATGCATGTTATTGTCCTAAAAAGGGTTTGGGAACCCGGGTTCTGCACCAGGGGACATGTATCAATGCAAAAAGAAGTTTTAAAAACGGTCGTTTTTCGGGAGCAGTCATTTTAATGATGCATAAAGTGAAAAAAAAAAGTCAAATATTCCTTTAAATATCGTACCTGGGGGGTGTCTAAAGTATGCCTGTGAAGTGCCACGTGTTTCCCGTGTTTAGAACTGTCCCTGCACAAAATGACACTTCTAAAGGAAAAAAAAGCCATTTAAAACTGCTTGCGGCTTTAATGTAATGTCTGGTCCCGGTAATATGGATGAAAATCTTTAAGAAAAATGGCATAGCTACCCCATGACCCCCCCCCTACCCCAGCTCATTACCAGCCCCTTTGGGTCTTGTATGGATATTAAGGGGAACCCCGCACATAAAATAAAAAAGGCCCTATATACTCTGAACAGCCGTATACAGGCGGTGCATACAAGACAGGGACTGTAGGTTTGTTCTTATGTAGAATCTGTTTGTAATTTTGAACAGGTACATTGTTTAAGTGTAGCTCCAGCCCAAAAATCTATTTTTAAACGTTTTGGAAAACATAGATAAGGGTTATCACCCCTGTAACATTTGTTTTGCTGTCTGTGCCCCTGTTCAGAACATTTCACCTCACTTTCCGTCCCAATGACAACTGTTTTTGAAATGTGGTGTTTTTCTTGAAACAAGGATTGCTGATAAAGCATCAGTACAGAGGAGACACCTTTCTCCCATATTAATTCTTACAGGAGAGAATTTTCCTTCCAAGGGGTAGATTTCCTCTCACTTCCTGTTGTCTTCTTGCGTTTGCAAGTAGGAGTCGTTTGTAAGTTGGATGTTTGAAAGTAGGGACCTGCCGTATATACTCTGCAGAAATAGGCCCCTTAGTTGTTGGTGTTGGCACAACACTGTAAGCACTCACAGTTACTCTTGGTTGGTGCTGGAACGCCCTGCTGTCAACTATTATATCAGGAATTGTAATTACATATAATTGTTGAACAGTGGTAGTAAAAATTGGGCCTTTGATGGTGGTGCTGGTGCCACAACACTGTAAGCCCTGACAGTTACTCTTGGTGGGTGCAGCAATGGGCCCTGCTGTGAATTATTAGATCAAGAATTGTAATTGCATGCCCCTGTTGAACAGGGGCTGAAAAATTGGGCCTTTCGTGGTGGTGGTGGTGGTGGCGTTGCCACAACACTGTAAGCCCTCAGAGTTACTCTTGGTGGGTGCAGGAATGGGCCCTGCTGTGAATTATTAGATCAAGAATTGTAATTACATGCCCCTTTTGAACAGGGGCTGAAAAATTGGGCCTTTCAAGGTGGTGGTGGTGGTGGCGTTGCCACAACACTGTAAGCCCTCAGAGTTACTCTTGGTGGGTGCAGGAATGGGCCCTGCTGTGAATTATTAGATCAAGAATTGTAATTACATGCCCCTTTTGAACAGGGGCTGAAAAATTGGGCCTTTCGTGGTGGTGGTGGTGGTGGCGTTGCCACAACACTGTAAGCCCTCAGAGTTACTCTTGGTGGGTGCAGCAATGGGCCCTGCTGTGAATTATTAGATCAAGAATTGTAATTACATGCCCCTGTTGAACAGGGGCTGAAAAATTGGGCCTTAGGCACTGGTGGCACAACACTACAACCCCTCACAGATACTGTACTTGGAGCACAGCAATGAGCCCTGTTGCAAAGTATTGCTTCAAAAATTGTAATGACACGCCCCTGTTAAACAGGGGCTGAAAAATTGGGCCTTAGGCACTGGTGCCACAACACTCCAACCCCTCACAGATACTGTACTTGGAGCACAGCAATGAGCCCTATGGCAAATTATTGCAAAAAAAATTGTAATTACACGCCCCTGTAAAACAGGGGCTGAAAAATTGGGCCTTAGCCACTGGTGGCGGCACCCATAAACAAAAATGATCTTCCAAGCTATCATCATCAATCGTATCATTGAGGACTCGGAGGAGGAGGATAGCCAGTCAACATAACAGCACAGGCACTCAGCATCAGCATCAGTCTTGAAGGGATGTGACATGTTAAAATCAATTAGTCTGTTATATCAGCATCAGGTGTGTGGTAGCTGGTGGTGATCCAAGACTGGTTCATCTTGATGAAAGTCAGTCGATCAACCGATTCGGTGGACAGGCGCACCCTGTGATCCGTGACAAATCCTCCAGCAGCACTGAATGTGCGTTCCGAAAGAACGCTGGATGCAGGACAGGCCAGTAGCTCAATTGCATACTGTGCAAGCTCTGCCCAGTGATCCATCCTCAAGACCCAGTAAGCCAGAGGATTTTCGGTGGGGAAGGTGTCCAAGTCTGACCTTGCCCCTAGATATTCCTGCACCATGTTTATCAGACGCTGGCGATGGTTGCTGGAACCGATCATACTTTGGGGCTGCGGACTAAAGAACTGTCTGAACGCATCGGTCAGACGGCCACCTTCCCCACCGCTCCTTCTTTGACTGGCCGAAGCCTCAGCAACTCGTTGTCCAGGACCAGGAGTTTGTAACCTCCCAGTCTCTGGGAACGCGTTGCACAGACCTTTCTGCAAGGCCTCCCGGAGTTGTCTCAACCTCTGCTCCCTCTGCGACGGTAACATAAGGTCCGCAACCTTACCCTTGTACCGTGGATCAAGGAGAGTGGCCAGCCAGTAATGGTCCCTCTCCTTGATCCGAAGAATACGAGGATCCTTCCGCAGACTTTGCAGGATCAGGGAGGCCATGCAGCGTAGGTTTGCTGAGGCATTCGCTCCGGAGTCCTCTGGGTCACTAAGGACGACATGATCCGCAGCCACCTCCTCCCAGCCACGTACAAGTCCACTGCTTTCTTGGGACTGTAAATCATCCCTAAAAGACTGCTGCTGATGATGCTGAGTGCCAGCCTCCACCTCCATGCTGACACAATCCTCCTCCTCCTCCTCTTCCTGTGCGATGGGTGGGACAGAAGGAACACTGTCTGGGTAAAGGGGGCCTTGAGAGGCAAGGAAGTCCTCCTCTTCCTGCCTCTGTTCTGCCTCAAGTGCCCTGTCCATTATTCCACGCAGCGTGTGCTCCAACAGGTGGACAAGAGGTACAGTGTCACTGATGCATGCACTGTCACTGCTCACCATCCTCGTGGCCTCCTCAAATGGTGCCAGGACAGTGCATGCATCCCTGATCATGCCCCACTGGCGTGGAAAAAAAAACCAAGCTCCCCTGACCCTGTCCTGGTGCCGTAGTCGCACAGGTACTCATTGATGGCCCTCTGCTGCGTGTGCAGCCGCTGCAGCATGGCCAACGTTGAGTTCCACCTGGTGGGCATGTCACATATAAGGCGGTTCTTGGGCAGGTTCAACTCCTTTTGCAGCTCAGCCAGGCGAGCACTGGCATTATAAGATCTGCGGAAATGCACACAGACTTTCCTGGCCTGCCTCAGGACATCCTGTAAGCCCGGGTACCTGCCCAAGAACCGCTGCACCACCAGGTTAAGGACGTGAGCCACACAGGGCACATGGGTCAGTTGTCCCTGTCGGAGGGCGGAGAGGAGGTTGGTGCCATTGTCGCAAACCACCATTCCTGGCTTAAGCTGGCGTGGCGTCAACCACCTCTCGGCCTGGCCCTGCAGAGCAGACAGGACCTCTGCCCCAGTGTGGCTTCTGTCCCCCAAACACACCAGCGCAAGCACGGCATGGCATCTTTTTGCCTGCGTACTTGCGTAGCCCCTTGAACGGCTACGGAGCACCGCTGGTTCAGAGGACAAACCACAGGAAGAGGCCATGGAGGAAGAAGAAGAGGAGGGGGTGGAGGAGAGAGGTGTGTCACAACCAGTAGTAGCATTTTGGAGGCGTGGCGGTGGAACAACCTCCAACACTACTGCACCTTGTCCTGCATCCTTCCCAGCTGCCAAAAGAGTGACCCAATGGGCCGTGAAAGAAAGGTAACGTCCCTGTCCATGCCTGCTGGACCATGAGTCAGCGGTAATATGCACCTTACCGCTGACCGCCCTGTCCAGCGAGGCCAAGACATTGCCTTCCACATGCCGGTAGAGAGCCGGAATAGCCTTCCGTGAGAAAAAGTGGCGTTTGGGAACCTGCCACTGAGGAACCGCAGGGGGCCGAGTCTACCAACTGAAAAGGCAGCAGTTGAAGCGCTAGCAATTTAGCCAAGCTAGCATTCAACCGCTGGGCATGTGGATGGCTGGGAGTGAACTTCTTTCAACGGTCCAGCAGCTGGGGCAGGGAAATTTGCCTGCTAGAATCGGACGTCGGTGTACTGCTAGCAGAGTGGCCGCAAGTACTTGGCTGTGACACACCTAATTCTACACCTTCATTCCTCTCAGTGCATGTTTCAGAGAGGACTGAAGTTATAGTGGGGTTGGAGATCCCAGCTGATGCGGTGCAAGGAGAGGTCCGCTTTGTTCTTTGGTGTGGGTCTTTGAGGTAGGCTTGCCAACGAGCTGCATGGCAGGTCAACATATGTCTGGTCAGGCATGTGGTACCCAAGCGGCTGATGTTTTGGCCACGCGATATACGCTTGAGACATATGTTGCAAACAGCAGCTGTGCGATCTGATGCACTAGCCTCAAAAAAGGCCCACACCAAAGAACTTTTTGAATGACGGGCAGAGGCAGCGCCCTGCACAGGCGGAGCTCTGCGGTGTGATTCCGTCGGTGTACTGCCCTTACGCTGGCCACCAAAGGGCATCCTGCCTCGTTGGAGATGTGCCTCCTCCTCATCCTCCTCCTCCTCCTCTCTCCTATTAGGCACCCACGTGGAGTCAGTGACCTCATCATCCCCTCCCTCCTCATCACTGGAGCCAATCTGGCAGTATGCTGCAGCTGCTGGAACATGACTGCCAGATTGGTGTCCTTCTTGAGCATCCCCTCTGTCTGCTCTCACGCTACTGCCTTCCTGTAGCTGGGTTTCATCATCAGACCCTTCGAAACGCTGGGCATCCTCCTGGAGCATGTACCCAACACTGTGCTCAAACAGTTCGGGGGACTCCTCAGGAGGAGGACATGGTGGGTCTAGGGAAGGAGTGACTGATGATGAGTCTGACATTGATACCAGGGAAGAGGACGCTTTGGCAGCTGCTTTGCCAGTACCCTGAGCCTGGGTGAGAGAGGATGAGGAGGAGGAGGAGGGCTTGGTCATCCACTCTACCAAGTCTTCGGCATGATGTGGCTCAACATGTCCAGCTGCCGAAAAGAAGGACAAGCGTGTCCCATGGCCATGTGCTGATGACAATGCACCGCGTCCACGACCAGCACTGTTGTCCCCAGACACAGAGCCTGCTTGCCCTCTTTTATTGCCTCCTGACTGTCTGCCTCTCCTTGTTTGCCTTCCAGACATTCTAACAGGGATGAGCCGAACACCCCCCTGTTCGGTTCGCACCAGAACCTGCGAACAGACAAAATGTTCGTGTAAACTTTAGAACCCTATTAAATACAATGGACTCGAACGTTCGAAATCTAAGTGATTTTAATAATGCTTAATAATGCTTAAAATTAAAAAATAAAAAATATTTCACTTTTATTTTTTCATTTTAAGCATTATTAAAATCACTGCTCCCGAAAAAACGGCCGTTTTTAAAACTTCTTTTTGCATTGATACATGTCCCCTGGGGCAGGACCCCGGTCCCCAAACACTTTTTAGGACAATAACTTGCATATTAGCCTTTATAATTAGCACTTTAGATTTCTCCCATAGATTTTTCTAATTTGCCGCGAACACCCCTATTTGTTCGCTGTTCGGCGAACGGGCGAACAGGCAATGTTCGAGTCGAACATGAGTTCGACTCGAACTCGAAGCTCATCCCTGCATTCTAATAGATGGCCTGCAGGGAGATGGGAAAAAAGCAATAAGGGCTACCTTCAGGTGTCCTTCTCTGTCCCTTTACTTAAGGATTTCTAAATATGGTTGAGAATGATTGCTTTTGCACAGAATAGCACAACGACAATTTCCCTGACTGTCCAAAAAACAAGGATTTCAAAGATGGTTGATGAGGAATGCTTTAGCACACTATAGCACAAGGAGAATTTCCCTCACTGTCCTTCCCTGTCCCTAGAAACAAGGATTATCACAGTGAAAGAAACTGACATTCTTCCTACCTATAGTTTTCTGTCCCTAGAAAAAATGTTTTTTTAAAGCACACTATAGCACAAGGAGAATTTCCCTCACTGTCCTTCCCTGTCCCTAGAAACAAGGATTATCACAGTGAAAGAAACTGACACTCTTCCTACCTATAGTTTTCTGTCCCTAGAAAAAATGTTTTTTTAAAGCACACTATAGCACAAGGAGAATTTCCCTCACTGTCCTTCCCTGTCCCTAGAAACAAGGATTATCACAGTGAAAGAAACTGACACTCTTCCTACCTATAGTTTTCTGTCCCTAGAAAAAATGTTTTTTTAAAGCACACTATAGCACAAGGAGAATTTCCCTCACTGTCCTTCCCTGTCCCTAGAAACAAGGATTCGCACAGTAAAACACAGACACTCTCCCTACCTATAGTTTTCTGTCCCTAGAAAAAATGTTTTTTTAAAGCACACTATAGCACAAGGAGAATTTCCCTCACTGTCCTTCCCTGTCCCTAGAAACCAGGATTCGCACAGTAAAACACACTGACACTCTCCCTACCTATAGTTTTCTGTCCCTAGAATTTTTTTTTTTTAAAGCACACTATAGCACAAGGAGAATTTCCCTCACTGTCCTTCCCTGTCCCTAGAAACAAGGATTCGTACAGTAAAACACACTGACACTCTCCCTACCTATAGTTTTCTGTCCCTAGAAAAAATGTTTTTTTAAAGCACACTATAGCACAAGGAGAATTTCCCTCACTGTCCTTCCCTGTCCCTAGAAACAAGGATTCGCACAGTAAAACACACTGACACTCTCCCTACCTATAGTTTTCTGTCCCTAGAAAAAATGTTTTTTTAAAGCACACTATAGCACAAGGAGAATTTCCCTCACTGTCCTTCCCTGTCCCTAGAAACAAGGATTCGCACAGTAAAACACACTGACACTCTCCCTACCTATCCTTCTCTTTCCCTAAACTAAAGGAATCCAGGTTAAGCAAGAAAAAATAAATGTCACTGTCCCTGCCTATGCTTCTCTTTCCCTGCTCCGGAACACACTACACTAGGCCGCCGTGCTGGCGGCCTTTTATAGTGTGGGGCGTGTACTAAACACCCTCAGCAATAATTGGCCACAGGCATCCTGCCTGTGGCCAATCATTGCTCTCCTCGCTGCCGGCGCTGTGATTGGCCAAGCATGCGGGGTCACAGTGCATGCTTGGCCAATCACAGCGCCTGGATGACACTGCGATGGCGTAGTGCATTGTGGGCCATTCGCGTCACTCGAATTAGGCGCGAACGGCCCAAATCGTTCGATCTTCGTCGAACGATCGAACAGCCGATGTTCGAGTCGAACGTATGTTCGACTCGAACACCGAGCTCATCCCTAGTGATGCACCACCAACTCACATCCTCCAGTGTGTAGAGGTGTGAGCTATACCCAATTACCTGTCCAAAGCCAAAGCTCCCTTTGAGGATGATTCTTTAAGCCAAGTTCCACACCATTGAAAATCCAACACTTATTTATTCTTTTCGAGCAATAAATAGTCCTTTTAGAGCAGACTGGTCAGACAACGAACAGACAAGGTGGTGAGAAGGTCCAGGCACAAACATGAACTTGTTACTCTCCTGTTTCGGTGTGCGCAAACAGGCTTGGTGCACGGTCGCTGCCACCGACCGTGAGGGTGGTCGCTGCCACTGACCGGGTGAATAGGACTTGAGGTCTCTGCCATGGACCTGGGTTTCAGTTGGGTCACTGCCACCGACCGTGAGAACGTGGACTACCTTCTTGAGATGCGGCCCCTGTCAGGGGAGTCATCCATCTGGACGGTCACCAGAGGCCACCACTGTCACCAGCCAATGCTGCGCTGGATCTCCGGGAAGGTCACCTCTCTGGTCCCCCTCACCCTAGATTCGGGTGTCCAATACCGGAGGACACCCTAGGAATCCTCCATCCCTTGCGGGACCCAGTCGAAGGTGTTGGGCCCCAGGCCTCCAGAGAGTACCTCACCCCAGACTAAAGGTGTCTGGGGTGGAATCGCAGCTCCATCCCCGGGCCGAGGGCGCCCGGAGACCACCAGCACTCACACCCAGGCTGAAGGTGCATGGGCGTGGACCCCGAGCGGGAGATGTCTGCCCCTTTTATCCCCTCTCCCAGCATGCACAGCAGGTTTCCCGCCCCGCTGTACTACCGCTGCAAAAGGACAAAAAGGGTACAGACTTGCAATGGTGGTTCAACCCAGGCCTATGGCGACAGCGCCACCTACAGGCCGCAGGGAACTGGACACCCTTGCCTCCTCCACTGGCATAAATTGGTCCATGAACCCTAACAATTGCTGCATCTGAGCCATTTATCACTCAGATGCCTCCCCTAAATATAACCACCCGCTATATATATATATATATATATATATATATATATATATACATATTATACTATATTACCAAAAATATTCGGACGCCTGCCTTTACACGCACATGACCTTTAATGGCATCCCAGTCTTAGTCCGTAGGGTTCAATATTGAGTTGGTCCACCCTTTGCAGCCATAACAGCTTCAACTCTTCCGGGGAAGACTGGGATGCCATTAAAGTTCATGTGCGTGTAAAGGCAGGTGTCCCAATACTTTTGGTAATATAGTGTATTATACACTATGGGGGGTATTTACTTAAACTGGTATAGCTCTGCATACTACCCAACAAGCTTAATTGAACAAGTTGAAGTTAGAAGATGATTACTACTTACTGTTACCATGCACAATTCTGTGTACACCAGTTTTAGTAAATCTTCCCCTATATGTATTTTCACTTTATTCTAACCGCACACAATAGGGGGATTTCCAAATGCAAGGGCCTGCGACAGATTCAAAAAGCCCTGCTGCCAGTTTTGTTAGCTGACAGGGTCAGGTAATCAGTAAATAGCCCCACATTTGCAATCAATAATCGCTATTGTCTTTCAGCTTTCCGAGACCTGGATGGGCGGAGGGGCTTTTGACGGACCGACCGGGGGGGGGGGTTGGGTGGTTTGTTTGCCGCCCCCCCCCTCCCAAGAAATAGAGCACCAGCCACTACTGCTTACTTCATATTAAGCTTAAAAATATCAAACAAAAGCTTTGTATACATAAAAATATGCTGCACTATATGGTCCCCAGAATCCAGGGATGGGAGACCTGGTTTGCAATAGGGTTGTAATAATAATCACTATCCCTCTTTTGCACATGTCCATGGTCTCTGGTTTCTACAGCACATATTCAGTCACCAACCACACCTGTAGCATGTCCATAGTCTCTGCCCATCTCCTGTTGTGTGTCAGCAGTCTCCAATGATACCATATATACATATTGTATGTAGCGGGTATATGCTTTTCTATCATGTTTGAATTTGGTGTGGGATCTGTGATGTGTGGTTCCCTGGGGCCCAGCAGGTGGCGCTGTCACTTTGGGCCCGGGGTTGAGCCATCGTTGCAGTGGCATACCCTTTTTGGCCTCTTGCAGCATGAGTACAGCGGGGCGGGGGCTCCGCTGGGCTTGGTGGGAGAGGGTATAAAGGGGTCGGCCATTTTGGGCTAGGGGTTGTCGAGTCCCAGGCACCTTCAGCCTGAGGGCTGTGGTTTGTGGTCGATGTCCAGGCGGCCTAGGCCTGGACACCCGGAGCTCGTGTTCCACCCCAGGCACCTTCAGCCTGGGGTGAGGTACTCGGTTGGAGGCCTGGGGCCCAGTGTCCTCCGCTGGGCTCCGCGAGGGAAGGATTTCCTAGGGGACCCCGGGAGTGGGGTACCCGAATCCAGAGGCGTAAGGGACCAGAGGAGCTACTCACCCGAAGACCTGGTGCAGCAGATTGCCGGTGCCGGGTGAGCCTCAGGAGACCGCCCGGAGGGGTATCTTCCCAAACAGGGGCCGAGTGCAGTCAGGAGGAAGGTTCACCGTTCATCCGGTCGGTGGCAGCGACCAAGATTCTCAACAGGTGGCCTAGATCATGTGCCAAACCTATTCGCTGGTAGAGGAATAGGAGAGTTCATTGTGCCTGGGCCTACTCGTATCCACACCCTGTGTCTGTTCGTTGAGGGAGTCCAACTGATTGTGTTTCATCCTGACATTGAAGAATAAAGGAGTGTTGGACTTTTAGTGGTGTGGGGCTCATTTACTGGCAGACACTGTTCCACACAAGAAGTGGAGGCTCCAAACTCAGAACACCGACCCGAAGGTAAAGGAACTTTGCTTACACCACACAAACATCTGCGGTGAAGGCTTGGCGTGGTGACCCTGCACTCTCTCCTCCAAGGTACCCCTAGACAAGCAGAAACCAGCCAACAGTGGAGTGAGAGAGAGGAGGCTGCTACATGTACATACACTGAGTTTTATGTGTGCTATTTTGTGCACCCCCTGGGAATGCCCTTGCCTATAGTTGGAGCCAGGGCCGCTGATAAGGCAGTACAGCCAGCCCTCCTGTACTGGGCCCAGACCCCATCGGTTCAAAAGGGGGGCTCAGGCACCTGCCTAAAAGGAGGGCCGGCTGTACTGCCTTATTACAGACACTTGTGGCTGCAGAGAGAGGGACTGATGAATTTCTGTCCTCAGTCCCTTTCTCTGTCTCAAATGTGAGACATCAGGGGTCTATTTAGACTAATGCCTTGTACACACGATCGGATTTTCCGTCGGGATAAACTCCAACAAATTTTTCCGACGGAATTCCGTTCAAGCTGTCTTGAATACACACTGTCACACCAAATTCCGATCGCCAAGAACGCGGTGACGTACAACACTACGATGAGCCGAGAAAAATTAAGTTCAATGCTTCTGAGCATGCGTTGACTTGATTCTGATCATGCGTGTTTTTTTTCTCTGTCGTAGTTCCCTACAGACGAATGGAATTTCCGAAAAGAGAACATGTTCTCTTTCTAAATTCTGACGGAAAAAGTCCGATGGGGAACACACACGGTCGGAATATCCGTCGGACATTTTCCATCGGAAATTCTGATTGTGTGTACAAGGCATAAGGTGACCAGATTTTTAAAATGAAATCCGGGGACATATTATTATTTATTTTTTTACTAGTAATGGCGGCAATCAGCGACTCTCTGTCCGCCGCCGCCGCCCGCCTTACAGCCTGTCAAGTCTTACTCTCCGGGCCCCGGGTACTACTGGGTGGGGAGCGGAGGAAGATCACTCCGCCAGGGAAGGCAAGGAGATAAGCAGGCAGGCGGCTGGCCGGGACTTGAGCCAAGGCAGAAGAACCTGGGAGCGGAGCTGAATGAGCATGCACCTGAAACTGAAGAAATATTCCCTCCGCTCAGCACATGATCATCAGAAAGGGGCACAGTTATTGAAAATAAATACACCCTCCTAAGCTAGTAGGAGCGGCGGAGCGGGGGGGGGGGGTGTAATTCAGATTTTTTTTTTTATTCTGCACTGACTGTCTTTGAAATTGCCCCAGCCCCTGTTCAAATCCAATCCGGGGACAAAACCGGGGACAGACTTGGTCCGGGGACAATGACCTCAATCCGGGGACTGTCCCCGGAAACCGGGGATGTCTGGTCACCCTACTTTAGACCCCTGATATTTCACCAAAGCCACCCTCCCAACAGGGCAGTTAAAGAACGTAAAAATAAATAAAAAATGTAATTCGAAAAAAAAAATATATATATTTGAAAAACTAAAAAATGTAAAAAAATTAAGGACTTGTTTAAATGTTTTATATTGCCTCCTTGCTGTCTGTTGTCTATTTTAACCCCACGCTAGCACATCATAACTGCATGCTTTGCTCGTGGTTGCGGGGCACTTGCAGAGTAGCTCTGTTCAATTAAATGGGTAATTATCGAAAATGGTTTAGTTTCTGCCATGGCTGCAAAACATAGCATCGCAGCCATTTCAGCGAAAACATAACTCAATATTTTCAGAGGTAGGGGGCCCTGTCAGGATGTCTGTATGGGGCCCCGTGTTTTCTAACAGCAGCCCTGGTTGGAGCCCCCTATATCTAGTAAATTGGCAACCACTGAACTATTATTACGGATTAAGTCTATCTGCAGCCAAGTGTAAACATTTCCTTGTAGCTCCTGTGACTCCATTCTCTAAGAAATTCTTACTTAGTGTTATTGCTAGCCAAGCTGTCAGCTCAGAACATGGAACCCAAGCAGGCACAAACTCAATCAAAATATTAAAGTGTATGTGTAGGCAGATTATCTAAATACACATTTCAAATAGATGTTTGTGAACTGTTTTACCTGCCAAAAAATGTGTATTTTGTTTAGCCAGTTTTTTAATGCAGAAATCATAACCCGGTCTTGACCATTTACCTTTCTCTGCTGTAGTCAAGCAATATAGCTTGGTCAAGACTGATTGCAGTGGTGGCTGGTGCTCCAAACTGTTGGGGGGGGCGCTGAAAAAAAAAAAAAACATCAATTGCCGCCACTGTGCCCATTAAACGCAGCCACTGTGCCCAAACACCACCAGTTTGCCCCCTCAAATGCAGCCAGTTTCCCCCCAAATGCAGCCAGTTTGTCCACGTATGCAGCCAGTTTGTCCACGTATGCAGCCAGTTTCCCCCCAAATGCAGTCAGTTTCCCCCCAAATGCAGCCAGTTTGTCCACGTATACAGCCAGTTTGTCCCTGTATACAGCCAGTTTGTCCCTGTATACAGCCAGTTTGTCCCCGTATACAGCCAGTGTGTCCCCCGTATACAGCCAGTGTGTCCCCCATATACAGCCAGTGTGTCCCCATATACAGCTAGTGTGTTCCCATATACAGCCAGTGTGTCCCCCATATACAGCCAGCGTGTCCTCATATACAGCCAGTGTGTCCCCCATATACAGCCAGTGTGTCCCCCATATACAGCCAGTGTGTCCCCCATATACATGTATCAAATACACTAGGTATAGGGAACGCACATCCACCGCCACTTCCGGGTTCTTCGGTCAGCGTGCGTCCCATGTAGTAGTGGGACGAGATATATATATAGATATATCCGCTTCCCATGATGCTGGGCTATGTGCAGACGGGTGACAGCAGCGATTGGCTGCCCTGGTAGCCTGAATGGTATGGGTAAGTCCCGCCAGGCATGGGTGTAGGTTGTTATTTGCCAGCTGACATATAGGCATTTAGTTATATGATGTATAGACATTTACTATGTAAATATATAGATGGACATATCAGTGTGGATAGCGAGGGGTTAAGCTTATATGGGCATGCCTTTTAGGTGAGAGGAGGAGTGGCCTGTGGTGGGTGGAGTTATAGACAGGTGACCACTCAGGCCCATTTACACATGGATAAAAAGGGAGCCCAGAGAGGGGTTCAGTCACTATCACTTTTTGGCTCTGAGGAAGAGGGTGCGCCCTCGCAACGCGTCAGCCGTAGCTGTGAACTCTGTTGTCTGGACTCTCTAGGTCATCTGGTTCCAGTAGGAGGCAATCTCTTTTGATGGAATGATTATGTGCCTATCATTATACTTGCTTTGTGAGTATTTTTAATCTTTCAACTTATTTTTAATAAAACCTAGCCATTGATAATGCACTAGGTCGGTGCGCCTTCTTTTTTCCTTTTACATTTTAGTCTTAAAGAATACCAATTATTCTGAGGAGGGTAGCAAGATTCCTGGTCATTTTCCTACGGAACACTCTGGTTGTGTCACTAAGAGACTGTACTCCCGAGCGCAGGAGACTGTTTGTTTTGTGTGTCCCCATATACAGCCAGTGTGTCCCCATATACAGCCAGTGTGTCCCCCAAATACAGCCAGTGTGTCCCCCAAATACAGCCAGTGTGTCCCCCATGTACAGCCAGTGTGTCCCCCATATACAGCCAGTGTGTCCCCCATATACAGCCAGTGTGTCCCCCATATACAGACAGTTTGTCCCCAAATGCAGCCAGTGTGTCCCCCACATACAGCCAGTGTGTCCCCCACATACAGCCAGTGTGTCCCCCATATACAGCCAGTGTGTCCCCCATATACAGACAGTTTGTCCCCAAATGCAGCCAGTCCCCCAGCCCTACACTTACCTTTCTCGGGTCAGCGCCGTCCTTCTTGTCTTCTCCTGCCCTCGATGTCGCTTCAGCCAATCAGGTTACCGGTAACCAGATCCGGTGAACCTGATTGGCTGAAACGTGCGTCCCTCGGTGAACTATTTGGGTGCCGAGAACAGCCTGAGGGCTGTAATCGGAAAGCCTATCAGAGCTGCTGGTTCTGATAGACACTTCCTGAACACACCCACCGCCGGCCACCGCTCTAATTCAGATGGCCGGCAGCGGCGACAATACATAGGTTCATGCAATGCATGAACCTATGTATTGTTTTTCAGTGGCGGTGCAGGAGCGAGAGGGGGCAGCGCTCCGGCGCCCTCTATGGACCCACCGCCACTGACTGCATAAATCGGAAGCAAAAGCTCACTGTGGAAGTCATCTGTTTCTTCTCCTAACAATAAGCTCTGTTTGTTAAGGCCCTGTCACACGATCGGATATTCCGACAACAATTGTGTGATGGAAGGGTTTTGTCGGGTAATCCGACCATCTGTAAGCTCCATCGGACAATTGTTGTCGGAATTTCCGACAACAAATGTTGGCTGTGCAGGCTCTCAAATTGTCCGACAACAAATGTGTTCCGTCGGATTATCTGATCGTGTGTACACAAGTCCATCGGACTAAAATCCAAAGTACAAACACGCATGCTCCCAACCAATGCTAACCATCAGACATTAGCAGAAGGTGCCCAAAGGGTGGCGCTAAAGAGCTGAAAAACCACGTAGCAGTGTTGGCTAAAAAAGTTTGGCCGTCCGTATGCAGAACAAGTTCACGGCCAACGCCATTCGGACAAAAATCGACGGATTTGTCCGATGGAAATCCGATCGTGTGTACGAGGCTTAAGACTGACTGATGTGCAGGGGATTACAGGACCCTAGTACAAAGACATATTGAGGTGCAATTTAAAAATGCAAATATTTAAAATGTATCTAAACCCTAAAAACAAAAATATAAAATATTCCTTAGCTATGATGGCTACATAAATTTTTCTTTTTAACTTTTATTTTCTTTTATGATCCTGCCATTACCACACTTGGGGTTCTTTAAAAAAATAAAATAAATGCTAGGCAAATGTTACAAGCCCATCCCTTACAAATTCTAATCATATTTTGATTAATACAGTGATTTCCTAAGATCATCATCTCCATCTAGTGGCCATAATGTAGTATTTTCCTGACTAAGGTATTTCAGGAAAAATAATGAATTATGGCCATTAGGACAAGCATAGGTAACTGACAAGCTGACATGAAATCACCTTATTAAGCAAAATACGGCCAGATCTCATGAGGCTGGGTGAATGCTTCTGACATTTGCCTAGAGCAGGGGTCTCCAAACTTTCTGAACAAAGGGCTAGATTATTGTTCTTTAGACTATTAGGTAGGGCTTGGCTATAGCCAGTGAGAGTAGAAAATGCCCCGACATTAGTGGGAGTAAACAGTGCCTTAGACTTGGTGATCAGTGGAAGTATAAAAAAATTACATAGCGCCTGTGGTCAGTAGGAGGAGGGATAGTGCCCCATGCTTGGTATTAGTGAGAGGAATACAGTAGTGGCCCATCGTTGGTGTCATTGGAAGGAATTATGTCCCATTGTTGGTATCAGTGGGAGAATGTATGCCCCATTGTTGGTATCAGTGGGAGGAATTATGCCCCATTGTTGGTATCAGTGGGAGGAATTATGCCCCATTGTTGGTATCAGTGGGAGGAATTATGCCCCATTGTTGGTATCAGTGGGAGGAATTATGCCCCATTGTTGGTGTCAGTGGGAGGAATTCTTTCCCATTGTTGGTATCGGTGGAAGGAATTCTGCCCCTCATTGGTGTCAGTGAAAGGAATGGTAGTGAATTGTTGGTGTCAGTGGGAGGAATAGTACCTCGTATCAGTGGGAGTAATAGTGCCCCAAAGGCCGGATAAAAGCAAGCTGAAGGCTGCATTTGGCCCACAGGTCACAGTTTGAAGACCACCGGCATAGCTCCCAATAGGGATGAGCTTCGAGTTCGAGTCGAACTCATGTTCGACTCGAACATTGCCTGTTCGCCCGTTCGCCGAACAACGAACAAATTGGGGTGTTTGCTGCAAATTCGGAAAGTCTATGGGAGAAATCTAAAGTGCTAATTATAAAGGCTAATATGCAAGTTATTGTCCTAAAAAGTGTTTGGGGACCTGGGACCTGCCCCAGGGGACATGTATCAATGCAAAAAAAAGTTTTAAAAACTGTCGTTTTTACGGGAGCAGTGATTTTAATAATGCTTAAAGTGAAACAATAAAAGTGAAATATTCCTTTAAATTTCGTACCTGGGGGGTGTGTATGATATGCATGTGAAGTCGCGCATGTTTCCCGTGCTTAGAACTGTCCCTGCAAAAAATGTCATTTTTGAAGGAAAAAAAGTCATTTAAAACTCACTCGCGGCTATTAATGAATTGTCGGCTCCCGGCAATACATAGAAAAGTCATTGATAAAAAAAAAAGCGTGGGGGTCCCCCCAAATTCAATTACCAGGCCCTTCAGGTCTGGTATAGATATTAAGGGGAACCCCGCCGCAAATTTGAAAAAAAGAATGCGTGCGGTTCCCTCCAAATATCCATACCAGGCCCTTCAGATCTGGCATGGATTTTAAGGGGAACTCCACCCCAAATAAAAAAAAAATGGCGTGGAGTCCCCCCAAAAATCCATACCAGATCCTTATCTGAGCACGCAACCTGGCAGGCCGCAGGAAAAGAGGGGGGGACGAGAGAGCGGCCCCTCCCCCCTCCTGAACCGTACCAGGCCACATGCCCTCAACATGGGGAGAATGTCCCTATGTTGATGGGGACAAGGGCCTCAACCCCACAACCCTTGCCCGGTGGTTGTGGGGGTCTGCGGGCAGGGGACTTATCGGAATCTGGAAGACCCCTTTAACAGGGGACCCCCACATCCCAGCCCCCCCCCATGTGAATTGGTAAGGGGTACATTGTACCCCTACCATTTCACGAAGAAAGTGTAAAAAAAAAACAAAAAAAAAACACACAAACACCTTGGAAAAGTCCTTTATTAAAAAAAAAAAAAAACATTCCAGCAATGAAATCCAGTGTCCCGCGGCGATACGATGTCCAGCGCTGTCCGTCATTGGCTGAGCCTGAGCGGACCTGATGGGGAACTTCCTTCACTGTGTAATACATGAATAGACCCGCCCCTTCTAAAGTTCCCCATCAGGTCCGCTCAGCCAATGAATAGGTGTAAGGCTAAGCGGAACGTGAGAAGAGGCGGGTCTATTCCGTAAAATTTAAAATGTACTTTTTATCTTTCAAAAAGTATTTCCCAGTGCTAAACCTTTCATCCAAATTCTTAATTGCTGCATTTGTAAACTTTAAGGCCTCATGCACACTGGACGTTAAAATAACGTTATAAAAACGCCAGTAACTTTGAAGTGAGTTTTTCAACTGTTTTCAGCTTTTTTCAAAGTTTTTGCAGTGTTTTTTAGCATTTATTAGCGTTTTTTAGCGATTTTTTTTTTCAATGGATCAAAAACGTTAAACGCTGGTGAGCGACGTTTTTTAGCGTTTATCAACGTTTATCAGCATTAGAGCGTTTTTACAGCTGAAAAACGTCTCTCAGAACCCACTATTTTATTTATTTATTTTTACTGCTCAAAAACGCCACTGACCAAAACTGCTAACAGCCTATGTGTGCATGGACACATAGGATAACATGATGGAGTGTTTATTGACTGTAGAAAAAAACGTCTACTGCCAAAAACAGCTGCTGTAAAAACGTCCAAAAACGACTCCAGTGTGCATGAGGCCTAAAAGCCAATATAAAGGAATAGCAGTGGTAAAAAAAGCCCTTGTGAATTTAATGAATCCTTTTTTTTTTTTTTGTTAATTCTCGTTTTAAGGGGGTGTGGCAGGGGGCTAGTCCTATGTCTTCATACGTTTTCTAGTGGGTGTATGCACCGGTCTAGAATCTTTTTTTAGAAATAGATTCCTTCCTGTACTAGGGTGACAACGCTGATTCACTGTACTGTATCTAACTATCTATGGAGGGGCAGTGTTGTCACCCTAGGAAGTATGTTGGAAACACAAAAATCCTATTTGCCCATCTCAATAACATAGAGGGCGATGTTTTGTAGGTCACAGAGGAGAATTGTATAGCACAGAAGATTTTTTTTTTAAACAGATAAAAAACAAACAAAAAAAAAAACACTTCTAATAATATATTCGCCAGACCAAAGCAGTGTAACAAAGAAGTTCATGGTTGAGGTTTACATGCCCTTTAATGACTGCATACGTGAATTAAATTAGAGTCCTTTATTTCTTCTACGCTTCCATTTTAGATAAATTGAGCTCCCTTTTCACATTCCAGGTTTCACTTGCTGACACCAGGATTCCTTCTTCTGATGCACAAAATAAAAGGAACCTTAGGGAATTAAAGTCACTCTGTTGTGAGTCTCATGAGTGGAGAAACTATTGAGTGGTGTGATTATGTTAAATATTGTCCTTATACTGCAGCGAATGGACAAATCTGCTGGGATTCTGCTCTCCCAAGAGAATCCGCCTAAATGTTAATAACTAAAGTGATCTATTCTCCTGGGAGCTTTTCATTAGCAAGCATTGGTCTGATGGGATAAGCTGCTGTCTGCCTGAATTGTTTCCACTAACACTCTTCCCTGGAGCTTTTACACTCAAAGCAAAAAAGGAGCAACATGCATGTAGGAATTAGCTGTTCTGGGAAGAAAAGAATTACACATTTAAACATGTGCAGATTATCTTATTAGAGATGCTTCTCACACCGTCTTAGATTGTGCAGCTGGCATCTCATATACATAATTTCCAACAGTCCCAGATTTCCCGAGACATTCACGGATTTAGGGCCCTTGTCCCAGGTTGTGCTTGTCCTGATTTATTTTCCGGGACTTTTTGTTTGTCCCGGGAAATTGGGGAATGTTTTAGGCAAAAAAACGGCAGCAGCTACACCAAAATGGCCTCCGCCACTGTGTTGTTTCCTATTGTCCTCTTGTGTTCAGTGCAGAGGAGAGGGGCAGCCAATCGGCTTCTCTCTTTTGGCGGCCCCTCCCCGCTATCCACTGAACATGTGAATGGGATGCGATCTTCCTCCACCTGCCGCCGCCTAGTTCATGGGTCCCTGAGGTACGATTGAGGCCGCTATGTGCTTTTGTCCGGCCCGCAGAGTCATCAGACTCAGTGCAGGTATGAACTCGGGGGGGGCTCTGATGGGGGACACAAGTGTGGAGGGGACTCTAATGGAGGACACAAGTGTGGAGGGGACTCTAATGGAGGACACAAGTGTGGAGGGGGCTCTGATGGAGGACACAAGTGTGGAGGGGCTCTGATGGAGGACACAAGTGTGGAGGGGCTCTGATGGAGGACACAAGTGTGGAGGGGCTCTGATGGGGGACACAAGTGTGGAGGGGACTCTAATGGAGGACACAAGTGTGGAGGGGGCTCTGATGGAGGACACAAGTGTGGAGGGGGCTCTGATGGAGGACACAAGTGTGGAGGGGCTCTGATGGAGGACACAAGTGTGGAGGGGCTCTGATGGAGGGCACAAGTGTGGAGGGGCTCTGATGGAGGGCACAAGTGTGGAGGGGCTCTGATGGAGGACACAAGTGTGGAGGGGCTCTGATGGAGGACACAAGTGTGGAGGGGCTCTGATGGAGGACACAAGTGTAGAGGGACTCTGATGGGGGACACACGTGTGGGGGGGCTCTGATGGGGGACACAAGTGTGGAGGGGACTCTAATGGAGGACACAAGTGTGGAGGGGACTCTAATGGAGGACACAAGTGTGGAGGGGACTCTAATGGAGGACACAAGTGTGGAGGGGACTCTAATGGAGGACACAAGTGTGGAGGGGACTCTGATGGAGGACACAAGTGTGGAGGGGGCTCTGATGGAGGGCACAAGTGTGGAGGGGCTCTGATGGAGGGCACAAGTGTGGAGGGGCTCTGATGGAGGACACAAGTGTGGAGGGGCTCTGATGGAGGACACAAGTGTGGAGGGGCTCTGATGGAGGACACAAGTGTGGAGGGGCTCTGATGGAGGACACAAGTGTGGAGGGGCTCTGATGGAGGACACAAGTGTGGAGGGGCTCAGCATTGTCAGCCTATATCAGAAAGTGTTGTAACTGGCAGGATCTCCAGGTTTGAAACGTTGCAACAGAGCCCAAGAAAACGGAACGTAGTGAAGCATGGTGCCAAAACTACTTCTGGGGGGGGGGGTTAATACATTTTACTGGAAATCCATATTTTTGTATAAATTCTACAGGGCCTCTCTATGTACTGTATATCTATATACTGTATATCTACATATATCTATGCCCTTATTTCCTGCCTAATAGTTGTAACTGTGAAGAAATAAATCTTGTCCTATGGCTGTGGAGGGAGAAGGGATAATTAGAGTATTTTCTGCTTATTACGTATAAGGTATCGTTTCCACCATATCTAATTACGATATTCTGGGAATCCATGAATTGGCAATTTACTAAATTGTATTAATTCCTCTGCACACAATTTTCTAACAGCACGGGTTCATGGCCTGATTTGGCCTCCTGGGGATTTTCTTTTCTTCCACATCCATGCGCTCGCCCTGGGATATTTTTAGTGACTGTGCCTTCTGAAACTTTAGTTATTTGAGTATGTATTTGTAACAGACAGTACTGTACTTTAAGTATAAGAATTGATGTAGTTTTTTTTCATATTGGACCAAATATATAGTATTCTAGGAGATGCTGGATGGGATATATATGATTGAGGCAATATAATGACTGCACTAGGAAGCACAATAACATATATTCCTCTATTTGTGTTAATAATTATAATTTTTTTAAGTGATACAAATTATTTTTGACACATATGGTTGTGATCCTTGTGTACCTTCAAAGTCTGCTATCCTTTTTTTAGTTTTGGATAGAGTAGACCAGGGGTCTCAAACTGGCGGCCCTCCAGCTGTTGTGAAACTACAAGTCCCATGAGGCATTGCAAGGCTAACAGTTACAAGCATGACTCCCACAGGCAGAGGCATGATGGGACTTGTAGTTTCGCAACAGCTGGAGGGCCACCAGTTTGAGACCCCTGGAGTAGACAGTGGTGTTTGCCCATGTCAGGTGTTCACTGCTAAAGGAGTAGAGGTTTGGGATACTGAGTGCCTTAAGCTGGGTTCACATATGTGCCAATTGGATGCAGTTTTGACTGCATCCAATTCGCATGACATTCGCGCGTGACCGTCTCTCAATGGAGCCGGTTAACACATGTCCGTGACGGTTTCCAAAAGGGTCCTATGCGTTTTTGGGTCCAGTTCAGGTGTGAATTCAGGCAAAAATTCGGACCTGAATCGCACCTGAACCATTGAGCAGAAACACACCAGACTCTAGGCTGGAAACCATGGGCGCACATATGCGAACATGGCCTAAGTCTCAGTATGGACCCTACTGGTACATTTCATGGTGTATCCCAGATAGCAAGGATAACTTGCCATAAATTTGTGACAGTGTTGAATTGTAAGTCTTGTTAACTTGCTACACATTTTCACTGGCAAGTTGTACACTTGCAGAGCACATAAAGCACAAGTTCTATTTTTTTGCAAAACTCAGCCACAGTGACCCCTGTGGTGGGATGACTATTGCACAACATAACTGAATCAGAAATTGCAGCAGACTTGCAGAATGTTGCCAAAAAAAGTTTATCTGAAATGCAATGGGGCCTTACTGCAAATGTGCAACAAACTTGTGAATGAATAGAAAAAAACTTGCGCCACCTAGTGTATATATAAAAAAGCTGCACCTAAAATTTCAGTGATGGCTGAAAACAAAGTGAATAGTGAGAGATAAGGGCGCTCAGTGGTAGTAAAACTAATATTGATCAATAATTAAATTGATATAATTACACCTGCCTAAAATATATAGTGCAATAAACAAGTGAATATTTATAATCACAAACTAATGAAAATCAATGAACCAGTGATTCCCAAAAAAACAAATAGTAATGAATAGTGCATCAAAGTCCAAAGAAACACACAAAACGTCCCACAACGATAGTGAACAACGAACATATTTCCTGCAGGTGTGATAAATCTTCAATCTTCAATAAACATGATATTTATAAAATGGACTCTTGTGACTGTTCAAATCCACCTTCACCAAAAGCAGTGACACCCGATAGTGCTGAAGTAATGATGGCAGCTTACCCCAACAATTTGACCCTTTTAACTAAAAAAGAGGTCAAGCAGGCTTTATGCAAGTATCAACTTGCCAGATATCAAAGCTATGATGTCCACAGAGCAGGCAGCGGTGGATGATGGGATAGGAACTCCGATATTATGCAAATTAGGAGAAGAGAAGCAAAAAATAGTGTAATACCATTTATTGCACAGAATAGTTTAAAAGCCAAAAACGCGCTTACTTTGTAAGTGCCCCGACCCGGCACTGAGGCTGTAAAGGCGTGGGTATACGAATGGCGGTCCCAGACCTGTGGATAATGGCGTGCGTTCCACCTCTTCGGAACGAACAGCCAGCGGGACCGGAAGTAACGTCAGTTGCGTGACCTGTATTGCGCCTCGAAGTACGTTTCAGGTTCCGTCATCAGGAAGCGCTACAAGTCACGCTCAGAATACAATATATATGTCACTCTTAATTTAAATATGGGAGGGGATATATGCGTAAAACAGCCTCTGTCCCGGCAGAGCGGCACAGCATATTATGCACGTTATACATAATAATAGCATATATATTAATACAAATCAATACAGTGATAATAGTGTATATAAAATGTTAAAAAATGGTTGTAAACCAATCCCAAATATTAAAATAAAATAATTATAAAAATATTAAAAAAGTCTAAAATTTATATAACTGAATGGGATAAACAGGGCCCTAATAGATGAAGACCTTATTCATTAGTAAGGAAGCAATTCAAGTCCAAATCAATATTTAAACCAAAAGGCTGCATCGTTCTAAGTCGGTATAGCCATTGAGTCTCATTCTGTGATATAGATTTCTTTAAATCTGTTCCTCTCCAGTGTCCCACGACCTTGTCAATCCCATAGAAGGTCATTTTTCCAGGGTCCTGATCATGGTATTGGGCAAAGTGACGTGAGACACTATGGTTAGGAAATCCTTTAAGAATATTTGTTACATGTTCATTTATCCTAACTTTTAGCTCCCTTGTAGTCCTACCTACATATTGAAGGGAGCAAGGGCACTCCAGGACATATGTGACATGCCTGGAGTCACAGGTTATGAGAGGTTTAATTTCAAATTCTTGATGTGTAACATTGGACCTGAATTTGCTAATTTTCTTAGTATATCTTTTGGTTTTCCGACAAGATTTACACCGAGTACAGTAGTGGAAACCAGAACCATCTAGAAAGGTGGGAGGTTTCTTAGGGGGATCAAGTATATTAGGCGCAATCATGTTTCGCAACACTGGTGCCCTCCTATAAATAAATTTAGGTTTGGGAGGTAAAATTTTGGCCAAATCATTATCCTTAAGAAGAATAGGCCAAAATATCTTAAAGGTTTTTTCTACATCCCTATATTGCCTATGAAAACCTGAAAGGAAGGCTAATTCACCCGAAAAAAATAGGTTTTTTCTTTGAAACCAGAAGAGATTCCCTCTCCATCAAAAGAACTTCATTTTTGTTTTTTTCAAGTGTATGTTGGGGGTAAACCTTTTCCCTAAACCTCTCAATGAGAGTGGCAGCTTGCGTTTCAAAATCTGAGATTTGATCACAGTTACGCCTAATGCGCATAAGTTGCCCCTTAGAGACTGCCCCCAACCACTGAGGATGATGACAACTCGATGTAGGCACAAATCCATTCCTGTCTGTGATCTTGAAATTAGTTTTTGTGCCTACTCGACCCTCTTTTTTAACTAATGTTAAATCTAAATAATTGATGGAGGTAAGGCTAATTTCTGCTGAAAACTTGAGACCATAATGATTGATATTCATGGCCCCCAAAAATAGTAGTTGGGGGCTCGTTATGCCCCCAGTGTGGCCAACCTTGTCCTAAATAAATGGGAAAATGAGTCCATGTACCTTGACATCTCCAAGTGTTTGATCTTTTATAAAAGATATATTGACGACATTATTCTGTTGTGGGAGGGGTCATTACCCTCGTTTGAAACATTTTTGGGGGCCATGAATATCAATCATTATGGTCTCAAGTTTTCAGCAGAAATTAGCCTTACCTCCATCAATTATTTAGATTTAACATTAGTTAAAAAAGAGGGTCGAGTAGGCACAAAAACTCATTTCAAGATCACAGACAGGAATGGATTTGTGCCTACATCGAGTTGTCATCATCCTCAGTGGTTGGGGGCAGTCCCTAAGGGGCAACTTATGCGCATTAGGCGTAACTGTGATCAAATCTCAGATTTTGAAATGCAAGCTGCCACTCTCATTGAGAGGTTTAGGGAAAAGGGTTACCCCCAACATACACTTGAAAAAAACAAAAATGAATTTCTTTTGATGGAGAGGGAATCTCTTCTGGTTTCAAAGAAAAAACCTCTTTTTTCGGGTGAATTAGCCTTCCTTTCAGGTTTTCATAGGCAATATAGGGATGTACAAAAAACCTTTAAGAAATTTTGGCCTATTCTTCTTAAGGATAATGATTTGGCCAAAATTTTACCTCCCAAACCTAAATTTATTTATAGGAGGGCACCAGTGTTGCGAAACATGATTGCGCCTAATATACTTGATCCCCCTAAGAAACCTCCCACCTTTCTAGATGGTTCTGGTTTCCACTACTGTACTCGGTGTAAATCTTGTCGGAAAACCAAAAGATATACTAAGAAAATTAGCAAATTCAGGTCCAATGTTACACATTAAGAATTTGAAATTAAACCTCTCATAACCTGTGACTCCAGGCATGTCACATATGTCCTGGAGTGCCCTTGCTCCCTTCAATATGTAGGTAGGACTACAAGGGAGCTAAAAGTTAGGATAAATGAACATGTAACAAATATTCTTAAAGGATTTCCTAACCATAGTGTCTCACGTCACTTTGCCCAATACCATGATCAGGACCCTGGAAAAATGACCTTCTATGGGATTGACAAGATCGTGGGACACTGGAGAGGAACAGATTTAACCACTTAACAACCACCTGCCGACAAATAACGGCGGCAGGGTGGTTGCTTAACTCTGGGAGGACGTTATATAACGTCCTCCCAGAATCACGCTCCCGCGCGCCCCCTGGGGCGCGCACACGGGAAACTCCGTGACCGCCGGGTCCAGAGGACCAGGCGGATCACGAATCGCGGTAAATCGCCGCTGATAGCGGCCGTTTACCACGTGATCGCTCCGTCAAATGACGGAGCAATCACTTGTAAACAGACCGGCGTCATTTGATGACGCCGGTTCCTCCCTCCCCTCTCTGTACCGATCGGTACAGTGTGAGAGGGGAGGGGGAGGGAGCGGATGGCAGCAGCAGCACTGTGGGCTGGATCTGTGACAATTGCAGTCACAGATCCATCCATCCATCCATCCATCCCTGCTCAGCCATCCCTGTGCTATACCCTGCCAATACTCTGCAATACACCCTGCCAATACTCTGCAAAATACCCTGCCAATACTCTGCAAAATACCCTGCCAATACTCTGCAAAATACCCTGCCAATACTCTGCAAAATACCCTGCCGCAATACTCTGCAATACCCTGGTGCAATACTCTGCAATACCCTGGTGCAATACTCTGCAATACCCTGCGAAATACTCTGCAATACCCTGCGAAATACTCTGCAATACCCTGCGAAATACTCTGCAATACCCTGCGAAATACTCTGCAATACCCTGGTGCAATACTCTGCAATACCCTGGTGCAATACTCTGCAATACCCTGCACAATACTCTGCAATACCCTGCACAATACTCTGCAATACCCTGCAAAATACTCTGCAATACCCTGCAAAATACTCTGCAATACCCTGCAAAATACTCTGCAATACCCTGCGCAATACTCTGCAAAATACTCTGCAATACCCTGCACAATACTCTGCAAAATACTCTGCAATACCCTGCACAATACTCTGCAATACCCTGCACAATACTCTGCAATACCCTGCACAATACTCTGCAATACCCTGCACAATACTCTGCAATACCCTCCACAATACTCTGCAATACCCTCCACAATACCCTGTGCAATACCCTCCACAATACCCTGTGCAATACCCGTGCAATACCCTGCCATACACCGCAATACCCTGCCATACACCGCAATACTCCGCAATGCCCTGCAATACTCCGCAATGCCCGGCAATACTCCGCAATGCCCGGCAATACTCCGCAATGCCCGGCAATACTCTGCAATGCCCGGCAATACTCTGCAATGCCCGGCAATACTCTGCAATAACCACTTCCCGCCCTCCGGCCGTCATATGACGTCCTTGACTTTGTGCGGGGATATCTGAATGATGCCTGCAGCTACAGGCATCATTCAGATATCGGCTTTTTCAGCCGGCGATTCCCTACACCATAAGAACAATCATAGCGGCTGTTCCGCCGCTTGATCATTCTTACGGGAGGCAAGAGGGGATGTCCCCCCCCCCCCCCGCCGCCCTCCGGTGCTTCTACCGACTCACCGCTACGATCAAAGCCAGGATTGTTGTTTTTTTTTTTTTTTTTTTTTCAGGCTTCCCAGCCTAGAGGTGAGATGTGGGGTCTTATTGACACCCCCCCCCTCATATCTCACTGTAAAGAGGACCTGTCATGCCATATTCCTATTACAAGGGATGTTTACGTTCCTTGTAATAGGTATAAAAGTGATCAAAAAAATGTTTAGGGCGGAAAAACATGTCAAACTAAAATAAATAAAGTAAAATGAAGAATACATTTTTTTTTTTTTTTAAAGCGCCCCTGTCCCCGTGAGCTCGCATACAGAAGCGAACGCATACGTAAGTCCCGCCCACATATGAAAACGGTTTTCAAACCACACATGTGAGGTATCTCTGCGAACGTTAGAGCGAGAGCAATCATTTTGGCCCTAGACCTCCTCTGTAACTCAAAACATGTAACCAGTAAAAATATTTAAAGCGTCGCCTATGGGGATTTTTTAAGTAGCGAAGTTTGGCGCCATTCCACGAGTGTGTGCAATTTTTAAGGGCGACATGTTAGGTATCTATTTACTCGGCGTAACTTCATCTTTCACATTATGCAAAAACATTGGGCTAACTTTACTGTTTTTTTTTTTTTTTAAGCACAAAACATTTTTTTTCCGTAAAAAACGCGTTAAAAAAATTGCTGCGCAAATATCGTGCGAGATAAAAAGTTGCAACAACCACCATTATATTCTCTAAGGTCTTTGCTAAAAAAACATATATAATGTTTTGGGGTTCTATGTAATTTTCTAGCAAATAAATGATGATTTTTACATGTAGGAGAGAAATGTCAGAATTGGCCTTGGTGCTCCAGAACGCCTGAAGGTGCTCCCTGCATGTTGGGCCTCTGTATGTGGCCACGCTGTGTAAAAGTCTCACACATGTGGTATCGCCATACTCGGGAGTAATAGCAGAATGTGTTTTGGGGTGTAATTTGTGGAATGCATATGCTGTGTGTGAGAAATAACCTGCTAATATGACAATTTTGTGGAAAAAAAAAAGAGAAAAAAAAAATCTTGATTTTGCAAAGAATTGTGGGAAAAAATGACAACTTCAAAAAACTCACAATGCCTCTTTCTGAATACCTTGGAATGTCTTCTTTCCAAAAAGGGGTCATTTGGGGGGTATTTGTACTTTTCTGGCATGTTAGGGTCTCAAGAATTGAGATAGGCCGTCAGTACTTCAGGTGTGATCAATTTTCAGATATTGGCACCATAGCTTGTGGACTCTATAACTTTCACAAAGACCAAATAATATACACCAATTTGTACTTATTTTTACCAAAGATATGTAGCAGTATAAATTTTGGCCAAAATTTATGAAGAAAAAATTGTAATTTGCAAAATTTTATAACAGAAACGAAAAAAAAATCTTTTTTTTACAAAATTTTCAGTCTTTTTTCTCTTATAGCGCAAAAAATAAAAAACCCAACAGTGATTAAATACCACCAAAAGAAAGCTCTATTTGTGTGAAAAAAAGGACAAAAATTTCATATGGGTACAGTGTTGTATGACTGAGTAATTGTCATTCAAAATGTGAGAGCACCGAAAGCTGAAAATTGGTCTGGTTATTAAGGGGGTTTAAGTGCCCAGTGGTCAAGTGGTTAAAGAAATCTATATCACAGAATGAGACTCAATGGCTATACCGACTTAGAACGATGCAGCCTTTTGGTTTAAATATTGATTTGGACTTGAATTGCTTCCTTACTAATGAATAAGGTCTTCATCTATTAGGGCCCTGTTTATCCCATTCAGTTATATAAATTTTAGACTTTTTTAATATTTTTATAATTATTTTATTTTAATATTTGGGATTGGTTTACAACCATTTTTTAACATTTTATATACACTATTATCACTGTATTGATTTGTATTAATATATATGCTATTATTATGTATAACGTGCATAATATGCTGTGCCGCTCTGCCGGGACAGAGGCTGTTTTACGCATATATCCCCTCCCATATTTAAATTAAGAGTGACATATATATTGTATTCTGAGCGTGACTTGTAGCGCTTCCTGATGACGGAACCCGAAACGTACGTCGAGGCGCAATACAGGTCATGCAACTGACGTTACTTCCGGTCCCGCTGGCTGTTCGTTCCGAAGAGGTGGAACGCACGCCATTATCCACAGGTCTGGGACCGCCATTCGTATACCCACGCCTTTACAGCCTTAGTGCCGGGTCGGGGCACTTACAAAGTAAGCGCGTTTTTGGCTTTTAAACTATTCTGTGCAATAAATGGTATTACACTATTTTTTGCTTCTCTTCTCCTAATTTGCATAATATCGGATTTCCTATCCCATCATCCACCGCTGCCTGCTCTGTGGACATCATAGCTTTGATATCTGGCAAGTTGATACTTGCATAAAGCCTGCTTGACCTCTTTTTTAGTTAAAAGGGTCAAATTGTTGGGGTAAGCTGCCATCATTACTTCAGCACTATTGGGTGTCACTGCTTTTGGTGAAGGTGGATTTGAACAGTCACAAGAGTCCATTTTATAAATATCATGATTATTGAAGATTGAAGATTTATCACACACGCAGGAAATATGTTCGTTGTTCACTATCGTTGTGGGACGTTTTGTGTGTTTCTTTGGACTTTGATGCACTATTCATTACTATTTGTTTTTTTGGGAATCACTGGTTCATTGATTTTCATTAGTTTGTGATTATAAATATTCACTTGTTTATTGCACTATATATTTTAGGCAGGTGTAATTATATCAATTTAATTATTGATCAATATTAGTTTTACTACCACTGAGTGCCCTTATCTCTCACTATCAACAAACTTGTGAAGCCTGGCAAGTCTAGCAATAGCTTAGCAAGTCGTTTTCAAACTTGCAGCTCAATTGCCTTTTATTTGGGATAGGGATTTCCCTTCAGGTAAGTCTCTGAAGAACGGGGGCATTCATTTGGATTGTATCTTAGATCCACTCAAAGATATGTGGAAAAAAGTGCCAGAGAGAAGTGAGTCCAGAAAAAGTTACACACATAGTAAAAAACTATTTATGATTCAGGGGTTCTGCATCTACCACATCTTTTATCTTTAGTCATGCACAGTAATAGATACCTACATGTCTTTTTTACCACTTTCAGCCATCCGGGTGTGTATTCAAGGCTAGAATTACAACTTTTCACCAGGATGACATACTGCAATGTTGTAAATAGCCTAGACAGTCTATGTTGTGAATGGCCTTAGAACAAAATGATATCAAACTACCCACTCAGCCGAATGACCCGGAGAAGGGACACATACTCTCCTTCTATCCCAGGGTTCCTTCAGAGGTTGAGTCATTTCCGTCTCTCAGATAAGTTCCCGTTGACACCACAGATTTTTTTTTAGCTATCTATAAGGGGGTTATTCTTTTCAGTGACCACAAGTGTAAGGAGCATTTTCACACTGATCATCACACTAATGTATCATGAGTTGTAAATATAGTAATTTTTAGCAGGGGTTCCCTGGGATCAGAAAGTTATTTCAAGAGTTCCTCTATGTTCAAAAGGTTAAGGAAGGCTGATTTATCCTATCAGAAATGCTACCCTACGGGATTTATGTGTAAAGCCCTGTACACACGATCGGATTTCCTATGGATTCTAATCCGATGGATTTTTACATCGGAAATCCGATGAAGCTGACTTCCATCAGTCTTGCCTACACACCTTCAGTCAAAAATCCAACCGTCCCAAACGCCGTGATGTAAAACACACTGGCAAGCCGAGAAAAATTAAGTTCAATGCTTCTGAGCATGCGTCGACTTGATTCTGAGCATGCGTGGGTTTTTTGTCCGATGGAGTTCCACACAGATGATCGACATTTGCTATCGGTTTTTTTCCCATCGGATAAATTCAAATGTATTATTTAAATGTTTTATTTAAATTTATGTTCTTTTTTTTCTCACCGATGGAAAAAAGACCAATGGGGCCCATACACGATCGGTTTTTCGGATGAGAAAAGTCCATCGGACTGTTTTCATCGGTAAAACCGATCGTGTGTACACGCCATAAGACTAAGGCAGTCAATCAGCTTATTTGGAAAGCCCATCATGGTGTGGCGTTTATTAAAAAGTTATGTTTCTAAGCATTTCATTTTTTTGGAAAATAAAATAATAAACTATTATACTTTCTACAGTGCCTTGAAAAAGTATGTTACAACCAAAAATGTAAATGTGTTTTATTGAGATTTTATGTGATAGACCAACACAAAGTGGCACATAATTGTCAAGTGGAAGGAAAATGATAAATGTTTTTCAAATATTTTTACAAATAAATATCTAAAAAGAGTCCACCTGTGTGTAATTTAACCTCATTATAAATACAGCTGTTCCGTGAAGCCCTCAGAGGTTTGTTAGAGAACCTTAGTGAACAAACAGCATTATGAAGGCCAAGGAACACACCAGACAGGTCAGGGATAAAGTTGTGAAGAAGTTTAACCACTTCAATACAGGGCATTTTCACCACTTCCTGCCCAGACCAATTTTTAGTTTTCAGCACTGTCGCACTTTGAATGACAATTGTGCGGTCATGCAACACTGCACCCAAATAAAATCTTTATGTTTTTTTTCCCAACAAATAGAGCTTTCGCTTGGTGGTACTTGATCACCTCTGCGGTTTTTATTTTTGTGCTATAAACAACAGAAGAGCGACAATTTTGAAAAAAACACTATTTTTTACTTTTTGATTTAATAAATATCACAATTTAAACAAAAAAAAATGTTTTCCTCAGTTTAAGCCTACATATTTTTGGTAAAAAAAATCGCAATAAGCATATATTGATTGGTTTGCGCAAAAGTTATAGCGTCTACAAAATAGGGGATAGATTTATTGCATTTTTTTTTTTTACTAGTAATGGCGGCGATCTGCGATTTTTATTGTGACCGTGACATTGCAACGGACATATCGGACACTTTTGACACATTTTTGGGACCATTCACATTTATACAACGATTAGTGCTATAAAACAGCACTGATTACTGTGTAAATGTGACTGGCAGGGAAGGGGTTAACACAAGGGGGCAATCAAGGGGTTGAATATGTTCCCTAGGGAGTGATTCTAACTGTAGGGTGCGGGGACTCACAAGGGGAGGAGACCGATCTGTGTTCCTCTGTACTGGGAACACACATCAGTCTCCTCACCTCTGACAGGACGTGGATATGTGTGTACACATTATGTACACACACAGATCCACGGTCCTGCTGTCATCACGGGCAATCGCGGGTGCCCGGCGGACATCGCGGGCGCCGGGCACGCGCACCAGATCCCTTTGCTGGAGGCACGCGCGCCCCCTAGGAGGCCGGGAAGCCCAGGACGTCATATGACGTCCACCCAGGATGGGAGATCCCTCCTGTGGACGTCATATGTACATGGGCGGGATGGGAAGTGGTTAAAGCAGGGATGGGATATTTTTTTATAACCTAAGCTTTGAACATCTCACAGAGCACTGTTCAATCCATTTTCTGAAAATGGAGAGTATGGTACAACTGCAAACCTACCAAGACATGGCTGTCCACCTAAACTGACAGGCTTGGCAAGGGGAGCATCAATCAGAGAAGCAGCCAAGAGGCCCATGGTAACTCTGGAGGAACTGCAGAGATCCACAGCTCAGGTGGGAGAATCTGTCCACAGGACAACTACACCCTGTTCCAAATTATTATGCCAATGATTTTTTTCTCATTTACCTAAATAATTGATGTAAACAACAGTCAGCATAATTCTCATGTTATCAACTATTAAGAGTACAATTACATTTTATTACGAAAAAGTGTAGCGCTAATTTATGTATATAAGTATAAATGTTAAAAACACCTGATTAAATATTACAAAACAAATATATAAATGTATAACTCATCAGTTATATCAAATAACACCACGTGACAATGTTCAGTGAACCTCACTGAATGAAGTATAAATTTCACCTAAACAGTGAAAAAAATATATACGGTAAGTAGATAAAGGAGGTTGAGTCCAATAAATAAAAGTGACAAGAGGTGACAACAGTCCAAATGTGTAGAAGTACTCTGACAAATGAAGAATCCAACACAGGTGCGACCCTCTAGATGGAAAGACAATAGTCAAAAACACCACCACCGATGTTAGGAGGAGGCTTACCGGATGTCAATGACTTAGAGAGGCATATACCACCCAATTCATGAAAAGCTTATATGGTCAGTCAACTCGATGGGTACAGCTGGTCCTGAATCCAACTGGGAACTCGACACCAGCAATCCAAAACATCAATGTATAATAGAAGATATATAGCGTGTATTCTTGTTGGGGACAGAGACTCAGTATCCACATGCCGTGCGTGATGTAATGAAAGAAACTCGCATAGTGTGATACCGTTTGGGAGTAGTATTTATTAAAAGGTATAAATGAAAACTCACATTTTAGATGGTTATCATAGGCTTATCGTAAAGTGCAGGTACAAGAGCGATGTATGTAGGTGGGTCTACCTGACACGTTTCAACTAAAAAGTCGTCATCTGGGGTATAGACCCCCCACATCTACATCGCTATTTAAAGATAAAATTACCCCAATTGGAAAGACCATGACTCTGAAAGTGATATAACTAGAGTTGAGCGGGTAGCTGGATATTCGGGTCCGGCGGGTTCGGCCGAACTTCGGAAAAAAGTTCGGATTCGGGACCGAACTTTAACCCGGACCCGGACCCCATTGAAGTCAATGGGGACCCGGACTTCTGACGACTAAAAAGGCTCTAAAAAAGTAATGGAAAGGGCTAGAGGGCTGCAAATGGCAGCAAAATGTTGTTAAGAACATGGCAAGTGCTCTGCAAACAAATGTGGATAGGAAATAACTTAAAAGAACATAAAAAAAATTAAAAAATAAAAAAATATGCTGGAGGCCCGATTTTCAGCAGAAGAGGTACAGGAAGTCATTAAGAACCTCAGAAACTCAACGGCACGATGCGACACATATGGTGGGAATGCCCCAGAATGCGCCCTTTCTGGAATAAATTATTTAATTTAATGGATAAGCTAGTGGGAAAATAAAATACTTTGAAATAAAAATGTAGCGGGGTGCTAAATTTAAGGAAAGTGTTTGAGTGGTAAATAGGCTCAAATACCCTAATTCTGTAGGATTCATGGACCATTTTGTCCTCGGGGGACAGTATTGGTGTGCAGTTCCCTGCGGCCTACAGGTGGCGCCTTTTGTGTCCCCTCTTGGCAGTAGTACAGCGGGGCGGGGAACCTGCTGTGCATGCCAGGAGAGCATATAAAAGGGGCAGACCTTTGGCCTGGGGGCTGATGTCCAGTGGGGTCCGCGCCCAGGTGCCTTCGGCCTGGGTGCATGTGTTCCTGTTCCATCTCGGGCACCTTTAGCCCGGGGTGAGGTACTATCCTGGAGTTCTTGCTGCCCTGGGTATGGAGGCCTAGGGGCGGGAGTAAAGCCTGGAGTCCAGAGCCGCCTCGTGTAGGGGACCCTGTTCCAGGGAAGGGAGGATCATTCTGATGGACCGATGCGGGAGTCACAGTGAAGGAATGGTCTGTTGACTCCCTGGAGAGATGTCTTCCCCTTGATATGGGCTAGGTTCGTAGAAGGAGAAGCTCAAGGTCACCTTGACTGTATCAGAGGCCTTATTCAACCGGCCCGTGGCAGGGGCCTTATACACCCTGGTCTGTGGCTGAGACCAAAGTTCTCCAGGCCCGTGGCAGGGGCCTTATACACCCTAGTCTGTGGTAGAGACCAAAGTTCTCCAGGTCTGTGGCAGGGGCCTTGTACACCCGGTCTGTGGCAGAGACCAACCTCAATGTCTGTGGCAGAGACCGTGCGCCAAAAACTGTTTGAGAAACCTAAGCAGTGAAGTGAATGTGCTACGTTTGTGCCTGGACCTCCTCCACACCTTAAGCTGTCCTGTTTCTTTGCTCTAACCTTTTCTATCTGAGTACAGTTTATTTTGCCATGAGAGAATAAGAGTTGGAGTTTCAGCTGGTGTGGACATTGACTTTACTGGCAATTAAAGGACTTGCCTCTACCTACAGTAGAGGTGAGAATCATCCTCTGGAGGAGTTTTGACTCCGGCTGTGGACACGGCCCGTCAAGTACACCGCTCAACCTCTTTATATAGGAGGATACGGGCTGGTAGTGCGGTGTGCCTTTCTCCCTCCTGCGAAGAGCCAACAACATAAAGGCAGGTAAGGGGGAAAGGATCTGTGCGCTACAAAAAAAATAAAATAAAAATTTTAATCTTGGCCTAGCAGGACGAGGTCCATATGGAGTAGGAGGTTGAGGTGGCGGTGGATGTGGCTGTGTAGGTGGAAGCGGCGGTGGAGGAGGACGAGGTAGCCAACACTGGTTCAAAAATACAACAATGGCTGGGTAAGGCCGGTGATGTGTCGAATTCTGTCCCCTGTCGAATAGTGTCCGCCCTGTACTGCGCTTGCTGAGTATGTAGGACAAGGGGATTTCAAAAATCTCCCAAGACTAACGGTGCCTGCGTGTTGAGTTCAGGTGAAGGCCACACCATCCGTGGTTCAAGCCGAGCCAAGCAAGGCCGCGATCGAAGCGAGCCCGTGAGGGGCCCTGTTACTATGTGCTACCGTATGTCCTCTTGGATGGTGGGGCTTGAACCTGCACTCACAGCGCAGGCGCCGTTCATCTTCGGAGATTTTGTGAATCTCCTTGTCCTCTGTACTGCGCAAGCGCTGCGCCTGCGCAGTACGGCCCGGGCACAATCCGATGGCCGGACAGTTTGTCACAACACCGGTATACATGTCTATTCTGCACAAGGTACGGACAAGTCCTGTGGGATCCATGCCTGGTTCATTTTAATGAACGTGAGCTTGTCCACATTGGCTCTGGACAGGCGGCTGCGCTTGTCTGTGATAACGCCCCCTGCCGTGCTAAATACACGTTCAGATAATACACTGGCTGCAGGGCAGGCCAGCACCTCCAAGGCATAAACGGCAAGCTCAGGCCATGTGCCCAATTTGGAGACCCAGAAGTTAAAGGGGGCAGACCCGTCATCCAGTACGTGTAGGCCTGTGGACACATACTGCTCAACCATGTTGGTGAAATGCTGCCTCCTGCTAAGACGTTCCATCTCAGCTGGTGGTGCTGGTTGTTGTGGCGTGCTGACAAAGCTTTTCCACATTTCGGCCATGCTAACCCTGCCTTCTGAGGTGCTGCCGGTGCCCCGGCTGCGTTGGCGACCTCTTCCTCCTCCTCTGCCTTCGCCTTGTGCTTCCACCGTACGCCCGCTGTCAGGTGGGAATGCCACCAGCAGCGCGTCTACCAGCGTGCGCTTGTACTCGCACATCTTACGATCCCGCTCCAGTGAGGGAATTAAGGACGGTACGTTGTCCTTGTAACGGGGATCCAGCAGGGTGGCCACCCAGTAATTAGCACCAGTTAAAATGTGGGCAACTCGGCTGTCGTTGCGGAAACACTGCAGCATGTAATCGCTCATGTGTGCCAGGCTGCCCAGAGGCAAAGAAAAGCTGTCCTCTGTGGGAGGTGTATCGTCTGTGTCCTCTGTATCCCCCCAGCCACGCACCAGTAATGGCCACGAGCTGGTCTGAGTGCCACCCTGCTGTGAACATGGCTCCTCCTCCTCCTCCTCCTCCTCCTCCTCCATCTCCTCCTCCACCTCGTCATCCTCCAGAACTGTGCCCTTTCTGCCGGACAATTGTGTACCTGGCGTTTGTTGGTGCAGGAACCCACCCTCGTAGCCACTTGTGAAAGACTGCCCTGAAAGCCTTTGAAATGATCCCGCTTCCTCCTCCTCCTCCTCATCCTCCTGTGCCACATCCTCTTCCATCATTGCACGAAGCGTTTTTTCAAGGAGGCATAGAACTGGGATAGTAACGCTGAGAACGGCGTCATTGGCACTGGCCATGTTGGTGGAGTACTCGAAACAGCGCAACAAGGCACACAGGTCTCGCATGGAGGCCCAGTTATTGGTGGTGAAGTGGTGCTGTTCTGCAGAGCGACTCACGCGTGATTGCTGCAGCTGAAACTCCACTATTGCCTGCTGCTGCTTGCACAGTCTGGCCAGCATGTGCAAGGTGGAGTTCCAACTTGTGGGCACGTCACATATGAGGCGGTGAGCGGGAAGGCCGAAGTTACGCTGCAGCGCTGACAGGCGAGCAGCAGCAGGGTGAGAACGCCGAAAGTGCGCAAGACAGCCCGCACTTTCTGCAGCAGCTCTGGCATATTGGGGTAATTTTTAAGGAACCTCTGGACCACCAAGTTCAGCACATGCGCCAGGCAAGGGATGTGCGTCAAACCGGCTAGACCCAGAGCTGCTACGAGATTTCGCCCATTATCGCACACCACCAGGCCGGGCTTGAGGCTCACTGACAGCAACCACTCATCGGTCTGTTGTTCCATGTCCCTCCACAACTCCTGCGCGGTGTGGGGATTTTCCCCCAAACAGGAAAGTTTTAAAACTGCCTGCTGTCGTTTACCCCTGGCTGTGCTGAAGTTGGTGGTGAAGGTGTTACGCTGAATGGATGAGGAGGCGGTAGAGGATGAGGAAGCGGAGAAGGAGGAGTTAGCAACAGGAGGCAAACTGAAGTGCCCTGCAATCCTCGGTGGTGGAAGGACATGCGCCAAACCGCTATCTGCCTCAGGCCCAGCCGCCACTGCATTTACCCAGTGTGCTGTTAGGGAGATATAACGTCCCTGACCGTGCTTACTGGTCCACGCATCCATAGTTAGGTGGACCTTGCCACAGATGGCGTTGTGCAGTGCACACCTGATTTTGTCCCCCACCTGGTTGTGCAGGGAAGGGATGGCTCGCCTGGAAAAGTAGTGGCGGCTGGGCACGACGTACTGCGGGACAGCCAATGCCATCAGGCTTTTAAAACTCTGCGTCTCCACCAGACGGAATGACAGCATTTCAAAGGCCAGGAATTTTGAAATGCTGGCATTCAGGGCCAGGGATCGCGGGTGGCTAGGGGGGTACTTCCTCTTCCGCTCCAATGTTTGGGAGATAGAGAGCTGAACGCTTCCATGGGACATTGTGGAGATGGTTGGTGACCCAGGTGGTAGTGTTGCTGGCAGATCCTCTGTTTGCGGGGTGACAGGTGCCACTGTCACTACAGAGGTGGATGAAGAGGCCGAGACTGCAGCAGAAGAGGAAGCAGGAGGAGCCAGAGACCTTTCTTGGTTTTTGAGGTGTCTACTCCACTGCAGCTCGTGCTTTGCACTTAGATGCCTGGTCATGCAGCTTGTGCTCAGGTTGAGAACGTTTATGCCTCGCTTCAGGCTCTGATTGCACAGCGTGCAAACCACTCGTGTCTTGTCATCAACACACTGTGTGAAGAACTGCCACGCTAGGGAAGTCCTTGGACCTGGCTTTGGTGTGCTCGGTCCCTTGCTGCGTTGGGCAGTAGCAGATGTACTGTCTAGGGGACGAATGCTCCGTTTTTGCACCCTGCTCCCTCTTCTGCTGTGCTGGTGGCTCTGTGCGACCACCGCCTCTTCCTCCGAACTACACTGGTCACCTGCATAACGTTGATTCCATGTGGGGTCGAGGACCTCATCGCCCTCCACATCATCTTCCACCCAGTCTTCACCCCTGCCCTCCATGTCTGTCTGCACAATTGCGAAAGCAGCAGCAGTTGGCACCTGTGTTTCGTCATCATCCGAGACGTGCTGCGATGGTCCTCCCATGTACCCATCATGAAACATAAGTGGTTGGGCATCGGTGCACTCAATCTCTTCCACTTCTGGGGCAGGGCTAGGTGGATGGCCCTGGGAAACCCTGCTAACAGAGTCATCGAAAAGCAGAAGAGACTGCTGCATGATTTGGGGCTCAGACTGCTTGGCTGATTTGCAAGGGGGTGAGGTGAAAGACTGATGGACATGGGCTTCAGGTGCCAACTCTGATCTTTCATCAGAAGAGTGGGTGGGAGACAATGTGAAGGAACCCGAGGCACTGTCAGCAACCCAATCTACTATCGCCTGTACTTGTCCTGGCCTAAACATTGGTACAGCCTCATTAGGCGCGACAAAATACTGCCGCAGGCTCGGTCGCCTACTCGCACCTGAGGAAGGTGTTTCACTTGTGCGTGTAGCTGACACAGATCCACCACGTCCTCTCCCTGCAACAGGAGCTCCACCAGCAGCACCACGACCGGGGCCACCACGTCCCTTTGACCTTCCCCTCATATTTTCCAAATTTAGGATCTTGCCCTAAATGGCGTTTTTTGGAAGACCACAACACACCCACAGTATTTAACCGCTGAAACGCACAGCTACAGAACTGCAGAAAATGCTATTCAAAAAAAAAAAGGTTGTTTTTTTTTAGTATAGCACAGTACAAGGAAAATATATAGAAATTGTTTATTTCACACACCTCCAGATTTGTATTTCACACTGCAAAATATTTTCTGTGGCCCTAAATGGCGTTTTTTGGAAGAGCACAACACAACCACAGTATTTAACCACTGAATCGCACAGCTATAGAAGTGCAGAGAATGCTATTCAAAAAAATTTTTTTTTTTTTTAGTATAGCACTGTACAATATATAGAAATTGTTTATTTCACACACCTCCAGATGTGTATTTCACACTGCAAAATATTTTCTGTGGCCCTAAATGGCGTTTTTTGCAAGAGCACAACAACCCCAACAGTATATAACCGCTGAATCGCACAGCTGCAGAGGCCAGAGAATGCTTTTTAAAAATAATGTTGTTTTTTCACACACCTCCAGATGTGTATTTCACACTGCAAAATATTTTCTGTGGCCCTAAATGGCGTTTTTTGGAAGAGCACAACACAACCACAGTATTTAACCACTGAATCGCACAGCTATAGAAGTGCAGAGAATGCTATTCAAAAAAAATGTTTTTTTTTTTAGTATAGCACTGTACAATATATAGAAATTGTTTATTTTACACACCTCCACATGTGTATTTCACACTGCAAAATATTTTCTGTGGCCCTAAATGGCGTTTTTTGGAAGAGCACAACACACCCACAGTATATAACCGCTGAATCGCACAGCTGCAGAGAATGCTATTCAAAAAAAAGTGTTTTTTTTTTTTTTTTTAGTATAGCATAGTACAAGAAAAATATATAGAAATTGGTTATTTCACACAACTAGAGATATACACTGCAAAATAATTTTTTTGCCCAAAAATAGGTCTCTTTTGCGCACAACAAAGTGCCTTTTTTTTTTTTTTGCAACAGCACAATAAAGTGCCTTTTTTTTTTTTTTTGGGGCCCAAAAATTGGTCTTTTTAGCAAAAGCACAATAAAGTGCCTTTTTTTTTTTTTTCTGCCCGAAATGGGTCTTTTAGCAAGAGCACAATACAGCCACTAAATGGAATAGGTGTATCACTCAACGTAATGCAGTGCTGGTGCACTGAGCTTGCAACACAAACAGATAAACCTATGCAGATCGCTGAGCTATTATATCTCTCAATCTGGACTCCTATCTAAATCTCTCTCCCTGAAAGCACAAACAGGATCCTGCCCCTACACTACACTACACTGTCTCTCTATCTTTTCTATCAGTAGATTGCAGAATCAGGACTAACTCCTATCATATAATTCTCTCCCTCACAGCAACAGCAGCCAGGATCCTTTCCCTACACTGTCTAAAAGCAGAGTGACGATCTGTGCTGTGTGCCTCTTGCTTATATAGAAGCTGGTCACATGCTGGGTCACATGTTGCACTGACCAATCACAGCCATGCCATTAGTAGGCATGGCTATGATGGCTTCTAAGGGCACACCAGCTAATCAAATGGTGATTGGCTGGCCCCTGAAGCATTTCTAACTGCGCCATTAAATTCCCGAATCCGGACCCGAACCCGGACTTTAGCGCAAAATCCGGGTCCGGGTCCGGGGTCGGGAAAAAGCCAAAATTCGGTACGGACCCGAACTTTACAGTTCGGGTCCGCTCAACACTAGATATAACATCACTTCCGGTTTCTAAGCCGGAAGTGACTACAGCGGAAAAAGACCAGCCGAATTCTGTATGAAAATGGGGGAATTAAATACATAATTCCATATATGTGGGAGGTGACTTATCGAGCTATGACTTTATATAACTCTGTATATTTCACAGAAAGCAGCGGCGAGCATCACTCATATCTTCTGGATATACAAACATCATCCAAGCCTCGCTATGAAAACGAGGCCGGATGATGTCAGTTCCACTCGTGTGTCATGAGTCTGATAGCTGTATTAAGACAGCCAAGTCTCTTTATAAGTATATGCAAGCCTCGTTATGGAAACAGGGCTGGATGACGTCAGTTCCGCCCACGCGTCACAAGCTGATGGTTCTAATGGGGACAGCCAAGCCTCTTTATGAGTGTAACCAGAAATAGTCACAGCCACTCGCTGTAGCAAGTTAAACAGAGACTCACTCAGGAGATGTGCATAACCATGATAGGCGGGGACACGGAATGTAAACACACTATGTTATAACACAAAGGTGGTACCGGGCCAGACTTACACAATAATCCCGCTATCTAAATGCATCATAATGGCGATACTAGTTGGTAATCACAATATTGGTGCAAATGTCATTTCAAATTGGGGTCATCAATACAGTATCATAAATTAAATCTTTTTAATACATAAATTGATCATTAAAAATTACTAATTAAAAATCAACAAATATAAGTCAGTCAAGGATATATAGATACCCGACCATTAACTTGGCACTAAGTGAACAGTTGCCATGTCTTGCTTTTTAAACATTAATATTTAATATTCAATATCTCAACGATATATGATATGGGTTAAATAAGAGTTCTTTGGACAAGAATTGAAAGCTTCAATATAATAAGCATTTATTAAAGAATTGTTATTAGTCTATCTAATACACCGCAAACACACAGTCTTAGGGAAGGGAGTAAATATTAGTTTCAAACACAAAGTATGTAAATATTAGTATTAGGTTACAATACAGAGTATATACATTACATTACAAATAGACAGACAAACATATGACAATGCAAGCATACTGTAAGTGCTGGGAGATGGTCTGATAATTACCTATAATCATGATTCCTGGGCCCAGGTCCTCTCATCTCTCTCTCTCTACTGATTGGGGTGGTCCTTTTATGGAGCCCTCTCCCATTGACTAAAACAGGGCGGCTACGATTGGTTACTGTTATCTCTCTCCTCCTTCCTGCCGTTATATTAATTTCCCACACTAGCCCACTCTTTACTGGAATTTAGTGATAATTGGATTTGAAGATAAATTAATTAAACCGGAGGTCGTTAACTTTCCTTGAATGGGGCCCTTAGCTATACATGGAACTAGCCGTGGCCAATTACCCCTTAAATGGATATTGGTTCGTTAACACGGGAGAATACACACGCCTTTATCTAGCGAATAAAGGTGGTGTCGCATAGATCAGAAGTTTCAGCTGTTATCTCTCTTCCTGGCTTGTTTGAATACTAAATTACCTCGTCAGACCATACGACTCCTCAGCCCCTTGTCACCCAGCATGCGTGCATATTCAATAAGAGGACAGGTAATTAGATTGTCCTCTCTCTCAGCTTGTCAGCCAAGTTAACCCTTTACAGACACACATATTTTATACTACACATTTCACTTCTAACTTATATATACATCTATATGTACAGATATTCCCAGTTTACAATGGAAATTATTCATAAACATTCCTCATAAGGCAACACATGTAAATAGTTAAAATAAAAATAAAAATAGAATAGCTGGTAAAATTTAGGAAAAAAGGTGATAAAATTAGGATAATCGTTCATTTAATTAAGGTCTGTTTATAAAAGAGTTAATGTACCATTCCACATTCATCCCCTGTGGGTGATGTGTCTGTAACTCATATATCCAGAAAGTTTCCAGTCTGGATACTCCTCTGGTGTTGGCCCCGCCCCTCCACGGAGCAATAAATCTATCTATAATTAAGAATTGGGTCACGAGCATGGTGTTGCCAATAATGACGGGGGAGTGTGTGTTTGACACTACCAAACTTAATTAAATTAATATGTTTGGTCACCCTGGCTGTGAACGACCTGATGGTCCGACCGACATATTGTTTGCCACATGGACAAGTCAATAGATAAACAACATTGATTGTTGCACATGTGCAAAATAGTTTAATTGGATAGGCTTGATTGGTCACTGTAGATCTAAATTCCTTATTGGCCTTTCTCCCACAAATATTATACTGACAAACAAGAATTTTTTTACAGGGGTAATAACCTGTCCAGTTGTGAAAAAATGTTGGCCTAATCGGGGGATTAATAATAGTTGGTGCGATTTTACTTTTAAGTGAGGGCACTCCTCAGTATACGACTTTAGGTCTTTCTGGTAAAAGTGAACTGAGAACTCGATCATTCCTCAAAATGCCCCAATGTTGTTAAAAAATGGCCTTAATTTGTTTGTGTTGTGTTGAGAAGGCTGTAAGGAAGGACCATCTGAAATTGTAATCACTCTCTCGTTGAGGTTTATCTGCCAACAATGAAGACCGGTCGGTGTTCAGAACTTTAGTCAACTCATTGTCAACTTCTACGTGGTTGTATCCTTTATCGATAAACCTTCCTCTCAGGATATCTGCTTGAATCCTAAAAGTATCGATATCAGTACAATTCCTGCAAAGTCGCAGAAATTTACTTTTAGGAACGGACCTTAGCCACGACTTATGATGACAGCTGTCGGTGGGTACGTATTCGTTCCTATGCGTAGGTTTAAAATAAGTACTGAACTTAAATTGCTGTTCCGACCTTTCTATCACGAGATCCAAAAAGTGTATTTTAAACTGGCTAAATTCATATGTCAGAGAAATCCCTCTGTCATTCTCATTAAGCACTGAGAAGAAATTCTCCAGAGCTTCAGCGGTGCCAGCCCATAAGAGGAGGATGTCATCTATGTACCTGGCCCACAGTTTTAACTGGGGATAATCCATGGCATAGACGACATCCTCCTCCCACTTGGCCATGAAAAGGTTGGCTAAACTGGGAGCAAATATTGCTCCCATCGCCACACCCTTTTGCTGTAAATAAAAACGGCCATCAAACCAAAAATAATTGTGTTGGGTGGCAAACTCCAACAAATCCACAATAAAATTACCTGAGGTGTAGCAAGAGTGGCATCTCTTTTTAAAAAATCATGTGCAGCCTCCATTCCTCTCTGATGAGGAATTCAGGTGTACAGAGACGCCACATCCGCTGTAGCCATAATAAGATCACCTTCGAAAGTGATAGTGGATAAACGTTTAATCACATCCTTGGTGTCTTTTTAAGATAGGATGGAGTGTTACGGACAGACGGTTGGAGAAAAAAAAAACTACATATTTACCTATTCTGGAAGTGATAGAATCTATCCCGCTTATGATAGGGCGTCCAGGGGGAATCTTAAGTAAATTCAAATTTTATTGAACAAACCTCCTAATGATAACAGTTTTTTTTTTCCAAAATAAAAAACTTACAATGCACTGTTCCAAATTATTACGCACAGTAAGTTTCAAATACTTTATAGGTTGTAAAGAACTGAAAATTGTCATTTGTTGTGTTTGCAGCATATTTACTGAAATCAAAAGCTATTTCAATCAAACTTTGAACAACATTTTTACTTTTTAAACATTTTAACAGGTCACGTTACATTTTAACATATGACCCCTTATTGGATAGCAGCTTCACAAGTCTTGCATCCATTGAACTTGTGAGTTTTTGGACAGTTTCTGCTTGAATTTGTTTGCAGAATAGCCTTCCAGAGCTGCTGTTTGGATGCAAACTGCCTCCCACCCTCATAGATCTTTTTCTTGAGGATGCTCCAAAGGTTCTCAATAGGATTGAGGTCAGGGGAGGATGGAGGCCACACCATGACTTCCTCTCCTTTTATCCCCATAGCAGCCATTGATGCAGAGGTATTCTTTGCAGCATGAGATGGTGCATTGTCATGCATGAAGATGATTTTATTACAGAAAGCATAGTTCTTCCTTCTGTACCAGGGAAGGAAGTGGTCAGTCAGGAACTCCACATACTTTGCAGAGGTCATCTTTACACCCACGGGGACCCTAATGGGGCCATCCAGCTCTCTTCCCATGATTCCGGCCCAAAACATGACTCCACCACCGCCTTGCTGACATCGCAGCTTTGTTGGAACAGGGTGGCCGTCCACCAACCATTCACTACTCCATCCATTTGGACCATCCATGGTTGCACGGCACTCATCAATGAACGGGATTGTTTGAAGATTAGTCTTCATGTATTTCTCTTTTTTTTTTTTTTTAACAAGAAAAATGTTTATTCAGATTGAACAGTACAAGCGATGCATAGCCACAGTTAGTCATAGAAAAAAGCATTATGCAGATTTATCCTAGGTTAGATGTCCTGCAGATATAAACAGGAGGGAAGTGTTGAAAGGCTAGTATACACAATACAGCGAGATATCGTTACGGAAACAAGAAATCCCAACAGGGTTGGTCGGGGAGGTCCAGGGGGGAGGGGGGGGGGAAGGAGGGGAGGAGTGAGGAACGGGAGGGGGGGGCAGGGGGGGAGGGAGGGGGGCAGGGAGGGACCTCATCTAATCAGTCAAATACACCTTGAACAGATAGCGAATAGCTCACTGGGGATCTAACATTGGGCCGTTGTTCTCATTGTCACCCATGAACTCGGTGCCCTAAGAATCTATCCACCCCGACCATATCTTATCAAATTTAGTAGGACAGTTTCGACTAGCAAAGGTGATCTTGTATAGTGGCAGCACCGAGTTCAATACCAAGCGCCACGAGGACACCGTAGGAGGTACCGCGCTCTTCCAGTGGAGGAATATCTCCCTACGGGCATAAAAAGTAGCGTATCTAAGGAAGAGTTTAGTGTATTTACCCCTCACCCCAGGATTAAAGACATTCAGCAGTAGTGATTTAGGGTCAGTTTCCAAATCCAGAGAAGTCACCCGAGCGAGGTCATCCACCACTCCCGACCAATAGTCTCCGAGGCGGGGGCAGGACCAGACCATGTGGAAAAAGGGGGCAGCCTGTAGGCCACATCTGGGACAAGCCACCGGGGTGCTAGGATTCATAATTGTCAACCGTTTTGGAGTGAAATAGGCTCTGTGGAGGAATTTGACCTGCATAAATCGGTCCCTAGCCGAGACCATAGTGGTAACGAAGGAGGACACACATGTCTCCCATTCATCCTCTGACAGATCAGGAATGTCCATCCTCCATTTGTCCATAGTTTTTTCCAGTTTCTTTGTGGGAGTAATGGACAAACGGAGGTATAGGGAGGACAGAGGTTTGTCTATGATCTTGGCATTAAGAAACCCCTCCACAGAGTCTGATTCCAGCGTGAGAGGTGATGGGAACTGTTTCCCGTAGGCATGCCGGAGCTGGTAGTATCGGAACAACATCCATCCCGGCAGTGAGTAGGCAGCCTGGAGATCGGAAAAAGATCGCAGCCTGCCACCCCTGACAATGTGCCTCAGCTTCACTATACCCTTTCTCGCCCAGATCTGCGGATCCGGGACGGAGTTCATGTGCGGCAGATTAGGGTTGCCCCAAAGGGGAATATGAGGTGAGAATGTCTCGGGGGAGCCGAAACGGGATCTGGCCCTGTGCCATATCGTGATGGTTGTACGCATCAAGTCCGTGATGCCAGGGTGGGACCTCGCCCCCCTGAACACCACGTTACTAAGGGAGGAATATGACCCCATTATGGCCGCCTCCAGAGTCACTGCCGGGTTATTGCGGGGTTGGGAGAACCACCATCTAACCGTCACCAGGACGGCCGCCCAAAAGTAGACCTGGAAGTCCGGCAGGGATAGTCCCCCCCTAGCAATGGGAAGCTGAAGGGTGGAGACAGCCAGCCGCGAGGGCCCCCCATTCCAGATAAAGGAGGATATTATACTTTTTAGCTTGGTAAAAAATGAGGCGGGGGGGATCAGAGGGGAATTTCGGAAGAAGTAGAGAAATTTAGGCAAATACACCATCTTAATCAAGTTCACCCTACCCACTGGTGAAAGGGGGAGAGTCCTCCAGGTTGTACATTTCTGCGAAAAGGTTTTCAGCAGTGGTTGGAGATTCAGCTCATAGTATGAGGACAGCGGGGTCCTGACCGTAACTCCCAGATATTTAAATTCAGGTGTCCAATTTAGGGGGGTGCTCGTCAGCGGGTGAGGGCCCGACGCATGCAGCGAGAAGAGGAGTGATTTTCCCCAATTAACCTTAATGCCCGAGAACGAGGCGAATATATCCACTATTTGAAGTGCAGGTGGAAGGGAGGAAGTATCTTTGAGGAAAAGGAGGGATATTTTATCCGTAACTGCACCTATCCGAATCCCCTCTACCGAGGGAGCAGATCTGATGCGGGCCACCATGGGTTCCATGGCTAGCGCAAACAGACCGGGGGAAAGCGGGCAGCCCTGCCTAGTACCCCTAGACAGGGGGAAAGGTAACGACAGCGAATTATTTGTGCGTATACGGGCTGTGGGATTGTGGTATAGCATCTGAATCCATCCAATAAATCGGGGGCCAAACCCAAATTTATGCAAGACGGCCCAGAGGTAGCGCCACTCAACCGAGTCGAAAGCCTTCTCGGCGTCTAAGGAGGCTACCACCTCTGTGCCGCCCTCACTTGCCCTGGAGAGATGAGTGAGGAGACGACGGATATTAATATCAGTTCCTCTGCCCGGCATAAAGCCAGACTGATCTGCATGTACCAATGCGGTGATCACAGTGTTCAGTCGTCCAGCCAGTATTTTGGCCAGCAGTTTGGCATCTACGTTGAGGAGAGAGATTGGGCGGTACGAGGAACACTGTTCAGGGGCCTTGCCTGGCTTAAGGATGACAACAATCACCGCCTCAGCCATTGTCGGGGGGAGAGAGTTCTCCTCCGCGGCCTTTTGGAGCATAAGTTTAAAGGATGGGAGAATTTCTGTTGCATATGCTTTAAAGAATTCGGCAGGGATGCCATCAGGACCCGGCGTTTTGCCGCCTTGCAAGGACGCTACCGCTCGTTGAAGCTCCTCCAATGTGATAGGGCCATCCAATGCCTCCCTGTACGAGGATGTCAGGCACAGAAGCTCCGTCTCATCAAGATAGGCTGTAAGCTCTGCATCCGTGCAAATCATCCGAGAGCTGTAAAGCTCCTGATAGAAAGATGCAAATCTGGCATTAATAGCACTGGGGTCCGTCAAAGCCGCCCCATCAGAGTCATATATCAGCGAGATGGTCACTGGAGAGGAGTTCTCCCGTGCCAGCCAAGCCAGCATACTACCCGTCTTCTCCCCATGTTCAAATATTCTTTGGGACTGATGCAGAAGCGCATTTTTTGTGGCCGCTGTTCGGAGCAGGAGAACATCCCTCAAAGCTGCCTGGAAATCTGAATAAACCCTGGGGGACCCAGTATTTGAGTATTCTACTTCGAGTGCAGCCACCCTCCTCTCAGCCCCCAGGGTGTCCTCTCTCAGATCCCTCCGGACCCCATGAATGTGGGACTGCAAACTACCTCTAGTAAACGCCTTAAATGCGTCCCATGACGTGGTCAGAGCTATAGAGTGGTCCAGGTCCTGCCAATAACGTATCGCCTCGGATCTATATGGCTCCGAGATCCTCGAGTCGGATAACCAAAACCTAGACAGTCTCCACAGGCTCTCCCCCGGTGCACTGGAAACACAGAGTTTCAATGCAAGCGGCGCATGGTCAGAAATGCCACGGGGGAGAATAGAGATGTCCCGAACCCTAGAGAGGACAGACCCCCCAGCATAGGCAAGGTCTATACGTGAAAGGGTCTTGTGTGAAGCCGAGTGGCAAGTATAAGCCCGCTGGGAAGGGTTACGCCACCTCCACACATCAGTCAGGTTGGAAGCCTCCGCCCAAGATAGCAGCTCCGAAGATGAGCTCGCTACGGGTGAAAGTCTGTCCACTCCAGAGTCCGGGACGAGATTAAAGTCGCCCAGTATCACCACTTTATCTGTGGCAAAGGTGGCTATCTTAGAGATCAGTTGATTAAGTAGTCGCGCGGAGGCCGGAGGGGGCAGGTACACTCCCACCACCACCAACTCCAACTGGTCCACTATAGCATGCAGTATAACAAAACGGCCGTCTGGATCTAGTTCTAGTGCCAGCAGTCGAAACGGTAGGGATTTACGTACAAGAATGCTGACCCCTCTGGAGTAATTGGTATGCGTAGAGTGGTATAGATGCCCCACCCAAGGTCTCCTAAGACTCAAAAGCTTGCTGCCCGTTAAGTGCGTCTCCTGCAGTATGCAAATATGGGGGTGATATTGTTTAAGAAATTGAAACACCAGTGACCTCTTCACAGAGGAGTTCAGCCCCCTGACGTTCCAAGATATTATATTACATTCAGCCATAAGCATCCAGGATCACATATTCAGCCCAGTATCTAGCCTTCATGGGTGGATGCAGAGTCCGGACCACCACAAAGGTCAGGACAGAGCATCTCAAATATTCAATGACATATATAAATACATCGCTTGTGAAAAATCGGTAAAAAAACAAGGTATAACAAAACATTCCCACCCAACCCCCCCACCCCCCACCCCGCCAGCCCCAGCCCCAACTTTGGGGAGGCTTAGGATCCCAACTCAGAACCCAGGCGAACACGCCTGCAATGGGGAAACGCGCGCGGAACGGCATCCACAGTCCAGCAATCAGATGATGCACAGTTAGTCCCTTGCCAGAGACCGGATCAGATATATGGGTGCAGTCTCCCGGCAGCCGCCGGGGGCAGAAAAACTTGAACAATAACGTTGCATGAGCTACCAAAATTGCCGGCCTTGGCCAAGGGAGGGGGGGGGATATAACAAAGGATCAACAGTTATTCGACCCTCCAACCAGGGTACCCCACCCACCCCCGGAAAGAACCAGGGAGTAACGACCCCCAACCCCCGCAGTTCATAAAGTAAAATGTTAGTCAACACATGGGACCCTCCCGGAGAGGGGGGGGGGAAAGGGGGGAGCACGGGCCAAGCACAGGCCAATGTAGAAAGGAGGCACGTCCATAAGGCAGCAGGTGGCATGGCTCATGTAGAAAAAACAATTTGACCCCTCAGTAGTAATGGTACTTATCTGCGAGGTAGCGTGTCGATCCACATGGAGGCCTCCTCAGGAGATGCGAAGAATTTTACCGACTCGCCGTCCTCCACTCGCAGCCTGGCCGGGAACAGCATGCTGTACTTAATCTGCTTGGCTCGAAGTTTGGCTCTCACTGCGTCGTAAGATTTCCGTTGTTTCTGAGTTTCCAGCGAGTAGTCTGGGAAGATCAGGAGCTTGGCGTTCTCAAATCGCAGTTCACCTTGGGCTCTCGCTTCCTTCATTACTGTATCGCGGTCACGGAAGTGAAGCAATTTGAAGATGAAAGTACGGGGTGGCGCTCCTTGCGGCCCCCTCGTGGAGGGTATGCGGTGGGCTCTTTCCACCGTAAAAAACGGGGAGAAACGTGCCGAGGGGAGGATAATTTGCAGCAGGCGTTCAGCAAAGGCGGTGGGATCCGCACCCTCAGCCCCCTCCGGAAGACCCAGCACTCGCAGGTTGTTCCGCCTATTGCGATTCTCAGCATCCTCGGCTCGGGCCTCCAGCGCCCTAACCTTAGTTTTCAGTACATGCATATCAGCCCCCTGGTCACGTACCGTGTCTTCCGTTTGAGAGACCCTCTGCTCCACTTCAGTCATGCGACCTCGAAGGGTGTCAAAGTCTTTCCGGATAAACTCTACATGGGTCTGAATATGATCCACTTTGCCAGTCAGAGCAGTGATGGCCTGCATTACGGCCTTAAAGTCAGCCGCCGTTGCCGGCAGCCGATCAGGATCATCAGCCTGGTTCTCCATCTGGGCAGGATGTTTAGGCGAGGCCGTGGCTGCGGCCCTGCCCGCAATGTCCAGTTTCGCAGCCTTTGTGCCTGTCCTCCGTTGGGAGCTGCCCCCTCTCATACCCCAGGAGTACTATTGAGGCTGGGGGCACACAGGAGGAGGGGGGGAGGGGGGTCTCCCGTAGCAGGCCTGCCCACCGCCAAGGCCGGATCCCATGCCGGGTGTAGCAAGATGGCCGCCGCCCTCCACAGCTAGGCCCAAGCCGCGGTGTTTCCTAAATGCGGTAGCCGCGTATCGGATCGCGGGCTCGCGGAGTCCGCCGTACAGCCGGAAAGCGGCGAATCCGCGGTCGCAGGTGTGTGGGCCTCCAGGGGGGTCCGGTTACCTGGATTAGGAGGCGAATCTGCGGCTGCGGCCCTGTCCGCGATGTCCGGTCTCGCGGCCCCCTCCCCGGATTTCAGGCAGACTTCCTCTCCCTCACAGGCCCCCAAGTCCAGGGGGACACAGGAGAGTTGTTAGGTTTGGTGTGTTGCAGATCTGCACCCTATAAATTAGGGATTTTGGCACCGGTCCTGGGGAGCTCAGACAAACACGTCTGCTCCCAGCACCATTCCGGACACGCCCCCCTTCATGTATTTCTCTGCCCAATGCAGCCGTTTCTGCTTGTGAGCATTGGTTAGTGGTGGCCGAATGGAAGGTTTATGCACAGTTGCAAGACTCTGGAGGACTCTACACCTTGATGTCCGTGGTACTCCAGAGGCACCAGCAGCTTCAAATATCTGTTTGCTGCTATGTAATGGTGTTTTAGCAGCTGCTCTCTTGATCCGATGCATGGATCTGGCAGAAATCTTCCTCAATGTGCCTTTATCTGCACAAAACCCGTCTGTGCTCTGAATCAGCCACAAATCTGTTAATAGTGCAATGATCACGCTTAAGTTTTCGTGAAATATCTAATGTTTTCATACCTCATCCAAGGCATTAAACTATTTCACTCGTTTAGGCAGCAGAGATATCCTTTTTCTTCCCCACATTGCTTGAAAATGATGCTCTGCTTGATAATGTGGAACACCCTCCTTTACAAGTTTTTCCTTTAATTGGGCTCACCTGGCAATCTAATTATCACAGGAGTCTGAGATTGTTTTCAGTGATCAAAAGAGCCCTGAGACACAATGCCATCCATGAGTTAAACTAAAATACACATTATTTAATCTTTATGACACTGAAATAGAATTTGCATAATAATTTGGAACAGGGAGTATTAGTCGTGCACTCCACAAATCTGGCCTTTATAGAAGAGTGGCAAGAAGAAAGCCATTGTTGAAAGAAAGCCGTATGAAGTCCTGTTTGCAATTTGCGAAAATCCATATGGGGGACACAGCAAATAAGTGGAAGAAGGTGTTCTGGTCAGATGAGACCAAAACAGAACTTTTTGGCCTAAAACCAAAATGCTATGTGTGGCGGAAACTAACACTGCACATCACCCTGAACACACCATCCCCACCATGAAACATGGTAGTGGCAGCATCATGTTGTGGGGATGCTTTTCTTCAGCAGGGACAGGGAAGCTGGTCAGAGTTGATGGGAAGATGGATGGAGCCAAATACAGGGCAATCTTAGAAGAAAACTTGTTAGAGTCTGCAAAAGACTAGGGACTGGGGCAGAGGTTCCCCTTCCAGCAGGACAACTACCCTAAACATACAGCCAGAGCTACAATGGAATGCTTTATATCAAATCATATTTATGTGTTAGAATGGCCCAGTCAAAGTCCAGACCTAAATCCAATTGAGAATCTGTGGCAAGACTTGAAAATTGCTTTTCACAGACACTCTCCATTCCAATCTGACAGAGCTTGAGCTATTTTGCAAAGAAGAATGGGCAAAAATGTCACTCTCCTAGATGTTCAAAGCTGGTAGAGACATCCCCAAAAAGACTTGCAGCTGTAATTGCAATTAAAGATGGTTCTACACAGTATTGACTCAGGGGGGCTGAATTCAAATGCATGCCAAACTTTTCAGGTATTTATTTGTAAAAAAAATTGAAAACCATTTATCATTTTCCTTCCACTTCACAATTATGAGCTACATTGTGTTGGTCTATCACATAAAATTCCCCAAAAAATACATTTACGTGTTTGGTTGTAACATGACAAAATGTGAAACATTTCAAGGGGTATGAATACTTTTTCAAGGCACTGTATGTATCTACAATGGTGAATCCTCCCTTGAACCTTTTTTATCTCAACTTACAGAGCAAGCAATTGTACTGCAAGCCATGTGTAGTAACTCAGTATAGATTTCAGATATTTAAACTTACTGGACTGAAAAAATTGTTTATAACATTTTAAGTAATACATAACCAGAGTGCTTTTATGTTGGGTATTTGCCTGAAGTTGTCCATTAATGGTACTTTTCTTTTTCACTTACATATATTCCATGCGTTAACCTAGTATTCATCTTTTACATTGAGCTTTCTTAACTGGTGGTCCCAAGGATGTTCTACAAAGAACCTTCTTGGTAATTCTATAAGCCGTACTGTATCCTGTAATTTTCAATAGTTTCCAGCCCATCAACTAATAATTATCCTAAGTATATGGGTCAGAGCTTTAGATAATTGGATGGCCAAGCTATAAATAACCCCTCATATATGTGCATTTATACCTAATGCAGGTTTAATCTCTTCCACTATTATATCCCATTTATCATATTAAAACATAACTCAAGGCACGCAACTCAATAAGAAGATGAAATAAAATACATATATGGGGGCTATCAAATTTGGGAAGATATCATACATGCTAAGGATTTGTAATTCTCTGCAGCCAGTTGCGTGATCCAAGCACCCCTGGTCAACATATACTGTCAGGTCCATAAATATTACATCCAAATCAGGTGAACGGTGTTTTTGCCTCCCACTTTTTAAGGGACCAAAAGTAATGGGACAGATTAACAATCATAAATCAAGCTTTTTCTTTTTAATACTTGGTTGCAAATCCTTTGCAGTCAATTACAGCCTGAAGTCTGGAATGCATAGACATCACCAGACGCTGGGTTTTATCCCTGGTGATGCTCTGCCAGGCCTCTTCTACAACTGTCTTCAGTTCCTGCTTGTTCTTGGGACATTTTCCCTTCAGTTTTGTCTTCAGCAAGTGAAATGCATGCTCAATCGGATTCAGGTCAGGTGATTGACTTGGCCATTGCAAAACATTCCACTTCTTTCCCTTAAAAAACTCTTTGGTTGCTTTCGCAGTATGCTTTGGGTCATTGTCCATCTGCACTGTGAAGCACCGTCCAATGAGTTCTGAAGCATTTGGCTGAATCCTGCTGCTTTTGTCAGCAGTCACATCATCAATAAATACAAGAGAACCAGTTCCATTGGCAGCCATACATGCCCACACCATGAGACTACCACCACCATGCTTCACTGATGAGGTGGTATGCTTTGGATCATGAGCAGTTCCTTTCCTTCTCCATACTCTTCTCTTTCCATCACTCTGGTACAAGTTGATCTTGGTCTCATCTGTCCATAGGATGTTGTTCCAGAACTGTGAAGGCTTTTTTAGATGTTGTTTGGCAAACTCTAATCTTGCCTTCCTGTTTTTGAGGCTCACCAATAGTTTACATCTTGTGGTGAACCCTCTGTATTCACTCTGGTGAAGACTTCTCTTGATTGTTGACTTTGACACACATACACCTACCTCCTGGAGAGTGTTCTTTATCTGGCCAACTGGTGTGAAGGGTGTTTTCGTCACCGGGGAAAGAATTCTTCGGTCATCCACCACAGTTGTTTTCCGTGGTCTTCCGGGTCTTTTGGTGTTGCTGAGCTCACCGGTGCGTTCTTTCTTTTGAAAGATGTTCCAAACAGTTGATTTGGCCACACCTAATGTTTTTGCCATCTCTGTGATGGGTTTGTTTTGTGTTTTCTGCCTAATGATGGCTTGCTTTACTGATAGTGACAGCTCTTTGGATCTCATATTGAGAGTTGACAGCAACAGATTCCAAATGCAAATAGCACACTTGAAATTAACTCTGTACCTTTTATTTGCTCCTTGTAAATGGGATAATGACGGAATAACACACACCTGGCCATGGAACAGCTGAGCAGCCAATTGTCCCATTACTTTTGGTCCCTTAAAAAGTGGGAGGCACATATACAAACTGTTGTAATTCCTACACCGTTCACCTGATTTGGATTTCAAATTAAAGCTGAAAGTCTGCAGTTAAAGCACATCTTGTTCGTTTCATTTCAAATCCATTGTGGTGGTGTATAGAGCCAAAAATATTAGAATTGTGTCGATGTCCCAATATTTATGGACCTGACTGTAGGTTCTTGAGCTCCACACCAGCAGCAAGGCTTGGCCAAGATGCTTGGACAACAAAGGAGCAGCAACACAGTGACCAGCCATCTTTGCATGTCTCTTTTATGCAAAAACTTCTAGGTCTTAGAAATTTTCTGCAGAGGGCTGCAATGAATTCATAACGACATTAGTTAGTCATTTTATACAGTATCGGCCTGGAGTTTAGGTTCATATGAGACACTTATTTAGCAGTACTGAGATGCAAAAAAGGATGGAAAACACAATTTTATGAAAAAATATTGCTTTGTTATCAGATTACATCTACTTTAACAGAAATAAAGTAGCTGCCATTGCCAAACTCTTGTTAAGCATGTAAGCGCTTTAGCAGTCTAAAAGGGGAATATATCCAAACTGAAGCAGCTGTACATGGCAGCCAATCACCTCCTGCCTTTCATTTTCCAAGCTTATTAAAACAAGCTGAAAATTGAAGCTGATTGGTTGCCATACACAGCTTCTCCAGATTCTGTCTGCTCTAGCTTTAACAACTACAGTCTTTTTAATGTGTGTTGATATGCATATGAACACGATCAGCTTGTCTTAAGCTGGCCAAAGATGGACAAATTCCTTCATTTACATGGAGGATCCCACCCATCCCGTCGGGGCATTGTATTCTGACAGTAGGATACACTGATCAGCAGCTGCAGCCAACTTACTGCAACTGCTTATTGACAAAAGTTTTCCAACTTGTCTATTTGACAGAAGTCAATCTAACAACCAACTTCTGTTGAACAGGGATGGACACACAATGATCTAAATGTGGCCAGTCCTCGTTAAACCAGCTAAATTTCCGGTCCATCTGTAATAAGGTGCAGGTATTTTTTTTTTTCACTTCTGTAGGTGCCACTCTGCTGATGCTATAGGGGAAGGGGAATCTGTAAAGGGAAATTCTCTCCTTATGGACTTTGTTAACCCTCTCTGTGAAGTAAAGTATCTGATTTGATATCCAATTCCCGTGAGAGTTCAGGCATCCATCTTATTGGGACAGCCTTTAAATAGGGGATCCCACATCATTCAAGCACACTTTTGAGCGATTGGCAGGTTAGGGAAAGCTTAGCTCCCATCTGTCCTTGATTTAGTGGGACTGTCCCTCATTCCAAACAAAGTCCCTCTGTCCCTCTTTCCTCCTCATTTGTCCCTCATTTTGGTCTGATCTATATAGATGTACCGTATATAAAATGAGGTATGGGGAAAAAAACTACACTAAACCCAAATGTGTAAATTAAAACAAGCACCTAAACACTCAAAGTCTAATGTGAATGGTGAAAAAAATAGTGTAGCGCTAATGATGTGAGTGTGTAAGAATTGCTCCTGGGTAGTGAAAAAAAACAAAATACACAGTAAAAACTGAGTAAACGGCAAATAAAATAATGAATAAGCATATATGCTTAACACAATATGAGCAAATAAGATATAAATTCCCAATAGTGAGTATAGACTTCCAGCAATGTGATAAAAAATGTACGAATGGAGTCCACAAAAAAAGAGGAAACGGATGAAGCTTCTTCCTATTAAAGTGACACCAAAAAGTAGAGATGAAAAAAAGAGTTTATAGTATACAAAATGCACTACTTATCTATCAAACAGGTGTTTCCCTGTGCTAAACTTTTCATCCAATTTCTAAATTTCTGCATTAAACGTAAACGCCAAAAGCCAATATAAAGGAATAGTAGTGGTAAAAAAAAAAAACACTTTTGAGAGTTTAACCAATAATATTTTTTTTTCTTAATTCTCCTTTGGCCCATGTTCACACTGAGGGCCAATTTGAAATCTTTCAGTCCGACTTTGGGCGCAATTTGACCGACATCTGTGCGGGTTCATGCACAGTCAGCATCGCACCAATTTGGACGGTGCCCTTGTCGGCAATAGGCGGTGATTTGACATGCGATTTGTCAAATCGTATGTCAAAACGGTTTGATATGAATGTGGTCTTAAGGGAGCATGGCAGGGTGTGTCTTATGCCTACATACATTTGCTAATAGGTGTCCCTCATTACCATCTCAGAAAGTTGAGAGGTATAGGAAAGGAACCTGTTGGTTAGAGACAGTGCTTTGTGCAGGGAAAGGTTCCTGGCTAGTAGGGGCAGTGCAGTGGACTCTGGTGCCATAGAACCTTCCAAGGATCCCCTTCTGTGAGCTAGGGCAGCTTGGTTATTCAACACACCCCTCCAGCAGAAGCCATCTTCCTGTAACCTTATATTGTGCAGTAGACCTTCCAGCAGAAGCGGGTACTTTTATTCAGGCCCGACCCCCACGTCTATGGCCAGCTTTCCAATTCTTATCTGCTTTATTACATTAAATGCCTGCAAAACTCATAAGTAGCTAGAAACCATGTGATCTGTCTGCTTATCCCGTGCTAATCAGAGCAGAGCGGGCGGATGACAAGTCTGCCCAGTTTATGCAGAGTGAACACGGGCAAAGTCCACTCTGCTCTATCTGCGGCCGGTAGTAAACGGACCCTACTGTACATTTACACCCAATTTCCCTCCGATCCGATCGATCTAGATTAAAGGGGACAGATCCCATTTTTTTTTTTTATAGCGGACCAGATCAGACTGGAGGTAGACGGATGTAAACAGACATAACTTGTTTAAACTCACTGATTCATAGGGGTGATAAGACCGTCTGGTCAGGTCCACCTGAAAAACTGAGAGGCGGATCTGATTGGGCCCTTCATGTGAAAGGAGCCTCATGCTGCGTACACACGATCGGAATTTCTGACAAGAAAAGTCTGATGTGAGCTTTTGGTCGGAAATTCCGACCATGTGTAGGCTCCGTCTGACTTTTGCTGTCGGAATTTCTGCCAACAAAAGATTGAGAGCAGGTTCTCTATTTTTCCGACGAAAAAAGTTCCTATCGGAAATTCCGATCGTCTGTTGCAATTCCGACACGCAAAATTCCTACGCATGCTCGGAAACAATTCAATTCATGCTCGGAAGCATTGAACTTCATTCTCTCGGCTCGTCCTAGTGTTGTTCATCACCACGTTCTTGACGGTCGAAAGTTCAGAGAACTTTTGTGTGACCGTGTGTATGCAAACCAAGCTTGAGCGGAATTCCGTCTGAAAAACTATCCAAGGTTTTTCCAACGGAATTTCCGATCGTGTGTATGTGGCATAACTGTAGCCAATCAGCCTGCAGTAATTGCTCGGTATTCAGACAGCCTTGGTCACTTGCTGGATCAACTTTGGGTATAGGATTTTGTATATGGGATTGTATAATTTTTTTAATTTTTTTTTATTTGTTGAACTAGATAGACTTGTGTCCTTTTTTCAGCCTTACTTTGTGCTGTCAGAATACAATAGCCGGAGGGGAAGATTTCTCCATCCATACTGTTGAGCATGGATGGGGGAACCAGAATGATTTCTCTCTTTTCCTTCTGCAGGCTGAACAAGAGAAATCTTGATGTGTATTCCCGGCTTTACCTTAGATTTTAGGCTGTACAAAGAAACAGAAGATTTATTCATGGCAAGAAAGGAACATTTTTTTTTTTTACTCAATAATGTGATTCGGTAATGTTGACAAGTGAGCTATTGATTCATGTGATGTGTGAATTTTATTAATAGATCTGCCGTAATACACCCTTTTGGCACCAGTGTCTAGAGATCACTCATCAAGCATGAGGAACGAGGCACCTTCTTTATTGCCCATGTGTTCAGGGCAGTTTTATTTACTAATAGAAGCAAGTGACTGCCAATTATTAATGAAGGGTGATATCTTTGCAGCTATATTATTACCATATCCCTCATTGTAGCTGCCACTGACATTTTTATATATCTGTTGTAATTGATTGTGTATTGACTGATATGTGTTTCTCGAATTTTGCACTGTGAATATAAATTACACATAAACAGACAGAAATGCTGTGGTTTTAATTAATGTTTTGTGAAATAAACACAGAAAACAATGTACATATTTCATTTTCTGATATTTGTTTTTTAATAATCCCATGTCTGTCAAGATGGCACTGTAATATCCTCTCCCTGGCTATTGTCCAGAGCAGTGCAGTGGAGAAAATCAGGTATTCCTCTCTCTGTTTCTGAATGTTCACCTCTATTACAGATTGATCCTTTTATTTCCTGCTCATGTTAGCATCGATTATTTTATGTTTTTGCCTGCGGAAAAAGGATGCACCAAGCTGATAAATTTTGCAATATATACAATGGATATGTGGAGGTCACCTGGACAAGCATTGTAGGATTGGTAGGTTTCATGGGCTCCTATGGGCAGCATAGCAGATTTCACCATTAAATTGCTGGTTCTTCCTTGCTTTATTATCTAATGTTACCGATTAAAGAGGAAGCATCACAAGGTACCTGCAAATAAAAGTAGCATTTGTCTGGTTGAATTCTGTACCCCTTCTGGGTGCACACTCAATAGCTAAAGCTTTGGCTTCAGACCTGCACCTTGCCTCCCCACAAGTCTACGAAAGTCAATAGGACCAGGTGGTTTGCCACTAATGTTGTAACATGTTGTAACAACTGTAGCCTACATAAATTCTGTGCTTGATTTGATCAGCATTATTGAGTTTGCTGAAGTATTAAAATGTCATCATTGCTTCACTCGAAGTGGGAACACAAAAGTTGCCTTTTGTGCTGTACTGATCAGCACTGCTATTCCTGTATGTATTACCAGGCATCACTGGTACTGATATAGCCACTAAATGGGCATCACTTCTACAGCTATACCCAATAACAGGACATTAGAGCTCCTGGTGTATCCACTCACTGACCATTACTGCTATTGGTTTACCCAATAACTGGGGATCACTATCACTTATGTACCCAATAACTTGAGATCTACCTTTAACAGGACATTACTCCTACTGGTTTACCTATTTATTGGGCATCAATGCTATTGGAGTATATACAAATTGGGAATCACTGCTACTCATGTACCTACTAACTAGGAATCCCTGCTTTTTTTGTGCCCTCTATCTGGTAATCACTACTACTGGAACCATAACTGGGCAAGTGGGCATCCATCCTACTGTTGTAGGCACCATGTGGAATCACTACTACTGCTGTGACACTTATCTGGAAAAGTTAATTTTGTTGACTAAAATATTTTCGATAGCGAATTTAACACCATTTTAGTCCGCTAAAATACGACTAAATCTAAAACGATTCAGATGACCAAAATATGGCATTTTAGTTAAAAGACTAATGCCGTGTACACACGATAATTTTTAATGTAATTTTCAAAAACAACGTTTTTCTCGACGTGATTTTTCTTGTTTCCTCTCAAGCCTGTCTTGCATATACACGTTCATTAAAAAAAACGCTCAAGCAAAGCGCAGTGACGTACAACATGTACGACGGCACTATAAAGGGGAAGTTCCGTTCGAATGGCGCCACCCTTCATGTTAGTAAAGTTAGTAAAGTAAAAGTTAGTAAAGTTAGCCTCGTGCTTTTCAGTCCGTTACAGCGTGACGAATGTGCTATCTCTATTACGAACGCTAGTTTTACCAGAACGAGCGCTCCTGTCTCATACTTGATTCTGAGCATGCGTGTTTTTTTCCCCCTCGTAAAAGCATACACACTACCGTTTTTCACATCGTTAAAAAAAACGACGTGAAAAACAACGTGAAAAAATAGAGCAGGTTCTAATTTTTTTAGGCCATTTTTCACGTCGTTGAAAATGCTCTGGAGCCTACACACGATCGTTTTTAATGCCCAATTTAAAAAATGGCATTTTTAACGACGTGAAAAACGATCGTGTGTATGCGGCATGAGACTAAATAGAAATTAACACTGCTATCTGGGCATCACTACTACAGCTATGTCAATTAACAGGACATTATTGTTACTGATGTACCCATTCATCAGGCATTAATGCTATTGATGTACCCAATAACTGTGGATCACTACCACTTATGTACCCAATAACTGGATATCTACAGTTATATCCATTAACAGGGCATTACTGTGGCTGGTGTACCCATTTAGTGGGCATTAGTGCTTTTGATGTACCCAATAACTGGGGCTTTCTACCACTTATTGAATGTACCCAATAACTGGAGCTCTACAGTAATAACCATTACCAGGACATTACTATTACTGTTGTACCCATTGATTGGGCCATAATACTATTGTGTACCCAGTAAATGATACTGATAAGTATCTATTACCTACCAACTAGACATCTTTGCTTTGTTTGTGCCTTCTAACTGTGAATCACTACTACTACAACTAGAACCACAACTGGAAAGTGTGCACCAATACTACTACTGTAGCCACTAAGTGGGAATCTCTACTACTGCTGTGCCACATATCTAGGGATCACTACTACAGCTATATCCATTGACAGGACATTACTTTTACTGCTGTACCCATTCAGTTTACATTAGTGCTAGTGGTGTAGCATCACTGCTAACTGGGCATCACTACTATTACTGAACCCATAACTGGGCAAACGGGCATCAGTACTACTGCTGGAGCCACCAAATGGGATTTACTAATACTACTGTCACCTATCTAGGCATCACTACTACAACTATGCCCATTACCAGAACTTCTGTTACTGTTGTGCCCACTCATTGGGCATTAATGCTATCAGTGTACGGTTGGAATTACTGTCAGTGATATACCCATAACTAAAAATCAATGCTATTCTCACACTCACTAAATCAAAGAATGGCTGCTACTGGTGTGCTGACTCATTGGGCAATAATGGTGTGTCGTCTCAGGCCACTTTCACACTACCGCGTCTTGAAAGTCACGCGATTTTGATGCAATTTTGCCACGATTTCAAGGAATGCCTGTGTAAACTTGAGGTCTATGGACCTCAACTCGCATCAAAGTCGGACCAAAGTAGTACAGGGACTACTTTGAAGTCGGTGCAACTTGAAGTCGCACAGATATGAATGGTACTCATTGGAAACCATGGGGTACGACTTGCCGTGCGACTTTGCAGTCCCAAGTCGCAGGACAAGTCGCAGAAGTGTGAAAGGGGACAAAGTGGGCCCCACTATTAATACTGGAACCATAACTATGCAAGTGAGCATTATTTAAAGGAGAAGTACAACCAAAGCCCATTTGACTGTACTTCTCCTGTGAATCACAGAAGTGCAGTTCATTTTGCTCTCCTGTGACCCATTTTCGGCTGACAGAATAGAGATGGATCCCCCCAGATGCCTGGACCAGGACCCAGCTCAGCTTCTTGGCGAGCTGTTGAGAGCCTGAGCCAGTTGCTCCTACCCCATCCAGAGCCCAGCGCTTCAGGGAGCTGGGGTGGGGAGGCAGAGCAGACAGCAGTGACTGACAGTCACCAGCTCTCTGCTCACAGAGCACTGAGAACCGATCGATCAGCGGTGTTTGATCGCTCGGTTCCCACCATTAGAGCCAGCGGGGGACAGATGCAGCCTATGTAAGTATGTTTCTTTAAAAAAAAAAAAAATTCCCCAACTTCTCTTTTAATTTTGCTGCTACTGCTGTACAATATTACTGGACATCACTACTACTTGTAACCATGACATCACTAATTAATTTAAATTGTATGCACTTATTGGATGTCATTACTGATTATATACAATGTTAGCAGCCATGCCTATCATGGCTTCCACAACATTGCCATGCAGAACACTTACCAAGCTTATGATTCCATGTTTTAAGCTTGTGCATATTTGTCATCCCTGGACCCTGTGATAGTTCCCTTGAATATTATTTATGTAGTATCTGCAGACATATTGGTTATACAGGATCTCTAAGCATATTAATCATTTTGTCTGCTTAATTATCTTGTAAGGCCTGGGTCTTCAAAGATAAGTGCAGTTATTTCAATGGTGGGCAGAGGAAGGGCGCGACTCTACAATGAACCTGCTAAAATCTATAATACAACTCTACAACATAAGTATGTAAATATATTCAACTCTCCAGCTTTCAGAGAGACCTTCACTCCCCCTCTCCACTCAGAGATGGATTATATAGAAAACAGTGAACACTTTCTATTTTATTGTGACAGTAGCACTGATTGCTTAATCAAGGTGTGAGTACCACTCGCTGTTATCATTAGCTTGCTGGAACTAAAAGAACCCTATAAACCAGGTGAATAGCTACTCTACACAGAGGTTTTAGTTTTTTTTTTTAGTTTTTTAAACCATCAAGAGTACATAAAATCGGAACTAAAGTCCCCTGTAACTCACTGTGAGCAGGCAGCTTTTTATTGCAGAAAAGACATGCAATGTCTCTTTTGTAATAAACACCTACCTGCCAGCTCACAGTGATCCCAGGAATGTAAGCTGAGCTGTGAATGTGCAGCTCCGCTTACAGCAGCTGGCCCAATCCCGTGTTCCATGATAACTAGCTCCTGTGCATGTGCAGGAGTGACGTCATCCCGCACCTGCCAATGGAAAGGCCTGGAAACCGGCACACAGGAGAAGATGCTAGAGGGATAATTGGAAGGTAAGTATCTATGCCTTTGGTTCCATCTTAAAGCGGAGTTCCACCCAATTTTGAGAGGTGGTCTTAAACGAAAGACCACCTCTCCACCCCTCGTTTTTGGATATTTAATTTTTTTTTCTTTCTCTAGTACCTTTTTTGGAACTAGTAAGTGTACTCCCGATCCAGCCGGGCCGCGGCCCCGGACGTCACATCCTCTTCTGTGGCGAGACCCCCGTTGTCTTCTGGGACCTGTGTGTCCCCCAGAAGGCAAGCTGGTCATTCACAAAGCAGACGCGGTCCAAAACCGGCAGTGAAGCCGGAAGGCTCCACTGCCTGTCACGTACCAGGATCGTGAGCCTGACGTGTAGAGGAGCGCGTCTCTTGCCGCACAGGCTTGTGGGCCCCTGAGGTTGAGACAGCAGCCACAGAAGCAAGGTGTCGCAGGAGTGCCTAGGATCAGTCCAGTATTTGGTATGGCTGGATGATCGTGGCTGGTGATGCAGCAGGCAGACCGGCAGGGCTAGGTAGACCAGAACTGTGGCAGGCTTGATCGCAGATAAAGCATGAACTGGTGCAATTTTCAGAGCAAGACTGTAGCAGGCTGAGGGAGCAGATGCAGAGTCAGACAGACCGGGTCGGTAACGTCCTGGCAGATCAGTAGAGCAGCAGGCAGAAGAGAAGTCCAAAAAATAAGCCGGAGTCAGGGTATCAAGCAGACAGGGTTAACAAGAGAAAGCCAGGTCAAGGATCATAGGTCAGCACAGATAACAGGTTTCAGACACACAGAAGCTGCAGACCAAACAGCAAAGTGTCTTTGGTGCACTCACTTTAAATAGCCCCTCTGTAGCGCCAATGTTGGTGACATGCGCCGTGAATGCGCGTGTCTGCCGTGCAATTCCTGCTGCACAGCTATGCCATTCCTGACACTGCTGGTTTCCCTTAGTTGGAAGGGTGGCGCCTGCACCTGATCCGATGGACGGATCGGCCTCGGGGGCGACATCGCGGGCTCCCTGCACAGGTGTCCTTGACAAAAGTCAGCAGCTACAGTGTTTGTAGCTGCTGATTTAAAAAAATAATAATACTGATACACCGCTTTAAAGCTGAACTACAATCAAACTGCTAAAGACACACATGAAATAATTATAAGGGATCTGTTTTAGCTACTAATAAATTTGTATTTTTGCCCATCTATTTCTGAGATTTACACAGCTCTGCCACACAGCTATTTCCTGTCTGACAGGGCAGGAGATTTGATTTTCCACTACTGTTGTTCATTAAATGTATAGGTCTTAGGCTGGGTCCACACATGCTCCAGCCCCGGGTCACAGCAGGGGTCCAGTGCATCCCTGTTCACCGTTTGCCTGAATTTGCACCTGAATCAGAACCAAAGACGTACAGGACCCTTTCCAAATGCAGACCGCGGGTGCCTGGGAGCTGTGTGAACCGCCTCCATTGAGAGCTGGTCACACTCTCCTGTCATGCAAATTGGATGTTGGAAAACCCTCATCCAATTTGCATATATGTGAACCCAGACTTATAGAAGCAGCAGATTCGGTAGCTAATCTGTCTGTCTCCTCTCTTTTCTTATCAGCACACTTCAAGCACTACAGCACAACTGATTGGCATGTTATGCTGCTTCTCTCTGTTTCTATGCTAATGTTGACTTCCTAAAGTCTGTATTTGCATAAATTTAGACACGCCTCCCACCTGTCCTTGGTGATAGGCCACTCAGGCACCCAGACGTATCACATGTAGGCGGTAGGATTAGGAGGGCATGCCTACTCTGTCCATAATCTGGAAATATTTGTTCAATCTTAATTTAATACTTTTTAGCAGGATGCAGGGTTTTTTAAATTGGTTATTAACACTTGCATATACCAACTGAAGTGACTAGCCTAAAGCCCCATACACACTGTCAGACTTTTGGCCAACAAACTTCATTTTGAGCAAGTTGGACCAACAATCTGACCGTGTGTACGCTCCATCGGACAAACTTTTTTCTTTTTTTTTTTGTGTGTTTTCATCGGACAAAAGTTGGGTCTACAAACAGACAAACTTTTGCCCAACAAAAGTCCGATGGAGCAAAGTCCTGCCGTGTGTACAGAAAACCATAGGACTTTTGTCCGATGGACAAAACAACTAATGTTAAAATCAACCAACAATAGCAGAAGTTGACCAAAGGGTGGCGGTAAAGAGCAGAAAAGAGCAGAAAAACCAAGTGATGTTGCAAAAAGTTTTGGGAAAGTTTTCAGAAAAGTCCTGTGGTGTGTATGCTATGGGTGTGCCCGGCCAACCCCGTTCGGACAAAAATCCAGGGAAAAGTCCGCTGGAAGTCCAACCGTGTGTATGGGGCTTTAGGTGATACATGGAGATTAAACAAATCCGCCTTCAAATGTTGTACCCGTATATCTGCAGCCCTGTCTCATAGCATTTCTCAGCTTTAGAAGGCAGGGGGCAGGGATCTGAGGTCACACACAGCACAATATAATGCAGGGAACGGAGTGTAATCTGAGTCCCGAGTGGAGGGAATTGACCCCCTATACACACACACACACACACACACACACACACATTCACAGTCCCATAGGGAAACATGCACATCTGAGACTGTCAGTGAACTTCTGTGTACTGGGAGGGAGGCAGCGCCATCTCTTGGGATTGCTTGGCATCGGCATAGACTGTCAGAAATGACTCATTTAGCTAGCAGAGGAAGGAGACAGCAGACAGAATTCACACCTAGTGCTTTGGATTAGGGCAAGTACACACTATAGAAGGATATACTTTGTTCATTTTTCATTTCAGGGGCTTTACAACAACTTTAAGCTGACGGTTCCATTTTACTTGAATTTTTCCATTTTTTTTTTAATGGTGGTGCTTGTGTGTGTGTGTGTGTGTTAAAAACTTTATTTTTCTAGTAGTTCTGCTTTGATGTTGCAGTTACCGCTATTCCACCTGCATTGTAATCTAATTAACTAGTTCTCTCACTCCTAGGGCAAGAAAAACAGCATCTAGGGAGAATCGCAGCTCCTGCTGTGCTTAGAAATCTCCTGTGTTCAGGATATAATAGGATTCGTTTTCTCAGTGGTAATTAAAAGAGAAAATGTTCAAGATTTTGTTGAAGGGAGCAGTGTGTGGTTTATGAATAAACATAATGAGCACTTGCATCATCACAACTACTTGCTTTACATGAAATTAACTTAACTTAAACTTCAACTGGTTTGTGGTTGTGTTTGTTTGAATGCTTACAACATCACGCGTGTCAATATGCAGCTAATTTAAGTAAAAAGTGCCTTTTTTTTTTTCAACTCGCCCACAGCCACAACCCTTTTTCTCACTCCCCCATCCTCAAAATTTTAAAAAACCTTTCTATTTGTATTACATTCCTTAGGAAGAGTGAGTCCATGAGTCACCAGCGTGACATATATGCAAGTAGTATCTTCTTGACTGTTGTGTCACCAACTGCCTCCAACGTGTGATTAGACCGCCAGAAGGTCAAAAGAGCTCTTGTGTTATACTGTATATACTCCAACTCCGTTCTGGAATCCCCATAAACGGGGGAGATCAATCCAAGTAACCAATGAGGGAATCTGCAGATCCTCTCACTCCAAACTTGACACCAGACGGCATACCCCAATGAGAGATAAAAACACCAGTATAGTGTAAAACCTTTTCCAACAGGATTTATTAACAGCCCCGGAAGAATTGGCTGCTCAATGACCGGGCCATTTTTTGCGATTCGGCACTGTGCCGCTTTAACCATTTAAGGACCGAGCCTCTTTCTGAGATTTGGTGTTTATAAGTTAAAAACTGCTTTTTTTGCCCGAAAATCACTTGGAACCCCCAAACATTATTATTTTTTTCTAACACCCTAGAGAATAAAATGTCGGTCGTTGCAATACTTTTTGTCACACCGTATTTGCGAAACAGTCTTACAAGCGCACTTTTTTTGGAAAAAAAACAACACTTTTTTTAATTAGAAAATAAGCTCATTAATGGCATGCAATGCCAAGCTGCGGTTTCCAAAGCGAGCAAAGTCCTTTCTTGTATTAAGAGAGGTATGGACTCCAGAGAGAGAGATATCATTTTGCCCCTGTACAAATCATTAGTAAGACCTCATCTGGAATATGCAGTTCAGTTTTGGGCCCCAGTTCTCAAAAAGGATATTGGGGAACTGGAGAAAGTGCAGAGAAGGGCAACCAAACTGATAAGAGGCATGGAGGAGCACAGCTATGAGGAAAGATTAAGGGGGGATATGATCAATATGTACAAATATATAAGGGGTCCATATTGTGAACTTGGTGTTGAGTTATTCACTTTATGGTCAACACAAAGGACAAGGGGGCACTCTTTACGTCTAGAGGAAAAAAGATTTAATCTCCAAATTCAGAAAGGTTTCTTCACAGTAAGAGCTGTGAAAATGTGGAATAGACTCCCTGCAGAGGTGGTTCTGGCCAGCTCAGTGGATTGCTTTAAGAAAGGCCTGGATTCTTTCCTAAATGTACATAATATAACTGGGTACTGACATTTATAGGTAAAGTTGATCCGGGGAATATCTGATTGCCTCTCGGGGGATCAGGAAGGAATTTTTTCCCCTGCTGTAGCAAATTGGATCATGCTCTGCTGGGGTTTGTTCGCCTTCCTCTGGATCAACTGTGGGTATAGAATTAGGTATATGGGATTGTATGATATTATTATTTTATTTTTTTATGGTTGAACTGGATGGACTTGTGTCTTTTTTCAACCTGACTAACTATGTAACTATGTAACAACAGTAAAGTTAGCCCCATTTTTTTTTTATATTGTGAAAGATAATGTTACGCCGAGTAAATTGATACCCAACATGTCCCGTTTCAAAATTGCGTCCGCTCGTGGAATGGCGACAAACTTTTACCCTTAAAAATCTCCATAGGCAATGTTTAAAACATTCTACAGGTTGCGTGCTTTGAGTTACAGAGGAGGTATAGAGCTAGAATTATTGCTCTCGCTCTAACGATCGCAGCGATAACTCACATGTGTGGTTTAAACACTGTTTTCATATGCGGGTGCTGCTCATGTATGTGTTCGCATCTGCGCCCGAGCTCGTCGGGACTGGGCGCTTTAAAAATGTTTTTTTTCTTATTTAATTTACTTTTTATTTTTTTTATTTTGACACTGTTTTAAAAAAACTATATATATATTCCTATTACAAGGAATGTAAACATGCCTTGTAATAGAAAAAAACATGAGAGGACCTCTTAAATATGAGATCTGGGGTCAAAAAGACCTCAGATCTCATATTTAGACTAAAATGCAATAAGAAAAAATAAATGTAATTATGTCATTCTGAAAAAAATAATAAAAAAAATGTCCCTTTAAGAGCATTGGGCGGAAGTCATGTTTTGACCAAACAAATAGAGCTTTCTTTTGGTGGTATTTGATCTCTGCGATTTTTTTATTTTTTTGCACTATAAACAAAAAGAGAGCGACAATTTTGAAAAAAACACAAGATTTTGTACTTTTTGCTATAATAAATATCCCCAATAATTTAAAAAACAAAAACACATTTTTTCTTAGTTTAGGCCGATATGTATTCTTCTACATATTTTTTGTAATAAAAATCGCAATAAGCGTATATTGATTGGTTTGCGCAAACGTTATAGTGTCTACAAAATAGGGGATAGATTTATAGCATTTTTATTATTTTATTAGTAATGGCGGCGATCTGTGATTTTTATCGCAACATTATGGCGGACCCATCAGACACTTTTTTACACTTTTGACACATTGGGACCATTGGCATTTATACAGCAATCAGTAATATAAAAATGCACTGATTACTGTAAAAATGTCACTGGCAGGGAAGGGGTTAACACTAGGGGGCGATCAAGGTGTTAATTGTGTTCCCTAGGTGTGTTCAAAACTGTGGGGGGAGGGGACTAACTAGGGGAAATGACAGATCATGCTTCCTAGCTATCAGGAACTCACGATCTGTCTCTCCTCACAGAACAGAACAGGGATTTGTGTGTTTACACACACACACACGTCCCAGTTCTGCCCCTCGTGCCCGTGATCGCTTGCGGCCGGCGGTATTTGAGACCGCAGGTCACGAGCATCAGCACCCCCGCCGGCGGCGCACGTGCTATCACGTTTAAAGGGAATGACATACAGCTACGACAGTATGTGGGATCTTGCCGACCTGCCGCAGTATGACGTATGAAGTGGTTAAAAGGTAAGGAAGGCACTTACATGTAACTGGATAAAAACAGCATGTGTAAACAGAAAGACATAAGTTTTACTTTCCTCTGAGCGCAATGACAGGAAATGACACTCTTGCCCGGCCGGTTTCGTCACCACAAGGACTTCTTCCGGGGCACCATTTAACAAGGGGACCCCCAGATCCCGGCCCACCCCCTATGTGAATGGGTATCGGGTACATTGTACCCCTACTCATTCACCAAAAATGTGTCAAAAAGTTAAAACCACAGCAGACAGTTTTTTGACAATTCATTTATTTAAAAAAATGAAAATAAAAAAAGGGTCCCACGATGTCCATCTATCTTCAATAGGGATGAGCTTTATGTTCGAGTCGAACATGAGTTTGACTCGAACATTGGCTGTTCGCCCGTTCGGTCGAACAGCGAACAATTTAGGGTGTTCGTGGCAAATTCAAAAAGCCGCGGAACACCCTTTAAAAGTCTATGGGAGAAATCAAAAGTGCTAATTTTAAAGGTTAATATGCAAGTTATTGTCATAAAAAGTTTTAAAAACTGCATTTTTTTTGGGAGCAGTAATTTTATTAATGTGAAACAATAGAATTGAAAAATTCCTTTAAATTTCGTACCTGGGGGGTGTCTATAGTATGCCTGTAAAGTAGCGCATGTTTCTGGTGTTTAGCACTGTCCCTGCACAAAATGTAATTTCTAAAGGAAAAAAAGTCATTTAAAACTACTCGCGGCTATTAATGAATTGTCGGTCCTGGCAATACAGATCAAAGTCATTGAAAAAAACGGCAGAGGTCCCCCCCCCAGTCCATTACCAGGCCCTTTGGGTCTGGTATGAGTATTAAGGGGAACCCCGAACCAAAAAAAAAAGCGTGGGGGTCCCCCCAAAATTCCATATCAGGCCCTTCAGGTCTGGTATGGATATTAAGGGGAACCCTGCGCCATTTTAAAAAAAAAATGGCGCGGGGTTCCCCCCAAAAATCCATACCAGACCCTTCAGGTCTGGTATGGATTTTAAGGGGAGCCCCGCACCAAAATTTAAAAAAATGGCGTGGAGGATCCCCCCAAAAATCTATACTAGACCCTTATCTGAGCATGCAACCTGGCAGGCCGCAGGAAAAGAGGGGGGGACGAGAGAGCGCCCCCCCTCCTGAACCATACCAGGCCACATGCCCTCAACATGAGGAGGATGTCCCCATGTTGATGGGGACAAGGGCCTTATCCCCACAACCCTTGCCCGGTGGTTGTGGAGGTCTGCGGGCGGGGGGGTTATCGGAATCTGGAAGCCCCCTTTAACAAAGGGGACTCCCAGATCCCGGCCCCCCCTATGTGAATTTGTAAGGGGTACATTGTACCCCTACCATTTCACAAAAAAAGTGTCAAAATGTTCAAAACCACAACCGGCTTGGGACAAGTCCTTTATTTAAAATAAAAAATAAAAATAAATAAAAAAGAGATTCCAGCAAAGTAATCCAATAAATCCATCTTTGATCTCCAGCGATGTAATCCAATTCTCGTTCTCCAGCGATGGATGATCTCCGCGACTCCAGCGAGGAACACGCACAGGATCCTGCCTCCACCTAAGGGAACCGGCGCAAGGAGAGAGCCGGGAGTTACCCAATGAAGCATCACTGGGCGGAGCGTCACGGGGCGGGGTCACCCGTCCACGTCATTGGGTAACCCCCGGCTTTCAACTTGTGTCAGAGGGGGACGGGATCACGTGACGGGTGGCCTCGCCCTCAGCTGCATAAGAGCTGTCAGGCTGGCGCTGCGTCATTGGCCGGGTGCCTTCGGTGGAGGCAGGATCCTGTGCGTGTTCCTCGCTGGAGTCGCGGAGATCATCCATCGCCGGAGAACGAGAATTGAATTACATCGCTGGAGATCGAGGATGGATTTATTGGATTACATCGCTGGAATCTCTTTTTTATTTTAATTTTTTTTATTTTTAATAAAGGACTTGTCCCAAGCCGTATTGCTCTCAAACAAAATTGACGTCCTTTTTTCCCCATAAATAGAGCCTTCTTTTGGTGGTATTTGATCACCTCTGCGGTTTTTATTTTTTGCGCTATAAACAAAAAAAGAGCTATAATAAATATCCCCAAAAAATATATAAAAAGACATTATTTTTCCTCAGTTTCTTCTACATATTTTTGGGGAAAAAAATCGCAATAAGCATTTGATTGGTTTGCGCAAAAGTTATAGCGTCTACAAAATAGGGAATCATTTTATGGCATTTTTGTTAATAATTATTTTTTTACTAGTAATGGCGGCTATCAGCGATTTTTATCGTGACTGCGACATTATGGCGGACACATCGGACACTTTTGGCGCTATTTTGGGACCATTCACATTTACAGAGCGATCAGTGCTATAAATATGCACTTATTACTGTGTAAATGTGACTGGCACTGAAGGGGTTAACCAGGAGGGGGCACTGAAGGGATTAAGTGTGACCTAGGGATGTGTTCTAGCTGTAGGGGGATTGGCTATGTGTGACACGACACTGATCACCGCCCCCGATGACAGGAAGCTGTGTCAGTGTCCTGTCACTAGCATGGGCGTCCGCTCCATAGGGCAAGGGGGGTCAATTGCCCCCCCCTGGAAGTCAGAGTGAAGACACACACTTGCCCCCTGTGTTGCAATGGCCTCCGCGGCAGCCGTGGAGTTTTTTTTTCTAAGTCTGCAGACTGCTGATGGCCTGGGGGCTGGGGCGGCTCTCAGTCTTTTCCGACTATCCGTCCCTCCCTCCTCACCCCCGGCCCGAGCATCGGATTGGCTTAACATCACCGGGACCCTGACCCGGCTGTTCCGTGATTGGCTGCTGCCTCAGCCTGCCTCTGCCTGTGTAAATGTGCCTATGCCGAGCATGGATGACCTTAAAATGATGCCCCCCCCTGAAAAAAGTTCAGCGGACGCCCATGGTCACTAGGAAGAATGGGGAAATGCTTGGTTACATTAGCATTTCCCCTTTCTTCCTCTCCGTGAGACGATTGCGGGTATCCCCGCGGACATCGAGTCCGCGGGACCCACGATCACACTCACGGAGCTCACGGCGGGCGCGCGCACTCACAATGCCGCGTCTTAATGGCAAAGCACAGGTAGGTTAATCTGCCTGTACGTGCCATTCTGCAGACGTATATCGGCGTGAGTCGGTCTTTAACCGGTTAATAAAGGAATTGTCAAAAACAGTTTGTTGTGGTTTTTACTTTTTGACACTTTTTTTGGTGAATGGGTACAAAGTACCCGATGCCCATTCACATGGGGGGGGGGCTGGTATCTGCCCGCAGACCCCGACAACCACAGCCCAGGGTTGTCAGGAAGAGGCTTTTGTCCCCATCAACATAGGGACAAGGTGCTTTGGGGTGGAGGCGCAGATCCCCAAAGCACCCACCCCCCCATGTTGAGGTCATGTGGCCTGGTAGGGTTGGCCCCCCTATCCTGGCCTTCAGGCTACATGCTCGGATAAGGGTCTGGTATGGATTTTGGGGGGACCTCACGCCAATTATTTTTAACATTTTGGTGTGGAGTTCCCCTTATTAACCATACCAGAACCGTAGGTCCTAGAATGGACTGGGGGGGGGGGAAGCCACGCCGTTTTTGTCCTTGATTTTTTTCATCTATATTGCCGGCAGCCAGCAATACATTACAGCCACGAGCAAGTTTAAATTACATTCCTTTAGAAATTTCATTATTGCTGCGGCATGCTCTACACATCGCACAGATGCGCCACTTTACAGGCAGACTAAGAACTAGAACGTTTTGCCTGTTCGAGGTGTTCTGGTGCGAACCGAATGGGGGGGGGGTGTTCGGCCCATCCCTAATCCTGAAAAATTGGTTCGGGTGAACATGGGGTGATGGTTGCTAATGCCAATTCGCCCACATGGACACCAGAAGAAGGGATATTGGGTGGACTTTTCTGGGCACTGATAACATAACAAAAAAATTGGTTTATATAAAAGTATATTTATTACATAAAAGAACAACAATTACAATTAAAAACATTTGAGCCAAACCCCGCAAGGAAAACAGCTTAGTTACTAACGGCTACACCGTCACACATCTGTTAGTGGTGGAGAAGGCGAAAAACCTCAACCGGTTTCGCGGTTGATACCGCTTCTTCAGGAGGGTCTGTATAATACATAATATACAATAAATGAGCTAGCAATGACAATTACATGTAACATATAAGGGTGCAATAGTTTAGAAACATAAATACAGTCAAAAAATGCTTTTCTGCTCACCGGGATCATATTCATGGGTCAGGCAAAGGCTCAAATGGAACCCCCCGCGGCGAACAAGGGGGACATATGTGGTGCTCTCTGGTAAGGTAATTAATTACTGTTAGGATATATCTAAGGTTGTAACTCTGAGTAATAGGGGAGGGAACACCAGGTGTGAGTGTGGAAAGGGGGAGGGAGAGGAGGGAGAAAGAGGAGAAAAGGGAAGGGAGGGGGGAAGGAGGAGTGGGTAAGAATTGGGAGGGGGGAGATAAACAATATGGGAAGAAGAAAGGACAAAGGGGAGGGGGGGAGGGAAAGAAAAGGAAAGGAGAAGGGGAGGAACAGGTGTCTAGTGCAAGCCCAGAAGAACCCACCCCAAGGGAGAGCCTCTTATGAGACCCACAATTGGCACCCAACAGGGAGGGGAACATGGAGGAGGTACCACCCACCTACCCATATAAGTAAGCGCAGTCTCTGTTTTGGCTAACTATGTGGTTAGGGATTGCATTTCAGCTCGCTACTTCCTGGCAGGTGGCTACTCTAGTCCCAACGACTTAGTAACGCGTGATTCCCAGTGATCAGGTCCCGGGTCCTCACACAGGCCACAGACTCTGAGCTCGGACCCTGAAGACAAAGCAATTCTCTATCTCAACTTAGTTTCTGTAGGCGACTATAGCAGGCTCGGGTGCAGGTCCATCTCCTCTCCCTGATGTGGGGGAAGAGGCACAGCAACAGGTCCTCCTTAGCTTGTCTTTAATGGCTCCGGTCCATTGGCTATGAAGCACAGACCCTGACTGCAAGTCTGTCCCCTTCGCTCTCTTCCAAGGACTGCCCCAGTCTCGGCTGATTTGCCAGAAAAAAACATCAAGTCTCTGTTTAATATGGTGGCTTGTTGGAATTGAAGTCTGGTAACCATAAACCTTCATTGACAAGTATTTTGCAGCACCCCTTTGAAAACTACAATTCCCAGTGTCCATAGCACCTACACAGTGAGTCCTTGCTAATGCTCCCATTGGCTCTTTCTCTTGCCCCCTGTGATTGGATCCAATCCCTGATGCCATAAGGGAGGGGAGAGAGAAGTAGAAGTGAGGAGGGGGATGTTTACACAGACACATAGCAGCTTTGCAGCTATATGAAGAGGAAGGCAGCAGCAGATGAGGCGAGCCAGCACACCCAAATTGTTAAAGAGTTTGTTTTTTTCTTGGGAGGGTGCATGTGGTCAGCACTGGGCCAATCAGCACTGTCCAGACAGGGGGTCAGGGGTCATGCAGCTTCATAGGACAGCCAGTACAGAATGAAAACTCCTCCTACAAGCTTTAATCAGACCCTGATGGTCACAAGACTGCATATACGGCTGATGAGAAAAGGTATTTAGCAGATTATATTTACTAAAATAATTGAATTTCTATGTTCTGTGTACTGTGGGAGACCAGATATGGTGAATACAGGGTCCTGGGTTTAGTAACGCTTTAATAGCATCAAAAGCGCAACTAGTTCATTTAATATGTATAAAGGTGGCCATACACTATACAATCTGATTGTACAATCTCTTGACAATCTCCTTTTTTAACCAATCTCATTGTTTTACCAAAACTATATAATAGGAGGACACATATATCTATCCATTCACTCTGTATCCAATCAGGCAGACCCTTGCATTACATAGTTGATGGTAGATCTAAAGAAGATTGTACAATCAGATTGTAAAGTGCTTTCAGTACTACAGCTCTGCTCAACATAGGGTATTATCACTCAGCTCCTGCACACTCTACAAAATGAATGATCTATGCAAGAAGAAGGTACAAAATAATTCATGGCTGTGTGTAGAGGGAGAACTGTGCTCACTGACAATTATTGTCTGGAACTATAGAGGTGGGCAGGAGCAATCTCCTAGAGGGGAAGGGCAGGTGCAGGGTGTGTGTTAATGAGGTCAGCTGCTGAACTACTTCCTTAGTTCATTGACAGTTCTTTTGTCCCAAATACTAAATATTAGGATGGGTAATGGAGGAGTTTTCTATAGGAGACTGCAGACTGGAGGCTGAGGTAATGTCTGTCCTAGAACATAAAGAAATCTTTTTAATTTGTGCAACAGAGGTATATTAATGGTATATTGGTAAATATGAAACTTATGCAATCATTATGACAAACTCTATATATACAATATTGATGAGTGTATAGACGAAACTGAACTATATGCTTCAATGGGAAAAGGATTTTCAGGAAACCCTTGATCTGGAGAATTGGCATGCGATATCGTAAACGGCATCTCAATCGCTCATCAATACCTCAATAATAGAGGCGAACTATAAGGTGTTATTGCGATGGTATATGGTACCGGTCAGACTGGCCACCTTTGTTCTTGGAGCTATCTCCAAGTGTTTTAGAGGATGTGGTCAGGTAGGAACCACCTATCACATATGGTGGACGTGCCCTAAGGTTAGAAGGTTCTGGATCAGGGTCTACAATTTTATATATACCCTTACCCAGATGAATTTGACTAAATCAGCAAAACAAGCACTTCTGGGTGACAGGGTGGTGGAAGCCTCTAATTCCCAAAGGCGGCTACTTACTTTCATATTCATATCGGCAAAAATAACTATAGCCAGGAATTGGAGATCCGCCGCCCTGCCATTTTGCCAGCTTAAAGGTAAATTGTCATGGCTAATGTTGAACGAAAGGTTGACGGCACTAGTCCAGGATAAGATTAAGTTATTTCACAAAGTCTGGGATCCATAGTCTGGGGGTCTGCCCGCACAGGGGGAGGAGTCGGCCCCCCCGATAGCTGGATGGGGGGTGGGCTCTTCCCAGTGGGTGGAGCACCAGACGGGCCGGTAATATATAAAGATTAGTAGGCCCCTGTCATGGGAGACTTGTACATTGCTTATTATGATACTTTAGCTATCTGGTGCCCATCTTACGAACTCGTTGGACAATGTTGATAAGGCAGGTGTGATCTATGTTTTGCCAATTGATCAATGTATGGCTCCCTAATGGCTTTGACAACTGTACAAGAATGCGCTGAGATTCTTTTGTATTGTTTTGAAAATCTTTAATAAACATTATTGAAACATAACTTAGCTTTAAGATGTGAATTATGTGACTAGATGTTCTATCCTGATTATCTTCAATCTAAATAATTTATTAGAATAAAAAAAAAAAAAAGAAAAAACAAGAAAGCGTGTACTGTCTGTTCCATGGACTCTTCAAATTTGGGATCAAATTGTAGCATGACTGAAAGTGATAATCTTTGGACATGCTGGAACAATATTGCTCTCTGCCACAACAACATCTATAACAGAGTATTGCAGTTTCCTGCCCAAAACAGTTTTTCTAAACAGAGGATGTAGATGTTGAGATGGTGTGAAACAATCGTCTAAGGATTTCATCAATCATCACATGACCTGTTAGAATGGCTGTCTTGACAGATGTAAGAAACTGAAATTTCAGCTTGTACCTTGTTGTTTTAAGACAATACAAGTGTGTCGAATACCATATTGTAATGTTTATCTTGCTAAGTAAATGAATCTATAAGGAAATATGAGTTCAACAGCTGGGAACCATTTGTTTTGTTATCTGTTGCCTTGGAACCAGCTAGTACATCGATTTATCATTGTTGTTTGAGAGAATACAAAAAAAAATCACTGCAAAAGGCTGTGTCTCTGTCTTATTGCATGTATCCATTTTTATATGATGCATTAAAACAGTTAGTGTGGTGCTCCTCTCTTCTTTTATCTGGATCTTAACCCAAAGGGGTTGATATACTAAAACTGAAGAGTGAAAAATCTGGTGCAACTGTGCATGGTAGCCAATCAGCTTCTATCTTCAGATTGTTCAGTTAAGCTTTGACAACAAAAACTTGGAAGCTGATTGGCTTCTATACAGAGGTGCAACAGATTTTGTGACAGAGGTTCTAATCCTTCTCCGCTCTGCTCACAAAGTATCCATTTTTGCACATTTGACCTTTGAAGGTCTCTTATTGGTTAATATGGTCAACAATCATATTTAAGACTCCGGTAGTGAGGCCAAGTAGGTGGAAAGGGTTGGGGATGAGATAGATTTGTATCCGCACAAAATACAAAAGTGTATTGCAGAGCTTAAAAGTCAGTTCCCCTCCCCATCTCTCCCAACTGCCTTACATGGGTCCCCAGAACCCCTCCAAAAGAAAAAACCCACACCCGATGGTAACCATCGACTGTATATATATATTTTTTTACTTTTTTGAAATCTTGGCTTTGATACATGTCCTCAAGGGCAATTCTTGACCTCCCATGCTTTTTGTTTAACAGTAGCTTTATTATTAGCTACAAATGGGCAAAACTGAATAAAAAGATTTGTTTGCCATACACCTTAACCACTTGCTTACTGGGCACTTAAACCCCCTTCCTGCCCAGGCTCACTCTTTGAATGACAATTGCGCGGTCATCAGTGTTGCCAACCGTACGTTCATTTACGTACAGCACGTAAATTTAACCCCCTTTTTGGGGTGTACGTAAAGTCCGTTGTGGGCATCGGCTGCCCATAAAAAGATGGCCGCGAGCCGACCATGCAACTGCGCATGCGCCGTTCCGAGGCCGGCCGGGCTCGGGAGAGCACGTATGCGTTCGGCCGAGTGGCGCATGCGCAGTAACATAATGGCGCCGCTCGGCGCCATTTTTGAATAGACTTTCAGCCAGGACGGGACTCTGGAGTGCTCGCGGGGCGGGCTACAGTGCACTCGCAGTCACCGTAGGAGGAGAGGACTCGGCCGAGCAGAGGTGAGGAGGAGGAGGAGGGGGGATATAAAGTAAGAGGAGGACTGCGCTGGGAGCGGGAGTCCGGAGGGTGAAGTGGCCATGGCATGCAGGGGAGGGACAGAGACTGATGTGCTCTCTCTGTCCACCATCATATAACTTCTCCTCCACATCATCAGTATGCTGTCCTCCTTCTGTGCCCTTTTCACCTCTCCACATGTCAGAGCTGCCCTGACCTGTGGAGAGGTGAAAGGGGCACAGAAGGAGGACACAGCATACTGATGATGTGGAGGAGAAGTTATATGATGATGGACAGATGAGGAGGCCACTGAGGGGGTAAGGAGGACCCTATCATGTCCACAGCCTCTGTCCCCCTCCTGTGTCATGTCCGCAGCCTCTGTCCCCCTTCTGTGTCATGTCCGCAGCCTCTGTCCCCCTCCTGTGTCATGTCCGCAGCCTCTGTCCCCCCTCCTGTGTCATGTCCGCAGCCTCTGTCCCCCTCCTGTGTCATGTCCGCAGCCTCTGTCCCCCTCCTGTGTCATGTTCGCAGCCTCTGTCCCCCTCCTGTGTCATGTATGCAGCCTCTGTCCCCCTCCTGTGTCATGTCCGCAGCCTCTGTCCCCCTCCTGTGTCATGTCCGCAGCCTCTGTCCCCCTCCTGTGTCATGTATGCAGCCTCTGTCCCCCTCCTGTGTCATGTCCGCAGCCTCTGTCCCCCTCCTGTGTCATGTCCGCAGCCTCTGTCCCCCTCCTGTGTCATGTCCGCAGCCTCTGTCCCCCTCCTGTGTCATGTCCGCAGCCTCTGTCCCCCTCCTGTGTCATGACTCTGCAGCCTCTATCCACCTCCTGTATCGTGTCCGCAGCCTCTGACCATCTCCTGTCTTTTATGTCCGCAGTCTCTGAGGGGATCCTAGAAAGATGTCAAGAGTGGGAGCGCCTTGATGGGGTTACGGGAAGAAACGGACGTGTGGACTGTGGAGAGGAGGTCAGAGCTGCCAAGCTGGAGCCGTCTGACTGAGCCCCGCACTGTGCACCTGAGAGCAGGTCAGTGACAGCGCCGCCAGTCCATTCTGAGGGGGGGGCACTGATCTAAGGAGGGGAGTAAATACAATAATGTAAGGGGGCACTGATATAAAAGGCCCCCCCCTATATTAGTAACCCCCCCTTACCTTAGTGTATTCACTCTGTGGAAGGTGGTCTCTATTCACCAGAGCCCCCCTCCACATCAGAGTTCCCCCTTACATCATGATCTGCAGCGTTCCCCTTTACATAAGAGTTTCCTTGCACTGTAAGGGGGATCCCTGCAGACTCTGATGTAAGAGGGAACTCTGTGCTGGCTGGGTTATAGTAACCTAACCTTCATGTAAATTGAGAAAAATGTTTTTTTACTTTTGTTTAACTTAAACACATTGATAATAGCAGTAGCTGTGTGTTTATAGTTCAAATATTGGTATTTGCACTGTTTAGCAGTAAAAACAGTAATTGTAGGTACTTTTTTTGCAGCGCCAGTAAAAAATGCGGCCCTGCCAGTAATTGTCATGATTTTTCCCAGTAAAAAATTGGTGCCGTTCAGAAATTTTGGCATCCTTGCCAGTAAATTTCACTTCAAGGGGTTGGCAACACTGGCGGTCATACAACACTGTACCCAAATGAAATTTTTATCATTTTTTTCCCACAAATATAGCTTTCTTTTGGTGGTATTTGATCACCTCTGTGGTTTTATATTTTGTTAAAAAAATTAAAGACCGAATGAAAAAAAAAAATATACAAAACCGTATTTATATAATTTTTCTCCTTTATTGATGTATGCTGATGAGGCTGCACTGATGGGCACTGATAGGCTGCACTGATGGGCACCCATAAGGCAGCACTGGTGGGCACTGATAGGTGGCACTGGTGGGCACTGATAGGTGGCACTGGTGGGCACTGATAGGCGTTACTGGTGGGCACTGAGAGGTGGCATTGGGCACTGGGAGGTGACACAGAGGTGGCACTGATGGGTGGCACTGAAGGGCATTGATAGGTGGCACTGGTGGGCACTGAGAATTGGCACTAATAGGTGGCACTGATAGGTGGCAGTGATGGGCACTGATGGGTGGCAATGATGGGCACTGATCAGCACTGGTAGGTGAGACTGATGGGCAGCACTGCTAGGTGGCACTGATGAGGCACTGATTGGCACCACTGGTGGGCATTGATAGGTGGCACTCGTAGTCATTGATAGGTGGCACTGTTTTGCACTGGTGGGCACTGTGGGCACTGGCAGGCGGTACTGGTGGGAATTGATGAGGCGGATGTGCCTCTTCCACTCGGAACCAATGTCCCTTACACAAAAGCTGTCAGCGTCAGGAGAAAAAAAATCCAGATTACCGAGCTTTTGTTTACATCACGCGATCAGCTGTCATTGGCTGACAGCTGATCACATGGTAAGGGGCCAGGACCGGCCCCTTACTCGGATCTGTGATCACCCGAGTCTCAGTGACTCGGTGATCACAGCGCGCGCCCTGCAGGGGGCACGCGGGGACCTTGCAAAGGGGAGGACGTCTATTGACGGCCTCCCCACAATTCAAGTCCACGCTGTAGCCGTCATTCGGCTATAGCGCGGACGCCAAGTGGTTACTAGGTTCACCTCAAATTTGGACTTCTAGTAGGATTCCCTAAATGATTTTGAACTAAACCCAGGCAGATTCATTCATCCCTAGTGCCTAATAAACATAAAAAACAGAGAGACACAAAACAATAAATGGGTGTAGCCCTACTCCCTCAGGAGCCGCTGAATTTTGAGTCCCCCTATTTCTGCACTGCTGCACAGCCAGGGAACACACGTTTCTAACTCATCCGGACACAGGAAATCAGTTCATGGGCTTGTTTTTGTTTTATTAGGGGAAACAACTTGGATAGGTTATAGGCATTATGGGATGCCCAACTTGACTTGAAGAACAACAGATGAGGACAATGAGCTCTCGGTCCCCTTTAGTGAAATAGGATAAAGTTCCAAACTGTATCCAAGAGTATTGTGTCTCCTTGGTAGAACCTCACAGTTCAGACACTTGCAGATACTACCAGCTCACCTGGCTTCCTTGACTACCAGCCCACCTGGCTGCTTTTAAGAATGGTGCAGAGCAAAGGATTAGGATTTAGCTGAAAGCATGCTACTTCTGCCAGTCTTTCCCCTTGTATGCCCCTGGATGTGCTGTGGTACTCACACTGTCCCTTGATTGCTCCTGTACTGTGCAAGACTTCTGTTCAGGCCTTCTACTGTCCAGATCTTCCTTTGCCAGCCAGGATGTTTTGTGCACAAGACCCAAAAGTAACAGAGATCCCTCTTGGGCATCCTCTTTCCTTTCCTTGGCTCCTGGCTGGAGACAGGGCCCCCCCAGCCCAGGGGTCCCCTCCCAGGCCTTACAACAGCAACCTCAGCACTTCATCTTCCACCCGACTCCCTTGCTGCTCAAGCTCCATGATATTTAAGGGCTGATCCAGCCACCGTGCCAGTGCCTTCTGCCTGAAAATTGGCCACATTCCCTCAAGTATGCAGATCAAGACCTCCTACCCATCCGCCCACTAACTTACAGTGTCTTCTCCAAGCTTCTGGAACTAGGGGGAGGTACCAGAGACCTGCTCAGTAGAGCCTTCCAGCCTCACCTAGAAGAACCTGATCCAATTACAGACTCGCACAACTACCATGAGTCACAAGATACATTTATCTACACTAGTTGCACACTAGAGTGCTTCACAAGGTACCCATAAAAGGCCATCCCCATGGTCAGATGCCCACTCACTTAATAAGTAAATAGTGGGACTCCATGGTCAATTATGAAATCACACAAAAATATGGCAAATATAGTCTGCCAAAACCGGACCATGCTACTGTGCCTCTGGAGGCTCAGTAGCATGGTCCAGTTTTGGCAGCCTGTATTTGCCATATTTTTGTGTCCTTCATCCCCAGACATGACTTACTGATGTTAACCCCTGATTGTGTATTTTTTTCTGTTTAATCTGCCTGAGATTGTGACAGCTTTACCTAAAACTCTCTATACTACAAGAATTGGCCCCGTTATCCTTGAACAAGCAAATGTAATAAAACACTTTGATCCTTATGCCTTATACACACGACCGGTTTTCACGACAAGAAAACTGCCATTTCTTATATTGGTCGTGAAAAACGGTCGTGTGTATGCTCCCTAGCAGTTTTCTTGACGAAAAAATCTACCAGCAAAAAAATTAAAACCAGCTCTCTTTTTTCGTGTGTATGCTTTTCCGAGGGGAAAAAAACGTGCATGCTCAGAATAAAGTATGAGATGGGAGCGCTCGTTATGGTAAAACTAGCGTTCAGAATGGAGATAGCATATTCGTCACGCTGTAACGGACTGAAAAGCACGAGGCTGAAAAGCGCGAATCGTCTCTCACCAAACTTTTACAAACACAAGGATCAGCAAAATCAGCCTAAAGGGTGGCGCCTTTTGAAAGGAACTTCCCCTTTATAGTCCCGTCGTACGTGTTGTACGTCACCGCGCTTTGGTCGGACGATTTTTTGCATGAACCTGTGCATGCAAGTAAGGCTGGAGAGGAATCACGTTGGGAAAAACTATGGCTTTTTTCACGTCAGGAAAAACAATGGTGTGTACAAGGCATTACACTTGTTCCACTGGCAAAAAATAAGAGTCGATCCTTAAGTGGCCAGCTTAAGAGCCCTCAAAGTGGAACCCAATACAAAAAATAAGTAGATTGAATCAATACAATAAATCTAATACAAGGCAGTATATTTTATTTTATTACTGGTGAGAGTGAACTGACATTCTGTTCTAAATGGCATAGTTCAAATGTGTCTCCATCAGAGCCTTCCTTGCAATAAGGAACTGAGGCAAGGGTGCAGTAAATAAAGTGTGAGCACTTAGACAGCTCACATGTATCAAGCATACATTGGATAGCAGGTGGGTGGAATTGGGAACATATAAAGACAGCCCATTCACTTGGTGAATTACTAATATGTGACATATTTCAATTTTTTTTTATAGCTTTGTCCCCCTGTATTACTCCCCTCTGACCTAAAAAAGGAGGAGGGTGCTTCCAATGATCTATCAGAACCTCTACAGAGAATTATAGCATTTATTACATTTTTGGTTGCCAAAGTACAAGCGGATATTATAAAACGTTCAATAACTCTCTCTGCTTGCATGAACCATTCATAATGTTCTGCACGTATATATTTTTTCCTCGGGTTACAGAAAACACGTCCCTTAGTCGGGAGTTTGTCATAAATCTGTTTTTTTTTTTTTTTTTTTTCGTCCTCTACCTTTCATAAATGTTATGTATTATTTATATCATTTACTGCAGCAGTAGGTAAAGATAACAATGACATGCATATTATGAATACGTTATGAATTTATAATGTTTCTTTAGTTTATTCTATTTTCCAGTTAAAGGGCCATTAAATTTTAATAGGACCATCTATGTATGAGCATTTGCAAAGGTTTATTTCCCATATTCACATGTAAATTTCCTGCTCCTGGTTTCCTTTGTGCTCACTCAATGACACTAGTGTAGTGCCGCAGTTTGGAACAGGTGATGATGGTGTCGCATACACCTCATATTTATTATGTGGATCACGCTGAGTATGAGGTACCTTAGGTGAACCTGTATTCACTAAAGACAATTAAGCTGTCACCACAGAGTATATGCACAACATGGTGTCTGCGCGAATGGTCATTTTTGCACCATGAAACCCTGGACCATTAACTTATGCAAAATTCGACCTGTCTTTGTGTTCAAGAGTAGGGATGAGCTTCGTGTTCGAGTCGAACATACGTTCGACTCGAACATTGGCTGTTCGATCGTTCGACGAAGATCGAACGATTTGGGCCGTTCGCGCCAAATTCGAGTGACGCGAACGGCCCACAATGCACTACGCCATCGCAGTGTCATCCAGGCGCTGTGATTGGCCAAGCATGCACTGTGACCCCGCATGCTTGGCCAATCACAGCGCCGGCAGCGAGGAGAGCAATGATTGGCCACAGGCAGGATGCCTGTGGCCAATTATTGCTGAGGGTGTTTAGTACACGCCCCACACTATAAAAGGCCGCCAGCACGGCGGCCTAGTGTAGTGTGTTCCGGAGCAGGGATAGAGTAGCATAGGCAGGGACAGTGACTGTTATTTCTTTCTTGCTTAACCTGGATTCCTTTAGTTTAGGGAAAGAGAAGGATAGGTAGGGAGAGTGTCAGTGTGTTTTGTGCTTCTGCTATAGTGTGCTTAAAAAAAAACATTTATTCTAGGGACAGAAAACTCTAGGTAGGGACAGTGTCAGTTTCTTTCACTCTGCAAGTCCTTGTTTCCAGGGACCTGGAAGGACAGTGAGTGAATTGTCCTTTTGCTATATTGTGATTAAAAAAAACATTTATTCTAGGGACAGAAAACTCTAGGTAGGGACAGTGTCAGTTTCTTTCACTCTGCAAGTCCTTGTTTCCAGGGACCTGGAAGGACAGTGAGTGAATTGTCCTTTTGCTATATTGTGATTAAAAAAAACATTTATTCTAGGGACAGAAAACTCTAGGTAGGGACAGTGTCAGTTTCTTTCACTCTGCAAGTCCTTGTTTCCAGGGACCTGGAAGGACAGTGAGTGAATTGTCCTTTTGCTATATTGTGATTAAAAAAAACATTTATTCTAGGGACAGAAAACTCTAGGTAGGGACAGTGTCAGTTTCTTTCACTCTGCAAGTCCTTGTTTCCAGGGACCTGGAAGGACAGTGAGTGAATTGTCCTTTTGCTATATTGTGATTAAAAAAAACATTTATTCTAGGGACAGAAAACTCTAGGTAGGGACAGTGTCAGTTTCTTTCACTCTGCAAGTCCTTGTTTCCAGGGACCTGGAAGGACAGTGAGTGAATTGTCCTTTTGCTATATTGTGATTAAAACAAACATTTATTCTAGGGACAGAAAACTCTAGGTAGGGACAGTGTCAGTTTCTTTCACTCTGCAAGTCCTTGTTTCCAGGGACCTGGAAGGACAGTGAGTGAATTGTCCTTTTGCTATATTGTGATTAAAAAAAACATTTATTCTAGGGACAGAAAACTCTAGGTAGGGACAGTGTCAGTTTCTTTCACTCTGCAAGTCCTTGTTTCCAGGGACCTGGAAGGACAGTGAGTGAATTGTCCTTTTGCTATATTGTGATTAAAAAAAACATTTATTCTAGGGACAGAAAACTCTAGGTAGGGACAGTGTCAGTTTCTTTCACTCTGCAAGTCCTTGTTTCCAGGGACCTGGAAGGACAGTGAGTGAATTGTCCTTTTGCTATATTGTGATTAAAAAAAACATTTATTCTAGGGACAGAAAACTCTAGGTAGGGACAGTGTCAGTTTCTTTCACTCTGCAAGTCCTTGTTTCCAGGGACCTGGAAGGACAGTGAGTGAATTGTCCTTTTGCTATATTGTGATTAAAAAAAACATTTATTCTAGGGACAGAAAACTCTAGGTAGGGACAGTGTCAGTTTCTTTCACTCTGCAAGTCCTTGTTTCCAGGGACCTGGAAGGACAGTGAGTGAATTGTCCTTTTGCTATATTGTGATTAAAAAAAACATTTATTCTAGGGACAGAAAACTCTAGGTAGGGACAGTGTCAGTTTCTTTCACTCTGCAAGTCCTTGTTTCCAGGGACCTGGAAGGACAGTGAGTGAATTGTCCTTTTGCTATATTGTGATTAAAAAAAACATTTATTCTAGGGACAGAAAACTCTAGGTAGGGACAGTGTCAGTTTCTTTCACTCTGCAAGTCCTTGTTTCCAGGGACCTGGAAGGACAGTGAGTGAATTGTCCTTTTGCTATATTGTGATTAAAAAAAACATTTATTCTAGGGACAGAAAACTCTAGGTAGGGACAGTGTCAGTTTCTTTCACTCTGCAAGTCCTTGTTTCCAGGGACCTGGAAGGACAGTGAGTGAATTGTCCTTTTGCTATATTGTGATTAAAAAAAACATTTATTCTAGGGACAGAAAACTCTAGGTAGGGACAGTGTCAGTTTCTTTCACTCTGCAAGTCCTTGTTTCCAGGGACCTGGAAGGACAGTGAGTGAATTGTCCTTTTGCTATATTGTGATTAAAAAAAACATTTATTCTAGGGACAGAAAACTCTAGGTAGGGACAGTGTCAGTTTCTTTCACTCTGCAAGTCCTTGTTTCCAGGGACCTGTAAGGACAGTGAGTTAATTTTCCTTGTGCTATATTGTGATTAAAAAAAACATTTTTTCTAGGGACAGAAAACTGTAGGTAGGGAGAGTGTTTTTTTTCTTTCACTCTGCAAGTCCTTGTTTCCAGGGACAGAGAAGGACACCTGAAGGTAGCCCTTATTGCTTTTTTCCCATCTCCCTGCAGGCCATCTATTAGAATGTCTGGAAGGCAAACAAGGAGAGGCAGACAGTCAGGAGGCAATAAAAGAGGGCAAGCAGGCTCTGTGTCTGGGGGCAACAGTGCTGGTCGTGGACGCGGTGCATTGTCATCAGCACATGGCCATGGGACACGCTTGTCCTTCTTTTCGGCAGCTGGACATGTTGAGCCACATCATGCCGAAGACTTGGTAGAGTGGATGACCAAGCCCTCCTCCTCCTCCTCATCCTCTCTCACCCAGGCTCAGGGTACTGGAAAAGCAGCTGCCAAAGCGTCGTCTTCCCTGGTATCAATGTCAGACAAATCATCAGTCACTCCTTCCCTAGACCCACCATGTCCTCCTCCTGAGGAGTCCCCCGAACTGTTTCAGCACAGTGTTGGGTACATGCTCCAGGAGGATGCCCAGCGTTTCGAAGGGTCTGATGATGAAACCCAGCTAGAGGAAGGCAGTAGCGTGAGAGCAGACAGAGGGGATGCTCAAGAAGGACACCAATCTGGCAGTCATGTTCCAGCAGCTGCAGCATACTGCCAGATTGGCTCCAGTGATGAGGAGGGAGGGGATGATGAGGTCAATGACTCCACGTGGGTGCCTAATAGGAGAGAGGAGGAGGAGGAGGATGAGGAGGAGGCACATCTCCAACGAGGCAGGATGCCCTTTGGTGGCCAGCGTAAGGGCAGTACACCGACGGAATCACACCGCAGAGCTCCGCCTGTGCAGGGCGCTGCCTCTGCCCGTCATTCAAAAAGTTCTTTGGTGTGGGCCTTTTTTGAGGCTAGTGCATCAGATCGCACAGCTGCTGTTTGCAACATATGTCTCAAGCGTATATCGCGTGGCCAAAACATCAGCCGCTTGGGTACCACATGCCTGACCAGACATATGTTGACCTGCCATGCAGCTCGTTGGCAAGCCTACCTCAAAGACCCACACCAAAGAACAAAGCGGACCTCTCCTTGCACCGCATCAGCTGGGATCTCCAACCCCACTATAACTTCAGTCCTCTCTGAAACATGCACTGAGAGGAATGAAGGTGTAGAATTAGGTGTGTCACAGCCAAGTACTTGCGCCCACTCTGCTAGCAGTACACCGACGTCCGATTCTAGCAGGCAAATTTCCCTGCCCCAGCTGCTGGACCGTCGAAAGAAGTTCACTCCCAGCCATCCACATGCCCAGCGGTTGAATGCTAGCTTGGCTAAATTGCTAGCGCTTCAACTGCTGCCTTTTCAGTTGGTAGACTCGGCCCCCTTCCGTGAGTTTGTGCAATGTGCGGTTCCTCAGTGGCAGGTTCCCAAACGCCACTTTTTCTCACGGAAGGCTATTCCGGCTCTCTACCGGCATGTGGAAGGCAATGTCTTGGCCTCGCTGGACAGGGCGGTCAGCGGTAAGGTGCATATTACCGCTGACTCATGGTCCAGCAGGCATGGACAGGGACGTTACCTTTCTTTCACGGCCCATTGGGTCACTCTTTTGGCAGCTGGGAAGGATTCAGGACAAGGTGCAGTAGTGTTGGAGGTTGTCCCACCGCCACGCCTCCAAAATGCTACTACTGGTTGTGACACACCTCTCTCCTCCACCCCCTCCTCTTCTTCTTCCTCCATGGCCTCTTCCTGTGGTTTGTCCTATGAACCAGCGGTGCTCCGTAGCCGTTCACGGGGCTACGCAAGTACGCAGGCAAAAAGATGCCATGCCGTGCTTGCGCTGGTGTGTTTGGGGGACAGAAGCCACACTGGGGCAGAGGTCCTGTCTGCTCTGCAGGGCCAGGCCGAGAGGTGGTTGACGCCACGCCAGCTTAAGCCAGGAATGGTGGTTTGCGACAATGGCACCAACCTCCTCTCCGCCCTCCGACAGGGACAACTGACCCATGTGCCCTGTGTGGCTCACGTCCTTAACCTGGTGGTGCAGCGGTTCTTGGGCAGGTACCCGGGCTTACAGGATGTCCTGAGGCAGGCCAGGAAAGTCTGTGTGCATTTCCGCAGATCTTATAATGCCAGTGCTCGCCTGGCTGAGCTGCAAAAGGAGTTGAACCTGCCCAAGAACCGCCTTATATGTGACATGCCCACCAGGTGGAACTCAACGTTGGCCATGCTGCAGCGGCTGCACACGCAGCAGAGGGCCATCAATGAGTACCTGTGCGACTACGGCACCAGGACAGGGTCAGGGGAGCTTGGTTTTTTTTCTCCACGCCAGTGGGGCATGATCAGGGATGCATGCACTGTCCTGGCACCATTTGAGGAGGCCACGAGGATGGTGAGCAGTGACAGTGCATGCATCAGTGACACTGTACCTCTTGTCCACCTGTTGGAGCACACGCTGCGTGGAATAATGGACAGGGCACTTGAGGCAGAACAGAGGCAGGAAGAGGAGGACTTCCTTGCCTCTCAAGGCCCCCTTTACCCAGACAGTGTTCCTTCTGTCCCACCCATCGCACAGGAAGAGGAGGAGGAGGAGGAGGAGGAGGAGGAGGATTGTGTCAGCATGGAGGTGGAGGCTGGCACTCAGCATCATCAGCAGCAGTCTTTTAGGGATGATTTACAGTCCCAAGAAACCAGTGGACTTGTACGTGGCTGGGAGGAGGTGGCTGCGGATCATGTCGTCCTTAGTGACCCAGAGGACTCCGGAGCGAATGCCTCAGCAAACCTACGCTGCATGGCCTCCCTGATCCTGCAAAGTCTGCGGAAGGATCCTCGTATTCTTCGGATCAAGGAGAGGGACCATTACTGGCTGGCCACTCTCCTTGATCCACGGTACAAGGGTAAGGTTGCGGACCTTATGTTACCGTCGCAGAGGGAGCAGAGGATGAGACAACTCCGGGAGGCCTTGCAGAAAGGTCTGTGCAACGCGTTCCCAGAGACTGGGAGGTTGCAAACTCCTGGTCCTGGACAACGAGTTGCTGAGGCTTCGGCCAGTCAAAGAAGGAGCGGTGGGGAAGGTGGCCGTCTGACCGATGCGTTCAGACAATTCTTTAGTCCGCAGCCCCAAAGTATGATTGGTTCCAGCAACCATCGCCAGCGTCTGATAAACATGGTGCAGGAATATCTAGGGGCAAGGTCAGACTTGGACACCTTCCCCACCGAAAATCCTCTGGCTTACTGGGTCTTGAGGATGGATCACTGGCCAGAGCTTGCACAGTATGCAATTGAGCTACTGGCCTGTCCTGCATCCAGCGTTCTTTCGGAACGCACATTCAGTGCTGCTGGAGGATTTGTCACGGATCACAGGGTGCGCCTGTCCACCGACTCGGTTGATCGACTGACTTTCATCAAGATGAACCAGTCTTGGATCACCACCAGCTACCACACACCTGATGCTGATATAACAGACTAATTGATTTTAAAATGTCACATCCCTTCAAGACTGATGCTGATGCTGAGTGCCTGTGCTGTTATGTTGACTGGCTATCCTCCTCCTCCGAGTCCTCAATGATACGATTGATGATGATAGCTTGGAAGATCATTTTTGTTTATGGGTGCCGCCACCAGTGCCTAACGCCCAATTTTTCAGCCCCTGTTTAACAGGGGCGTGTAATTACAATTTTTGAAGCAATACTTTGCAACAGGGCTCATTGCTGTGCTCCAAGTACAGTATCTGTGAGGAGTTGCAGTGTTGTGCCACCAGTGCCTAAGGCCCAATTTTTCAGCCCCTGTTTAACAGGGGCGTGTCATTACAATTTTTGAAGCAATACTTTGCAACAGGGCTCATTGCTGTGCTCCAAGTACAGTATCTGTGAGGGGTTGCAGTGTTGTGCCACCAGTGCCTAAGGCCCAATTTTTCAGCCCCTGTTCAACAGGGGCATGTAATTACAATTCTTGATCTAATAATTCACAGCAGGGCCCATTGCTGCACCCACCAAGAGTAACTGTCAGGGCTTACAGTGTTGTGGCACCAGCACCACCATCAAAGGCCCAATTTTTACTACCACTGTTCAACAATTATATGTAATTAAAATTCCTGATATAATAGTTGACAGCAGGGCGTTCCAGCACCAACCAAGAGTAACTGTGAGTGCTTACAGTGTTGTGCCAACACCAACAACTAAGGGGCCTATTTCTGCAGAGTATATACGGCAGGTCCCTACTTTCAAACATCCAACTTACAAACGACTCCTACTTGCAAACGCAAGAAGACAACAGGAAGTGAGAGGAAATCTACCACTAGGAAGGAAAATTCTCTCCTGTAAGAATAAATATGGGAGAAAGGTGTCTCCTCTGTACTGATGCTTTATCAGCAATCCTTGTTTCAAGAAAAACACCACATTTCAAAAACAGTTGTCATTGGGACGGAAAGTGAGGTGAAATGTTCTGAACAGGGGCACAGACAGCAAAACAAATGTTACAGGGGTGATAACCCTTACCTATGTTTTCCAAAAAGTTTAAAAATAGATTTTTGGGCTGGAGCTACACTTCAACAATGTACCTGTTCAAAATTACAAACAGATTCTACATAAGAACAAACCTACAGTCCCTGTCTTGTATGCACCGCCTGTATACGGCTGTTCAGAGTATATAGGGCCTTTTTTATTTTATGTGCGGGGTTCCCCTTAATATCCATACAAGACCCAAAGGGGCTGGTAATGGGCTGGGGTAGGGGGGGGGGTCATGGGGTAGCTATGCCATTTTTCTTAAAGAATTTCATCCATATTACCGGGACCAGACATTACATTAAAGCCGCAAGCAGTTTTAAATGGCTTTTTTTTCCTTTAGAAGTGTCATTTTGTGCAGGGACAGTTCTAAACACGGGAAACACGTGGCACTTCACAGGCATACTTTAGACACCCCCCAGGTACGATATTTAAAGGAATATTTGACTTTTTTTTTTTCACTTTATGCATCATTAAAATGACTGCTCCCGAAAAACGACCGTTTTTAAAACTTCTTTTTGCATTGATACATGTCCCCTGGTGCAGAACCCGGGTTCCCAAACCCTTTTTAGGACAATAACATGCATAATAGTTGTTATAATTAGCACTTTAGAATTCGAACGTTCGCATCCATTGTATTTAATAGGGTTCTAATGTTCGTTCGAACTTCCGGTCCGTTCGCGGGTTCTGGTGCGAACCGAACCCGGGGGTGTTCGGCTCATCACTATTCAAGAGTATCAAATACACCTACCTCTGAGCACCCCCACTTGCTGTGCTTAACTATTGGTCCATAACTATAATAACTGGCTGCACTTACCTGGGGCACCCTCTTATACATATTTACACCAGTCCATGTGGTCAGGTACGGGATCCCACTTCCTGTGCTTCACTATTGGCTCATAACTATGATAGGTGGCCTCACTTATCTGGGGCATTCTCTTATGCAAATTTTTAACAGTTCATGTAGTCAGTAGAGTGTTGGAACCCACTTTCCAGTTTCTGTGCTTCAATTATGTCCCATATCTATGATGGGTGGCCTCGCTTATCTGGAGCACTTTCTTATACAAATGTTCACCAGTCCTTGTGTCCCATATCTACCATGGGTGGCCTCACTTAGCTGGAGCACTGTATTAGAACAACTATTCACCAGTCCTTGTGTCCCATATCTATGATGGGTGGTCTCACTTATCCGGGGGACTCTTATGCAAGTCTTCACCAGTCCTTGTGTCCCATATCTTTGATGGTTGGCCTCACTTATCTGGAGCACTGTCTTATCCAAATGTTCACTAGTCCTTGTGTTCCATATCTATGATGGGTGGCCTCACTTATCTGGAGCACTGTCTTATACAAATGTTCACCAGTCCTTGTGTCCCATATCTACCATGGGTGGCCTCACTTAGCTCGAGCACTGTATTAGAACAACTATTCACCAGTCCTTGTGTCCCATATCTACGATGGGTGGCCTCACTTATCCAGGGGACTCTTATGCAAGTTTTCACCAGTCCTTGTGTCCCATATCTATGATGGGTGGCCTCACTTATCTGGAGCACTGTCTTATCCAAATGTTCACTAGTCCTTGTGTTCCATATCTATGATGGGTGGCCTCACTTATCTGGAGCACTGTCTTATACAAATGTTCACCAGTCCTTGTGGTCAATGGATCTCGAGACCCCTTTTTCCTGCTTCCTGTGTCTCACTACTTTACCATACCATATATAACTATGATAAGTGGCCTCGCTTACCTAGGGCTCTCATATAAAAACTTCCACAAGTCCCTGTGTTTGAGATAGTGTGGGACATCCCTCTTCTACCTCTTGTGTCTCACTATTGGCACATAGCTTTGATTGGTATCCTCATTTACTAATGCAAGCCATCAATGTTACCCATAAAAGTGATGATAGATAATCTGAGATCAGGATCCAAAATGAGATACAGTTCAATAAATATAAATTCAGGTTTTTATTAGAAATATCCTTGCAGACTATAGCCTGGAATAGACATATCTGGACAATGTTTTTAAAGTATGTCTACAGCCAAACATTTTTAATGGGGTAGGGATCAGTTAAAACCCCTGTCAATTTTTTGTTTTGCTTTTTTTTTCATTAGTGTCCTAATGAATGTGGAGACTTGCGTTCACTTCCTGTTGTGTAACCACAACAGGTATTGCGAGGAAATCTGTTAAGAGTGATGCCGCGTACACACGATCGTGATTCACGGCGGTGAAAACACCGCCGTGAATCACGACATGAAATTAAATGAAAAACGAGGGAACGGCATTTTCCCCCACACACGACCGTTTTTCCCGTCATTTTTTTCTTTGTCGAGAAAAACGACCGTCTGTGGGCTCCGCGGCAGTGTCTCCCTATGGGAAAACTGCCGCGGAAAAAAATGATGGAAAAAACGATGAGAAAATTTAGAACATGTTCTAATTTTTCTCGTCGTTTTTCCTGCCGTTTTTCTCAACGAGAAAAACGGCATAAAGCCCACAGACGATCGTTTTTCTCGGTGAAAAAAAAAAATGTAATTTTTCCCGACGGGAAAAATGATCGTGTGTACGCGGCATCAGGGAAATCTCCTCCGTAATGAACAAAACAAGTGTCCCCATACAAAGATTTTACTCTCTGCTCCTGTTTCGATAACAAATCTTTGGATTCTCCCTAGCTTTCAGTCTCAGTAATAGCAGTACACTAGTACAATTAGAAAGCATGGATCTCCTTAATGGGGATATAGACAGCAATAACAAACTTACAGGGGTTCTAACCATTTTCCATTCTATCCAAAACTAAAATAATGGTTTGCATGCCCTAATGTTCCACTCTCAGTCTCCCCCTTCTCTATAGCCTAGGGAAATTTGGGGTACAAAAACACGAAGCACAATAACATCATTAAATCTTATGGTATATCTACGTAGCGCCCTGCTCCTGATGACCTGGCGCTATGTTTAAATTTAGTGGGTGTCTGAGCTGGTAGTTAGCTCAGACTTTAATGATTAAGGCTGAATCAGCCTCTGTTCCAGCTATGGCTGCGCTTGGAGGGATTTTCCCACTGTTTGCCTGAAGGTGACGGTACCACCACAGGCCAGTGTTGGAAAACAGGCAGGCCAGAGTGTATTGGGTATTTTTCCCCCGTGAACAGCTCAGTGGTAGTGGTCTCCCTGCTGAGCATGCTGGGGAAGGGTACTAAAGGGGCAGACGCCATTTTTCGAGGCTCTTCGCATCTTGGCCCTCCTGGCTCGATGTATGTGATTGTAAATTTTCAGCCGCAGAGCCATGCTGGCCCGAGGCTGCATCTCTACCAGGTAGGCCCAGTTATCCTGACTGGAGCCTGCACTTTGAAGGTGATCCTGTGCTGTCTGTCCTGCGGGAGGAAGCCACTCAATGGAGGAAACCAGGGGAGGACCTGTCCTGGAGAGGACCAAGCGGAAGGCTGGTGTCTCGGGGATGTCCTGGTGACCTTATTGGAGGATGCACCGTAGCTTATGTTACCTTACAGTGTGCCGGGTCGGCTTAAAGGCTCTGAAACTGTAAGGCTGGATCTCCGGATGCTATATCCTGTCGCAGAGGATTACTGAACAGTTCATATTTATCGTCTGAAAGTCTGTGGCAGAGACTGTTGTTCTTCAATTTGTTTGTGCATCATCCCGGTTGTTAGGTTAGTGAGAGGGGCCTATCTGGGTGGGCAATACCCACTTAATGGAGAATGGTGAGTGTGACTTTTTTGAAACTGAGAAGTTTCCCCAGTGATCTGCATCATGTGCCTGAACCTCCCACTAACCCTCCATCCCTCTACCTATGCAAGTTTGTTTGGAAATAAAATCTGACGAAAAGGATTCATAACTTGTGTGGACATTGAAGTTTCTATAGACTCTTATCCCCTAGACCAGCCCTCAAAATTTCCACTCGCCAGCTCGCATTTTGCGAGTGGATTTTGAGGGCTGGGCGAGTGTGGACTGCCCCTGGGAGCGGGGGGCGATCGTGGTGCGAGAGGTGAGGAGAACTGCTGCTGCCGCTGCCGCCACCGCCGCCGCCGCCGCATTGATCAGAGCGCTGGGAAGCTTTCATTTCAATAGCTGTGTGTTCCCCGCCACGCGTCTTCATATATAGCCCCTCCCCCTTGTCCGGGAACTTTGATAGACAGATCACCCGCCCCAGGATTGGGCAGGTGATCTGTCTATCAAAGTGCCTGGACAAGGGGGAGGGGCTATATGTGACGGCGCGCGCGGCGGGGAACACAAAGCTATTAAAAATGAAAGCTGTTATGTTCCCCGCACGCTGATCAACCAGACAGCGGCTGTAGTGGCAGGGGGGCACTCTCTTTCCGTACACATGTAGGCCACTGGGGACCTACACAAGGCTGCATTTGGGGACATAAGGCTGCATTTAGGGACACATGGCTACACAAGGCTGCATTTGGGGACACATGGCTACACATGGCTGCATTTGGGGACACAAGGCTGCATTTGGGGACACATGGCTACACAAGGTTGCATTTGGGGACACATGGCTGCATTTGGGGACACATGGCTACACATGGCTGCATTTGGGGACACAAGGCTGCATTTGGGGACACATGGCTGCATTAGCGGTCACAGGCTGCACTGGCGGTCACAGGCTGTATTGGTGGACACGGACAGGCTGCAGTTTTGGACATGAATAAAGTTGTTGTTAATATTTATTTTTATAACTTAATTCTGCATAAGTATATGGAGAACCAAAAAGGGGTTGGGTTGGGACTTTGAGTGAGGCCTGTGGGTGTTTGTAATAATAAGTTCGTAGCTACGAACTTATTATTATTACAAACACCCACAGGCCTCACTCAAAGTCCCAACCCAACCCCTTTTTGGTTCTCCATATACATATATATTTAGGGATGGAGGTTTGTCGGTGTAGAGTTTCAGGATGGGACAGGTCACCCCCCTTATCCAAAAGTTAATTCTGCATAAACAATTTAAGTCTCATTTCATGAGATAATTTGAGGGCGTGTTTAGGGGCGGGATTAGGGGCGGGGCATGGTAGGGCTTGGGCCCGGCAACTGGTGGCGAGTAACCCTTGAGGTCTGGCTAGTAGCTCAGGATTTGAAATTTTGAGCCCTGCCCTAGGCAAAGAATACTGAGGTAACGTGCAAGGCCCAAATCTAAACTAGCAGCTCCTACGGGGGTGTGCTACATCTACATTTCTCATCTATGGCCAAAAATGTAACTTTAGGAGGTCATGCACACAGTGCTTAAAATACACTGCTTATACAGATGTTCAGTAATGTGTTTTTTTTTGGTTTTTTTAAGCTTGTAAAGGCACTTCTATGTTAGCCTATGTGGCAATGCATCCAAAGCAGAAATTGACCCAGCAACTCGATAACTCTTTAACCACTTCAATACCATGCACTTATGCACCTTCCCGCCCAGACCAATTTTCAGCTTTCAGTACTCTCACACTTTGAATGACAATTACTTAGTCATGCTACACTGTATCCAAACAAAATTTTTATCATTTTCTTCTCACAAATAGAGCTTTCTTTTGGTGGTATTTAATCGCCACTGGGTTTTTTATTTTTTGCGATATAAGCAAAAATACAGCAATTTTTAAAAAAAAAAAACACTTTTTTTTAGTTTCTATTGTAAAATTTTGCAAATAAGTAATTTTTCTTCATAAATTTGTGCCAAAATGTATACTGCTACATATCTTTGGTAAAATGAACCCAAATTAGTGTATATTATTTGGTCTTTGTGAAAGTTATAGAGTCTACAAACTATGGTGGCAATCACTGAAAATTTATCACATCTGATCACGCCTGATGTACTGAAGGGATATCTCATTTCTTGAGACACTAACAAGCGAGGAAAGTACAAATACCCCAAAATTACCCCTTTTTGGAAAGTAGACAGTCCAAGGTATTTACTAAGAGGCGTGGTGAGTTTTTTGAAGTTGTATTTTTTTCCCACAATTCTTGGGAAAATTAATTTTTTTTTTTTTTTTTTTACACAAACTGGTCATATTAACAGTTTTTTTCTCTCACACAGCATATGCATAATTGCAACTACACCCCAAAATACATTCTGCTACTCCTCCTGAGTGTAGCGATACCACATGTGTGAGACTTTTACACAGCCTGGCCACATACAGAGGCCCAACATTGAAGTAGCACTTTCAGGCGTTCTACAAGCATAAATCGCACATATCCTTTCTCAACCACCTATTACACTTTTGAAGGCCCTGGAGCACCAGGACAATGGAATTTTCCACAAAATGACCCCATTTTGGAAAGCACACACCCCAACGTATAATCTATGAAGCATTATGAGTCTTTTGAACGGTTCATTTTTTTCCAGAAGGTTTTGGAAAATGTGGAGAAAAAATGAAAATGCATTTTTTTTACACAAAGTTGTCCATTTATAAGATATTTCTAACGCATAGCATATACATAGCAAAAATGACACCCCAAAATGCATTCTGCTACTCCTCCTGAGTATAGCGATACCACATGTGTGAGACTTTTACACAGCCTGGCCATATACAGAGGCCCAACATTGAAGTAGCACTTTCAGGCGTTCTACAAGCATAAATCGCACATATCCTTTCTCAACCACCTATTACAATTTTGAAGGCCCTGGAGCACCAGGACAATAGAATTTTCCACAAAATGACCCCATTTTTGAAAGTACACACCCCAACATATAATCTATGAGGCATTATGAGTCTTTTGAACGGTTCATTTTTTTCCAGAAGGTTTTGGAAAATGTGGAGAAAAAATTAAAATGCATTTTTTTTACACAAAGTTGTCAATTTATAAGATATTTCTAACACATAATATGTACATAGCAAAAATTACACCCCAAAATGCATTCTGCTACTCCTCCTGAGTATGGCGATACCACATGTTTGAGACTTTTACACAGCCTGGCCACATACAGAGGCCCAACATCCAAGTAGCACCTCCAGGCATTCTAACAGCATTAATTGCACATATCATTTTCTGACTACCGATCACATTTTTGAAGGCCCTTCATATATCTAACACATAGCAGGTACATACCAAATAACAAAAGATTACCTGTGGTTTTAGAAGTGCAGTGGTCCACAGAGGAGAGCATCGGTCCAGGCAGCAGGCAGGGATGAGGTCAGCGACAGCAAAAGCAATCATCCAGGCAGCAGGCAGGAATACTGTCCATAGTTCGCACAGGCAGAGAAACTGTCAGCACAGCCAGAGCACAGCCAAAGCACAGGTCCAGGTAGCAGGCAGAGGTGTCCCGGCAGAAATGCTGTCCAAAGTCAGTAGAGGCAGCAGGCAGATATATGGTCAACACAGCCAAAGTATTGGTCCAAGCAGCAGGAAGAAACATGGTCCATAATGTCATGGGTCATTACAGGCAGTAATATGGTCAGCACAGCCAAATTATTGGTCCAGGCAGCAGGAAGGACCATCAAGCTTAGGGCCAGGGGGACAGGGGTAGAGGCTTCTCCCACCCAAATCGCTTTGAAGCCTCCGGGCAACCAGACCCTGTTCTTGGAGCACAGAAAACGAAAAACTGGTTTTCTCTACTCAGAACGCTATTCTGAAGCCCCTCACATATGTGAGACCCCTGTGTACTAAAAGTAGATGGCCAAAAGATCAGTCCAAGTGGCAGGCAAAAACATGGTCGATTAACAGGCCAAGGTCGGTACACGTGGAAGTCAGAAACGTGGTTTAAATCGGCAGGCAGAGACATCGTCGGTAAACAGGCCAGGGTCAGTTAATTAACATGGAAGGTAGTTAGTAACATGGTAGCAGGCAAATAGGGAAGTGGCAGTCTGTTAATAATAGGGGGAACTAATGGATGTATGATAATTTTTGAAGCAATTTCCGATGCACAGGCCAGGTTGGGAGGGACAATCGGGACAATAATAGCTGGTGTCTCTTCTTACTCCTCCTCTGCTGCATACACGGCATTTCTTTTGGCGTCTTCTTCCAGATTCTGTGGGGGGATGCTAAAGGGATAGTGTCGCTCGTGAAGCCGACTCACACTATCAGAGCGAATGCTTCCTGGGGCGGGATCTTGTTGGTAAATGAGGGCATCGATGATATCTTCGATATATTGGAGGTAGTGGAGTCTGTGATTTTGAGTTGCTTTTTGGTAGCAGACAAACGAATTAAAAAGGGCCATGTGAAACGCAACTTTTTTGTGCCAATAATGGGACTTTCTGGTTGATAAGTAGGGCTATAGCATCTGGTCATTTAAATCCACCCCCCCCCCCCCATGTACAAATTGTAGTCGTGGACACATTCAGGCTTTACAATGGAGCCGCGTCTTCTTGGGATCTCCACCATGGTGTCATTGTGGATCGTAGAGAGGATGTGGAGATCTTTCTTGTCCCTCCACTTCATGGCCAACACCTCCTCGTTCCTCATGGATGCCGATTCTCCAGGTCGCAATTTTTTTGTCAATAAATTTTGTGGGAATCCCTTCCGGTTTTTTTTTAAGGTACCGCAGGCCGGGGTTTGTTTACTGTAAAGGTGGCGAAAAAGGGGCAGGCTGGTATAATAATTATCAACATATAAATGGTAATCTTTTCCGAACAGGGGGTATGCCAACTCCCAGACAATTTTCCCACTGGTTCCAATATATGTGGGGCAATCACGGGGCTGGAGCTGGGAGTCTTTGCCTTCGTAGATCCTGAATTTGCAGACGTATCCAGTGGCTCGATCACATAATTTATTTAATTTTAACCCATACCTGGCTCTCTTGCTTGGTATGTACTGCTTGAACTGCAGTTGGCCGGTGAAATGTACGAGGGACTCGTCCACACAAATTTTTTGGTCTGGGATGAATACTTCTTCAAATCGCTGGGAAAAGGCATTGATTAGGGGGCGTATCTTGTACAATTTGTCGTAGTTGGGATGATCTCGGGGAGGGCACTGTGAATTGTCATTGAAGTGGAGAAAGCGCATAATCATGTCGTATCTTTTCCTGGACATGACAGCGGAATATATGGGCATGTGTTGGATGGGGCGTTTGGACCAATATGAATGGACTTCGTTCTTTTTTGTAAGCCCCATATTGAACATAAGGCCCAAAAATAATTTAAATTCCTCCCAATGTTAGACGCCGCCACTGGAACATGCGGGCGTAGGAAGAATCGGGGTTGGCAGCAATAAATTGGGATGCATACAGATTCGTTTGATCCACTATATTCTGCAGCAAATCTTGTGGGAAAAATAAACAAAAATAATCAAATTTAGAAAAATTTGTAGTGTCGGACTGCACACCTGGCTGTGCGGTGAAAGGGGGGATGATAGCGGATCCTGAGTTGGCAGGCAACCATAAGGGGTTTGCCAGGGCATCGGGAAGGTAGGATTGGGGCTGGATTCTTCGGGTTGGGCGTGCATTTCCATTGCTTGTACTGGGCTCCTCTTCCTGGGGTATGGCGCTGCTGGTGGTGGGCAGTTCTCCTGATCTTGGTGCTGATCTTGGTGCTGATCTTGGTGCCGATCGCATTCTTTTGGGAGGGACGGTTTCCTCCGGGGACTCGGACTCTGAGCCACTATCCTCCACTGGCTCGTATTCCGAACCAGAATCGGATAATGGGAGCTCCCCGCTGCTCTCATCATCCGACATGGCAAGAATGGCATATGCCTCCTCAGGTGTGTAAACCCTTTGGGACATTATGGCAGTGCTTATTGGTGGGCCTGTGTAATGGTACTGCTGGTGGTAGTGGTGGCGGTCTGTGTGGTAGTACCGATGGAGGTATTAGTGGTGGGCCTGTGTGGTGGTACCGATGGCGGTATGGGTGGTGGTGTACCAATGGCGGTACAGGTGGTGGTGGTACCGATGGCGGTACGGGTGGTGGTGGTGGCGGCGGTACCGATGGCGGTACAGGTGGCGGTACGGATGGTGGTGGTAGCGATGGCGGTATGGGTGGTGGTGGTACCGATGGCGGTACAGGTGGTGGCGGTACAGGTGGTGGTACAGGTGGTGGTGGTACGGGTGGTGATGGTACCGATGGCGGTACAGGTGGTGGTACAGGTGGTGGTGGCACTACCGACGGTGGTACGGGTGGTGGTACTAGTGGTGGTACCGATGGCGGCACTAGTGGTGATACTGGTAGCGGGCCTGTGTGGCAGTATAGATGCTGGGCCTGGTGGCGGTACTGGTGGTGGTACTGGTACCGATGGCGGCACTGGTAGCCTGTGTGGCGGTGCCAATGGCGGTACCGATGGAGGTGGGCCTGTGACAGATGATTGACAGATGGGCTGATTGATTGACAGATGGGCTGATTGATTGATTGACAGATGGGTTGATTGATTGACAGGTGGGGTGATTGATTGACAGGTGGGGTGATTGATTGACAGATGGGCTGATTGATTGACAGATGGGCTGATTAACAGATGGGCTGATTGACAGATGGGCTGATTGGCTGGGCTGATTGATGTGCTGGGCTGTGTGACAGGTCCTCTTTATGGGGGGGGGGTGTTGTGCACTGTAAACTTATGTAGACAAACTACACTGAGCTAACTTACTGATCTCTTCTCTCTCCTCACAGATCGGTGTGTGAGGAGAGAGCAGGGATCAGGTAGTAACTCCTGTGGAGTTTGTTTACATTTGTGACCGGCTGTGATTGGACACAGCCGGTCACGTGGTAAACAGCCAATTCATTGGCTGTTTACTCTGATCGGGGACGCGCTGTGTCCAAGGGACACTCGCCCTCCCCGATCCCCGCTCTGCAAGCCTGTGGCGGCGCGCACGGAGCGCGCCGCTGAGTTTGTTTTGACAGGTGATCGGCTGTGAATTTGACACAGCCGATCACATGGTAAACAGCCAATGAAATTGGCTGTTTACCGTGATCGGGGAAGCGCTGTGTCCGAGGGACACATGCCGTCCCCGATCACCGCGCTGCGCGCCCCCGCGGGCGCGCGCAAGGCAATATCCTGCAGGACGTCATATGACGTCCAGTATCGATATTGCAACCACTTCCCGGACGTCAATTCGCTATTGACTGGGCGGGAAGTGGTTAATATTATCCTTTTCTTGGCTACATCATATACGCAGGATCAATGCTGACATGTTTCAGCCATTACAGCCTTACTCATAGCATGATTAACATTAAAATGGCATGGCTTATATATTATAAAATTATATTTTTATAAGACGTAGTGCCCTCTACTATAGGTAGGTGTTTTTTTTTTATCTGGGGGCTAGGGATGAGCTTCGTGTTCGAGTCGAACATACGTTCGACTCGAACATCGGCTGTTCGATCGTTCGACGAAGATCGAACGATTTGGGCCGTTCGCGCCAAATTCGAGTGACGCGAACGGCCCACAATGCACTACGCCATCGCAGTGTCATCCAGGCGCTGTGATTGGCCAAGCATGCACTGTGACCCCGCATGCTTGGCCAATCACAGCGCCGGCAGCGAGGAGAGCAATGATTGGCCACAGGCAGGATGCCTGTGGCCAATTATTGCTGAGGGTGTTTAGTACACGCCCCACACTATAAAAGGCCGCCAGCACGGCGGCCTAGTGTAGTGTGTTCCGGAGCAGGGATAGAGCAGCATAGGCAGGGACAGTGACTGTTATTTCTTTCTTGCTTAACCTGGATTCCTTTAGTTTAGGGAAAGAGAAGGATAGGTAGGGAGAGTGTCAGTGTGTTTTGTGCTTGTGCTATAGTGTGCTTAAAAAAAACATTTATTCTAGGGACAGAAAACTGTAGGTAGGGACAGTGTCAGTTTCTTTCACTCTGCAAGTCCTTGTTTCCAGGGACCTGGAAGGACAGTGAGTGAATTGTCCTTGTGCTATATTGTGCTTAAAAAAACATTTATTCTAGGGACAGAAAACTGTAGGTAGGGAGAGTGTCAGTTTCTTTCACTCTGCAAGTCCTTGTTTCCAGGGACCTGTAAGGACAGTGAGTGAATTGTCCTTGTGCTATATTGTGATTAAAAAAAACATTTTTTCTAGGGACAGAAAACTGTAGGTAGGGAGAGTGTTTTTTTTCTTTCACTCTGCAAGTCCTTGTTTCCAGGGACCTGGAAGGACAGTGAGTGAATTGTCCTTGTGCTATATTGTGCTTAAAAAAAAACATTTTTTCTAGGGACAGAAAACTGTAGGTAGGGAGAGTGTTTTTTTTTCTTTCACTCTGCAAGTCCTTGTTTCCAGGGACCTCTAAGGACAGTGAGTGAATTGTCCTTGTGCTATATTGTGCTTAAAAAAAACATTTATTCTAGGGACAGAAAACTGTAGGTAGGGAGAGTGTCAGTTTATTTCACTCTGCAAGTCCTTGTTTCCAGGGACCTGGAAGGACAGTGAGTGAATTGTCCTTGTGCTATATTGTGATTAAAAAAAACATTTTTTCTAGGGACAGAAAACTGTAGGTAGGGAGAGTGTTTTTTTTCTTTCACTCTGCAAGTCCTTGTTTCCAGGGACCTGTAAGGACAGTGAGTGAATTGTCCTTGTGCTATATTGTGATTAAAAAAAACATTTTTTCTAGGGACAGAAAACTGTAGGTAGGGACAGTGTTTTTTTTCTTTCACTCTGCAAGTCCTTGTTTCCAGGGACCTGGAAGGACAGTGAGTGAATTCTCCTTGTGCTATATTGTGCTTAAAAAAAACATTTATTCTAGGGACAGAAAACTGTAGGTAGGGAGAGTGTCAGTTTATTTCACTCTGCAAGTCCTTGTTTCCAGGGACCTGTAAGGACAGTGAGTGAATTGTCCTTGTGCTATATTGTGATTAAAAAAAACATTTTTTCTAGGGACAGAAAACTGTAGGTAGGGAGAGTGTTTTTTTTCTTTCACTCTGCAAGTCCTTGTTTCCAGGGACCTGTAAGGACAGTGAGTGAATTGTCCTTGTGCTATATTGTGCTTAAAAAAAACATTTATTCTAGGGACAGAAAACTGTAGGTAGGGAGAGTGTCAGTTTATTTCACTCTGCAAGTCCTTGTTTCCAGGGACCTGTAAGGACAGTGAGTGAATTGTCCTTGTGCTATATTGTGATTAAAAAAAACATTTTTTCTAGGGACAGAAAACTGTAGGTAGGGAGAGTGTTTTTTTTCTTTCACTCTGCAAGTCCTTGTTTCCAGGGACCTGTAAGGACAGTGAGTGAATTGTCCTTGTGCTATATTGTGATTAAAAAAAACATTTTTTCTAGGGACAGAAAACTGTAGGTAGGGAGAGTGTTTTTTTTCTTTCACTCTGCAAGTCCTTGTTTCCAGGGACCTGGAAGGACAGTGAGTGAATTGTCCTTGTGCTATATTGTGCTTAAAAAAAACATTTATTCTAGGAACAGAAAACTGTAGGTAGGGAGAGTGTCAGTTTATTTCACTCTGCAAGTCCTTGTTTCCAGGGACCTGTAAGGACAGTGAGTGAATTGTCCTTGTGCTATATTGTGATTAAAAAAAACATTTTTTCTAGGGACAGAAAACTGTAGGTAGGGAGAGTGTTTTTTTTCTTTCACTCTGCAAGTCCTTGTTTCCAGGGACCTGTAAGGACAGTGAGTGAATTGTCCTTGTGCTATATTGTGCTTAAAAAAAACATTTATTCTAGGGACAGAAAACTGTAGGTAGGGACAGTGTCAGTTTCTTTCACTCTGCAAGTCCTTGTTTCCAGGGACCTGTAAGGACAGTGAGTGAATTGTCCTTGTGCTATATTGTGATTAAAAAAAACATTTTTTCTAGGGACAGAAAACTGTAGGTAGGGAGAGTGTTTTTTTTCTTTCACTCTGCAAGTCCTTGTTTCCAGGGACCTGGAAGGACAGTGAGTGAATTGTCCTTGTGCTATATTGTGCTTAAAAAAAAACATTTATTCTAGGGACAGAAAACTGTAGGTAGGGAGAGTGTCAGTTTATTTCACTCTGCAAGTCCTTGTTTCCAGGGACCTGTAAGGACAGTGAGTGAATTGTCCTTGTGCTATATTGTGATTAAAAAAAACATTTTTTCTAGGGACAGAAAACTGTAGGTAGGGAGAGTGTTTTTTTTCTTTCACTCTGCAAGTCCTTGTTTCCAGGGACCTGGAAGGACAGTGAGTGAATTCTCCTTGTGCTATATTGTGCTTAAAAAAAACATTTATTCTAGGGACAGAAAACTGTAGGTAGGGAGAGTGTCAGTTTATTTCACTCTGCAAGTCCTTGTTTCCAGGGACCTGTAAGGACAGTGAGTGAATTGTCCTTGTGCTATATTGTGATTAAAAAAAACATTTTTTCTAGGGACAGAAAACTGTAGGTAGGGAGAGTGTCAGTTTATTTCACTCTGCAAGTCCTTGTTTCCAGGGACCTGTAAGGACAGTGAGTGAATTGTCCTTGTGCTATATTGTGCTTAAAAAAAACATTTATTCTAGGGACAGAAAACTGTAGGTAGGGAGAGTGTCAGTTTATTTCACTCTGCAAGTCCTTGTTTCCAGGGACCTGTAAGGACAGTGAGTGAATTGTCCTTGTGCTATATTGTGATTAAAAAAAACATTTTTTCTAGGGACAGAAAACTGTAGGTAGGGAGAGTGTTTTTTTTCTTTCACTCTGCAAGTCCTTGTTTCCAGGGACCTGGAAGGACAGTGAGTGAATTCTCCTTGTGCTATATTGTGCTTAAAAAAAACATTTATTCTAGGGACAGAAAACTGTAGGTAGGGAGAGTGTCAGTTTATTTCACTCTGCAAGTCCTTGTTTCCAGGGACCTGTAAGGACAGTGAGTGAATTGTCCTTGTGCTATATTGTGATTAAAAAAAACATTTTTTCTAGGGACAGAAAACTGTAGGTAGGGAGAGTGTTTTTTTTCTTTCACTCTGCAAGTCCTTGTTTCCAGGGACCTGTAAGGACAGTGAGTGAATTGTCCTTGTGCTATATTGTGCTTAAAAAAAACATTTATTCTAGGGACAGAAAACTGTAGGTAGGGAGAGTGTCAGTTTATTTCACTCTGCAAGTCCTTGTTTCCAGGGACCTGTAAGGACAGTGAGTGAATTGTCCTTGTGCTATATTGTGATTAAAAAAAACATTTTTTCTAGGGACAGAAAACTGTAGGTAGGGAGAGTGTTTTTTTTCTTTCACTCTGCAAGTCCTTGTTTCCAGGGACCTGTAAGGACAGTGAGTGAATTGTCCTTGTGCTATATTGTGATTAAAAAAACATTTTTTCTAGGGACAGAAAACTGTAGGTAGGGAGAGTGTTTTTTTTCTTTCACTCTGCAAGTCCTTGTTTCCAGGGACCTGGAAGGACAGTGAGTGAATTGTCCTTGTGCTATATTGTGCTTAAAAAAACATTTATTCTAGGGACAGAAAACTGTAGGTAGGGAGAGTGTCAGTTTATTTCACTCTGCAAGTCCTTGTTTCCAGGGACCTGTAAGGACAGTGAGTGAATTGTCCTTGTGCTATATTGTGATTAAAAAAAACATTTTTTCTAGGGACAGAAAACTGTAGGTAGGGAGAGTGTTTTTTTTCTTTCACTCTGCAAGTCCTTGTTTCCAGGGACCTGTAAGGACAGTGAGTGAATTGTCCTTGTGCTATATTGTGCTTAAAAAAAAAACATTTATTCTAGGGACAGAAAACTGTAGGTAGGGAGAGTGTTTTTTTTCTTTCACTCTGCAAGTCCTTGTTTCCAGGGACCTGGAAGGACAGTGAGTGAATTCTCCTTGTGCTATATTGTGCTTAAAAAAAACATTTATTCTAGGGACAGAAAACTGTAGGTAGGGAGAGTGTCAGTTTATTTCACTCTGCAAGTCCTTGTTTCCAGGGACCTGTAAGGACAGTGAGTGAATTGTCCTTGTGCTATATTGTGATTAAAAAAAACATTTTTTCTAGGGACAGAAAACTGTAGGTAGGGAGAGTGTCAGTTTATTTCACTCTGCAAGTCCTTGTTTCCAGGGACCTGTAAGGACAGTGAGTGAATTGTCCTTGTGCTATATTGTGATTAAAAAAAACATTTTTTCTAGGGACAGAAAACTGTAGGTAGGGAGAGTGTTTTTTTTCTTTCACTCTGCAAGTCCTTGTTTCCAGGGACCTGGAAGGACAGTGAGTGAATTCTCCTTGTGCTATATTGTGCTTAAAAAAAACATTTATTCTAGGGACAGAAAACTGTAGGTAGGGAGAGTGTCAGTTTATTTCACTCTGCAAGTCCTTGTTTCCAGGGACCTGTAAGGACAGTGAGTGAATTGTCCTTGTGCTATATTGTGATTAAAAAAAACATTTTTTCTAGGGACAGAAAACTGTAGGTAGGGAGAGTGTTTTTTTTCTTTCACTCTGCAAGTCCTTGTTTCCAGGGACCTGTAAGGACAGTGAGTGAATTGTCCTTGTGCTATATTGTGCTTAAAAAAAACATTTATTCTAGGGACAGAAAACTGTAGGTAGGGAGAGTGTCAGTTTCTTTCACTGTGAAAGTCCTTGTTTCAAGGGACAGAGAAGGACACCTGAAGGTAGCCCTTATTGCTTTTTTCCCATCTCCCTGCAGGCCATCTATTAGAATGTCTGGAAGGCAAACAAGGAGAGGCAGACAGTCAGGAGGCAATAAAAGAGGGCAAGCAGGCTCTGTGTCTGGGGGCAACAGTGCTGGTCGTGGACGCGGTGCATTGTCATCAGCACATGGCCATGGGACACGCTTGTCCTTCTTTTCGGCAGCTGGACATGTTGAGCCACATCATGCCGAAGACTTGGTAGAGTGGATGACCAAGCCCTCCTCCTCCTCCTCATCCTCTCTCACCCAGGCTCAGGGTACTGGAAAAGCAGCTGCCAAAGCGTCGTCTTCCCTGGTATCAATGTCAGACAAATCATCAGTCACTCCTTCCCTAGACCCACCATGTCCTCCTCCTGAGGAGTCCCCCGAACTGTTTCAGCACAGTGTTGGGTACATGCTCCAGGAGGATGCCCAGCGTTTCGAAGGGTCTGATGATGAAACCCAGCTAGAGGAAGGCAGTAGCGTGAGAGCAGACAGAGGGGATGCTCAAGAAGGACACCAATCTGGCAGTCATGTTCCAGCAGCTGCAGCATACTGCCAGATTGGCTCCAGTGATGAGGAGGGAGGGGATGATGAGGTCACTGACTCCACGTGGGTGCCTAATAGGAGAGAGGAGGAGGAGGAGGATGAGGAGGAGGCACATCTCCAACGAGGCAGGATGCCCTTTGGTGGCCAGCGTAAGGGCAGTACACAGACGGAATCACACCGCAGAGCTCCGCCTGTGCAGGGCGCTGCCTCTGCCCGTCATTCAAAAAGTTCTTTGGTGTGGGCCTTTTTTGAGGCTAGTGCATCAGATCGCACAGCTGCTGTTTGCAACATATGTCTCAAGCGTATATCGCGTGGCCAAAACATCAGCCGCTTGGGTACCACATGCCTGACCAGACATATGTTGACCTGCCATGCAGCTCGTTGGCAAGCCTACCTCAAAGACCCACACCAAAGAACAAAGCGGACCTCTCCTTGCACCGCATCAGCTGGGATCTCCAACCCCACTATAACTTCAGTCCTCTCTGAAACATGCACTGAGAGGAATGAAGGTGTAGAATTAGGTGTGTCACAGCCAAGTACTTGCGCCCACTCTGCTAGCAGTACACCGACGTCCGATTCTAGCAGGCAAATTTCCCTGCCCCAGCTGCTGGACCGTCGAAAGAAGTTCACTCCCAGCCATCCACATGCCCAGCGGTTGAATGCTAGCTTGGCTAAATTGCTAGCGCTTCAACTGCTGCCTTTTCAGTTGGTAGACTCGGCCCCCTTCCGTGAGTTTGTGCAATGTGCGGTTCCTCAGTGGCAGGTTCCCAAACGCCACTTTTTCTCACGGAAGGCTATTCCGGCTCTCTACCGGCATGTGGAAGGCAATGTCTTGGCCTCGCTGGACAGGGCGGTCAGCGGTAAGGTGCATATTACCGCTAGACATGTGCACACTGAAATATTTCGTTTCGGAATTTCGTTTTCGTCCAAAAAATAAATTTATTTAGTTACTCCCGAAATTCGTTTTTATTTATTTCGTTTTTCGTTAAAAATTGCATTCGTCCGAAAATCTGAATTAATTAAGGTCGAATCTGTCATTGAAGGCTTATGGTGTCTGTCGAATGTTCAAAGAAGATTCGACGGAGCAGTGAAACTGTACGACTCTTCAATCAAACATTTCCGGTCGATTGTTCCGCCCACAAGCAGTGATCTTTTCTCTCTATGTCGAATCTTTTCTCTCCTATGTCGAATCTTTTCTCTCTATAATGTCAAATCTTTTCTCTCTATAATGTCAAATCTTTTCTCTCCTATGTCGAATCTTTCCTCTCCTATGTCGAATCTTTCCTCTCCTATGTCGAATCTTTCCTCTCCTATGTCGAATCTTTCCTCTCCTATGTCGAATCTTTCCTCTCCTATGTCGAATCTTTTCTCTCCTATGTCGAATCTTTCCTCTCCTATGTCGAATCTTTCCTCTCCTATGTCGAATCTTTCCTCTCCTATGTCGAATCTTTCCTCTCCTATGTCGAATCTTTCCTCTCCTATGTCGAATCTTTCCTCTCCTATGTCGAATCTTTCCTCTCCTATGTCGAATCTTTCCTCTCCTATGTCGAATCTTTCTCTCCTATGTCGAATCTTTCTCTCCTATGTCGAATCTTTCCTCTCCTATGTCGAATCTTTTCTCTCCTATGTCGAATCTTTTCTCTCCTATGTCGAATCTTTCCTCTCCTATGTCGAATCTTTCCTCTCCTATGTCAAATCTTTCCTCTCCTATGTCGAATCTTTCTCTCCTATGTCGAATCTTTTCTCTCTATAATGTCGAATCTTTTCTCTCCTATGTAGAATAATCTTGGACTAATAGAGTTAAGGTTAGGCACATTCGACCACAGGTTCGATAGACACAGATTGTTATTGTCAGCGTCACGTCGAATCTCCTATCTATATCGAACTGTTGTAGCAACGAAAACGAAAATAAAGCATTTGTTTATGTTGGATCTTTCAGTTTTCGGATTCTGTGCTTTCGTTTTCGTTTGTTAAAACGATAACGAAAATAGCTGAAATTCGGACGAAAATGCATTCGGACGAAAACTAATGCACATGTCTAATTACCGCTGACTCATGGTCCAGCAGGCATGGACAGGGACGTTACCTTTCTTTCACGGCCCATTGGGTCACTCTTTTGGCAGCTGGGAAGGATTCAGGACAAGGTGCAGTAGTGTTGGAGGTTGTCCCACCGCCACGCCTCCAAAATGCTACTACTGGTTGTGACACACCTCTCTCCTCCACCCCCTCCTCTTCTTCTTCCTCCATGGCCTCTTCCTGTGGTTTGTCCTATGAACCAGCGGTGCTCCGTAGCCGTTCACGGGGCTACGCAAGTACGCAGGCAAAAAGATGCCATGCCGTGCTTGCGCTGGTGTGTTTGGGGGACAGAAGCCACACTGGGGCAGAGGTCCTGTCTGCTCTGCAGGGCCAGGCCGAGAGGTGGTTGACGCCACGCCAGCTTAAGCCAGGAATGGTGGTTTGCGACAATGGCACCAACCTCCTCTCCGCCCTCCGACAGGGACAACTGACCCATGTGCCCTGTGTGGCTCACGTCCTTAACCTGGTGGTGCAGCGCTTCTTGGGCAGGTACCCGGGCTTACAGGATGTCCTGAGGCAGGCCAGGAAAGTCTGTGTGCATTTCCGCAGATCTTATAATGCCAGTGCTCGCCTGGCTGAGCTGCAAAAGGAGTTGAACCTGCCCAAGAACCGCCTTATATGTGACATGCCCACCAGGTGGAACTCAACGTTGGCCATGCTGCAGCGGCTGCACACGCAGCAGAGGGCCATCAATGAGTACCTGTGCGACTACGGCACCAGGACAGGGTCAGGGGAGCTTGGTTTTTTTTCTCCACGCCAGTGGGGCATGATCAGGGATGCATGCACTGTCCTGGCACCATTTGAGGAGGCCACGAGGATGGTGAGCAGTGACAGTGCATGCATCAGTGACACTGTACCTCTTGTCCACCTGTTGGAGCACACGCTGCGTGGAATAATGGACAGGGCACTTGAGGCAGAACAGAGGCAGGAAGAGGAGGACTTCCTTGCCTCTCAAGGCCCCCTTTACCCAGACAGTGTTCCTTCTGTCCCACCCATCGCACAGGAAGAGGAGGAGGAGGAGGAGGAGGAGGAGGATTGTGTCAGCATGGAGGTGGAGGCTGGCACTCAGCATCATCAGCAGCAGTCTTTTAGGGATGATTTACAGTCCCAAGAAACCAGTGGACTTGTACGTGGCTGGGAGGAGGTGGCTGCGGATCATGTCGTCCTTAGTGACCCAGAGGACTCCGGAGCGAATGCCTCAGCAAACCTACGCTGCATGGCCTCCCTGATCCTGCAAAGTCTGCGGAAGGATCCTCGTATTCTTCGGATCAAGGAGAGTGACAATTACTGGCTGGCCACTCTCCTTGATCCACGGTACAAGGGTAAGGTTGCGGACCTTATGTTACCATCGCAGAGGGAGCAGAGGATGAGACAACTCCGGGAGGCCTTGCAGAAAGGTCTGTGCAACGCGTTCCCAGAGACTGGGAGGTTGCAAACTCCTGGTCCTGGACAACGAGTTGCTGAGGCTTCGGCCAGTCAAAGAAGGAGCGGTGGGGAAGGTGGCCGTCTGACCGATGCGTTCAGACAATTCTTTAGTCCGCAGCCCCAAAGTATGATCGGTTCCAGCAACCATCGCCAGCGTCTGATAAACATGGTGCAGGAATATCTAGGGGCAAGGTCAGACTTGGACACCTTCCTCACCGAAAATCCTCTGGCTTACTGGGTCTTGAGGATGGATCACTGGCCAGAGCTTGCACAGTATGCAATTGAGCTACTGGCCTGTCCTGCATCCAGCGTTCTTTCGGAACGCACATTCAGTGCTGCTGGAGGATTTGTCACGGATCACAGGGTGCGCCTGTCCACCGACTCGGTTGATCGACTGACTTTCATCAAGATGAACCAGTCTTGGATCACCACCAGCTACCACACACCTGATGCTGATATAACAGACTAATTGATTTTAACATGTCACATCCCTTCAAGACTGATGCTGATGCTGAGTGCCTGTGCTGTTATGTTGACTGGCTATCCTCCTCCTCCGAGTCCTCAATGATACGATTGATGATGATAGCTTGGAAGATCATTTTTGTTTATGGGTGCCGCCACCAGTGCCTAACGCCCAATTTTTCAGCCCCTGTTTAACAGGGGCGTGTAATTACAATTTTTGAAGCAATACTTTGCAACAGGGCTCATTGCTGTGCTCCAAGTACAGTATCTGTGAGGGGTTGCAGTGTTGTGCCACCAGTGCCTAAGGCCCAATTTTTCAGCCCCTGTTCAACAGGGGCATGTAATTACAATTCTTGATCTAATAATTCACAGCAGGGCCCATTGCTGCACCCACCAAGAGTAACTGTCAGGGCTTACAGTGTTGTGGCACCAGCACCACCATCAAAGGCCCAATTTTTACTACCACTGTTCAACAATTATATGTAATTAAAATTCCTGATATAATAGTTGACAGCAGGGCGTTCCAGCACCAACCAAGAGTAACTGTGAGTGCTTACAGTGTTGTGCCAACACCAACAACTAAGGGGCCTATTTCTGCAGAGTATATACGGCAGGTCCCTACTTTCAAACATCCAACTTACAAACGACTCCTACTTGCAAACGCAAGAAGACAACAGGAAGTGAGAGGAAATCTACCACTAGGAAGGAAAATTCTCTCCTGTAAGAATAAATATGGGAGAAAGGTGTCTCCTCTGTACTGATGCTTTATCAGCAATCCTTGTTTCAAGAAAAACACCACATTTCAAAAACAGTTGTCATTGGGACGGAAAGTGAGGTGAAATGTTCTGAACAGGGGCACAGACAGCAAAACAAATGTTACAGGGGTGATAACCCTTACCTATGTTTTCCAAAAAGTTTAAAAATAGATTTTTGGTCTGGAGCTACACTTCAACAATGTACCTGTTCAAAATTACAAACAGATTCTACATAAGAACAAACCTACAGTCCCTGTCTTGTATGCACCGCCTGTATAGGGCTGTTCAGAGTATATAGGGCCTTTTTTATTTTATGTGCGGGGTTCCCCTTAATATCCATACAAGACCCAAAGGGGCTGGTAATGGGCTGGGGTAGGGGGGGGGGGTCATGGGGTAGCTATGCCATTTTTCTTAAAGAATTTCATCCATATTACCGGGACCAGACATTACATTAAAGCCGCAAGCAGTTTTAAATGGCTTTTTTTTCCTTTAGAAGTGTCATTTTGTGCAGGGACAGTTCTAAACACGGGAAACACGTGGCACTTCACAGGCATACTTTAGACACCCCCCAGGTACGATATTTAAAGGAATATTTGACTTTTTTTTTTCACTTTATGCATCATTAAAATGACTGCTCCCGAAAAACGACCGTTTTTAAAACTTCTTTTTGCATTGATACATGTCCCCTGGTGCAGAACCCGGGTTCCCAAACCCTTTTTAGGACAATAACATGCATAATAGTTGTTATAATTAGCACTTTAGAATTCGAACGTTCGCATCCATTGTATTTAATAGGGTTCTAATGTTCGTTCGAACTTTCGGTCCGTTCGCGGGTTCTGGTGCGAACCGAACCCGGGGGTGTTCGGCTCATCACTACTGGGGGCAGGGAGTGGTTATTGTAGCAGTGGATGAGACCACCTGTCCTTCAGTTCTTGGGTGCCTCCCCTGCTTCCAGGGAGAATGTTCTGGAAGAGGGGCAGGGCTGAGATTTGGATTGACAGGGAGCTCATGTGAGGAGCCCTGACCAATCCCCAATTGGAATTGGCAGGGGGCAGGCCTCCTTCATAAGCTCAGGTCCAGCCCACTGGTGGGGAGTTGTTGGCTGGGTGAAGTGAAGAATGGAGTGTTAGACTGCAACAGGAGGCCCATCCCCATCTGGGAGGGGGTGCGCGCCTTGGCGGAGGAGCTCGGGAGCTGGGAGGGAGCCTCATCCTTACACGGTCATAGAGTAGGTATCCTGGAACAGAGGAGCTGGAGAAGCAGTCGGTACGCATGTCCGGTTAAATTCTTCACCATGGACTCAGGGCAGTAGAAGTTCGGTGAGTGAGGCACAGTGGATATCTGGAGGAGGCATGTCAGGGGAGCTGGGTGCAAGGTCAGAGGAGAGACTGTGGGGTTTTATGTCAAATCGATGTGGCCTGCGGGCACAGGATCTGTTCTATGGGCATCCCATATCCCCTTTCCCCAACCAAGTTATATCCCCAAATAAACAAAAACAAAACAAAGCAAAAGGACTGTTCAATGTCTCTGAGAGTGATATATGGAGGTCTGGCAGCAGGGTGAAATGGTGGATGATAGTAACTAGTAGCAACTATCCGCTACAATATATAAGCCACAGCATTAATCCTGTGTATATCATGTAGCCAAATAAAGATTAATACTAAGGTGTTATCGAGTTGCTGAATTTCTGCTTTGGATGTTCGTATAGGAGAGTGGGGTTCCACCCCAGCCTGAGCACCAAATCTCAGCAAGTATTTATGAATTGTGCGGTTGAGCTTGGGTATTTTCTGATTGTATGTGGCCATGCACCCATAGGCATTTACAGGTGTAAACATGTGTAAACACACATAAACGTGCAGGTACAGTATGAGCATACATGTATTCCAATAGCCACAATAGTTTAATATTGTTACTAGTAGAATGCATTTACGCTTGTCACCTGAGGCCGTGCCGTCAACCCCCCACTACCGTCTGCCAACCAACCCCTGGGATTTTTACCTTCTCTGATTCCTCAATACTCCCTCCCATTACCACTTTTTTTCTCTCTTCTTCTAGTCTTTCTCAACCCCTACCTCTTTTATTATTTTGTAGGCATCCTGGTTCCTCCAAATGGTTGCATGCAGCTAGCGCTGGTACCTAGTTGCATTTACCACACCCTACCTTTTCCTACCAACAATTATACTGTCTTTTACATATGGTGGTCGGTTATGCCACTTTGTTTGATCCTGATACTTGAAAAAGTAATCATCAATATAATATATTTTCTTGTGTACATAAGCGATATTGAAGGCTTTTTTCTACAAAGTTCTGGCAGAAAAAATCCAGCATATTTTGAGTATAAATTCATACGCCTATGTCCATGCGGCCTAAAAAAATTATTTACCTGTGAAGAATGGAGTAAATACTTCACAGTATTGCAGTAAAGAGTAATTGCTACCTGAAGTTCCTACTGGCACTGACACATCTGGGAGTGTTGATCTCATGTCGCCGCCTGTGCTCAGTGGTTTCTCCTTTCAACAAAAGCATAAAATAAAATGTACCTTGCCATGTCCTTGCATTTAATATATCACAAGTGTGGGTTCCTTTTTTGTCTAAACTTAACTAGACAAGAACAACCAGATTTAATAATACTTGCATATAAAGACCCAAACAAAGTATGCCTTAAACTCAGAAGTAAATTTATTTTTATTTAAGTTACTTCATATCTGTCAGATTTTTTTCATGTAATGAAGGTGAAGGGCGGGGCATGAAATGTCCCCGCTCCCACCACCTATGGGATCGTGTCATACCTGTAATTAAATTAAAGTTAAAGTTAAAAAAATGAAATTACTTACCCAGGATTGGTTAACAATGTTGACAGTTGCCCCAAACAATGGTCCTCTAGTACCCTATATAAAGAAAGAGGATGCGTCATCAGTGGCAGAAGACGGAGAAGATTTGAAGAGGAGCACATCCCACCCTCCCTCCCTGTTGTGGCCTGTTTTATGATGTTTTATCCCTTCATTTGAAAGGGGATGTTATAATTCATGTTTTAAGTTTAGCTTGAGCTTAAATGGTTAAGCTAATTTTTTATATGTGTAGCGGTCTTCCCCCACCTTCTCCCCTCTCTCTGTGGCTGGTTTTACTCGTCTAGGGGTATCTGGGAGAAGGGGGAAAGATGCACACCACCAGCTCGGCTCTCTGATGTAGTATGCAGAGATATGAGCTAACCGTTTACCCTCGGGTCTGCGTTTTAGGCCGGAACCTCAGCTTCTCCTATGGAGGATGATTGTCACTGTCACTGACAGGGACACTTGGCTTCCAGTAACACGAGTTCCACACCAATAAAAGTCCAACACTGTTTTATTTGCTTTGATCAATGGGTAGGTTGGTTGAACTTTAAAAGAACAGACAAGGTGTAGGGAAGAGTAGGTCCCGGCACAACACAATGAATAAAGTCTCTCCTGTTCCGTTTAGTGCAAACAGGCTTGGCGCACAGTCGCTGCCACCTACTGTGAATTTGGTCCCTGCCACAGACCTGGGTGAACGTTGAGGCCTCTGCCACAGGCCTTGGATGAGGCCTGCCACTGACCTGATGAAGATGGGTCTCTACCACAGACCATGAGAACATGAAACACCTCCTTTAGAACAAACGACCCCTGACAGAGGAAGACATCCATCCGGATGGTCACCAGAGGCCTCCACCGTTACCAGCCAATGCTGCGCTGGCTCTTCGGGGAGGTCACCTCTCCAGTCCCTTACACCCTGGATTCAGGTACCCAATACCGGGGGCACCTTAGGAATGCTTAGCCCTTGTCAGTCAAAGGTACTGGGCCCCAGGCCTCCTTGTAAAGTACCTCACCCCAGGCTGAAGGTGCCCGGGATGGAACTCGACTCCATGCGCCCAGGCCAAGGGCGCCTGGGCACAGACGAACCGCAGCAGCCCCCAGGCTGAGGGTGCCTGGGGAATGGACCTCGCAAGATGTCCGCCCCCCTTATATCCTCTCTCAGCAGGCACAGCGGGTTCCCCGCCCCGCCGTACTACTGCCGGGAGAGGACACAAAGGGCACGGCTCTAGAATGGCAGTTCAACCCCGGTCCCAGGTGACAGCGCCACCTAGGGACCGCAGGGAACATGACACCATTCATACCTCCCACACTCCAAAGTGTCCATTAAATTCAAAAAAATCAATGTATCTGGGCCATCTATAGCCCAGATACTCCCTCTAAATTTGACACCCGCTACATATATATATACCGTACTTATCGGCATATAACACACACAGGCGTATAACACTTTAAGAGGGAAGTTTCAGGAAAAAAACTTTCCACAGCCCCCTGTGTATAACACACAGGCACAGTTTACCCTCTATTTTCAGGGTAAAAAATTGAGTGTTATACGCCAATAAATACAGTGTGTATGTATATATATATATATGGTTATATGTTATTGAAAGAAGATTTTAAGATACGTTAAGTGAATTATTTATTTTTGATTTAAGAAAGTTGAAATAATCAATTTAATACCTATAAATAAAGGCCACGGCCATTTCAAACTACAGGTATTTACTGAAGTATTATTTATTTAATATCTATTGAAATATTTTAGCAATTGTTAAGAAGTTATGACTACGGTCCCATCACTTCCGGCAGCTAAAGCCGCAACCAGTGATCATTGTATTCTGACGGCTGGGAAACGTCCCGCTGTCGGAGTACAAGAACTCAGCGGGAGGTTTTCCTCCATCAACACTGAATGTGTTGTTGGGGGAATCAAGCAATTTTCTTACCTTCTAGCCATGGTTGAAGGAAAGACATTTGGTTAATGTATGGCCTGCCTTAGTATATCTCTTCTGCAATAAAAAGCCTGCCTGGTCACCTATTTTTTTTTACATAAAGTTCAATTTTAAGGGCTGTTAAAAAAGTGTTCCATATGCTATGCTTATAATATACATCAGTGGCACATTGCTACAATGAGGATTTTTGAAGGCAGTTTCCTCTTATCTCCCCTAAGGGCACTTCAGTCGTAATTAACTTGTATTATATGATGGATCCTCAGCTGGGGCTCTGTGAAGTTCTATATTCAGCATGAACTTTGTTATAAGATTTTATGACCACGCTGAAGGATGTTTCCACAACACAGGATTGTGAAAATAAATTGTGACTTTTGATGAAGAGGTATGGTGCTTTTAAGATCCTATTTAGCGGCACATTAAGAGTAGGTTCTGATATAGTGGGGTAACCTTGGGAGTTTCAGATCTGTCTGTTTTAATAAAGTGTTATTGGTAAAAAATAGTTTTGGATTTCGTATCTTGATACAGCCATTAAGTGTATTGGTTTGTATTAGATATGAAGTAACTTCTAAAATGAATGGTGCAGGCATATTTTGTTTCGGCATTTTAAACATGAGTATTATTGTTGCTCCAATAAACCTTTCACGTTGCCACTGTGTCCTGTAGTGATGTGAGGGATGGCAGGAGGAACCAACAAGTGCTGCAGGGTGTCACGGTTCCATGCACAATAATCTGGCATTGGGTTTTACCTTCTGTTAGCGGCGATCTGCTCAGGTTTCTGCCAATCCACCCTGAACCTAGGAATTATTAAGCGTTTGCACCTGTGGGTTAGTGTTGAAGCAACATGTCTTCATGCTAAAGCCAGACCTCCCTGTTCCTCTTCGGTACACTTGTATTCTGTGTGTTTGTTCAGTCTTGTTGTTGTTTTCAGTGTTTTCCCTTTTGCTGCGCTCTTGTATTTTCTTTTAGTTTCTGTCTGTGTATCCCTTTGTTTTCTGTTGCTGTAGGTGCTCTCCACAGCATTTTCTTGTCGTTCCTGCCTGCTGTGTCCATCTCTCTCTGCTCTATTGCTCCAGCTTCCCCGCTCTCCTGTGCTACACTCTCTTATTCTCTGCGTCCTCCCCCTAGTGTACGCTAGCTGCCATACTCTTTTCTTTGGTCCTTGTATCCTCTGTGTACTCTGAGTCCATCCTGTGTGCTGGCACTTTGCCTTCACAGGTTCTAGTGAAGACCAGGCAGCTCCTTAGATTCTACGACTGTGATACTACCCCGTTTGCATGCAGTCACAATGCTCCTGCACCATCCAGGATCCATACCCTGGCACACCCGTTTAGTCATCCCTACTTAGTGGCGGCCAGTGGTAATTTTTTTTTTGTGGGGGGCAAACAGTACCACCCCCTGGCAGTCGGTCGGCGAGCGGGTCAGGTGCACTTATCCAATCTATGCAGCGCTTCACTGGCGACTTCCCTTGCTCCTCGGCGGCGGCTCTCCCTTCCCCTGCTCTCCACGGGCATCGGCGGCTTCCGTTTCCTCCATCCTCCTCGTGGCCAGATGGGGCTTTTCTCTTTTTGGCCAATCGGAAAATGGGTCTCAGACCTGCTTCTGATTTGGCCGGATTGAGGATCGGTGTTACGACAGCAAAAATAATTTGCTGTCGTAACACCTGGCTGGGCTCATGGTTTAATGCTCTGTGCTCCGAGCCCATCCTATTTTGAAGCCTATTGGAGCCTATGGCTCTAATCAGGTGCTTCAAAAAAACACTCCTGCCGCTGTAATTCAGGCGCCCGGCGTCCTAAAAGGGGTCGGAACACTTGAATTGGGGTTGGCCGCGCCGGCCATGGATAGATTCATGCTTTGCACGAATCTATCCATTATTCATATCGGAGGTGGTGTGGAGAGAGGGAGCGGCACCCAGACGCCCCTAATGGACCGGCCGCCACTGTCCCTACTGCTCCACTAGACTAGGAGTTTTAAAGTAGCAGGTGTTCCAGTCCTCAGATGGTGACACAGTAAATTGACACTTCCTGAAGTGTCAGTTTCTGAAGAAACTTCAGGCATCTATTCTTCTTCACTGGGACAGCAGAGGTAAGTATTTATTCATTACAGGTACATCTGTATTTTAAGGCAATATTTTTAAGGCAGAGTCCCTTAAATAATATCTTTAAACAAAATATGCATCTCTGTCGGCTTCAACAAACACATACGAGAGTTTGTGCTTCCAAGGAATTATCTGATACAGGCTTTCAAAAGAATTATTTCCTTAGTACAGGCAAACTTTAAAAAATTTGCATGTACTGAAGGCAATACCTGATGGTTACCATGGAAATCCCTTTGGGTGCTTCTGTATTAAGTGCACAACAGATATAGCCATTGTTAATCAATACAGAAGTGAAAACCATAAAATGAGACATTTTAGAATTTATATAAATTGCCCATTATAAAAATCCAACAGAATGGCAGAATAAACCAACAGACACAGCTTATTACCGATATAGATAAAACGCATAAAAAGAAGCAAACCATCAAATCTACAAGAACTGCAAAAATCAAGATCAGAGATACAAATCCATCTGTAGGGCAATGCCGCAAAAAGCACTGGGATGGATAAAACTATACTTTTATGTGAACACTAATAAATTTAATGGCCTGTTAGCTAGAAAACTTTCTGAAGTTGATAAATACCACACGATGTATCAGATCCAAGCTAGAAATGGCACCTTACTGTTTAATCAATATACTAAAAGTGATTCAAATGTATTATGATTCTTTATGCCTCCCAGACAGTTTCTCAAATTACTGACTGAAATTTATTATTTTAAAGGATTGAACCTAACCAAACATGTTAGTAATGGTCAACACTTTGAACAATGCTATGACAACTGTAGTGACCAAATCTCAAATCTACATTTCTATATTTGTAACAATTAAATACTATACTTGGCAGTTTTTTTTTGTGATATATTAAAAAGTAAAGAGTATTCTTTCATTCGTTGTTACATACATCAATTTTTTGCTGTACCCAAGCATATCAGAGACCATCTTAATCTACTGTATGTAATTATGGACCAATTTCAGTTATAAAAATAGATCATACATTTCTTCTGAAATTGTATCTAGGTGTTTATGCCTTTTTTTTTTTTTTTTACCTGCCTGCAGCACAATGTGTCTAAATCTTGTTCCCTTGGAATACGAACTCCATAGAGTTAAATGGAAATTGCAACATGCCTGCATGGACTTGTTGAGACAAACAAGATCCTAACAAGAGGCTTCCCAGCAAGATATTGGAGGATCAAGGATCAGAGAGTTTAAGATATGCACAGGGGGGTGGGGAGTTGGAAAAAATAAGCACGACTGCACTAAAAGAGCAGTTACACTTTAAGGTAACCTTAAACTAAACTGTAAACCTAAGGTGGAACCAAAGTCCGAGATACTTATTTGATGGTCCAACGCTCATGAGGTCCTTTTCCAGCATCTTCTTACTGGCTTTTTCCGGGTGCCATCTTAATTGACCAGTGCAAGATGAAATAACTTTTGCACATGTGCAGGAGTTCAATTACCCCAACACATGGGCACAGTGCCAGAATGTATACATTCTAAAGCCCAATACAAACTATTAGATTTTCTGCAGATTTTTGTCTTCAGATTTACCCAGGGCCGTTTTTAGCGCAGGGCAAACAGGGCAGTTGCCCTGGGCCCAATCATTGTTGGGGGCCCAAAGCAGCTGCACTGAAATGTCTTTTTTACAGCTGGAGTTTCACAGCCTGTGCTAGTCACTTGCTGGCTGCTCTGCCTTGTCAGCGGCCGTTCAAAACCCTTGCTGCTCCAGCTCTACACATCTCCACATGTGTGTGGGCGGGATCGGCATCAGGGGGAGGGGAGGGGCGGGGCAATGATGTCATTCTAACTGCACCTGCACGAGCATGGGAAAAAATAAATTCTACATGCTTTTTAGGTAAATATGGATGGGGGAGTGATTGTGCACACTGTGACTGATTGTGGCTGTGCATACTGTGACAGGCTGATCTGGATGGGGGTTGAATTATTTCTGTGCACACTGACTGACTGCTTGATTTGGGGGGGTGGTTATGCACACTGTGGCAGGCTCATCTGTGTGGGGGGGTTAGATTGCTTTTGTGCACACTGTGACAGTCCAGTCTGTTCCCCAGTACAGTCCTCCCATTTCCCAGGTCAGTTTGTCCCCAGCATAATCCCCCCACGTCAGTATGTGCCCCAATACGGTCCATCTATGTTAGTCTGACTGACCTGGGGGAATTATACTACTGGACAGACTGATCTCTGGGCAGTGGAGTCACAAAGGTCGCACTTGCAATCGGCCCTGGTGTTTCCACCACTGTAAGGGGGGGCCCCAGCGGGGATGCTGACCGCAGGGCTATGAGCTGAGAGCTTCTCTCTCATAGAGCCCAGAGCCTGCACTGACAGTTCCTACCTCCTCACTTGCACGGATGGAAGAGGAGAGAGCCAATCTACTCTTCCCCTCCTGCCCCTCTCCTCATGTGTGCACACAAGAAGTGTGAAGCCCAGCAGCTGAATTGGATCAATCACACTTCCTGCAATGCACACACAAGGGGAGAGGGGCAGGAGGAGGAGGAGCAGAGCGGCTCTTTCCTCTTCCATCCGTGCAAGTGGGGAGGGAGTGGGAACTGTCACTGCAGGCTCGGGGCTGTACGAGAGAGACGCTCCCAGCTCAGAGTCCTGCAGAGGAGGCACTGATAGGCGGCATTGATGAGCACCGAAAGGTGACACTGATGGGTGGCATTGATGAACATTGATAGGCAGCACTGATTCATGGTTTCTTGCACCAGTTCCCCGAAGGTTCTAGTTACGCCTCTGCCCTCAACCCTGCACTCTGCCCGTAGAGGACCCCTCAACCCTGCACTCTGCCCATAGAGGACCCCTCAACCCTGTACATAGAGGACCCCTCAACCCTGCACTCTGCACATAGAGGACCCCTCAACCCTGCACATAGAGGACCCCTCAACCCTGCACTCTGCAACATAGAGGACCCCTCAACCCTGCACTCTTCCCATAGAGGACCCCTCAACCCTGCACTCTGCCCATAGAGGACCCCTCAACCCTGCACTCTGCCCATAGAGGACCCCTCAACCCTGTACATAGAGGACCCCTCAACCCTACACTCTGCACATAGAGGACCCCTCAACCCTGCACATAGAGGACCCCTCAACCCTGCACTCTGCAACATAGAGGACCCCTCAACCCTGCACTCTGCAACATAGAGGACCCCTCAACCCTGCACTCTGCAACATAGAGGACCCCTCAACCCTGCACTCTTCCCATAGAGGACCCCTCAACCCTGCACTCTGCCCATAGAGGACCCCTCAGCCCTGCACTTTGTATTTTAGGTGTCTCCGAAAATACTGTTATATAACAATGCCTCGCTGTTTAGTGCAGTTTAGCTCCACCCACAATTTGATGCAGAGATAATGATGTGCAGTAACCTCTAGAAACCAATCAGTGAACAGTAATATCTGCTGTAATCTCTAGCAACCCATCAGTGAGCAATAATGATGTGCAATAACCTCTAGCAACCAGTTAGTGAGTGGCAATGATATGCTGCAACCTCTGGCAACCATAGGTGTGCGCACAGTGTGTGCCGGAGGTGCCCAGGCACACCCTAATCACCCCATGCACATTAGTGTTATCACTCTGTGTAGCAGCAAGAACATGGGAAAGATCTCGCTCTTATCGTCTCTGCCATAGGAGAAGTGTTTATGCTCTTCTCTTTTACTGTGCCGGCAGGCAGATCAATGTGCCAGGGTCATACATATGTAGACACATACACACGTGTGTTTGAGCTTAAGGGTGCACACCCTAATGCAATAGGCTGCGCACACCTATGCTGGCAACCAATCGCAGTCGCTACCTGATCTGCTGCAGTAAACCAATTTTGAGTCTGGCTGCTATCTATTGTATTTATCAGGGGGGGGGGCCCAAGAAAATGTTTGCCCTGGGTCCAATCAATATTAGAGACGGCCCTGGATTTACCAAAACCATGTAGTGCAAGGGTCTGCCTGATTGCATACAAATTAAAATTCTTAAGGTTTAACCTCATTATACGGTTTTGGCAAATTTGAAGACAAAAATCTGCAGAAAATCGAATAGTGTGTATGGGGTCTAAGACCGCAACCAAGCAGGAAGCCTTTATTTCATTTAAAGTGGTTGTAAACTCACTCACTATTTTTATTTTATTTTTGTCAACCTGCAAGAGAAAGGCATAATGAGCTAGTATGACTAGCATACTAGCTCATTATGTACCACTTACCTTAGATCGGGGCCCCCGAAGCGGTCCGCGTCCCTCTGTCCAGCCGCAGACATCACTGCGGCGATAGCCGGAATGTTACTTCCGGGTATCGCCGCACCAGCCAATCACAGCGCTGTGATTGGCCGGAGTGGCGAAGACGTCACTCCGCGCATGCGCGCATGATCAGTCGAATTCGGCTACGTCGTCGAATGCTGCGACCTAGCCAAATTTGTGAATGGGATTAACCCCATGTATGCGCCGTTGTCTACGGCGCGCATGCTCTGTAGACAGCGGCGCCTGTCTTTTTAGTAAATATCTCCTAAACCGCGTAGGTTTAGGAGATATTTCTTGCACCTACAGGTAAGCCTTAATCTAGGCTTACCTATAGGTGCAAGTTAAAAAAGTGGGTTTACAACCACTTTAATAGCATGTCTGCAATACACAGCCTGTTTGCTTTCAATAAAAAAAAAAAAAAAAGCTTTAGTTTAATTTTAAAGTAAACCTGTGATTTTTCCTATGCAACAACAGATACACGTTAAGGATTGGCCACACGGGCTGCTTCACCTTTCCTTCATTTCTCTGTGTAAGCTCCAAGTCACAACTTGGAGCTTACACGGGACTGAGCACCCTCTCAGTTTGAAAGAAATTGCAATTAGGAAGGTCTCCTCTGCAAAAAAAGGCTTCTTACTTTCCTATTGGTGGCAGGATGAATGAGCTTGCATGCACATGTGCAGGAGTTACATCATCCCGTGCTGGCTAATGATGACGATTGAAGATCCCAAACTCTGCAGAAGCCAACAAGAAGATGTTGGTGCCAGCAAGGGAACTTACAGATGTCACATCACTGGAGCAAAGGTGAGTATACTTCCATTTTAACCTAATTAAAATGAAACCAAATATCTCTTTCATAATATATAATAATTATTATGCGTCTAATCTCCCTTGCCTCTGAAGCCTCATACCCATTAGGATCGCGCTCCAGAGGCTACTGACAGGTGGTGAGAAAGCACCGCCTATTTTAACCCTATTTTTGCCGACAAGTGCGCAGCAATCACATGCATTGTGTTTACGGCGCATCACCATTGACTTGCATGTGCAGCAATCGGCGGGCTTGCCCCCCGCCGAGCAATACATTTTGGGTCAACTTTGCAATGGCTGTGAAGCATCACGGCCGGGCCCTAAATGTAATTATCATGAAAATTCTTAGTGTAGCGGGTGGTTACATTTAGGGAAGACATCTGAGTGATAACAGGCTCAGATGCAGCAATTGTTAGGGTTCATGGACCAATTTATGCCAGTGGAGGATATCAATGGTGTCCAGTTCCCTGCGGCCTATAGGTGGCGCTGTCGCCATAGGCCGGGGTTGAACCACCATTGGATGTTTGTGCCTTTTTGTCCTCTCGCGGCAGTGGTACAGCGGGGCATGGAACATGCTGTGCATGCTGGGAGAGGGGATAAAATGGGCAGACATCTTCCGCTCGGGGTCCACGCCCAGGCACCTTCAGCCTGAGGGTGAGTGCTGGTGGTCTCCGGGCGCCCTTGGCCCGGAAACGGAGCTGCGATTCCACCCCAGACACCTTTGGTCTGGGGTGAGGTACTCTCTGGAGACCTGGTGTCCAGTACCTTCGACTGGGTCCCGCATGGGATGGAGGATTCCTAGGGTGTCCTCCGGTGTTGGACATCCGAATCTAGGGCGAGGGGGACCAGAGAAGTGACCTTCCCAAAGATCCAGCGCAGCATTTGCTGGTGACAGTGGAGGCCTCTGGTGACCGTCCAGATGGATGACTCCCCTGACAGGGGCCGCATCTCAAGAAGGCAGTCCACGTTCTCATGGTCGGTGGTAGCGACCCAACTGAAACCCAGGTCGGTGGCAGAGACCTCAAGTCTAATTCACCCGGTCGGTGGCAGCGACCACCCTCACGGTCGGTGGCAGCGACCGTGCGCCAGGCCTGTTTGCGCACACTGAAACAGGAGAGTAACAAGTTCATGTTTGTGCCTGGACCTTCCTCACCACCTTGTCTGTTCGTTGTCTGACCAGTCTGCTCTAAAAGGACTATTTATTGCTCTAAAAGAATAAATAAGTGTTGGACTTTCAATGGTGTGGAACTTGGCTTTCTGGGAGTTAAAGGTCATTCTTGAGGGAAGTTTGGCTCTGGACAGGGGCACAGACCCGAAGGTAATTGGGTATAGCTCACACCTCTACACACAAGAGGATACGAGCTGGTGGTGCGTCACACTCTCCTCCCTGGTCCCCTAGACGAGAGCCATTGACATTGACAGAAAAGGAGGGAGTGAGAGGTGAGGTCGCTACATTAGCATCAATTGACAATACACCAAATCCCCCGTGCCTAAAAATCTGATGTCCAAAAAAGTCTGGAGCACCGGAACTACTGAACCACATAAAAATAAATCTGAATCGTTTTATATAAATTTATCAGGGGATGTGACTCTCCTAGTTATATAAATAAAAAAAGACCAGCAAACTCCATATAACAATTATGCCGCGTACACACGATCGGGAAATCCGACAAGAAAACCGTGGATTTTTTTCCGACGTAATGTTGGCTCAAACTTGTCTTGCATACACACGGTCACACCAAATTCCGACCGTCAAGAACGCGGTGATGTACAACTATATAACGAGCCGAGAAAAATTAAGTTCAATGATTCAGAGCATGCGTCAAATTGATTCCGAGCATGCATGTTTTTTTTGCGCTTCGGAATTGCATACAGACGATCGGAATTTCCTCCAAGAACTTTTCTTGACAGAAAATTTGAGAACCAGCTCTCAAATTTTTCTTGGCGGAAATTCCGACAGAAAAATTCTTACACGCGGTCAGAATTTCCGACCAAAAACTCACATCGGACTTTTCTTGACGGAATTTCAGATCGTGTGTACGCGGCATTAGGCCATAGGTTGAGGTGGTGAAATGGGGGTTGATGCTACCAAAGCATAAATCCAGTTCAAGATATCACCAGCACCACGTTCAGATAAACAAACAGGAGACTTTGAAGTCACCAACAGAAAGCAGCTGTGTTTCAAAGCCACAAAGGGCTACCATGGTCATTGCATGCTGGGGAAGAGGTCCTTAGAGGCCTCAAAATGTCATTGCTTTCTGTTGGCAACTTTTAAAGTGTCCTGTCTGATTATCTGAACATAATGTGTGGGTTAATATCTTGGACTGGACTTCCTCCAGGTAATATGGTACCCATATGGTGAAGTTGTGGAATTTGGGGGAAAAGTGCGTGTGACTTGGGGGGGTCTATTGTTTTCACCTCAAATTCGAACAAATTTCTCACAAGATTTACTCCTTTTTTTTTTCTAATTAAATCTTAGGTGGAAAAAAGGCGCCAATCTTGGTTGAAAACATGAATTATTAGACCCCTTAGTCTTTAGTATTTTTTTTAACCACTAGAGGCCCGCGCTATAGCCGAATTACGGCTACAGCGCGGACCTAGAATGCCGGAAGCCGTCAATTGACGTCCTCCCCTTTCCTAGTTCCCAAGCGTGCATCTGGGAACTTCTGTGCCCGCCGCATCATGCGGGTGCCGATGCGCGTGCCTGGCGGCCGCGATGTCCGCCAGTTACCCGCGATCGGCATTTACAGAGACAGGGATGTGGATCTCTGTGTGTGTAAACACAGAGATCCACGTTCTGTCAGGGAGAGGAGACCGATGGTGTGTCCCTTGTACATCGGGACAACCATCGGTCACCTCCCCCAGTCAGTCCCCTCCCCCCACAGCAAGAATCACTCTCTTAGGCACACTTAACCCCTTCAGTGCCCCTAGTGGTTAACCCCTTCACTGCCAGTGTCATATTTACAGTAACCAGTGCATTTTTATAGCACCGATCACTGTAAAAATGACAATGGTCCCAAAATGGTGTCAAAAGTGTCCGATGTGTCTGCCATAATGTCGCAGTCACAATAAAAATCGCTGATCGCTGCCATTACTAGTAAAAAAATTATAAAAATGCTATAAAACTATGCCCTATTTTGTAGACGCTATAACTTTTGCGCAAACCAATCAATAAGCGCTTATTGCGATTTTTTTTTTTTTACCAAAAACATGTAGAAGAATACGTATTGGCCCAAACTGAGAAAAAAAAAATATTCAAAAAAATTGGGATATTTATTATAGCAAAAAGTAAAAAAATATTGTGTTTTTTTCAAAATTGACACTTTTTTTGTTTATAGCGCAAAAAATAAAAACCACAGAGATGATCAAATACCACCAAAAGAAATCTCTATTTGTGGGGAAAAAAGGACGTAAATTTAGTTTGGGAGCCACGTCGCACGACCGCGCAATTGTCATTCAAAGCGTGACAGTGCTGAAAGCTGAAAATTGGCCTGGGCAGGAAGGGGGTTTAAGTGCCCAGTAAGCAAGTGGTTAAACTCCAGTTTCCCAGAATCTTGGCTTCCCTTATTGTTTTCTGTCACTGCTCCCATTCCATTCCCAAGAGAAATTATTTTCCACTATTATATATTTAATATGTAGCTAAATGTTATATTGTTGATTAATAAAATTATATAATACTGCGCCAACCCAAAATATTGTAGCAACAGCAGCCAAACACCAAAATCAGACAAAATTAATTAAGTGTAAATATATAATAAGTGTGGCGCTAATGAGAATTTAGGATAAAAGTCCTAAATATAGTAGGGTGTGAAAAATATGCTAATTTAATCAAAAACCCATGCTGGTATATATTTCGAAATTAGTGAAAAATATAGAAATACATATATAGCATAAATAAGTGTCTGTAATCCTTCTGTGATTACAAGTATTTAACCAACATATTAATGTACAACAAAAATTATAGTGCAAATATTATGTTGTGAAACATGAATAGCAATAGAGTGATAATCCTAAACCAGTGAAATTGGAATTATATTTCTATCAGACATCAAAGATGAGTATATGTCCCTGTAGTTGTATAACAATAGACAAAGTACCATCCAAAAAGACCAAAGTCCAATATGGGATTGTTATAGAATACGTAGATATGGATGTTCAATGTGGATATACGTGGTAACACCCGGGAGTGCCTTCACCTTGTGTCAATGGGGGAGAGATAAGGTACTCTTACCAGCTGGGATGGATCCAACACACCGTACGGCGGTGGATCTTCAAGACTTTGTCCACTTCGTGGACGGATCAGACAGCCAGGCTTTGTAGAGACGACCAGGATCTATAGGACACCTCCTCCCAGGATCAATGGCAATCCAACCAGGAAAAATCCGGATAAGCGGGTAGCAGCTACCCTATCCATTCATAACCATGGAAAACAAAAAATTGCTCCACATGGTGTAAATCCAAAAAAGATTTATTAGAAAAAAATTTCCAGAAAAAGTTCACACAGTATGAACATCCAAAACAAAACTCCAAAGCATAACAAAGAAATCCAAAAAATCCACACTCTAGAATATAAGTAGGCAGCGTGATAGGAACAGCAAGAGCTGGTGTATTTGTCCCGACCGGTTTCGTCTAATAAGACTTCTACTGGGGTATACAGAAACTCTCTGTTCCCCACGCTTTTATAGAGAAAGGAATGTAGTTTTAAAATTAAACACAGCTGATCACTCATTGTATTTCCCGCTTCCGGGATCACCATACCCTATTGCTAGAGCTGATAATAATGTGAATCCAGCCCCTAGTGGGATTAGCCAATAGTGTCACTTGTACCATGGAAGAGCTCCGCCGCATCATCCACTCTCAGTCTCCTGGCTGTCAGCGTGCGGGAATACATCAGTACCATGTGACTATCTCTTGCAATACATCATCCGCATAGTAGTCTGGGAAATGTAGTCACAGAGAGGGCCATAGGCCATAATCACGCACAGCATTATCCGGCATTGACCCCACCCCCATGCCTTCATTCCCACCAATGATAGAACCGGAGTGCACAATCTCGCAACAGACATTAAAGCAGCGTAAGCCGAGATGTGCTCACGGACAGATCCAAATGCTCCAGTCGTCATGGTGATATGCACAGAGGGCGGCCGCAGCGGAGGTGTGTCTTTGGTACGTCATCTGTCTCGATTACTCGAGCTTCCACCCTGAGGCATGTTGGGAAGTGTAGTTTAAAGTAAGAACGGAAGGAAATTAATAATAGTAAAGTAGTTAGATAGATACGGTTGTTCTATCCCTCAAAACTTATAAAAGGGAGGGGGAGAGAACCGCAAACCTCTATCATACATCGATTTTATAATCAGTCTTGGAATCAGAAATTGAACTAAAAATCAAAATGTTCACTATTGTTGGCAACCATCAGAGATTAATGGGTATTATAAAATAAAAAATTAAAATATATTAATTAAAAAATGGGCTTGGTGTCCCGGATAAGGAACTACACCTGTACAGCCTTCATAATGGCATAGTAACCGCTCCAATAAATGTAAATAATCGTAAATCCAATATAACTTGAGTGTCATATATTAACAATATGGTATGGGCATCATATGCCACGTATCAAAGGAAACGGTTCATGGATGTATTAAAATGAGAATGCACATAAAATAGAATAAACCATAAAGATGTATAACAGATTATAGAAACTATAATAGTAACATCTTCATAGTAACATAGCAACCACTATAGAGAGATGCACTTTGACATGCATCCAATGTAACATAAATGTCCTATATATATAATGAATATGGCATAGGTATCAAGTAGAGAGGCAGTTCATAGATGTATTACAGTAAAAAATGCACACAAAAAAAGGAAGAGGAATAAACCACAAAGGTGTATACAAAAATGGGTCAAGCCTTATTTATAAAAGCGTTAATGTCCCAATCAACGTTTAGGCCATAAGGCCTGTAACACTTAAGCTGATATATCCAGTATGTTTCTAATTTAGAAACCCCTCTCAGGCGGGATTCACCCCTCCAACTAGGGACAAATTTGTCTATGATTTGAAACATAGTACCTTTGGGGTTCTTATTATGGAATTCTAAATAATGTCGTGGGACACTGTGATTTGTTTTGCCCTTTTTTATGCTGGTTAGATGTTCCCCCACTCTTATTCAAAAAGTGCGAATAGTGCGACCTACATACTGTTTCCCGCATGGGCAGATAAGTAAATATACTATATATTTTGTCGCACATGTTGTAAAGCTTTTCATTTGATAATCAATCCCTGTGGATGTAGACCTGAAAGTGTCCGTTTTTCGTTTTCCACAAATGTTAATTTGACAAACCTTGCATTTTCTGCAGGGATAATATGCCTTTAAGTGTGGAAAAAAGGCTGGTAATATTGGTGGATCAGAAACGTTGGGCGCAATGCGATTTCTCAGTGAGGGTGCCCCTCGATATGTTACGCCCGCTTTTTCAGGAAGTGTGGGTCCTAGAATCTGGTCATTTTTCAAAATTTTCCAGTGTTTCTGAAATATATCCCTTATTTGTCTGTGTTGGACAGAGTATGTTGTGTAGAAAGACCATTTATACTTCGAGTCTTGGATAGGCTTAATTTGTTCTCTAACTAAAGAATCCCTCTCAATCCTAGCAACTTGTTTGATCTCCTCCTCTATAACGGAGGGATGGTAACCCTTATCTACAAATCTGGACTTAAGTATACTAGCCTGACAGTGGAAGTCAGAAAGGTTTGAGCAATTACGTCTAATCCTTAAAAGCTGACTTCGGGGCACTGATTTTAACCATGCTGAATGGTGACAACTATCGACCGGAATGTACCCATTCCGGTCCGTTGGTTTAAAAAATGTCCTAGTTTCTAGCTTACCATTATTAGGGAATATTTCGAGATCCAAAAAATGTATAGACTTGAAACTGGCCTCATAGGATAGGCTGATACCCACATCATTGTTATTCAGAGTGGACATAAATTTGTTTAAGGAGGTCTCATCACCCCTCCACAGGAGGAGGATGTCATCTATGTATCGAACCCAGAGGATAATCTCGGGTCGATCGTAAGCATAGATGACATCCTCCTCCCATTTGGCCATAAAGATGTTAGCCAAACTGGGAGCAAATTTTGCGCCCATGGCACCCCCCTTTTGTTGTAAAAAGAAATCACCATTATGCCAAAAGTAATTGTGGTGGGTTGCAAAATGTAAAAGATCCATAATATATCTTTTCTGCGTGCCCGAAAGGTCATTAACTCTAGACAAAAACAGACCAACAGCTGACAAGCCTAATTCATGCGAGATGCTAGTGTACAGTGAGGCAACGTCTGCTGTCACGAGCAAGATGTCCCTACTGTAAGTAATCTGCTGCAACAGTGAGATAACATGACGGGTGTCCTTTAAATATGATGGAATTGATTTCACAATAGGTTGTAGATGAAAGTCTATATACCTCCCTATCCGTGAGGTTATCGAATCGATTCCACTAATAATTGGGCGACCCGGAGGATGTTTGGCATCCTTATGTATCTTCGGCAGATAATACATTACAGGAATGCGTGGGGCAACAGGAACTAAATAACTTTTTTCCTTCTTGTCAAGAATCCCCAATTGTGATCCGGTGTCGACAAGATCTAATAGAGCTATTTTATAGCTCTGAGTGGGGTTACCATTCAAACGAGTATAAGTTGTGGTATCGCTTAGTATCTTATTCATTTCGAGGTGATAGGCTGTCTTATCCAGAACAACAATACCGCCCCCCTTATCGGCAGGGCGTATCGTCAGATCCTTTCTTTCACATAAGGATCTGAGGCCAGTTTTTATCCTAGGGTCATTGTAAATACGTTTTTTAGGGAGCGCCTCCAAGTCCTTCAAGACTAGGTCCCTAAACACCTGAACTGAGGGTGCTATAGGGCATGGTGGATTGAAGAGTGAGGGATTAGAGAATCCTGAATGTACCATAAGTGAATTGGTTTCAGGTAAAGCAGGTCTAGTGGGATTGGAGATAAAATATCTTTGTATGTTTAATTTACGCACATATTTGTGTACATCTATGAACGTAGCAAACTTATTTAGATGTTTAGGGGGGACATATTTAAGCCCTTTATTTAAAACAACTTTTTCGGCTTCTGTAAAGGTCGCTGTACTTAAATTGAAGATTCCATCATCCTTTACATACATTTTCTTTTTTTGGGCGCGCCATCCGCCTCTACATCCCCGCTGGTGTCTGGGTTTCTGTTGTACCCGCTCTGTTCTTTCTGAAAACCCCCAGAGTATGATGGACCGGGGTGGTTTTGATTATAATTGAATGGAGATCGATTATGTGAGTAATCATCATCTCTGTCTCTATAATTATATTGGGGTGGATACATTCCCCTATCTTCTCTCAGAGGTGAAAACCGATTGTAAGTTTGTGTAGGGGTTCTTTGATTTTGGTAAGAGTAGTAATCGGTATTTGGTTGACTATAACCACCCCTCCGTGGTGAATCATGCCTCCAATATTCCCGAGAGCCATCCTTCCTACCTTTATTATTGCCTCGGGGACCTCTCCCTCTTCCCCCTTGTATTGGGGGTGGACCACGATGTTGTGTATTGGGGGTACGTGCATTCATTTGTTTATGATTAGTTTCCCTAGTAGCCAAAGGGCGACTTTGGGCTTGATTGGACGTAGATGGTTGTGATCTCCCATCATTAACTAAAGGGGCCGTAGTGTCCATATTTTGGTTGTTTCCTTCTATTCTTAAAATATTATCCTTAGATTGCCAACTAAAAACACAGTGGTTTTTATAATCATTAACATCCCTAGTATATTTTTTTTGTTTTTTTGTTCTTTGTTCTCTTTCTTCTTTCTCTAAGTGGCTCTTTAGATTAGTGGATAATGAGCCATATTCTGAGGTGGATTTATGTGGCAAGAGTTTATCTCTAATATCCTTGATTTCTTTGTCTATCAGAGCTAGTCTGGTCACCTTTTTCTCCAATAAAAAAGAAATAAATGAAATCCCTGCTTCATTAAAATAATGAAACCATGCATCTATATCCAAATCTCCTTGTTGGGGGCATACATCCCATCTTAACCCTCTAGGGACCATGCGTTCCTTCACATATTGTTCTAGGAACGCCTTGTCCCATTCAAGGTGCAGTTCTGAGGTCATAAGGTTCTTCAACCGCATGAACATGCCCCCCATTTCGGAGTCTGTATTTGTAGAAACAAACACACCCTCTGTGATTAGAGTGCGACTAGTACGGTACTCAAAAACATCCATGATGTATTGAACCAATATAAGCTAAGTGAGAGAGGCAGCAATATAAACAGTCTAGAGAATCGAAAACAAATAAAATTATATAATACTGCGCCAACCCAAAATATTGTAGCAACAGCAGCCAAACACCAAAATCAGACAAAATTAATTAAGTGTAAATATATAATAAGTGTGGCGCTAATGAGAATTTAGGATAAAAGTCCTAAATATAGTAGGGTGTGAAAAATATTCTAATTTAATCAAAAACCCATGCTGGTATATATTTCGAAATTAGTGAAAAATATAGAAATACATATATAGCATAAATAAGTGTCTGTAATCCTTCTGTGATTACAAGAGACGAAACCGGTCGGGACAAATACACCAGCTCTTGCTGTTCCTATCACGCTGCCTACTTATATTCTAGAGTGTGGATTTTTTGGATTTCTTTGTTATGCTTTGGAGTTTTGTTTTGGATGTTCATACTGTGTGAACTTTTTCTGGAAATTTTTTTCTAATAAATCTTTTTTGGATTTACACCATGTGGAGCAATTTTTTGTTTTCCATGGTTATGAATGGATAGGGTAGCTGCTACCCGCTTATCCGGATTTTTCCTGGTTGGATTGCCATTGATCCTGGGAGGAGGTGTCCTATAGATCCTGGTCGTCTCTACAAAGCCTGGCTGTCTGATCCGTCCACGAAGTGGACAAAGTCTTGAAGATCCACCGCCGTACGGTGTGTTGGATCCATCCCAGCTGGTAAGAGTACCTTATCTCTCCCCCATTGACACAAGGTGAAGGCACTCCCGGGTGTTACCACGTATATCCACATTGAACATCCATATCTACGTATTCTATAACAATCCCATATTGGACTTTGGTCTTTTTGGATGGTACTTTGTCTATTGTTAGACAACTACAGGGACATATACTCATCTTTGATGTCTGATAGAAATATAATTCCAATTTCACTGGTTTAGGATTATCACTCTATTGCTATTCATGTTTCACAACATAATATTTGCACTATAATTTTTGTTGTACATTAATATGTTGGTTAAATACTTGTAATCACAGAAGGATTACAGACACTTATTTATGCTATATATGTATTTCTATATTTTTCACTAATTTCGAAATATATACCAGCATGGGTTTTTGATTAAATTAGAATATTTTTCACACCCTACTATATTTAGGACTTTTATCCTAAATTCTCATTAGCGCCACACTTATTATATATTTATATTGTTGATTACTTGACTGTCAAAAAATTCCATTTTGGATGTTACTAAATAGAGTAGGATATATTAGAAAATATGGAGAAATTGTGTTGCCATTGTGGATAATTGGAATTAAAAAGGATTATGTCATGGTCAGAATACTACAGAACTCTGTAGATGCGACCAAGTATAACAAACCATTCCTTTCTTGACTAGGGTAGTCTGTGTTATTGTTTTGCTCGGAATGTAACCCTTTTAGAGTAATAAATGTATTTGTCATTGTATAGGGAATCATTATCTTCATAGCAGAAAACAAAAGCTTTCCTTTATTGTGTACCGTGCAAAAGAAAATGCATATAAAATGAATTTATGCATACATAAATATTCAGTACATTTTATTTCTTCAATAATGTACATGATCCAAGCAATTGTAAATATGCAATACTACAAATGTGTGAAAGTAAAGATTTGTCAATGCAATATATATTTTTTTAATATCCAATAATTGATTTGAAATAATAAAGACTTGATGTACAATTTGGGATACAAAGGTAGAAAACAACATACATTATACACTATCAAATATGTACTAGGTACTTTCTGTCTTCGGTGGCAATGCCTAGGGCAGCCTTTTTAACATTGAGGAACCCTTGAAATAAATTTTGAGTTTCAGTAAAACCTGCTAATAAATCCAATGTCTAGATCTCCTAGTTCATTAGCATGATGTTAGGAGGAAAAAATGTTCTGTACACTTGTGGTCATTAGTAGGGATGAGCTTCGTGTTCGAGTCGAACATACGTTCGACTCGAACATCGGCTGTTCGATCGTTCGACGAAGATCGAACGATTTGGGCCGTTCGCGCCAAATTCGAGTGACGCGAACGGCCCACAATGCACTACGCCATCGCAGTGTCATCCAGGCGCTGTGATTGGCCAAGCATGCACTGTGACCCCGCATGCTTGGCCAATCACAGCGCCGGCAGCGAGGAGAGCAATGATTGGCCACAGGCAGGATGCCTGTGGCCAATTATTGCTGAGGGTGTTTAGTACACGCCCCACACTATAAAAGGCCGCCAGCACGGCGGCCTAGTGTAGTGTGTTCCGGAGCAGGGAAAGAGCAGCATAGGCAGGGACAGTGACATTTATTTATTTCTTGCTTAACCTGGATTCCTTTAGTTTAGGGAAAGAGAGGGATAGGTAGGGAGAGTGTCAGTGTGTTTTACTGTTCGAGTCCTTGTTTCTAGGGACAGGGAAGGACAGTGAGTGAATTCTCCTTGTGCTATAGTGTGCTTTAAAAAAAAATTTTTTCTAGGGACAGAAAACTCTAGGTAGGGAGAGTGTCAGTTTCTTTCACTGTGCAAGTCCTTGTTTCTAGGGACAGGGAAGGACAGTGAGTGAATTCTCCTTGTGCTATAGTGTGCTTTAAAAAAACATTTTTTCTAGGGACAGAAAACTCTAGGTAGGGAGAGTGTCAGTTTCTTTCACTGTGCAAGTCCTTGTTTCTAGGGACAGGGAAGGACAGTGAGTGAATTCTCCTTGTGCTATAGTGTGCTTTAAAAAAACATTTTTTCTAGGGACAGAAAACTCTAGGTAGGGAGAGTGTCAGTTTCTTTCACTGTGCAAGTCCTTGTTTCTAGGGACAGGGAAGGACAGTGAGTGAATTCTCCTTGTGCTATAGTGTGCTTTAAAAAAACATTTTTTCTAGGGACAGAAAACTCTAGGTAGGGAGAGTGTCAGTTTCTTTCACTGTGCAAGTCCTTGTTTCTAGGGACAGGGAAGGACAGTGAGTGAATTCTCCTTGTGCTATAGTGTGCTTTAAAAAAACATTTTTTCTAGGGACAGAAAACTCTAGGTAGGGAGAGTGTCAGTTTCTTTCACTGTGCAAGTCCTTGTTTCTAGGGACAGGGAAGGACAGTGAGTGAATTCTCCTTGTGCTATAGTGTGCTTTAAAAAAACATTTTTTCTAGGGACAGAAAACTCTAGGTAGGGAGAGTGTCAGTTTCTTTCACTGTGCAAGTCCTTGTTTCTAGGGACAGGGAAGGACAGTGAGTGAATTCTCCTTGTGCTATAGTGTGCTTTAAAAAAACATTTTTTCTAGGGACAGAAAACTCTAGGTAGGGAGAGTGTCAGTTTCTTTCACTGTGCAAGTCCTTGTTTCTAGGGACAGGGAAGGACAGTGAGTGAATTCTCCTTGTGCTATAGTGTGCTTTAAAAAAACATTTTTTCTAGGGACAGAAAACTCTAGGTAGGGAGAGTGTCAGTTTCTTTCACTGTGCAAGTCCTTGTTTCTAGGGACAGGGAAGGACAGTGAGTGAATTCTCCTTGTGCTATAGTGTGCTTTAAAAAAACATTTTTTCTAGGGACAGAAAACTCTAGGTAGGGAGAGTGTCAGTTTCTTTCACTGTGCAAGTCCTTGTTTCTAGGGACAGGGAAGGACAGTGAGTGAATTCTCCTTGTGCTATAGTGTGCTTTAAAAAAACATTTTTTCTAGGGACAGAAAACTCTAGGTAGGGAGAGTGTCAGTTTCTTTCACTGTGCAAGTCCTTGTTTCTAGGGACAGGGAAGGACAGTGAGTGAATTCTCCTTGTGCTATAGTGTGCTTTAAAAAAACATTTTTTCTAGGGACAGAAAACTCTAGGTAGGGAGAGTGTCAGTTTCTTTCACTGTGCGAGTCCTTGTTTCTAGGGACAAAGAAGGAAAGTGAGGGGAATTCTCCTTGTGCTATAGTGTGCTAAAGCATTCCTCATCAACCATCTTTGAAATCCTTGTTTTTTGGACAGTCAGGGAAATTGTCGTTGTGCTATTCTGTGCAAAAGCAATCATCCTCAACCATATTTAGAAATCCTTAAGTAAAGGGACAGAGAAGGACACCTGAAGGTAGCTCTTATTGCTTTTTTCCCATCTCCCTGCAGGCCATCTATTAGAATGTCTGGAAGGCAAACAAGGAGAGGCAGACAGTCAGGAGGCAATAAAAGAGGGCAAGCAGGCTCTGTGTCTGGGGGCAACAGTGCTGGTCGTGGACGCGGTGCATTGTCATCAGCACATGGCCATGGGACACGCTTGTCCTTCTTTTCGGCAGCTGGACATGTTGAGCCACATCATGCCGAAGACTTGGTAGAGTGGATGACCAAGCCCTCCTCCTCCTCCTCATCCTCTCTCACCCAGGCTCAGGGTACTGGCAAAGCAGCTGCCAAAGCGTCCTCTTCCCTGGTATCAATGTCAGACTCATCATCAGTCACTCCTTCCCTAGACCCACCATGTCCTCCTCCTGAGGAGTCCCCCGAACTGTTTGAGCACAGTGTTGGGTACATGCTCCAGGAGGATGCCCAGCGTTTCGAAGGGTCTGATGATGAAACCCAGCTACAGGAAGGCAGTAGGGTGAGAGCAGACAGAGGGGATGCTCAAGAAGGACACCAATCTGGCAGTCATGTTCCAGCAGCTGCAGCATACTGCCAGATTGGCTCCAGTGATGAGGAGGGAGGGGATGATGAGGTCACTGACTCCACGTGGGTGCCTAATAGGAGAGAGGAGGAGGAGGAGGATGAGGAGGAGGCACATCTTCAACGAGGCAGGATGCCCTTTGGTGGCCAGCGTAAGGGCAGTACACCGACGGAATCACACCGCAGAGCTCCGCCTGTGCAGGGCGCTGCCTCTGCCCGTCATTCAAAAAGTTCCTTGGTGTGGGCCTTTTTTGAGGCTAGTGCATCAGATCGCACAGCTGCTGTTTGCAACATATGTCTCAAGCGTATATCGCGTGGCCAAAACATCAGCCGCTTGGGTACCACATGCCTGACCAGACATATGTTGACCTGCCATGCAGCTCGTTGGCAAGCCTACCTCAAAGACCCACACCAAAGAACAAAGCGGACCTCTCCTTGCACCGCATCAGCTGGGATCTCCAACCCCACTATAACTTCAGTCCTCTCTGAAACATGCACTGAGAGGAATGAAGGTGTAGAATTAGGTGTGTCGCAGCCAAGTACTTGCGGCCACTCTGCTAGCAGTACACCGACGTCCGATTCTAGCAGGCAAATTTCCCTGCCCCAGCTGCTGGACCGTCGAAAGAAGTTCACTCCCAGCCATCCACATGCCCAGCGGTTGAATGCTAGCTTGGCTAAATTGCTAGCGCTTCAACTGCTGCCTTTTCAGTTGGTAGACTCGGCCCCCTTCCGTGAGTTTGTGCAATGTGCGGTTCCTCAGTGGCAGGTTCCCAAACGCCACTTTTTCTCACGGAAGGCTATTCCGGCTCTCTACCGGCATGTGGAAGGCAATGTCTTGGCCTCGCTGGACAGGGCGGTCAGCGGTAAGGTGCATATTACCGCTGACTCATGGTCCAGCAGGCATGGACAGGGACGTTACCTTTCTTTCACGGCCCATTGGGTCACTCTTTTGGCAGCTGGGAAGGATGCAGGACAAGGTGCAGTAGTGTTGGAGGTTGTCCCACCGCCACGCCTCCAAAATGCTACTACTGGTTGTGACACACCTCTCTCCTCCACCCCCTCCTCTTCTTCTTCCTCCATGGCCTCTTCCTGTGGTTTGTCCTATGAACCAGTGGTGCTCCGTAGCCGTTCACGGGGCTACGCAAGTACGCAGGCAAAAAGATGCCATGCCGTGCTTGCGCTGGTGTGTTTGGGGGACAGAAGCCACACTGGGGCAGAGGTCCTGTCTGCTCTGCAGGGCCAGGCCGAGAGGTGGTTGACGCCACGCCAGCTTAAGCCAGGAATGGTGGTTTGCGACAATGGCACCAACCTCCTCTCCGCCCTTCGACAGGGACAACTGACCCATGTGCCCTGTGTGGCTCACGTCCTTAACCTGGTGGTGCAGCGGTTCTTGGGCAGGTACCCGGGCTTACAGGATGTCCTGAGGCAGGCCAGGAAAGTCTGTGTGCATTTCCGCAGATCTTATAATGCCAGTGCTCGCCTGGCTGAGCTGCAAAAGGAGTTGAACCTGCCCAAGAACCGCCTTATATGTGACATGCCCACCAGGTGGAACTCAACGTTGGCCATGCTGCAGCGGCTGCACACGCAGCAGAGGGCCATCAATGAGTACCTGTGCGACTACGGCACCAGGACAGGGTCAGGGGAGCTTGGTTTTTTTTCTCCACGCCAGTGGGGCATGATCAGGGATGCATGCACTGTCCTGGCACCATTTGAGGAGGCCACGAGGATGGTGAGCAGTGACAGTGCATGCATCAGTGACACTGTACCTCTTGTCCACCTGTTGGAGCACACGCTGCGTGGAATAATGGACAGGGCACTTGAGGCAGAACAGAGGCAGGAAGAGGAGGACTTCCTTGCCTCTCAAGGCCCCCTTTACCCAGACAGTGTTCCTTCTGTCCCACCCATCGCACAGGAAGAGGAGGAGGAGGAGGAGGAGGAGGAGGATTGTGTCAGCATGGAGGTGGAGGCTGGCACTCAGCATCATCAGCAGCAGTCTTTTAGGGATGATTTACAGTCCCAAGAAACCAGTGGACTTGTACGTGGCTGGGAGGAGGTGACTGCGGATCATGTCGTCCTTAGTGACCCAGAGGACTCCGGAGCGAATGCCTCAGCAAACCTACGCTGCATGGCCTCCCTGATCCTGCAAAGTCTGCGGAAGGATCCTCGTATTCTTCGGATCAAGGAGAGGGACCATTACTGGCTGGCCACTCTCCTTGATCCACGGTACAAGGGTAAGGTTGCGGACCTTATGTTACCGTCGCAGAGGGAACAGAGGATGAGACAACTCCGGGAGGCCTTGCAGAAAGGTCTGTGCAACGCGTTCCCAGAGACTGGGAGGTTACAAACTCCTGGTCCTGGACAACGAGTTGCTGAGGCTTCGGCCAGTCAAAGAAGGAGCGGTGGGGAAGGTGGCCGTCTGACCGATGCGTTCAGACAATTCTTTAGTCCGCAGCCCCAAAGTATGATCGGTTCCAGCAACCATCGCCAGCGTCTGATAAACATGGTGCAGGAATATCTAGGGGCAAGGTCAGACTTGGACACCTTCCCCACCGAAAATCCTCTGGCTTACTGGGTCTTGAGGATGGATCACTGGCCAGAGCTTGCACAGTATGCAATTGAGCTACTGGCCTGTCCTGCATCCAGCGTTCTTTCGGAACGCACATTCAGTGCTGCTGGAGGATTTGTCACGGATCACAGGGTGCGCCTGTCCACCGACTCGGTTGATCGACTGACTTTCATCAAGATGAACCAGTCTTGGATCACCACCAGCTACCACACACCTGATGCTGATATAACAGACTAATTGATTTTAACATGTCACATCCCTTCAAGACTGATGCTGATGCTGAGTGCCTGTGCTGTTATGTTGACTGGCTATCCTCCTCCTCCGAGTCCTCAATGATACGATTGATGATGATAGCTTGGAAGATCATTTTTGTTTATGGGTGCCGCCACCAGTGGCTAAGGCCCAATTTTTCAGCCCCTGTTTTACAGGGGCGTGTAATTACAATTTTTTTAGCAATAATTTGCCATAGGGCTCATTGCTGTGCTCCAAGTACAGTATCTGTGAGGGGTTGGAGTGTTGTGGCACCAGTGCCTAAGGCCCAATTTTTCAGCCCCTGTTTTACAGGGGCGTGTAATTACAATTTTTGAAGCAATAATTTGCCATAGGGCTCATTGCTGTGCTCCAAGTACAGTATCTGTGAGGGGTTGGAGTGTTGTGGCACCAGTGCCTAAGGCCCAATTTTTCAGCCCCTGTTTAACAGGGGCGTGTCATTACAATTTTTGAAGCAATACTTTGCAACAGGGCTCATTGCTGTGCTCCAAGTACAGTATCTGTGAGGGGTTGTAGTGTTGTGCCACCAGTGCCTAAGGCCCAATTTTTCAGCCCCTGTTTAACAGGGGCGTGTCATTACAATTTTTGAAGCAATACTTTGCAACAGGGCTCATTGCTGTGCTCCAAGTACAGTATCTGTGAGGGGTTGTAGTGTTGTGCCACCAGTGCCTAAGGCCCAATTTTTCAGCCCCTGTTCAACAGGGGCATGCAATTACAATTCTTGATGTAATAATTCACAGCAGGGCCCATTGCTGCACCCACCAAGAGTAACTCTGAGGGCTTACAGTGTTGTGGCAACGCCACCACCACCACCACCACGAAAGGCCCAATTTTTCAGCCCCTGTTCAAAAGGGGCATGTAATTACAATTCTTGATCTAATAATTCACAGCAGGGCCCATTGCTGCACCCACCAAGAGTAAGTCTGAGGGCTTACAGTGTTGTGGCAACGCCACCACCACCACCACCACGAAAGGCCCAATTTTTCAGCCCCTGTTCAAAAGGGGCATGTAATTACAATTCTTGATCTAATAATTCACAGCAGGGCCCATTCCTGCACCCACCAAGAGTAACTCTGAGGGCTTACAGTGTTGTGGCAACACCACCACCACCACCACCACCACGAAAGGCCCAATTTTTCAGCCCCTGTTCAACAGGGGCATGCAATTACAATTCTTGATCTAATAATTCACAGCAGGGCCCATTGCTGCACCCACCAAGAGTAACTGTCAGGGCTTACAGTGTTGTGGCACCAGCACCACCATCAAAGGCCCAATTTTTACTACCACTGTTCAACAATTATATGTAATTAAAATTCCTGATATAATAGTTGACAGCAGGGCGTTCCAGCACCAACCAAGAGTAACTGTGAGTGCTTACAGTGTTGTGCCAACACCAACAACTAAGGGGCCTATTTCTGCAGAGTATATACGGCAGGTCCCTACTTTCAAACATCCAACTTACAAACGACTCCTACTTGCAAACGCAAGAAGACAACAGGAAGTGAGAGGAAATCTACCCCTAGGAAGGAAAATTCTCTCCTGTAAGAATAAATATGGGAGAAAGGTGTCTCCTCTGTACTGATGCTTTATCAGCAATCCTTGTTTCAAGAAAAACACCACATTTCAAAAACAGTTGTCATTGGGACGGAAAGTGAGGTGAAATGTTCTGAACAGGGGCACAGACAGCAAAACAAATGTTACAGGGGTGATAACCCTTACCTATGTTTTCCAAAAAGTTTAAAAATAGATTTTTGGGCTGGAGCTACACTTCAACAATGTACCTGTTCAAAATTACAAACAGATTCTACATAAGAACAAACCTACAGTCCCTGTCTTGTATGCACCGCCTGTATACGGCTGTTCAGAGTATATAGGGCCTTTTTTATTTTATGTGCGGGGTTCCCCTTAATATCCATACAAGACCCAAAGGGGCTGGTAATGGGCTGGGGTAGGGGGGGGGGGGTCATGGGGTAGCTATGCCATTTTTCTTAAAGATTTTCATCCATATTACCGGGACCAGACATTACATTAAAGCCGCAAGCAGTTTTAAATGGCTTTTTTTTCCTTTAGAAGTGTCATTTTGTGCAGGGACAGTTCTAAACACGGGAAACACGTGGCACTTCACAGGCATACTTTAGACACCCCCCAGGTACGATATTTAAAGGAATATTTGACTTTTTTTTTTTCACTTTATGCATCATTAAAATGACTGCTCCCGAAAAACGACCGTTTTTAAAACTTCTTTTTGCATTGATACATGTCCCCTGGTGCAGAACCCGGGTTCCCAAACCCTTTTTAGGACAATAACATGCATAATAGTTGTTATAATTAGCACTTTAGAATTCGAACGTTCGCATCCATTGTATTTAATAGGGTTCTAATGTTCGTACGAACTTTCGGTCCGTTCGCGGGTTCTGGTGCGAACCGAACCCGGGGGTGTTCGGCTCATCACTAGTCATTAGGAAGAATGTCCCCCTTACGGATAGCTAAAAAGATCAATGCTGTCAGTGGTTACTTATCTGAGAGGAATAAAGTGATAATTTCTCAAAGAACCTCTAGCAACCTCTGGAGGAACCCTTGTTGAGAAAGGCTGGCCTAGTGTATATTCTTGTAACATACAGTAAAAATCCAGGGCATTTGATTAATGACCAATAGGCCCTTGAGGAAGAATGAGGACAATTTTATGATCATCTTGTTGGGAAAAACCCTCTCCAATATCACCATCCCAGGATTTAAAGTGGTTGTAAAGGAATTTTTTTATTGCACAGAGCAGCCCCTATCCTCCTCTTCTCGGGTCCCTTGCCAACGCCCCTGGCTCCTCCTCTCTTGCTGGTGCCCCCAATAAGAAACCGATTCCTGTGGGGGCACTCGTGCTGGCTTAATCCCGAGCCCGGCTTCTGCGTCCCTTGACAGAGAAAGTGAGACTTGGCCCCGCCCCAGATCCCTCGTCACTACAGTTGATTAGCAGAATGGCTCCCACAGCTATCGATCTGCACAGGGAGGAGGTACAAAGCCAGGAGAGCCACTGCTCTCATGCACAGCACTGGATCACAATGGGGTTCAGGTAAGTAAAAGGGGGGTGAGGGGGCAAGTCTGTGACACAGAAGTTTTTTTTACCTTAATGCATAGAATGCAATAAGGTCAAAAACTTTGAAGCCTTAGAACCACTTTAAATGAGTGGGATATATGCGATTGTCATATATAACTACAGACTTTTTAAGTGACGCCTATAAAAGAACAACATTCAGGGGCTAATACACCCATACCTGTCCACTTGGGGTTTTATTCCTCCTCCTCCTCCTCCTGTTTTCCCCTCCTGGTGGCCTACTTCCTGGTGAATAGAGGAATGGTTCCTGATGCTGAATGCCATTTTATTACATGTTTATGATGGTTGTAATACCACTTTTGCTGGCCAAGGCATGTACTCTGAAGACTTTGGCCTGGATGGAAAACGAGTAGAGAAATTTCTCCAGCAACTAAGCTGTTAAGGGTTGACATATATCAGCAACAAAATTCTCCTGCGCTTTGGTGTGATAGCCCAAACCAGAAAGGAACACTGCAGTCAGAAGTGGATATTACCATCAAGCCTTGAGGACCTCTAGGACTAAGGTTGTCCTCAGAGCACTGTGGAAATAGATAAAAACAGAGGGCGCACTGGCCTAATGCGTTATCCACCAACAAATGTATTAAAAAATTGTAGCAGGGACCCTGGTAAAGGTCCTCCTCAAGCTAGAGGCTTTGGCAAGCTGAGAGATTGCAACCAGCTGTAGTGGCTTTATGAGTGTTTTTACTACCGTATTTTCCGGCGTATAAGACGACTTGTATACGAGAGGACAAGTGATGTGCAGATCTATCAGATCTATGCTAAATACTAGGCTTGTGCAATTCGTTTCGTAACGAATTGAAATTCGTCCGAATTTAGCAACTTTCGGACATTCGGAAGCATTCGAATTTCCGAACAAAGCAATTACGAATAAGACCGAATCCGAAATAAATTATACCGCAAATAGCGAATGCCCGAATGTCTTCGGCATAATTCGTTATGAAAAAGTTACGAATGTACGAATCCATACGAAGCACAATAACACTCACTCTGCTCTGCTCTCTGCTTCTCCCACACCGTGCTGAACTCCCTCTCAAAATGGTGTACAGGGGCGGAGGCTATAGCCGCATGTAAAAAACGAAAGTAAAATACGAGATTTCGAATCCATTCGAAGCACAATAACACTCACTCTGCTCTGCTCTCTGCTTCTCCCTCACCGTGCTGAACCCTCTCAAAATGGTGTACAGGGGCGGAGCCTATAGCCGCATGTTAAAAACGAAAGTAAAATACGAGATTTCGAATCGTTACAAATAACCGCAATGTATTTAGAAAAGTACAAATCCATTCGAAGCACATTAGGCATAATAGGCAGCGTCGTTGTGAGAGAGACACGGAAAATTACGAATCAACGAACCCAAAAAAAGTTACGAAAGTAGGAGTTGTGTCCAGAATCAACGAAAAACAACGTACTCTACCGAAAGTACGAATTATAAAGCAACAAAAAATTCAACGAAAAATGTCGCTTGCAAAAATACGAATGAGTCCGAACACGAAAAATCCCGTCTAGCAAAATTACGAATGATTACGAATCAACAGGACCGGAAAGAAACGAACCGAAACGGAACGAATTTTTCCGTTGTGCACAAGTCTACTAAATACTGAAATGTATTGGAGCAGCATGAATATTGTGTGTTTCCATTTTTTTTTAATATATATACAGTATATATTTGAGACATAATAAAGACGAATAGATTTCAATAAGTACAGTACTTAAAAAATAGAAAAAAATGATCTTGTATTGGTTTAGAAGTTGTTTTATGACTTGTATAGTACAGCAATATAGAGGCTGTCATCTGAAAACTCCAGTTGCCTGGCTCACATGTTGTTCTAGAAGCTTCAGTGCTTTTTGAGGCATTGACCTGGAAAACAAATGTAGATTGGGAGGTCTGACTTCACTATAACTTTCTAATCTGTGTGCTTTTTCCAGATCAGTGACTCAGAAAGTATTCAAGTAGAACCCAAAATAACAAGATAAAAATGAATAGCAAAAATTAAAGATAAACAAAATGAGTTTTTGCTATTCGCATCCATTTCAATGAGTTTTTGCTATTCACATCCATTTCAGAGATTTCTCCCATAGCATTTAGTAATGCTACTTGAGGTGATCAGTTTGATGGCCAGCATCATTCAATCGACTTCTCTGGGTCGATTGAATGATGAATGTAGCAGGGACCCTGGTGAGGTCCTCATCAAGCTAGACGCTTTGGCAAGCTGAGCGATTACAACTGCACCTGACTGGACAGTGAAAAGAGAAGCAGCACAGTAATGAGCGCATCTCTCTATCATCCTGCTCTTCCTATCGGCATACTTCGTACCAGCACACCCCCCACCCACTGCTGTTGCTTTTACCAGGCTGTCCCGTGAGGTCAGGGGGCCCGGTAAAGATGCATCCGGTGACATCTGGTTCCTGAGGCACATTAGAAGGAATGGATGTCATTCCTCCCACTGTGTGATGTTTCCTGTCTGTTTACTGGCTACTGCCGGATTATGCCGCGTACACACGATCGGAAATTCCGACAACAAAACCGTGGATTTTGTTCCGACAGAATGTTGGCTCAAACTTGAGTTGCATACACACGGTCACACAAATCTTGTCGGAAATTCCGAACGTCAAGAACGCCAGTGACGTACAAGACGTACGACAAGCCGAGATCAATGAAGTTCAATAGGCAGTTCGGCTCTTCTGCTTGATTCTGAGCATCGGAATTTCCGGCAAGAACTTTTACTTTGCAGGCTTTGCAGCGAGCAAAAGAGGAAGTAAAACCCATCAGGGTGTACTTCCTCTTTAAATGCACAATTCAGTGTCCAGTGGAATCAGGGAAAGCAATTTCTGTACAGGTGAGGAGCCTTTACAATTGTGCAAGACTGAAAATAAGATTGGTGTTTTAGCTTTAACCACTTGCGGATTGCCCACTGTATATATACTGCGGCAGGGTGGCCGCTCTGCACCAGATCACGCACCTAGTATGCACGCGCTGAAGTGTGACCGGCTCCCGCTATGATCACACACAGCGGGCTCGGTGTCCAGCGGCACCTGCCGGTTACATAGGACACACGCAGAACAATCATCTGTCTATGTAAACAGGCAGATTGTTGTTCTGTCTGTAGGGAAGGCATTGATCCTGTGTTTCTGCTAAGCGGGAACAAGGATTATTGCCTTCCCCTAGTCAAAGTACCTCCCCCACAGTGAGTAAGCACAAAGTAGACACACAGTTAACCCTTTGAATGCCCCTGATGTTAACCCCTTCCCAGCCAGTGTCATTAGTACAGTGACAGTGCATATTTTTTAGCACTGACCTCTGCATTAGTGTCATTGGTCTGCAGAAAGTGTCAAAAGTGTCAGGTGTCCGATTTGTCCGCCGCAATATCAGTCCCGCTATAAGTCGCTGATCTCCGCCATTACTAGTAAAAAAAAAAGTAAATAAATAAAAATATCCCATAGTTTGTAAATGCTATAGCTTTTTTCACAAACCAATCAATATATCGTATATACTGGAGTATAAGCCAAGTTTTTCAGCATATTTTTTTTGTGCTGAAAAAGCTCCCCTCGGCTTATACTCGAGTCTCTCTGATCTGCATACCTGATCAGTCCCTGTGTCATGCAGTCAGATGACAGCCGTCCAGTGTGACAAAGCCCTGCCTCCTCCTTGTCCTCGTCCGTGATAGGTGGAACACTGAACACTGACTCGCTGCTGAGAAACTGAGTGTTCCGTCTATCACGGACAAGGACGAGGAGGAGGCGGGGCTTTGTTACACTGGATGGCCGCCAACTGACTGCATGACACGGAGATCAGGTATACAGATCGGCACAGTGAGGCTGGCAATGGGCACAGTGAGGCTGGCAATGGGAACAGTGAGGCTGCAAATGGGCACAGTAAGGCTGCAAATGGGCGCAGTGAGGCTGCAAATGGGCACAGTGAAACTGCAGATGGGCATTGTTGACCCTCTTTTCCACTTACAGTAGCTGCTGCATTTCCTACCCTAGGCTTATACTCAAGTTAATACGTTTTCCCAGTTTTTTGTGGTAAATTTAGGTGCCTCGGCTTATACTCGAGTACATACAGTACACTTATTAGGCTTTTTGTTTTAACAAAATTATGTAGCAGAATACATATTGGCCTAAATTGATGAAGAACTTTATTTTTATTTTTTTGGGGTATGTTTTATAGCTGTTTTTGTTTGTTTTATAGTGCAGAAAAAAAAACCTCTAGTTGTGGGAAAAAAAGGACATCGATTTTATTTGGGTACAATGTCGCAATTGTCAGTTAAAGTAACGCAGTGCCGTATCGCAAAAAAATGGCCTGTCAAGAAGGGGGTTAAAACCTTCCGGAGCTCAAGCGGTTAAGGTTTTTTTTTGGGAAGGGATGATGGACAGTGTTTCTTTAAAGCAAAATCAAACCTGGAAAACCAAAGCCCTTCTGAAAAAAGCTCTTGGTGTCGTAATGACCTCCTAACCAGTAAGTGGTTTTGTAAAGAAAGCGTATTTGTTCTTCTGAAACAACGTTGAGCTCTTTTTATGAGTACAGTTTAGATGTGAATGGTGCTTACCAACGTTCTAAGGCAGTTTGTTTCCACAAGCTCATAAAAAAATAAAAATACCTACTACCTAATGTGTTCTTTTTCTGCTTAATTTTGTCCTGAGCGAGTTCCCCTTTGATGCACAGTTAAAGTGATGGTAAATTATTGAAATAAAGAACACAAGTTTTATTATTTAATGCAACCTTCCATACATGCAAAGCTTAAGCAAATGATTACACAGCCAGAGAGCATTATAGTGAATGCTAAGTGCAATCCATCTTACTACTATAAAGAGAGAAATAACTAGTGAGTGTCATTTTTATATCCGCACCTAGGTGTTAATGGGGTGTCTGCTTTCACTACCCTAGATAAAGTTCCAGGCTGCCTGATCACAAATTGTCCTACTGGGAACATGGAACTTTGAATTATATTCTTGGCTCAATGGTCAAATAAGCATTTATATTATTGCAGTTGCTTCCGACAATATACTTCCGAGTATACCCTTTTATACAGCAACCTTTTAAATCACTGCCTTATCCTCGGATGGGAAAATGTAATGCTAGTGATAAGTTTTATTGGCTGATTGAAGAGACAGAAATTGCAGTCTTTCAAGCCTACCTAGATGTCTGCGCCAGGCCTGGCACAGTGTGACGCAAGCGGTAGCTGAAATAGAATCTATTATCAGGCAGATTGTTTCACTCCGATCAGAACTCATCTGTGTAGGTTGAAGCTTTCTGCTGTCACTGGAAATTAGAGTAGAGTAGAGAACATTCACTTTGTAAGTGGATTTTTCACTTTGAAAAAGGAATTGCTTTAGTAAATGAGGTTAAACAAAGTGAAAAGTCGCTTTGCAAAGAATACTCAATAATATTATATATTATTATAAGGAATATTAAAAATGATCATTTCCATGCACATGATTGGGCATTTTGTTTTGTTTTTTATTATTTTCCTTGCATATGATTAGGGTGACCACGTGTCCCGGATTGGCCGGGACAGTCCCGCATTTTGCAGGTCTGTCCCGGGCACATTCATTCCAGGACAATACAGTGTCCCGGAATGAAACTGACACAGCTACCCCCTGTGCCAATCAGATGCCCCCAAAAAAGGCAGCCACATCACAGCTTTACTCACTGACAGTACTTGCCTTGGCTGGGAATGCCTGGAGGAGCATAATCCCCGCCCCCTGCTTGTGATTGGAGAAATCATAAATCCTGCCTCTTGTGTCCAATCACTGTGCTGTGATTCGTTACAGCACAAGCTGATTTTTGGGAAGGGGGGGTGTCCCTGAATGGTAGTTTGGAAATGTTGTCACCCTACATATGATACCTAAAGTGGTTGTTAGGCCACTGTAACCTGTATACACCATCAGCACTGCCTCCTATTGTAGGATCCCCCTCTGTGTGTGATTGATAAAAATAAATGCGGCAAATACCTAATTTCACTGCCGAGATTGCGATCACATGACTAGCCAGCTTTCCTCTTTTCCTCCTTTGGGAGATTCAGCGGGCGGGGCTGAGATTCCTCTGCTAAAGTCAGTCTGGAGAGGAGGAGAGAGCTGGCTGGTCATGTGATCGCAATCTCTGCTCTTAAATTAGGTATTTACAGCATTTATATTTCTAAATCGTTCACAGAGGGGGACACTGCAATAGGATGCATCCAAAAACAAATCCTAAACAAACAGATTAAATTCACCTATTTATTAAAGTGGTAGTAAACCACGGCTTTAAAAAAATAAAAATAAATAAATGATCCAGGGAATATCCAATTGCCTCTCGGGGGATCAGGAAGGATTTTTTTCCCCTGCTGGAGCAAATTTGATCATGCTTTGCTGTTTTTTTTTGCCTTCCTCTGGATCAACTGTGGGTATAGGATTGTGTATATGAGAAATGTACGATTTATTTATTTATTTATTTTTCTTTTATAGGTTGAACTAGATGGACTTGTCTTTTTTTCAACCTGACTAACTGTGTAACTATATAAAGCAATGGCATAATGTGCTAGTATGCATCGCATACCAGCACTTTATGAAATACGTAGCTTAGAACGAAGCCCTCCGGTGTTGCGATGTCATCGCTGACAGGGCTTCCATCTTTCCCCGGTCTTTTTTCGGGATTCGTGGGCTCCGGCTGTATGAGTCACTGGGACCACCATGAAGTCACTCCCACATATGAGCAGGGGGAGCCCTCGGCTACAGCACTTCGCTCTGAAGGTTCGGCACGTGTTTGCCAGACTTTCAGAGCGTATGTGCTGGTGACATCATCGGCTGCATCCAGCATGAATATCTCATAAACACTGCAAATTTAGGAGCTATGCACTGTGTCTACAGGTAATTATAAGCTTACCTGTAGGTTCAGGACCAAAAAATGAGTTTACCACCACTTTATTTGGTTTTTGCTCGGATATGATTGGATGATTGAAGTCTGATTCACTAAGTAAAAAATCCGTTAGCTTAATGGATGAGTTAAAGTTGTGCTGACTTCATGTATCCAATCTTTTAAGAAACAATTTACTGGGTATTCTTTGGAAAGAAAGTATTCATTTGTTTAACCTCATTCACTAAGATAAGTGCAAATGACCCTTCCAAAGTGAATGTTCACTACTCCTTTAGGTCTCTTTGCATGGGTTCACTACCCCCTGGCCGCTCACCTAAAACCAAACAGCCAGAGGGCACCATACACATACCACTGTCAGCAAATTTAGGACAGATTGGTACAACCTTTGAAACTGGTCCATTCAAGTCAATGGGACCTTGCCGCAACCATGAGCCAAATGCTTGTCTCTTGACTACAGCGCATTCGTTCAATTCAAAATCTCTATTTGGCAAAAAAAGCTAAAGAAATAAAAGACAGCAATATCACCCCCTGAATGCCTGGAGGCCACTGCTTAGCCACCCTCTGAAAAGAGGATTACTTTTTAGAGGCTGCTGCAATGTTAACTTCAGCAGACCGGACAATTTTTGATCCACGTATGGTCACTGTGGTTGAACAGAAGTCAGCCTGCCGTTCATCTTCTGTTAAAACACCCTGTTGGAAAATTTCCGCGCAATCAGCACTGCAGCCTATAGACATCAGTTTATTCTGATGGCGGGGAAGTTTCCCTGCTGTCAGAATACAAAGACATAGCAGGAAGGATGGGGGAATCGGGTCAGTTTTTTTCGCTCAACCTGCTGGTTGAACGAAAAAAAATGACTCCTAAGGCCAGCCTTAGCCCTAGTAATAAACCCCACCATCAGGATGAAATACACACGCATCTAGCAATTTTTAACCTTTAGAAAGGAAAGAAGCTTTATCTCAAACAGCATTAGAGCTTATGCATAAAAAGTGTGCTAACAAGAGAACTTCTACTTGCTAGGGGGTGCCAGCTGGCTGGTACTTTATTGACCAGTGGAGTAAGTCCACCATAGTAATGGACCAGTAGGAATATATAGGGGGAGGTAGGAAGGAGCTGCAAATTTGAAACTACCTAAAAGTGTCACAGCTTTCTGTCAGAATGGACCAGCATTTGAAAAATGCCAGGAATCGGGAATGCTGCTTTCACCTCTAGGTACCTGCTGCAAGGCTGTGTAATGCTGACACTGGTCTGATAGAGATCTACCTTGCTCTGGTTGATATAACTAGGTTGTCATTGAGTAAAGTAGATACTGTGTTAGAAGTGAAAGCCTTAAATAAAGGGGGACTTGTTGGCTCCTGAAACGCGTCGTTTTTTTGTGGTTATACTTTTTGCCATTTGTGGATCATAAAATACTTACTTGAACTCCTATCACATGTGTTTGGCATCTCCTTCAGTCTCTAGGCGCCCCATTCTGAAATGTAAAAACTATTCCAATAGTTTTACATAATGCAGCAACATCCACAAGTCCAAGTAGGACACCCAGGTGATGTATTCTTCCAAATCAAAGACACTTTTGCAAACAGGTACTGACTAGTATTCCAATGTTTCTCTTCTCTCTGTCTCCATCTCTCAGCTAATGTGACCCCACCGCTGATGGAGAGGGGCCAGGGAAGGTCAAACAAGGATGCTATGCAAGCGACTGACATCCTCCTTATCAACGAATGATGCCATTGGTTATTAGGACGCCTGCAGCTAGAAGGATGTAATGGTGCACAATGAAAACCCATGGCTTAGTGTAACTAAAGGGCAGCCCTAAAGTGGTTGTAAACCTTTACAGACCACTTTATGCTACAGGTAAGCCTATAATAAGGCTTACCTGTAGCTACCTAGGATACCTCCTAAACCTATTCGGTTTAGGAGATATCCCCGTCCCCAGGGCCGTCGGAACAGGACAGGCAAAACAAGCAATTGCTTGGGGCCCCGAGCTGGCCTGGGGCCCCAGCCTAGGATGCCTGCCTGCTGCCTGTCACTGTCCTGGATTTCCAAATTCCGCCCTGGGTCGATCTAAATGCACGATCGATCTGACAGCGGCTGTGGACCTAGCTGGCACTGTCTCTGCTGGTTGCTACGTGACGCCCGCTTGGCGTATAGCAACCAGTGACGTCACTAGCAGAGCGGGATAGAGGCAGAGTTGTGCCTATCACAGGCAGCGGAGGAAAGATCTTCTAGCTAGCTCCGCCTCCGAGTCCACCCACCTCCTCCCGCTCTGTCCTCGAGTCCACACTGTCCAACCAGGCACTCAGGCAGCGGCATGCTGCTGTGCTGAAGAACACTGAAAGACGTGACAGAGTGATTTCAGCCAGCTGTGTTAGTGTGTGTACAGTGTAACAGACTAGACAGACAGAGTAGAAAGCAGGCAAGTAAAAAGCATTGCTCACTCATCACCATTGTCAGCACTGACCAACACATCATAAGGGGTGGGCACTGCACTGGGCAGGACTAGACCAGGAGTCAGCTCTGAAGGGGTTCATGCTGGGACCTGTAGTTCTTCACTTTTGGGGGGGGGGGGTCACATGATTTCAAGTCCCAGCATGAACCCTCCCTGCCCTGCTAGGATGTGTTTGTGTGTCCTCTCCTGCCAGGATAGGACATACAAACACATCCTAGCAGGGCAGGGAGGGTTCATGCTGGGACTTGAAATCATGTGACCCCCCCCCAAAAGTGAAGAACTACAGGTCCCAGCTGAACCCCTCAGGACACACAAACACATCCTAGCAGGGCAGGGAGGGTTCATGCTGGGACTTGAAATCATGTGACCCCCCCAAAAGTGAAGAACTACAGGTCCCAGCATGAACCCCTCAGAGCTGCAGATGTTTCCTGCATCACTGGCACTGCACCCATGTTGATGACTCCTCACACCCGACCCGCTATGCTGTGGTTCCTGTAGGCTTTGCGTGATTGCGGGGGGGCCTCCATGTCCATTTTGCTTGGGGCCCCCAAATTCCTTCAAACATCTCTGCCCGTCCCCTGCATGTGCCAATGTCATCTGCACATGTGCACTGGGGCAAACTGAAGCAACGGCACGTATGTGCCGTTGCTTCAGTCCGTGTGCCGTTACCGGCCGCTTCCTCGCGCATGCGCAGGAGTGACGTCATCGCGGCTCTCCCGGAAGTCACTCAGGGAGATATGTTGCCGCTGGAGGGGGGGGGGCGAGGACCGCTGCTGGGGCTTCGATGTAAGGTAAGTAATTCATAATGAGCTAGTATACTATGAATACTAGCTCATTATTTTTCTTGCAGGGTTTTTTTTTCTTTTTCTTTTTTTCTGAGGGTTTACAACCACTTTAATCCACACGCTGACTTGTATACAATTTTTGGCACTTTTTAGGTTATTTGCCAAGGCACCCTGAAGAAACCTCAAGGTGCCCCAGGGTGCCTGGGCACCCTGGTTGAAAAAGGCTGTTATAGACCACCCAAGACCAGTGGCCCCCTTGATTTGGAAGACTCCTGCTTTATGGAGAGCTGCCAAATTAAGTCTGTTTTAGACTCAATCAAAGATCTTGTATTATCTACAACAAAAAAGTGTGCCAAGCACCTCACACCTATCCGCAGATGTACTTTGTACACTGTATGTGAAAGCAATTTTTTGTGTTAGTATAATGAAAGAGTTTCAGTTGCATATGGTCTCTAGCTAGGGTTAGAGGTAACTTTATTCCTCTCGCTATTCTGTGGAAACCTCGCTTCAGGGCCGCAAAATAAATGCAGACAAGAGCAACCTATTTAGTTCTTTTGATTGCATCATCAAATACAAAACACTGCAGCGTTTTGTAGAAGGGCTGATTCGTAAGTACTGAAACCTAGGCATGAAAATTCACTGAACTTTACAATTCTATAAATAAAACAATAAAAGCACAAAATTATTAACTAAAAAGCAGAAAAGAATAAATAATTAAAAATGCATTAATTAATTAGACATCAAAGGATTTAACAAACAAAAAAAAAAAAGATAATGAATTTAAACTGAGATTTTCTCTATAGGGAAGCTGTGCCATATCGCATATAACAAATGCAATCTCACTTTTTGTCTTATGTGTTCAGGCTTAGTTTATGTAAATATGTGATTTTCTGTTTTATGCAACACTATATTCAAAGCAAATGGCCTGCCATGAAAATGTGACTAGCCAGCCTAAAGGTCTACTCCACAAGCTGCTCGTATTTTGGTCTTACAGGGCAGACATGTTGAATCTAATAGACATGGTGACATGACTCTTTCTATCTCTCATGAAGTCTTTGATGAGAATTTTTTTTATGTCAGCCAGCTGCTGCCCCTATTCCAAAGCCAGATGATGGTGTCATGCACCTTAGATGGATTCTTTATAATATAGAAACATAGCAATAATTGGGGAATCCATCTACAAGAGGGTTGCAACTTTTTCTACAGTCATTTAGAAAGGAAGAAGAGGCAAGCTGTTCAGGAGCACCCTTGCTACTGGAGTTGCCAAGAGATGTAAGCTTTATGATAAAGCTGGGTGCTTTAACCTACTGGTTGCCTGAAGGTTTAAAAGTTGAGATCCCTTAACATTTAAAAGCAAATGTGGTTTACTAATTTATAAAAAATTTGTATATATACTGTACATACCCTTTCCATGTCTGGTTGAGTCCATAACTAGTATTTTGTTATATTCTTATGCCGTGTACACACGATCGGATTTACAGATGAAAACAGTCCGATGGACTTTTTTCATCGGACAAACCGATCGTGTATGGGCCCCATCGGTCTTTTTTCCCATCGGTGAGAAAAAATAGAACATGTTTTAAATTTATCCGATGGGAAAAAAAACGATAGCAAATTCCGATCGTCTGTGTGGAACTCCATCGGACAAAAAACCCATGCATGCTCAGAATTAAGTCGACGCATGCTCAGAAGCATTAAACTTAATTTTTCTCGGCTTGTCGGAGTGTTTTACGTCACGGCGTTTGGGACGGTCGGATTTTTGACTGATGGTGTGTAGGCAAGACTGATGGAAGTCCGCTTCATCGGATTTCCGATGGAAAAATCCATCGGATTAGAATCCATAGGAAATCCGATCGTGTGTATAGGACTTTAGGTAATTCATGTTGTTATGACTGGGGACTCCCAGATCACTGCTTTTTGAGGACACAGAAAAAGGAAGACCTGGAGGCTATTTTTTGTTGTGTTTCATTAATTTAATTTTAATTTGCTTTTCAATGCTCCACCACCCCTCCTACTTCCATAATTTTCCTGATTGCCTTATACTGATTTTGCTCCCTCATTGCTCCCTCCATCACAACAGTGCTGATATCTAGGGATGAGCCCGATGTTTGAGTGGAATGTAAGTTCGACTCGAACATCGGGTGTTCGCCGAATAGTGAACAATTTGAGGTGTTTGCGGCAAATTCAAAAGCCGCGGAACACCCTTTAAAAGTTTATGGGAGAAATCAAAAGTGCAAATTTTAAAGGCTTATATGCATGGTATTGTCATAAAAAGGGGTTTGGGGACCTAGGTCCTGCCCCAGGGGACATGTATCAATGCAAAAACAAATTTTAAAAACGGCAGTTTTTTCGGGAGCAGTGATTTTAATAATGCTTAAAGTGAAACAATAAAAGTGAAATATTCCTTTAAATTTCGTACCTGGGGTGTGTGTATAGTATGCCTGTAAAGTGGCGAATTTGTCCCGTGTTTAGAACAGTCCCTGCACAAAATGACATTTCTAAAAGGTAAAAAAGGCATTTAAAACTACTCGCGGCTATAATGAATTGTCGGGTCCTGGTTATACAGATAAAAGTCATTGAAAAAAAACGGCATGGGTTCCCCCCCCCCCAGTCCATTACCAGGCCCTTTGGGTCTGGTATTAATATTAAGGGAAACCCCAAACAAAAAAAAAATTGCGTGGAGGTCCCCCCCAAATTGCATACCAGGCCCTTCAGGTCTGGTATGGATTTTAAGGGGAACCCCATGCCAAAATGAAATAAAATGGCGTTGGGGTCCCCCCAAAAATCCATACCAGACCCTTATCGGAGCACGCAACCTGGCAGGCCGCAGGAAAAGAGGGGGGACAAGAGAGCGCCCTCCCCCTCCTGAACCGTACCAGGCCACATACCCCCCAGATCCCGGCCCCCCTATGTGAATTGGTAATGGGGTACATTGTACCAATACCATTTCACAAAAAAAGTGTCAAAAATTGTAAAAAAAAAAAGACAGCTTGGGACAAGTCCTTTATTAAAAAAAAAAGGAAAAAAAATTCCAGTGATGCACGATCTGCCTCCATGGGTGGTTCCTGTCGAATGACACTACACCCGACGTGACAACTCTTAAATAGCTGAGAGCGGGGCCACCCATCATGTGCGCGGGTGACCCCGCCCCCTCTGACGCCACAGGAAAACGCTGCAGGGTTACCCAGTGACATGTACGGGTGACCCCGCCACCTCTGACGCCACGGGAAACTTGTCCCAAGCTGTCTATTGTGTTTTTTACCTTTTTGACACTTTTTTGTGAAATGGTAGGGGTACAATGTACCCCGTTACCAATTCACATGGGGGGCAGGGATCTGGGGGTCCCCTTTGTTAAAGGGGGCTTCCAGATTCCAATAAGCCCCCGCCCGCATACCCCCACAACCACCGGGCAAGGGTTGTGGGGATGAGGCCCTTGTCGCCATCAACATGGGGACATCCTCCCCATGTTGAGGGCATGTGGTCTGGTACGGTTCAGGAGGGGGGGGCTCTCGGATAAGGGTCTGGTATGGATTTTTGGCGGGACCCCAACGCCATTTTTTTTTTATTTTGACGCAGGGTTCCCCTTAATATCCATACCAGACCTGAAGGGCCTGGTATGGAATTTGCGGGGACCCCCACGCAATTTTTTTTTACATTTTGGTTCAATTACTTTTTTCCTTTAGAAATGTCATTTTGTGCAGGGACTGTTCTAAACATGGGAAAAATGTGCCACTTTACAGGCATACTATAGACACCCCCCCCCCCCCCCCCCCAGTACAAAATGTAAATGAATATTTCACTTTTATTGTTTCACTTTAAGCAATATTAAAATCACTGCTCCCGAAAAAAAGGAAGTTTTTAAAACTTTTTTTTGCATGGATACATGTCCCCTGGCGCAAGACCCAGGTCCCCATACACTTTTTATGACAATAACTTGCATATTAACCTTTAAAATTAGCACTTTTGATTGTTCGTGTCCCATAGACTTTAACGGTGTTCAACAAATTTTTTGCCTGTTCATATGTTCTGCTGCAAACCGTACCGGAGGGGTGTTCGGCTCATCCCTACTGATATCCAAGGGAAGCAGTAATGTCCCACCCTTGGTCATGTAATGGTGCTTTGTTCTCACTGATTAGAACTAACCATTTTCCCATGGGAGCTGGTCACATGTTTCCCACATAGCCAAAAGTGCTGGGAAGTGTCACTGAATGCAATGGAGGATAGTATAAGAGGATCAAATTAAAGGGGTTGTAAACCATCCTGTTTTTTCACCTTAATGCATCCTATGCATTAAGGTGAAAAAACATCTGACAATTACCCGTTTTACTTACCTGAGCCCTGGAATGTCCCACGACGAGGACTCGCTGCATCTTTGCCCGGGGTTCTCGGCTCTTGATTGGATAGATTGATGGCAGTGCAGCCGTTGGCTCCTGCTGCTGTCAATCAAATCCAATGACGCGGGCGCCGGGGGGCGGGGCCCGAGTCCTGCACTCTGCGGCTATGGATGCCGAATTCTGGACTCGGGAACGTGCCCGCAAAGTAACCCCCTTGATGCGGAGAGGAGCCTAGAGAGCCGCCGAGGGACCCCAGAAAACGGCGTTCGGGGCCACTCTGTGCAAAACGAGCTGCACAGTGTGTGTGTGGGCATATGTGACCTGAGAATGATGTTGTGTCATGCATTTTATAATGCATATAAATAAAACGGTCATTGAGAATGTAAACCAAATCTTTGTCGTAAGGGGACCCCCAAACTTGAAGTGCCCCAGGCCCCCCAAGGTCTAAATCTGGCTCTGACACAGGGGGAAATTTACCAAAACTGGCACACTCAGTATCTGGTGCAGCTGTGCATGTAGCCAATCAGTTTCTAACTTCAGCTTGTTCAGTTAAGTTTTGACAATAAAACCTGGAAGCTAAATCATAACTTCAGTCCCCCTGCAGCGCAGATACCATTTTGCTTCCCCACAAGTTGATATGCAAATACTGACTTTTCTGATTGTCCATACTTGCATAGAGCACACATATGCCCCATATGAGAGCAACATTGGCTCTTCTATGGATCAACAGCAATATTTTTGCCTGATATTTTGTTTATTTGTGTTCATAATTAAGAGATTAAAAGGTATATGGTGCCCCAGACTAATAGCCTATAGGTAGCAATGAGTTTGTCCAACATGGACTAAGTTTGAATGTGAATATTGGATGAAAGGAAGCTTGTTTAAAGGGTCCGATTGTTCAGTTCCAGATAATTAGCTATATTGGATGAAGTGGATCATAAAAAAAGGTTTTGCTGTTGACAAACAAAGTTTTTTTGATACATTGTAACTTGAGTCATAAAGGCCTCGTTCACACTTGTGGCTTAGCAAGAGGGAAAAATAGGTGGTTGAGCTGTGATTTTAACACAGACAATGTAATGCATGAGGTTCCTGCATGGTGCGCTAGACTTTTCACGGTCGCATGGTGGTCTAGACTTTTCAGGGCCGCATGGTGGTCTAGACTTTTCAGGGCCGCATGGTGGTCTAGACTTTTCAGGGCCGCATGGTGGTCTAGACTTTTTAGGGCCGCATGGTGGTCTAGACTTTTCAGGGCCGCATAGTGGTCTAGACTTTTCAGGGCTGTATGGTAGTCTAGACTTTTCAGGGCTGCATGGTGGTCTAGACCAGGGCTTAAAATTTCAAGTCTAGACCAACTAGCCAGGCAAAAACCTTACTCTCCATCAGTTGCCCCACCAAACCTTTCCCAGGTCCGTCCTCCAGGTCCGTCCCTTAAAGCCCCGCCCCCTTAAATCCCCGCCCCCTTAAAGCTTATAAAATTAAAATTTTCTTTAGAATAAAGAGTCCAAAATAGAAAAATAAGTGTCCTCAGATGGCTCCCATCTTACATCAGGGTCCCCAGGTCATTTACCTTAAGCTGGTGGGTGTAGGGATGTACACCGTTGGCAGGCCTCTCCTCGTGTCCCGAACGGCGGTGGAGAGCGGACCTGTCCTCGTGTCCCCCGCGGCGGTGGAGAGCGGACCTCTCCTTGTGTCTCCCTCAGCGGTGGAGAGCAGAACTCTCCTGCACCTGTCCCCTGTAATGGCGATGCCAAAGAAGAAGCCTTTACATCAGGGTCCCCAGAGAGCCCCCCCTTTACATCAGTGTCCCCAGAGAGCCCTCCTTTACATCAGTGTCCCCAGAGAGCCCCTCCCTTACATCAGTGTCCCCAGAGAGCCCCCCTTTACATCAGTTTCCCCAGAGAGCACCCCCTTTACATCAGTGTCCCCAGAGAGCCCCCCACTTACATCAGTGTCCCCAGAGAGCCTCCGCTTACATCAGTGTCCCCAGAGAGCTCCCCTTTACATCAGGGTCCCCAGAGAGCCTCCCCTTACATCAGTGTCCCCAGAGAGCCCCCTTTACATCAGTGACCCCGGAGAGCCCCCCCTTACATCAGTGTCCCCAGAGAGCCCCCCTTTACATCAGTGTCCCCAGAGAGCCCCCCGCTTACATCAGTGTCCCCAGAGAGCCCCCCACTTACATGAGTGTCCCCAGAGAGCCTCCGCTTACATCAGTGTCCCCAGAGAGCCCCCTTTACATCAGGGTCCCCAGAGAGCCTCCCCTTACATCAGTGTCCCCATAGAGCCCCCTTTACATCAGTGTCCCCAGAGAGCCCCACTTACATCAGTGTCCCCAGAGAGCCCCCTTTACATCGGTGTCCCCAGAGAGTCTCCCTTACATCAGTGTCCCCAGAGAGCCCCCCGCTTACATCAGTGTCCCCAGAGAGCCCCCGCTTACATCAGTGTCCCCAGAGAGCCCCCGCTTACATCAGTGTCCCCAGAGAGCCCCCCCTTACATCAGTGTCCCCAGAGAGCCCCCGCTTACATCAGTGTCCCCAGAGAGCCCCCGCTTACATCAGTGTCCCCAGAGAGCCCTTGCTTACATCAGTGTCCCCAGAGAGCACCCCCTTTACATCAGTGTCCCCAGAGAGCACCCCCTTTACATCAGTGTCCCCAGAGAGCACCCCCTTTACATCAGTGTCCCCAGAGAGCCCCCGCTTACATCAGTGTCCCCAGAGAGCCCCCGCTTACATCAGTGTCCCCAGAGAGCACCCCCTTTACATCAGTGTCCCCAGAGGGCCCCCGCTTACAACAGTGTCCCCAGAGAGCCCCCGCTTACATCAGTGTCCCCAGAGAGCCCCCCTTACATCAGTGTCCCCAGAGAGCCCCCCCCTTACATCAGTGTCCCCAGAGAGCCCCCCTTACATCAGTGTCCCCAGAGGGCCTCCCGCAAAATAAGTGTCCTCAGATGGCTCCCATGTTACATCAGGGTCCCCAGGTCATGTACCTTAAGCTGGCAGACCTCTCCTGGTGTCACGAACGGTGGTAGAGAGCGGACCTCTCCTTGTGTCTCCCTCAGCGGTGGAGAGTGGAACTCTCCTACACCTGTCCCCTGTAATGCCGAAGAAGAAGCCGGAAGTCGGAAACCGGAAGTCGGCTTCAAACTGAGGCTTGGAACGCAAATGGAAAGCAAATGGATCCCCGTGGACTGGGGATCACATTGCAAGCCACCCGATGTTACTGCGCTCGTCTTACTGCGCTCGCCAAACTGCAATTTACACTCGCATTTGGTGAGCAGGCGAGTGCAAATTTCAACCCCTGGTCTAGACTTTTCAGGGCCGCATGGTGGTCTAGACTTTTCAGGGCTGTATGGTGGTCTAGACTTTTCAGGGCCGCATGGTGGTCTAGACTTTTTAGGGCCGAATGGTGGACTAGACTTTTTAGGGCCGAATGGTGGACTAGACTTTTCAGGGCCACATGGTGGTCTAGACTTTTCAGGGCCGCATGGTGGTCTAGACTTTTCAGGGCCGCATGGTGGTCTAGACTTTTCAGGGCCGCATGGTGGTCTAGACTTTTCAGGGCCGCATGGTGGTCTAGACTTTTCAGGGCTGTATGGTAGTCTAGACTTTTCAGGGCCGCATGGTGGTCTAGACTTTTCAGGGTTAAAACAGATGGTAAGGAGCAGGGCCGTCTTTAATATTGATTGGTCCCTGGGCAAACATTTTCTTTGGCCCTCTCAAATCCACTTATCAACTATTTGCGGGCACAAGGGGAAGATGCCTTAGGTCCCACAACAATGACTGGGCTCGGGGCAGCTGCCCCCTTTTGCCCTGTGTTAAAGATGGCCCTGGTAAGGAGGCAAAATATCATCTCCCTGTCACCTGTCAACTGCCTTTTGAAAGGCGATCCACCACACACTGCTGTTCAGAGGGGTGACAAGGGCTGCTGCAAGTGTGAACAAGCCCCAAACTACAGAAAAAAACAAACAAAAAACAATTCTAATGGATTTCTATGACAAACAAATCCATGTTTGTGCTGTTATTTTCCCTCCAGTTTTAAAATTATCATTTGCTGCAGAAAATATAACGTCTTACATTGTTGACCTTCTGAAAATACCAATGTCCAGGCTTCCAAGCAAACAAATTACTTTATTATTGGCTGAACTGGATTAAGTATACAGCAAATCCTTATGTGGATAACTGTTCCTGGTTCAAAGCCATTTGATCAACACGCAGAAAAAAGGAGAGATCGAAGAACAGGTTTCCCTATCGTAGAAGCAAAGTCCACTCCTGAAAGTGAGCAACAAAAACCTGGCAGAGATTCTAACACACCCCTGCTAATAAAAGTATATTTTTTGCTGTCTGTGTCCCCATCAGAGATATTCTTTCCATTCCACGTCTTGGTGACACAACAGAAAGCAAAAGGAAAGCAGACAGATTTAAAAAAAAAAAAAAACCTTGACCGAGGTTCTGACCATCTCCACACTATCCAAATATGCCTTGTCAAACAGCGCCCTTTTTCCAAACAGTGGATTAAAAAAACTGAAATAAGAATCAGGTATACAGTAATGCATACACTATATTTATCATTGAATGCTGGCATTCTCTTTAATTACCCTAAACAGTATAGCAGTTTATTTCAGAAGAATAGAAGAACAGCAGGGTGCAATCTGAGTGTAGTATATTCATGTATTTATTGTGGTGAAGAGACAAATGGCAACTCACATTTTGACAAGCTAACCTGGTTTGCTTGAGAAAGAGGCTTGGGCAGCCTTGAAATGCATAGCCCCGCCCCCTGATGTGCTGATGTCACTTCCAGTCTGCTTTGCATCCCACAGAAATCCTCCACCAACTTGTTAGCTTCCACTTCCACATCTTAGCTGTTATCCAGCCTGACATCCAATCTTTGCAGGCTTCAAGTTTTAGGAAGAGGCTTCCCATCCCAGATGCATAAACTGACTGCTCACAGATTACATAAAAAAAAGTGTAATTTCTTCTTATGTGATTTATTAGTACTTCTCAGTACATTCAATGCTGCACTTAGTTTGGTGCCCCCCGGTGTGTTTTCTTGGTCCTGCAGGTGTATTCATCCATCGACCCAGTGTTCCCATCCTGGTCTGAGGTTCCCTGTTGTGAGACTGTCCTCCAGAAACCCTTGATATGTGATGAGCCTGATTTTAACTGTCACAATATGAGTTGCCATTTGTCTTTCTACCACAGTAAATATGTAAATATACTACACTCAGATTGCACCCTGCTGTTCCTCTGTTTGCCTAGTGATACTTCAGTCTCTTCAGACGTGCTGCATCCGGTGCATTGAGATTAGAAGGAAGTCTTGAATGCTCCAATTTAACTTTTTACTGTTCTGCATAGACCTTTATGTATACACGACACTTATTGCGCCATATACCCCATTACTACCATAGTTCATAACAGTGGGGAAGGGATAAAGTCTGCCTGGTTCACAGTTTCGATAATTTTGCTCAAAGTTCATGAATTTTGCAATGAACCCTCTTGAAGTCTATGAGGGGGGAGGGGATGGATCTTGCTTTTCAAATCTAGCCATTTGTAGGATTAATAAGCAAGCTATTGTCAAACAAAAACCATGGAAAGCCAGGTACTGCCATTAAAGATATATAGCAATCTAATAAAAAAAAAATATAATAATAAATAAAAAGTATCTCTCGCTACACAGTAATCTCATCTTCCCCTAACAACTCCAACACATACTGATAATATGACTGTTGTGAGCCCACACATTTATAGAAAGCGGGCTAGGCTATCAATTCCTTCAAATTATTGGCATTTGCGACTCAACTTACACTTACCAGGGAAAAGGCTATGCTCTGTGTAGCTCTATTGGTAACTAGAGTTGTATATTTTGAAGGGATGTGGATGGAGTCCATTAAGTCCCAGAAACATTTATCTGAGGCGTGGTTCTTTTCACTGGATGTTTAGAAATAATAAGCACCAGCCAGTAGATTTTAACTCCTTCGCGCCAACAGTACGCAAATATGTGGCCTCTCGATGGGTGGACCTTAACCCAGAGGGGTTGCATATTTGCATACCAGAATGCAAACACAGCTATGCCAAGAGCGCACTCCCGCCACAGTTACCGGCGGCTAACAGGAACGCTCCAGATCTCAGTCACATGATCACAGCAGTCACATGATCATAAACCCTGCCTCCCGAGATCTGAAATCCCTTAAAGGGCCTGGAGACGCTGGCGCCAAGGGGTTAAAATTAGAAAAATATGGCAATATGGGAAGGAATGTGAGATGCGGATCAGGATGTCCCAAAAGTACACTGGAACATAAACACTAGACTAGGCAATAATCTCTTCTGAACCTTTCTCAAAAGTCTTGGTTACCATCAAATCACAAATTGTGCAGGCTTGACTCCTGCAGAGCTCGGGCTCAGAGGCAGCTGAGGTTCAAATGGTATCTCAATCTTCAATTCCAAGGAAGGACTGCATGGAAAGGTTCCTTTTGCATAACTTCCCACTCAACCATATCTCACCACATGTCCATAAGTGGCGGACAGTTGCAGGTTTTTTCCCCCTAGACCATACACTATTTTCTCCCATCAGCCAAAACCTTCAAGGGTTCCTTCCCAGAGGGAAGATACATGCATCCTTCCATATGACTAGCAGAGACTAACCTTTAAGCCAGGGCGACCGCTCCATTAGGGGCTCCGCCCCCCTAATCCATGTGCCTGGCGCCTAATCTCAATGCAGGGCGCCGGACACATGGATTTCAATGTTTTTTTTTTTGTTTGTTTTTTTTAGAAGCACATGATTAGAGCCTGACGCTCTAATTGGCTTAATTGGCAGCTGAGCCCACCCAGTTGTGTGACATTAGTAAATTAATATTCGCTAATGTCTTCCTACTTCTCCTCCCGGCCAATCAGAAAGCAAGTCCTGAGATCCAATTGGCCAGAGAGTCCTGAAGCCCGTACACACGATGTGATTTTCCGTCAAAAAATGTGTGATGGCAGGGTTTCGTCGGAAAATCCGACCGTTTGTATGCTCCATCGGACAAATTGCTGTCGGATTTTCCGACAACAAATGTTTTATAGCATGCTTTAAAACTGTCCGACAACAAATGTGTCTTGTCGGATTATCCGATTGTGTGTACACAAGAAAAAAATCCAAAGTACAAACACGCATGCTCCGAACCAATGCTAACCATAGCACAACATTAGCAGAAGTTGCCCAAAGGGTGGCGCTAAAGAGCTGAAAAAACACGTAGTTTTGTGTATGTTGGCTGAAAAAGTTCTGCCGTCTGTATGCATACCAAGTTCACGGCCAATGCCCTTCACACAAAATTCCACGGATTTGTCTGATGGAAATCCGATCGTGTGTACGAGGCTTAAGGTCTCTTGGCCAATCGGGTCTCAGGACCCACTTCCTGTTTGGCTAGGAGGAGAAGCAATGGCCCCGGCTCTTACCCCGGCAAGCTGGAGTTAGGAACAGGGGGCAGAGGGGCAGCAACAGCTGCTTTGAGGAGCCCTACCATGGATCACCACCACCTCGTCATCGGAAGGTAAGGCCACGGATCGCCACCTTCCACTTCGACCTGCATGGAAACAGGAAGTGGCTCAGATATTTATTGGTTCTCCCTGCATGCCCCAGCAGGTTCCCTAGACCCACTGATTGGCCAGCCTATCAAATATCCATAACACAGTATCATATGTCTCTAGCACACCCTGCTGGAAAAAGCTCAAAACAACACATAAAGGAAAAAATACACTCTGCTACGAGAATCAATCCTATTAAGATACAGTTAGCCTGAACAACAACCCACTGCTGGCTGCATAATTTTAAAAAAAATACAAAAAGGATTTTAACAAAAATACTACATCCCTGCTTATACTGTAAGTTGTTCCTTACCTGTATTTCTGAAGTTTTGTCCAAAAGTTTGCAACTTCTATACTTTGCAAATCCCTGTGATTCATAGCAAACCCATGACCTCATCCCTCAGTATGGAAGTCTAATATTCTAGTACATACTTACAATATGGAATTGTTGGACTCATTACAGATTGTGGAAATTCTGGTACAATCTGTGACAACGGCTGAGATGAAATGCTTCTTCCTGTATTTCAGCAGGGAGGTGGCGGAGTATATGAAATGGCTTTCCAATAAAACACTTGCTAACGTTCATATAGATTGTGGTCACATCATTAATTAAAGAAGTATATTACATTTTTACACAAGACATTTCCTTCAAGTTATTGACCTGCGTGACATCAGGCATATTACAGCGCTTCATGAAACAGACTGGAAATCAGATTTGTATTGCCTTTTTCTTGTGCAGAGAAAAAAAAAGGATATTTTTAAAAGCATGAAAATGCACGCGGAGACATTTTATATTGTCCGGCACAGTTGTCTACTGTATTATCACAAAAAAACAATCATACTTATGGTTACATAATTAGTAAGACTGAAATAAGTTTGCAAAATTTGAAATTGTTACATTCAAGGTGAATGATAACTTTCACAGGTGCTCTCAACTGAACTGTCAAGATATTAAATGGCTGGTGTAATAACTGATCACATGGGCAGCACTACGACAGCTGCAGTTCTAAACAGAGGCTACGATGGCTGTAAAAGATAGGAGGGTTTAGTTCCACTTTAATTTCCACCTCTGTACTAAAGCATTGGCATACAGTACATCTGAGTACAGGAGTGTACAGCCATTCACTTCTAGGGCTGGCTGTATGCACCACCCTCAGCTACCGGTGCACAGAAACACACTGATTTTACACTAGGCATCCTTTAATACCTCAATACATCTATGTGCATGCAGCCTTACTATAAGGCTTATTATAAGGTTTTGTTTAGACTTTGGGTTGTGTTTGGGCGGCAGCAAAAATGTGCGGTTGACCCGCGTTTTTTTCTACTCACCAACTGCCCCATCTTAAGCCGCAATAGGCAGCAGAGGGGGATGTTTATATGGCGTGGCTGCAATGCTTCACTTCACGCCTGCAGCAAAGTTGACCCGACAGGTAGCAATCGGTAGGCAGCAAGCCTGCCAAATGCTACATATTAGACATTCGAAAATTCGGAAATTTTTAAATTTGGATTTCGTAAATTCGTAAATTCAAAAATTCGTAATTTGGAAATTCTGAATTCTTAAATTTCGAAATTTGAAAATTTGACAATTTGTAAATTCGAAAATACGAAAAAAAGAAAAGAAAATCCAAATATTAGGACAAAAATACAACAATTCAAAATAATAACTAACTATTAAATGATAGATAGATATTGTCATTTTCTTTCAAATGTGGCTGTTAGTGAACGTAACGAATAAGAATTTATCTGAAGTTACGAATTATCCGAAATAAAGAATGCAGCATCTAAACAAATGGAACAGAACTAAATAATAATACATTTTTATTATTATTATTATTATTATTATTATTGTTTTATTATTATTAATATTATTAATTAATTATAAAATGTATCTAAATAAATGTTCCATTCGTTTAGATACAGCATTCGTTATTATGAAGAATTCGTAACTTTGGATGAATTCCTATTCGTTACGTTCACTAACAGACAAATTTGAAATGAAAATTTCAATACGTATAGTTTAATAGTTAGTAATAGTTAAGTTATTATTAGTTAGTTAATATTTCAGATTTTCAAATTTTTGAATTTTCGTTATTCAGAATTTTCGGATTTTCATTCTTATTTTTGGATTTCCGAATTTACGAAATTTTGAATTGGTCTAAATGGGTCTAAATTTGTTAAACAAATTTGGAACTAAACTAACTGCACATGTCTACTACATATTCAAGTAGATGGGGAATGGCTTCAAACACCCCTCAATTGCTGCGTTAAAACAGATGGGGAGGAGACACCGAATCGCTTCCTCATCATCTGTCAGACTCTGGAGTACAATCCGAGTGGTGATCGGGCTTTAGAGGCAAAGGAGATTTAGACGCATAGTCCTTTCTAAACTGATGGAAAGCTCTTCTCCTCTTGTCCTTAATTAAGAAAAAAAAATTGCCAAATCTTTATACTGGCTTCGGATAAATTTGAACATGATAATTGAGTCAACTCTTATGCCCTGTACACACGATCAGAGTTTCCTATGGGAAAAAATCCTATGGAATTTTCTGTAGAAATCCCGTTCAAGCTGTCTTGCATACACACTGTCAGACCAAATTGCGACCGTCCAAAACGCGGTGACGTAAAACACTATGACGAGCCGAGAAAAATGAAGTTCAATGCTTCTGAGCATGCGTCGACTTGATTCTGAGTATGCGTGTTTTTTTCTCCGTCGGAGTTCCACACAGACGATCGGAATTTCCATAGGAAAAAAATAAAACATGTTCTATTTCTAAACTCCGAAGGAAAAAGTCTGATGGGGCCCACACACGGTTGGAATATCCAATGAAAAAATTCCATCAGGCTTTTTTCATAGGAAATTCTGATCGTGTGTACTAAGATGACTTTTTCCAGACTGAATATACCATTTTTTTTAAATATTTAAATGTAAGAAAAGTTAGTCAGCCCTTTTTTAATATTTCTCCTCTATACAATGTGGCAAAGTTGGACTCTGTTTAGAAGGAGCCAAGTGATTTATATGTGGCTGCAGCACTTACCTACTCTCTGGCACTGTCTCCCAAAATAATTGATTTCCTCCAGATGCAGTCCAGTGCGTTTTTTTTTTTTGCATCAAAAACGCATGGAAAGTAGGTTTTCAATGGCATAGTTCACACCAGTGCTTGCAGTTCCAATGCATTCCAGTTCCAAAAAAAAAGTAGAACATGCAGCATTTTTCCTGCACTTGACTGCACTGGAACACTGTGAAACACATCGAAAATGCACTGGAACTCACCTAAGCGCACCAAAAACGCACTGGAACACACATGCCCTTTAAGGTTAGGAAAAAAAGAGGGGGAAAAATACACTGGACTGCATCAAAAACACATCAAAAACACGCATGCAGAAAAGCATCTGGAACGCATCCGGACTGCGTTTATATGGTGTGAACTGGCCCTAAATCCTCTGTGCTGAATGACTTTACATATTATATGCACCTCCCCATAACATAAGAGGAAGGTGTTCTATGGTCCAGCAGAAGGGAATTGGGCAGGGTTGATAACCTGGGATTTTAGTGCAGCAAAGCCAGTGTTATTAGCTCACTACAGGAAGTTAGGGGCTCACTGGATTTTTAGTAGGATCAACAAAAATGTTTCTGTACAAGCTTAAAGTGTTACTAAACCCAGTAATATGAAAATAGTTGATCTACCCCACCCCCAAAGTTCCCACAGCTTATACATTTTCTTTTTACATTAAAATACTGCCACTATATACCTTTTTGGCTGATCTGTATATCATGGTCAGTGATATACTGCACAGTTTCTCCAGTGTTGAGAGTTCAGGTAGGAGGAGATTTTCACTTCAGCCTGTATGCACGCCCACATGTGTGATGCCAATATCATGTGACCTGGCTAGCTCTGAGAAATGTTCTCTCCAGCATAAAATACACAACTGAGCATGTGCAGGTTGGCTACCCTGCCTGTGTTAGCTGGCTTTCCCAAGATAGACAGTGCAGGAGAGGAGGATCTGTGCATACAGGATAAAAACAGGCTTTTTGCACAATGCAGAGGTTTACCCCTTAGGTTCCACAGTGAGTTAACAAGCATGCTATGCTGCATATACAGACAGATTTTACTGTTGTGGGTTTAGTAACGCTTTAAAGCCCAGCTTGGCACAGAATAGACTTACCAGCGTTAAAGCATTCTGTTTCCCTAAAAAACAATCCCCCATCATGCAGGCTGTCTCCTAAATTGGCTTGTATATATGCCAGGATTACTATGGATCTGCTTGTAGGCAGGTGTAGTCTGCTGCCTCCACTGCAGGTGGTGCCCAATCATAACGGCAATGCAGAGGGAAAGAAAGTCAAGAGGAACAGGGTTTGTCTATGGTTTCCTAAGTCACTGAGACAGTGATCCAATTGGATGCTGGAGGCCATCTTGGGTGTGACATATTCTATTTAAGACCCTGGCCCCTGGGTTTGGTGCACTTTATGCAAGTGGGTAGAGTAGGGAGGGCAGTAATAGCAATGGGGAAAGGTTCCTGACGAGGAGGGAAAGCGTAGAGTTGCATTTCTCCGGATACCTTCCTTATTGGGCATGAGACACTCAGGCAACATTCTGTCCCCTCTCAACAGAGGCTGTCGGTTAGGCTGGTACCTACTTCTTCTTGGAACTGTGAGTGTGCCCAGTTGGGTAGCTGACCCACCGGGTTTGTTGTGTACTGTTGCTGTATTACTTCAATACAAGTTTTCCGTTGCACCTGACTGTGTGAATTATTGCCTCTGCACCGCACTCACATCCTGTACTTCCAGGCCACTCAGATGTAAATGTTGCAGGTCTGACAGACTTCAATGCTGCAGTCATGTCTCTGCCCTCCTGGACTCCATGCCATTCACAAAACTCACAGCTTCAGGTTTTCTTTTGTGAATATAACGAATTCCACGCAAATATCCTAACGTCTAAAAAATATATATATATATATAATACAACTGACCACAAAATTATAATGATATAAAGAGTGCTGCAAAACTGGTAAGTCTAAATACCAGACCACTATAAATACAGATTAATCAACACCAGTGCACTACTCCAAACACTTCACTACTAAAATCATTCAGTGCATAAAAAGGTAATCCAAAAATGCCATGAAGGCACTTCCAATATCTAGTCTTTAGTGCGTGAAAAAAAGAATAGTGATAATTCTAAAACAGTCACAAAAGACAAAATAGTCCAAAAATCCATCAGCAAGTTCCCAGTGAAAAAAGTAGTGCCGAGCTTCCAACACACATAAAGTGAAAGAGAAAAGGGTGTTCAACAGGCCGCCATCCCCACATAGACTCACGCCTCTTACCAAATGGATATGATCTCAAGTTAGGGATCTATTGCGCCAAAGAGGATATCCAAACACCTGCAGCTGGTAAGACTCATCAAATCCTGCAGCAATATTATCTGGATGGTGGGCTGTTAGACCTTGTGGGACTTGGCCATGTACTTGCTGCCACTCTCATGTATAAATAAATAGGAGACTTCATGGTGCAGTACGTATAGGGCCGGTGCTACCACTAGGCAGACTAGGCAGCCGCCTAGGGCGCACTGGCGACTAGGGCGCCCGGCCGCTGGTTAAACTTTAAACTACTCCTGCACTGTCAATCCACAGAGCTTGCAACACCAGGCAGCTGCTATGACATGTGTGAAGCAGCGCCCCCCCCCACTCTGACACTGTGTGACATGTATCCACTTTACAATCCAGCACTCCCCCCCTCTCCCCGCCGCTCTGATGTGTTTTCACTGCAGCAACCATCCCACCTCCCCAGCCCGCTCTCCGCTCAGACTCGGAGCGGAGATCGTTCTGACAGTGAGTGACAGCGTCCAGGTCCAGCCCACCCCCCAGGGCGCTCTCCATCTCTCTGACGTGTCCAGACCCCCCCCCCAGGACGCTCTCCTGGCAATGTGACATGTTACACACACTGCTGAAGCGGAGTAAATCATGATGGGACAACATAGCATGGCGCCTGGCAGCGGCGGCTCTCCAGGCTTGGGGGCAGGTGGAGGCGGAGCCTGGAAGAGTCACCTGACACAGAGGCAGGTACAGCATAAAAGCAAAATAGAAGGAGGAACAGGCAGCAAGCAGCACAGGGTCACATCGATACAAGTTGTAAAAAAGGGGAGAAATTGGGACTTTGAATGAAGTGTGTGGTCTTAATGAGCACACACTTCCATCCCTGTTGTACATGGCCACTGTGCATCGGTGTCACGGCCCGCGCCGCAGCGCATGACGTCACTCTCGGGTGATTCAGCGGCGGCAGCGCTCGCCATCGCAGTGCGTGTGGAGCATCTCCCTAGACGCTGGCTGTACCGTGTTAGCTGTTCTGGCGGGAATGCCTCATTTGGACGCACTCAGCGTGACACCGGGGGCGTCAGTCTCGGCGGCCCTGGCGGGTACGTGGCACAGTCTTGGGGCAGGCACAGTTTCTCTTCTCCTTTCATGCTGGATACTTCCGGGACCACACATGGAAGTTATGTCACCACACTGGAATCACCAGATTGGAGCTGTCCACAGGTATTCCCCTGCAGCTCACCCTGGACACTTTTCATCGCCCCCCGTTGGCTGTGGTTGTTTCCGGCTGTGCCGCCTGCAATTCCGTGCCCCCCCAGCTCCCGGCGGGAGTGGTTCTTGGCCTTCCTCAGCCATCAGGCTTTAGCAATTTATGACTATTTTTAAAGCTGTGAAACATGAATTCTGCAAATTGCTTCTGATGAAGTGGAATTGAGTCCACGAAACGCGTCAAGCCTACCATGCAGTTTATTTCAATCATGTCTGTATATTATACTTTTCCATTGTTTTTATTTAGTATGTGCTATAATAGTCTACTATATGCCTATCAGCTCGTCATACTTGATATGTATCATGTCCTATGTATTTATGAATAAACCTCCTTTGTTCGTTTAATCCATTGGTTTTTGCCTACACGCATCTCATTCAAAGTCCCAAACTTCCCCCCTTTTTCTAAACATCGATAAAAGTTTGCTGAGCCCAGTAAAAACTGTTGCTGTCTGTCTTAGATAATGAGATTGTATATTAAATATATTGATAATGACATGCAATTTGCAAATGTGTGTGTATATGTACATTCACTGATCTGCCAAATCCCAAATGCCAAGAATGTACCGAACCCCCCCCCCCCCCCCGTGAGGCGGCATTGATTGGCAGTGGTGAGACTGTATTTAATGGCCACAGGTGAGGCAGGATGGATGGATGGGCACAGGTGAGACTGTATTTGATGGGCACAGGTAAGGCGGAATGGAGAGGCACAGCTGAGACTGTATTTGATAGGTACAGGTGAGGCGGAATGGAGGGGCACAGCTGAGACTGTATTTGATGGGCACAGGTGGAACTGTATTTGATGGGCACAGGTGGAACTGTATTTTATAGACACAGGTGAGGCGGAATGGAGGGGCACAGCTGAGACTGTATTTGATGGGCACAGGTGAGGCTGCATTTGATCGGCGCTGGTGAGGCTGCATTTGATGGGCGCTTAATTTAAAAGGTGGGGTATACATGGGCAGGGCAAATGTAGTGGGGTCAGGGGTGGAGCCAAGGGGGGGCGGTAAAATTAGGTTTCTTTCGCCTAGGGTGTCAAAAATCCTTGCTCCAGCCCTGAGTAAGTAAAACCAAAGATTTAATAAAAAAGGCCATTGTGCTTACACTTAGCAGATAAAAACACCAGTAGTTTAGATACAAACAAAGCCACAGGCCTCACCCTCCGGTCCGTGCGTGATGACGTCACAGATGTGGAGCCACCTGTGTTTGTACCTAAACATGCTTATGTTTTTTGGACTAATTTGTTTTTGTGTCTGTTTTAGAATTATTACTATTCTTTTTTTTCTTGCACTAAAGACTATATATTGGAAGTGTCTTCACAGTATTTTTTGATTACCTTTTTATGCACTGAATGATTTTAGTGGTGAAGTGTTTGGAGTAGCGCACTGGTGTTGATTAACCTTTCCTTTGTGAACGATCAGGAGGAAAGGGAGACCATGAGATCTGCAGCATGCCACTTACATCTGAGCAGCCTGGAAATGCATTAGGAGTAGGGTTGAGCGGACCCGAACTGTAAAGTTCGGGTCCGTACCAAACTTTTGGGTTTTTGGGTCCTGGTGTCCGGCGATGTAATGGCGCATTTTTAAAAGCTGCAGGGCAGCCAATCAACTTTCGTTTTGGAATTTTCTGTATATTGTTTCCGTGTGTGTAAAGTATGCCTGTAAAGTGGCGCTTGTTTCCCGTGCTTAGAACTGTCCCTGCACCAAGTGTCATTTCTGAAGGAAAAAAAAGTCATTTAAAACTCACTCGCGGCTATAATGAATTGTCAGCTCCCGGCAATACATAGAAAAGTCATTGATAAATTAAAAAAAAAGGCGTGGGGGTTCCGCCAAAATCAATTACCAGGATATTTGGGGGGAACCGCACGCATTTTTTTTTTCATTTGCGGCAGGGTTCCCCTTAAAATCCATACCAGACTTGAAGGGCCTGGTAATTGAATTTGGGGAACCCCCACGCATTTTTTTTTTTTTTATCAATGACTTTTCTATGTATTGCCGGGAGCCGACAATTCATTATAGCTGTGAGTCACTTTTTTTACTTCAGAAATGACACTTGGTACAGGGACAGTTCTAAGCATGGGAAACAAGCACGAATAGTCCTCAGAAGTTCGGGTCCCCATTGACTTCAATGGGGTTCGGAGTCAAGTTCGGTCCCGAACTCAAACTTTTTTCCGAAGTGCGGCCAAACCCGTCGAACCCCAACATCCAGGTGTCCGCTCAACTCTAATTAGGAGCTGTAGTAACTCAGTTGGAAGTTCATAGTGATGTAATGGGATGATAGTGAAGCCCTAACATACATCTCCTAATGCATCTAATTGTAATTCAGTAACATCCACTGCTTAAGTCCTGAGGGAGGGGGGATGTTTTTCCCCCAAAACACATTGGCCTTTTTATGATGTTCTTAATCAATAAATGTTTCATATGAACTTTTGTACTAGGTGCTCCTCAATACCCACCCAACAGTTCATCATCTGCTGAGCGCTATTTTTCTCACAATCAAATAAGTAGCATCCTATGACCATAGCAAGGTTCACCTACACTATACCTTCCTTTTAAGAAAGACGCACTCCATTGTGGATCCATCAGAATCAAGCCTCACTTCTATCAAACACAAGGTATGAATGGCGGTAGGATGGAAAGAAACTTCACAGCATAAGTGGCAGCATCACCATAGAGCGAAGCAAACTCTGTGGATATACAAGAAAGAATACGGGGCGCCAACTAAGTGCAGTATTAAAGTTACACTAAAGTCTTGTTTTTTCTTCTTTTGAAAATAACACACATCATATTTATCTGCAGTAAAAAAGAAAAAATGGCGCAAAAACAGTTCTGGCAGAGCATAAATTCCAAATGTCAGTAAATGTCAATATCAATAAATGATGCAAGCACCAGCGGCAGCTACCATAAGCAGAAGCAGGCTCTGTAAAACATGATAAGGAAAGGAAGGTGCGCCAAACTAAGTGCAGTATAACGGATTTTAATGGCAAATTAGTAAAAGACAGCCAAATGGCCACTCACAAGATGTAGGAAAATATAAGGCATTATATGGTGGCTGGAGACAGGTCTGCGGTGTCAGCAGAAAACGTCTGGACATCAAATCTGTGCGAGATGTGAGTCTTCCTGTGATGCAGGAAAGACCAGGAAGATGCGCTTCAGCGTGGAGCGCAGCGTGCCATCGGACCGGAAGTGACGTGATGCGAAGAACGGACCAATGGGATGACGCGTTTCACAGCATCTGCTGTTTCATCAGATCCATCTGGATCATCTGATGGATCTGATGAAACAGCGGATGCTGTGAAACGCGTCATCCCATTGGTCAGTTCTTCGCATCACCTCACTTCCGGTCCGACGGCACGCTGCGCTCCACGCTGAAGTGCATCTTCCTGGTCTTTCCTGCATCACAGGAAGACTCACATCTCGCACAGATTTGATGTCCAGACGTTTTCTGCTGACACCGCAGACCTGCCTCTAGCCACCTTCTCATCTGGGACCTACATCTCCCCCGAGGACCGCCAATAGATGACACCAGACCACCATTACTTTATACATGCCTTATATTTTCCTACATCTTGTAAGTAGCCATTTGGCTGTCTTTTACTAATTTGCCATTTAAATCCGTTATACTGCACTTAGCTTGGCGCACCTTCCTTTCCTTATCATACTTATCTGCCCTGTGCAGTGGTTTAGCACATAGCATCCCAGATCCTCCCCTTCTCAGGTCACTCTTCTGCACTCCTGGCCCCTCCCTCCTGTTAAATGCCTCCACAGCAAGCAGCTTGCTATGGGAGCACCCGAGCCGAGTCGCAGCTCTGTGTGTCGATTCAGACACAAAGCCACTGCCTGGCCCCGCCCCTCTCTCCTCATTGGCACACTGACTTTGATTGACAGCAGTGGGAGCCAATGGCGCTTCGCTGCTGTCTCAGCCAATGAGGGAGGGTCTGGACAGCCGAGTCTCTCGTGCAACATTTCTGGATCGAGATGGGGCTCAGGTAAGTATTAGGGGGTCTGAGGGGGGCTACTGGACACACAAGGCTTTTTATCTTAATGCATAGAATGCATTCAAGTAAAAAAACCTTCTGCCTTTACAACCACTTTAAGATACAGCCCATTGTTTTTTTTTATTTTTATAAACCTCTATCTTAATACTGCACTTAGTTGGTGCCCCCTTGTGTTCCTTTTTTTCACATCTATCATTAGATGTGCAATTCGTTTAGTTTCTAATTAGTTTTTCACGAATTTAGAGAAATTCTTTAATTCCGAAATCTCAGAATTTCCGAATTTTTCAATTTCCGGATTTTCGGATTTCCGAAATTTCGAATTTCCGAATTTCCAAATTATTCAATTTCCGAATTTTCGGATTTCCTAATTTTTCAATTTACGAATTTTCGGATTTCCGAAATTTCGAATTTTCGAATTTCGGAAATTCGGAATTTCGAAAATTCGAGATTTGAAAATTCGAAATTGCAAAATTCGAAAATCTAAAATTCGAAAAATCTAAAATTCGAAAATGGGAAATTTGGAAAGTTGAATTGCCGAATTCCAAATTTTTTGAATTTTCGAATTTCCGAAAATCGGAAATTCTTTTTTTTCGTTTTTTTTGCTTTTTTCGGAAATTCGAAAAATTCTTTTTTTTTTCGTTTTATTCGTTTTTTGGGAAATTCGGAAATTCGAAAATTCCGAATTTGAAAATTCTGAATTCGGAAATATCATTTTCAGCAAGCAGCCCCCCCCTTCTCTGCTTCAGGGGGCCCGTGCCTGAAGCTATGTAAGGGGCCCCAAAATTTCCGATGGCGGCCTCCCACTAATCGTCACCTCACTTTGCCACATTGGCAGCATGCCCCTACTGGTAAGGTTACTGTGCCCAGGTGTTGAGCTGTAGGGCTAGTTCACATTAGCCCATGTGCTAGAAGTCATTACAATGCATTGCAATGTTTGCATCCTTTTTTATTTTATTGCAGCACGACAAAATGGCACTTCATTCAGTTCTACACACTGCAGCTAGTTGGCGCTGCAGAGTGGCTACATCTATGATATGAACAGGGTACCTAAACAATTGTTCTGTATGTGCCCTTGTGTTGAGCCTGCGTTGTTCTATGCAGACATGGTGTGAACAAGTCCTTAACATTAACATAAGGCCATATATAGAATTAACTGTGTAGGATGCATGGCCCCTTGTCTGGCTCCTCTCACTTTCCCTGTCGTCTATTCATTTTACCTCTGTGTGCAGTATTTCTATAGCATTGCTCAGGGCTATATGAAGGTGCAAGGAACTTGTCATTGGCTGAAGCTTAATGTAAATTTTTTGCTCCCTCTCTTCGTTCCTATGGCAGCATCTTGGCTGCCTTGGCAGAAGAGAAATCCTGAACATTGTTTTCAAATAATGCATGTAATTGGTAATGGCAATCAGCCTGTTAGCTTGTCATTCCTGTGGGGAGCACATTGCGTTGGAGTCTGCGACTTGACTGCTTCATACCTCACATAATGTACGGGAGAAGCTAAAGACTTGGCAGATTCTCTCAAACCCCGAACAATGCAGACTGCCCATTTCTTGTTCAGCCGCCAAAGGGAATGGCTGAGGCAGTTCACCTTGAAGGAACAATGTATGGAATCCATTCTGCATAGGAATATTATTTTATTAAAGGGATAGTGTAGCCTTTTTATTGTGTACGTACAATGGATGAGTGTATACGATCAACCTAACGTAGGAAATGTCTATGTAAATATAAAAAAAAAAAATGTTCTTCAAGCGATTGTAAACCCTTTTTTTTATTTTTTTAAATACTGTATTTATTGGCGTATAACACGTACTTTTTTACCCTGAAAATAGAGCGTAAACTGTGCCTGCGTGTTATACGCAGGGGGCTGTGGAAAAAAAAATTCCCTGAAACTTTCCTCCTAAAGTTAGGGTGCGTGTTATACGCCTGTGCGTGTTATACGCCGATAAAAACGGTAACAAACATGTCATACTTACCTCCATTGTGCAGCTCGTTTTGCACAGAGTGGCCCCGATCCTCGACTTCTGGGGTCCCTCGGCGGCTCCTCCCCGCATCAGATAACCTCCTAGGAGAAGCGCTCTTCCGGGGGGTTACCTTGTGGGCGCACTCCCGAGTCCAGCATTCGGCGTCCATAGATAAGAATGCCGGACTCGGCCCCGCCACCCAGCGCCCGCATCATTGGATTGGATTGGATTGACAGTAGCGGGAGCCAATAGCTGCGCTTCTATCAATCTATCCAATCAAGAGCCGGGACCCCCGTGCAGAGAGGGACAGCGTGTCTCCGCCAAGGGAAATTCCAGGGATCAGGTAAAATGGGGGTCTGGGGGGCCAGTCACTGCCAGAACTTTTTTCACCCTAATGCATAAGATGCATTAAGGTAAAAAAATAAACGAGAGTTTACAACCCCTTTAAGGCCGGGTTCACATTATTGCGAATTGACTGCACCGTATCCAATTCGCAATGGCAGGAGATTGTGACCGGCTCTCTATAGAGCTGGTTCACATATCTCCGATGCGGTTCTGGTGCGAATTTGCACAGGAGTCCTGTGCGTCTTTTGGTCCATTTCAGATCCAAATTCAGCCCAAGATTCAGACTGAAATCGGACCTGAAATGGTGAACCAGGACACACCGGACTCCTGCTGTGGGCCGCATCGGCATGCAGTGTGAACCCAGCCTAAAGCAAAATTAAAGCCTCGTACACACGGTACGATTGTTGGCCAACCGAGCGTCTGATTTTTGTCAAAAGGGGCGTGTGCCAGGATCTTGTCTTGCATATTAATGGTACAAAATTGTCGTGCCACAAACACGAACGTAGTGACGTACTACGAGCAATTTCAGCTCTTGAGCGCCACCCTTTGGGCCCCTTCTGCTAATTTTGTATTTGGTGATCATTGAATCCGAGCATGCGTGTTTGTACTTTCGATTTTTGTGTGACGGATTTGTGTGCTGACCATACGAAAATCAAACGTGCAGCCATTATCCGCCGAAAATTTACTAGCCAGCCTGTCGTCCAATTTGTTGGCCGAAAATTGGACAAAAATTGTCAAAAGGAGCGTAATAACAGTAAGATTTTAGGACAACTGTCTGTCAACAGACAATCCCCTGCCAACAATCGTACCGTGTGTACGAGGCTTTAGTTGCATGTGCGCACCACAAACTGAAAACACAATTTAAATCATGTTCAATATCCAAAGCAAACTCATCCATTCATGTCTCCATATTTTATTTGAGTAATCACTTTGGAAAATACTCCCCTAGCATTTCTAGCTGTGGCCATCTTGAGTAAGGGCAGATGATTTATGTAGCATTTACTTCCTGGAATCCATCTGCTCTGAAGCTCAGGCATGCAGGCAGGAAGGTGTACTTTTGGTAAGGGAACAAGGCTAAGCCGCTCCAGGTGAGAACAATCTTTCTCTTTAACCTTCCGATGCAAGTCCAATCGGAGATCTGGATGAGAAGCCAATGGAATAAGAAAAGGTTGACTGCACTCGCAGTTGTGAAGCAATGGTAATGACTATATTGAAGATAAAAATACATCGAAACTACTTCATATGACATCATAAACATCAATGCAGACCTGGTAGAAATTAACGCGTTTCACTAATCAAAATTTGCTTAATCATAATTAAGCAAATTTGGATTTGTGAAACGCGTTAATCGCTGCCAGGTCTGCACTGATGTTTATGATGTCATATGAAGTCGTGGAGCCCACCTAGTTGTGTGACATTAAACTCTCATAATCAACATAAATTATTTTTAAATTAGCATTAGTAAATAGATAAGAAGATATTGTAGCTTAACCCCAGAGGGACTGGCAAGAATGACCCAGTTTTCCCTTACCAGTCCAGAGGCTTTGAAAAACGCAGGTAAACGCTCAAAAACATGTCTCACCAGCATTTTTTTACGTTTTTGATCCCATTGAAGAAAAAAACGCTAATGTTAAACGCTGAAAAACACTATTGCAAAAAAGCTGAAAAACATATAAAAACGCCAGTAGTTTTGCAGTGAGTTTTTCAAACGTTATTGTAGCGTCCAGTGTGCATGAGGCTTTAAAGTTAAGATTAAAGATTACAGCTGCAGGAGTTAATTTGAGGAGGGTGGGGGCTTTTTTTACTCAGAACATCTTCCATTGAGTATAAAAAGTGATTGGCATTCCTTCAAAAGACAAAAGAGAAAAAAAGTAGGCACAACCAGGTCAAAGCACCTCACAACCAGGGCTGCTGATAGGGGGGGGGGGGACCACCAGTCCTCTTGTAAGGGGCCCGGGCTCACAGGGGAGCCCAAACAGCAGAGGGAATCAGTGCGGTCGGATGAAGGGGCAATTACAGGATGCCCTATGTGACTCTCTGCAGCAGCTGGAAACTGGTTTCTCTCCCTCCCGCCGACTTTCAGCTGCTGCAGGGAGAGACACAGACACAGCTGACGGCTTCCCTGTCCCATGAAAAAAATAACAAATTGTAACCCTGTATTGTTTTAATCCCTTAAAAATTTTAATAAAATTCTTGGGGAAAAAAAATTGTAAAAAAAATAATTTGCAAAAACTGTAAAATGTATGTTTTTAAAACATTACTTTTTTAAAAAAAAATTATGAAATGTTTTTGTTCAAAAATGTAAAAAAACGAATTAAAAAAGGGCTAATTCACACAGCTTCTCTGTTATCTTTGTGCCCGCTAAGAATGATTTTAGTATATTTTTTGTGAAAATGTTGTTTTGATATACTTGAGCGGGGCCCTGCCAGGTAGCCTGTATGGGGCCCCATGATTTCTAACAGCAGCCCTGCTCACAACCCACAAGTCCATATATACAGAGGGGCCCAAAAAAAATGTATACATACTTCAACAGCCCTTTTTTTAAAATCCAAATTGAATTATGGCAGCAATGTAGCGTTATGTTTTCTGTAAAGATGTCAGCAGTCACACCATTGTGACCATCAGGAGAGAGTCAAGCCGTGTACACATGATCGGTTTTACCGATGAAAACAGTCCAATGAACTTTTTTCATCGGACAAACCGATCGTGTATGGGACCCATCGGTCTTTTTTCCATCGGTTTTAAAAAATAGAACATGTTTAAATTTTTCCGATGGATCAAAAACCGATAGAATATTCCGATCGTCTATGGGCAAGTCCATCGGATAAAAAACCCACGCATGCTCAGAATCAAGTCGACGCATGCTCAGAAGCATTGAACTTCATTTTTCTCGGCTCATCTGAGTGTTTTATGTCACCGCGTTTGGAGCGGTCGATTTTTTGACTGATGGTGTGTAGGCAAGACTGATGGAAGTCAGCTGAATCGGAATTCCGATGGACAAAACCGTCGGATTAGAATCCATAGGATATCCGATCGTGTGTACGAGGCTTCAAAGAAAATGGTTTAGGTAGGCTTGACTTTCAAGCAACACAAGACCATTTTCAAATGGTATTGTAAATTTGAAAATTTGTATGAAGTTCAATGACAATGACGATGTGAGTTTGGAACAGAAACACCAACACGACTGAATCGCACACATTTATGAGAAGTTTGAAACCAATGGCGCTGTGTGTGATGTGCGCAAGCGAAGATCTGGGAGGCCGCACAGCAACAAGTTCTGTTTCCTCGGATATGGTGTTGCAACAGTTTACATGCGCATCACAAAAGTCTGTCAAACAATGTGCACGTGAGACAGGAATCAGCAGATCAAGCATACAACGTATCAAGAGAGCACACTGGAAATTTTTCATCCCGAGACCATGAATGAAGATGACCCTGATCGGAGAATGGAGTACTGCAATTCCTGTGACACTCTAGTCAATGTTGTTCATTCTGTAGTTTGCCAAAATCAAAAGTGATTGCATGCTAATGGTGACCTCTTTGAGCACCTAATGTGATTGCATAATTCAGACATGACTTACAGATACCCTTTGATGTTTATAATCTAGTAATACAATTTGTATGCATATATTTTTCATGTTGAAGTGTATACACATTTTTTGGGGCCCCTCTGTTTATAAATGTTAGACATGTGCACAACATACAAATTTGTTGAGTTTGGTTTCGTTTCTGTTAGTTTCCGTTGATTCGTAACGATTCGTAATTTCGTAAGACGTGGGTTATCGTATTCGGACGCTTTCGTATTTCCGTAAGGGTTATTTTTCCGTTGATTCGTTTTTCCGTTGATTCGAAATTCGTATTTTTAGTTATATTTTATATTCGGCCGCGTTCGTATTTTCGTAAGAACTATATTTTCGTTGATTTGCAATGATTCGTATTTCCGTGTCTAATTTCCGTTGATTGGAAAATTGTACTTTTGTAGATTTAATTACATTCGTACTTTCGTTAGAATACATTTTCCGTTTATTCGAAACACTACTTGTCGTAATTTTGTAATTCGTACTTTCGTGAGATTGACCGGCTCATTTATTCGTACTTTCGTATCATTGTTTTCATAGATTCGTAATCGGGGCATAATTCGGAATATAGAAACTAGAATCTAGACAGAGTATGCTTAAAGCCCCGTACACACAGTCGGACTTTTGGCCAACAAACTTCATTTTGAGCAAGTTGGACCAACAATCCGACCGTGTGTACGCTCCATCGGACAAACTTTTTTTGCTTTTTTCTTGTTTTCCTTGGACAAAAGTTGGGTCTGCAAACGGACAAACTTTTGCCCAACAAAAGTCAGATGAAGCAAAGTCCGACCGTGTGTACAGAAAACCATCAGACTTTTGTCCGATGGACAAAACAACTAATGTTAAAATCAACCAACAATAGCAGAAGTTGACCAAAGGGTGGCGGTAAAGAGCAGAAAAGAGCTGAAAAACCACGTGATGTTGCAAAAAGTTTTGGGAAAGTTTGCAGAAAAGTCCAAGCGTGTGTATGCTATGGGTGTTCTCGACCAACTCTGTTCGGACAAAAAAACACGGAAAAGTCAGATGGAAGTCCGACCGTGTGTATGGGGCTTAAGAAACAAAGAATTTCTCTCTCAAAAGTCACAACTTAACTCACAAATCGACCAAAACAATGCCACCTACCCAACCACACCCTATCTGGACTCTGGATGAAATGCACTGCAGTCTAACACAGAAAAACACACAAGGGAATAAGAAACAAGCTCATTGGGGGAAGGGACAACCTCTTCAGGGGAAGGGACAAGCTTATTGGCCAACGTCCAGAAATATTTCAGAACTAACAAATTTGTTGTTTTGATTTCCGTTTTCCGAATATTCGTAATTTTTATTTATTTTTTTCGTTCATTTTGATTTTCGGCATTTTGAATCTTTGTTCGGTATTTTCGTTGTTTTGATTTCCGTTTTCCGAATATTTGTAATTTCGAGTTTTCGTTCATTTTGATTTTCGTTATTTTGAATCTTTGTTCGGTATTTTCGTTGTTTCTATGTTTTCGTTTTTTCACTCTTTCGTATTTTCGCTGTTTCTAATTGAATAATTTCGTATTTTCGTTGTTTTCCATATTCGTTCTTTTCGATAATTCGTTGTTCGTTGGTAATTTTAGTAAACCGTTCGTTCATTCGTATGTTTACGAATTAACGAATATAACGAATTTTGACGAATAACGAATTCGTAACTAAACTCATTGCACATGTCTAATAAATATAGCGATGGCCCCGTGGGGTCGCTGCGTGTTTCAACATCCACACATTTCACCCTACTGGTCAGACATCCATTTTGGCACACTCTCCCAGACAATGAATAGTCACTTGCTTGTTTTTGTTGTTTTTTTATTAGGGGATTAACTTGGATGGGGAAAAGGGACATGGGATGCCCAGATAATGAACACTTCTTAATAGAATAAAAATAGTTGCGGCTATACTTCTTAGTAGAATAAAAGTAGTTGTGTCTAGATCTGACAGTCTCTTCCTCTGCACATCTCCTCCAGCACAATACTTGAGATCACTTCTGCACATCTTCTCCAGCACAATACTTGAGATCACTTCTGCACATCTCCTCCAGCACAATACTTGAGATCACTTCTGCACATCTCCTCCAGCACAATACATGAGATCACTTCTGCACATCTCCTTCAGCACAATACTTGAGATCACTTCTGCACATCTTCTTTAGCACAATACTTGAGATCACTTCACATCTCCTCCAGCACAATACTTGAGATCACTTCTGCACATCTTCTCCAGCACAATACTTGAGATCACTTATGCACATCTCCTCCAGCACAATACTTGAGTTGAGATCACTTCTGCACATCTCCTCCAGCACAATACTTGAGATCACTTCTGCACATCTGCTCCAGCACAATACTTGAGATCACTTCTGCACATCTGCTCCAGCACAATACTTGAGATCACTTCTGCACATCTCCTCCAGCACAATACTTGAGATCACTTCTGCACATCTGCTCCAGCACAATACTTGAGATCACTTCTGCACATCTCCTCCAGCACAATACTTGAGATCACTTCTGCACATCTGCTCCAGCACAATACTTGAGATCACTTCTGCACATCTCCTCCAGCACAATACTTGAGATCACTTCTGCACATCTGCTCCAGCACAATACTTGAGATCACTTCTGCACATCTCCTCCAGCACAATACTTGAGATCACTTCTGCACATCTGCTCCAGCACAATACTTGAGATCACTTCTGCACATCTCCTCCAGCACAATACTTGAGATCACTTCTGCACATCTGCTCCAGCACAATACTTGAGATCACTTCTGCACATCTCCTCCAGCACAATACTTGAGATCACTTCTGCACATCTCCTCCAGCACAATACTTGAGATCATTTCTGCACATCTTCTCTCCAGCACAATACTTGAGATCACTTCTGCACATCTCCTCCAGCACAATACTTGAGATCACTTCTGCACATCTTCTCTCCAGCACAATACTTGAGATCACTTCTGCACATCTTCTCCAGCACAATACTTGAGATCACTTGCTTCACTTCACTGTCCAAATCTAGATTTTTGTCACATTAGCACATGGCTAGGCCTCACTCTTAATAAGTCCTAGTATTTTCCTGAGAGCCAATTACAGGCAGGGGTCTGCAGTCCCCTCTGAGGTAGCACCCATTATTGTTGAGTAGAATAAATGTGCTAATTGGTACTTGATGGACTTCTGATCCCTCCTGGCTGCAGCGACTTGACTTTACAACAACCCCCCCGTCTCTCCATCTGGCTCCACATCCAACTCCTGGCATGTCTCTTCCAGAGCTTTCCACTGTGTTTTTCACTTACCGACCCCAGCATGGATCCCTTCTGGAATGACTTACTTCGGATGTGCTTCCCAACTGTCCCAACTGTCCTCTTTCCTGCTCCTGTTCCAGGACACCTCTCAATGACCATGTAATGAGAGGCTCCCTCCCAGCTCCTGAGCTCCTGGCCTGAGGTACACCCCCCCAGAAAGGGGGTTCCCTCAGACCACGACAGTCTAACACTCCATCATCCAGTTCATCCACCCGACAACTCCTCCCACAGCAGGCTGACCATGGGTATATATAGGAGGCCTGCCCCCTGCCAATCCTAGTTGGGGATTGGTCAGGGCTCCCACATGCACCCCATGTCACTCCAGCTCTCTGCCCTGCCCCTTTCCAGAACCTTCTCCTTGGAAACAGAGGAGGCGCCCAAGAGCTGAAACACATGTCAGTCACCTGCTGCTACACTAAACCACTCCCCTGCCCCCAGATCAAAACAAACAGGCCTAGCTCACAGCATAGGCCTGCCTAAATTTACCTTCACTGGTAGCTTGCACAAAAACCTACACTAGCACCTACCTACCTAAGGTAGAGGGTGCTACATAAATAGTCCAAAGCAGTCTGTTCACCAGGGCTAGTTAATTCAATGAGCAGAAGCAGGCTCTGTATATATGATGAAACAAAAAGTAAAAGCGCCTGCAGGCTGTATTAAAACTTTAATGGAACCAAGAATGCCAAAAATGGCCACTCACATCTTGTACACCGGGAAGGGAACTAAAAAGCAACGCGTTTCTGAGCATGTACTGTTGTAAGTACAGGCATGCATGCTCCTTCATCAAGCTTAGGGAAGGATAGTGATGAGCCCTATTATATAGGCTGACCAGCGTGGGACAACAAAGCCAACCCCCTTCCTGGTGATGTCATCACGCTGCGATCCAGCACCATCTTGGAGGATTCTGGTTTCCCCATACACCTACCACTGTGGCAGCAGACTCCGGTGGCTCCTTGGTGGATACAACCCCCTGCGTCCTGGATCTTTATAGTGATGAGCTTATCATTCATGTACAAAATGTGAGTGGCCATTTTTGGCAATCGTGGTTTTATTAGTTTTAATACACTTGGAGGCGCTTTTCCTTTTTGTTTTTGTCTGATCATGTGGCAGCCCTAGCTGTTCCTCTGAAAAGCAGTCCACTATGGATCACTTTTCAGAGGATGGGTTGTGTTGGGCAGAAGTACTGCCCTGCTAAATGCAACAGGGGGTTTCTTTTTTGCAGCAGTATGTGTAGAGCCCTGAGCAGCTGCATGTCCTTGTTTAGGTGGGAGGTCAGTTGATGGTAAAACCGCAGCTCAAGCTTCTGATTTAGCGCCCCCTGGCCACCCATGTGAACTAGCCCTTCGACGATTTACCTAGCAGATGATTGATTCAGCAGTGTGTGGACTCTGAGGCTAGGTTCACACGTATGCAGGTGCAGGAGCGCGTGTAAATTGCGAATTGACGTTCCTGCATCCAAAATGCGCTGTTTAACAGGCGTGCAGGGCTGCTTAATGGCTTCCCCACACATTGAAAATGTGGCTGCAGTGCCCATGCAAACACGGCAACACTTACAGGCACGAAAACCATAGATGTGAACCTATGCTTAGAATTGCTCACTTCTAAACTTGCCATTTGAATCTAATCACATCTGCGGTTTTTACATTTGTTACCTTTTTATGGAGAATTTGATACAGGGTTGCAGAGGGAGAGAAATTTGATACTTGATGTTTGATGGAAAGCATTCAATGGTACAGATATAAGTGCTTTTATGCAGTACCAGAGTGTAAGAGCTGTTTGAATTGTGTTATTCATTTTTAAGCATCGCTTTGGGGATTGGTTTGTTTCAGTATAGCTGCTGCATATATTTGACTCCTTTCTTTTTATTTGCACATCAGGATTATTGTACTTGCTACTTATCCTGTCTCTGTGGTCAGTGTGCAGAAGGGAAGCTACTCTACACAGAGCCTGGAAGTTCACTGCTATCGCTGCAGCACCAACTATTGTGTGGCCAGGAGCTGGATACTTACATTTTCCCTCAATCAGAAGAAGCTGTGTAATGCTGTTACCAGTGAGCTGTTTCCCCCTAGTGTTCCAGTTTAGCTGTTCTCTGATTAGAGGTAGAGCAAGGCATCTTGGGACATGTAGTCTATTTGGAAAGGATTCACCCTCTGGCTGCATTGTGTGAAACTCCAACTACCAACAGGCTGATGAAGAAGAGCAGATCGCTGAGAAAGACTATAAGAAGCAAGGCTGGGGCCTGGCGCGCTCTCTTAGGACTGGCTTGGATCTGTGTGCAGGGAATCTGCTACCGAGGAGCTGCAGCTGTTACAGCCTACTTTAACAGATTTACCCAGCAGATATTTTGAAGGACACTTGCAGACAGTTCCTCTTCACTGTTTGGCGGCAGCCTGGAGGTTGTTTCTGTCCAATCCACCCTGCAGGCAGAGTTATTGGATCGGTGTGAGCCGTGGAGCGTTGCAGCGGAGGCCGGAGGTCATCCCTTAAGCCATACACTTGAGAGATTGTCATTGTCCTCATCAGAGTCATCATCCTCCTCATCATTGTCATCATCATCTCCTGTTTCAGTGTGGTGAGCGGGCGATTGCCCAATTTAACAGACACTGTATATAGAAAGTATCATCTCCACTTGTAACCAATTAATGAGTTGATTTTTTAATTAAGTGAATTTTGCCCTTCATAGCTGCTGCTTCCTTATATATATATACACCTGCTTTTATTGTCATATTTTTATGCTTTGATGAAGGCCTAAGGCCGAAACGTGTCAGCATTTTTGGATGATGTTACTGCTGTAATGCTTCAATAAATATTTTCTATGGAGAAGCTGTCGAGTTGCCGACCTGTACTTTCTATGGATCACTTGTGAGCTTAATTAGCCAGAGCACCGACTACTCTACACACCAACTATACTATATAGCAGTAGAGCTTGGGTTTTCTTCTAGACACTGTGTATAGACATCTTTGTTCCCTACACTCTTTGTCATCTTTAATGACAAGTTTTGCTTCAGTATATCATGGGCACTATATACAGACATCCATGCCATTCATTGATCTGCTGTTGCTTGTAGTTCCACATACCTCAATACCTTTAAGTCAGTGATCACTGTGAATTCAATTACAATTCTGGTTGCACAGTAACATTGTTTGCTTGCTACACCATAATCTATTGGAATAGCTACCCTATTTTAACAAGAAGTATTCTTTGCATGCAATTAAGTACTTAAAAGCTAGCCGAAGATTGACTGCATTTTCACACAGCAACACTGGACTACTATTACTTCCCTCCCCACTTTAGGGAATGGTTTGCTGAAATCATCAAAGCTGAATTTGACCAAGAACTCTTTAAAGTGCCACAGTTACTGTTTGCTGGAGTTACATTTGTTTGTCTGTCACTTTGCTGGATCTTATGTGGGGAAGCAGTAGAGAAGGGTTTGACACTTAAAAGAGTCTTTCCTTTGCTCTCCTGTAGTCCATTCACATAGACATTATATGCACTTACCTGGTTATAGAAATGTAATGTGCACTGTCTAATATTTGAACTATAAAGGTGATAGTTATTTTTGCTACTGATAATACCTTATATAAGATAACGTTTGTTGGGGTTGAGCTTAAGTTAATTCTTTGGTTCCTTCTTGATTTATCCTGTTGAGTAAAGTATTATTGATTTAACTCATTCTGGTGTATTTCATCATTATTATTATTATTATTGCCTAAGAAAAAAATGTTTGAACCCAGGTTGTCAGAGGTGACAGAGGACTCTCAGGATCAGGGTAGCCCGATGGGTATTGATCTATCTTGCGACCCTCAAGAGGGCAGCGCTACAATTGTAATTTGCAGCTTCCAAAGTGATCACTGACATATGAGATATGCATACTTACATTGGTCCAAGCTGGATCAATGTAACTATGTGTAGCGACCTCACCCTTTACTCCCTTCTGACACGTGGCTCTCGACCAGGGAGGAGAGTGTGGCGCACCACCAGCTCACACCATACTGCATGCAAAGATGGAGCTAATCAAACCATACCTTCGGGTCTGTGTTTCCATCCAGAGCCAAACCTTCTCTTGAGAATGATTTCCACCGTCCACGCAGGTGGAGGTAGGGCCCTTAGCTCCCAGTAAGTTACTGTCCACACCACTGAAAGTCCAACACTTATTTATTCATAGCAATAAACAGTCTCTATAAGAGCAGACAGGTTGTAACACATTCAGTTCAGACGAGGTGTGGAGGGAAGGTCCAGGCACAAACTTAAACTTGGTTTTCTCCTGTTCTGTATAGCACCAACAGGCTTGACACACAGTCGCTGCCACCAACCGTGAGAACTTGAACTACCTTCTAGAAGTGATGGCCCTTGTCAGGGAAACGACATCCATCCGGACAGTTACCAGAGGCCCCACTGTCACCAGCAAATGCTGCACCGGGTCTTTGGATAGGGTCACCTCCCTGGCCTCCTCGTCCCAGATTCGGGCGTCCACATTGAGGGACACCCTAGGAGCCCTCGATCCCTCGCGGAACCCAGTCGAAGGTACTGGGCCCCAGGCCTCTAGAAAGTACCTCACTCCAGACCAAAGGTGTCTGGGGTGAGACTGCAGCTCCGTATCCGGGCCTAGGGCACCCAGAGACCACCATCACTCACCCCCAGGCTGAAGGTGCCTGGGCGTGGACCCCGAGTGGAAGACGTCTGCCCCCTTTATACCCTCCCACAACAGGCACAGCAGGTACTGTACTACTGCCGCAAGAGGACACAAAGGGCACAGCCCTCCAATGGTGGTTCAACCCCAGACTATGGTGACAGCACCACCTATAGACCCCAAGGAACTGGACACCATTGATATTCCCCACTGGCATAAATTGGTCCATGAATCCTAACAATTAATGCATCTGAGCCTGTTACCACTCAGATGCTTCCCCTAAATATGACCACCCGCTACATATGCAATAAAAATCATACCTAAAGTCCTGCTTTAGTGATCCATTAGCATTTGCACGTTTTGGGAATGCACACAGAAACCCATGTTTCCGCATGAGTTCCCGCAACATGCAAAAAACATGCTTTGCGCTTGCGGTGCCATTTAATTGTTAATGACATCCCAAATGCAGAAAGCAAATACATGTTTTGCCATGTGCAAGAAGTCCATCAAAAGCAGCAACATGCATGGTATAAAACATGCAAACCTGAAAGCAGCAAAATGATCAATGAGCGACTTTGTCATGCGTAAGGCAGCCCATTAAAATCAATGGGTTGCTCCACGTAAAAAGCCTGCAAAAGAAGGCGTGAAAAATAGCTAGATGTGAATGTGGCCTAAAGCCGAAGTTTAGGTATGGCATTTTTTACATAATTACATGGGTCCAGCTTGGACCTATGGAAATATGTACTGTATGTGTCAAACTTGTGGGATCCCCATGGAAGCTGGAAATCACTTAAGTAGACACCACTTCTCCGGTGATCTCCACTAGCTGAATGGCTGCAATGTGAAAACAGAAGGTTGATCGCACAGCACAGGCACCATTTAGGGAATACTGTGCCTTTACTGAAAGAATTACAACACTTCTGTGATAGGACAAGATCGAGAGTTGGGCCTATGATATTTCAATCTCTGCCTTATCCAGTCAAAGCATACTCTGCATTCATTGAAAATATGCAAATCTTTCTCTAAAGGGTGCCCATGCCAAGCGGGCAACCTCCTGAGTTCAGTAAGTAGCAGGACAAGCCTTTCAGTACAAGTCCCGGAAGCTAGTGGAGATCACTGTATACGTGGCCTACTACAGTGGTTTCCAGATTCCACAGGGACCAAATAGGTATGGCACATACATACTTACATTGATCCCAACTGGACCGATGTACCGTAACTACATAAAAATTTCCCGGAATTCAGCTTTGAAGCGGAGCTCCGCCAAAAAAAAAAAAATATTAAAAGCCAGCAGCTACAAACACTGCAGCTGCTGACTTTTAATATTAGGACACTTACCTGTCTTGGAGTCCAGCGACGTCGGCAGCAGAAGACGAGCGATTGCTCGTCACTCTGCTGCCCCCATCGCCATCCTCGGTGAGGGAACCAGGAAGTGAAGCCTTGCAGCTTCACTGCCCGGTTCCCTACGGCGCATGCGTGAGTTGCGTTGCGCCATTCTCACTGGTCCCCGTTGTGTTCTGGGAGCCAAACGTTTCCCAGAACACAGCGGGTATTCTGCGGGAAGTGACGTACTACCCGCAGATTTCCCGCAGAGAGGACTCCCGGAAGTGGGTGCAAATACCTGTCTTAGACAGGTATCTGCACCCCCCTTCCCCCTGAAAGGTGCCAAATGTGACACCGGAGGGGGGAGGGTTCCGATGAGCGGAAGTTCCACTTTAGGGTGGAGCTCCGCTTTAAGCAAAAAGACCACCACCAAACCCTTTTCAGAATTGACAATGTTGTTAGATGTGTGCATGCAGCGCTGAAAACCCTTCGGTATAATAATCAAGTACATTAAGTACATAAATCCTGCAATTGCATGATTTAACCACCATAAGCTATCAAACAATAAACCTACTAATTATTAAAATTAAGATAAATATTGCGCTAGTCAAGAAATTAAATTAAAAAACTTATGTAATAAAAACAAAAAGCTGCTACATAAAATGTGACTAGAGTTAAATGTATGTGAATGAAGATGTAGCGCTGGAATGATGAGCTCCGAGAAACGGGTCTCAAAATGAAAAACGCAACACAACAATGAAGTGAGTCCACAACAAGTGTCCATGAACAAAATCCGTGCTATGAAGAAATGATATAAGAAACCACACGTGTAATAATATGGATCATCAAATGACTTCTGAGGGTGTAGAGAAGATAAAATACCCTTACCGGAACGGGTGGATCTGCGGGTTTAGGGCAGATCAAACAGACGTTGGGAAGATTTCAGAGGCAGTTCCCTTCTGCTCGTCTACAGACTGGATCACACGAATCCCAGATGAAAATACTCCCCGGCAGGTTCCCCGACTTGGAAGAAGATTCAGGATTCGAAGCACGATCACCGAAGTCATCAGACAGAAAAGAAACCACCTTCAATCCGGAAAATCTTGCCGGAAATGTAAATCGCACATAGGGAGAGAGCCTTAACTCGTTCGATCGTTCGATCAATCATGGAAATAATTAAGAAGAAAGGAGGGCTCCGATAGTGCAGGTCAATGTAGGTTTATTTAAAAAACCAACAAATAAAAGTGATCACATGAATTACTTTTGCGCAAACCAATCAATATACGCTTAGTGTGATTTTTTTTACCAAAAATATGTAGAAGAATACGAATCGGCCTAAACTGTGGAAAAATTTAGTTTTTTTATATATTTTTTGGGGATATTTATTATAGCAAAAAGTAAAAAATATTGCATTTTTTTCAAAATTGTAGCTCTATTTTTGTATATAGCGCAAAAAAATAAAAACTGCAGAGGTGATCAAATACCACCAAAAGAAAGCTCTATTTGTGGGAAAAAAAGACATCAATTTTGTTTGAGAGCCACGTCGCACGACCGCGCAATTGTCAGTTAAAGCGACGCAGTGCCGAATCGCAAAAAATGCTCTGGTCTTTGGCGAAATGGTCAGGGGCTTAAGTGGTTAACTGTAAATTAAACACTGCCACAAATTTGTGGCAAGTTATCCTTGCTATCTGGGTTACTATTGTGTCTAAAGGACAGGAAGTGAAGCGAAATCTCCCTAATAGAACACAAAAACACTTTAACGGGCAAGCTCACAGTCCTTATATCCAGTTTTATGTTGCGGTGTTCTACACGTCAGCCACTGAGATCTGATATTGTGCAAAAACAGGTCAGAGACCCTTTAAATCCTCAAGTTATATAATTCAGATAGATAAACAGGATAGTATTTTTATTTTTCCAAAAAAAGAGAGAATTCTTTTGTGGAACTAGGCTAATGAAGCACTGTCTTTAGCTGTTATGGCTTGCAGTGTACCTCTGCTATGCAGCTCAAATTTGCTAAACCAAAAACAGTTATATGGTCTTCTTATGTGAAGCACGTTGTTGTCTTTCCTTTCCCCGAGCATTTTGCAGTTGTTTTCTTGAGATGTGTGTGTATATATGTCTTACCACTCAATCAGTTCATCAATGGATACTTCTTGGGCAGCACTCCTATCATACCCTCTGGCTGGCTGTTAGTAGCTCTAATCAGAACTAGTCCTGAGCTTGGAAATACGAAGGTTGGATACATGGGCCGATGCTGCAAAAATATACTGCCTTTTCTGTAGCTCTAGGTGTGTCAATTAGGGATGAGGAAAATTGTTGTTGCTAAATTTCTTTTGAAAAATTGTTGGAGAAACTTCAACATTGCAGTCCATAGAAAAGTCAAAATTAAAGTGCATGCATTTAAAAGGTGTGTGTGTGCTATCCCACGCTACCTATGCTACCTGTGTATACAATATAAATCTAATAGGTGGCTGCGAGCAGCAAAATTGTGTTCCCCCAATAGTAGCAATCAAATAAACAATTAACTGTTGCTGTGCCTACCCCTTAAATGTGCGTATGTGTTAAATCCTCCGGTGATATGAATAAACCATGACTATTCCAACCCTTCCTTGTGTCCTTATTTGTGCACTTCACAGTGTATAAATATTCTTATAATGATCACATCAAAACCACATATAAAAGATTTTGAAAAAACTATAGAGAAAAAAACATATATAAAGTTCATAATCTGGTATAGTCCACACTTTGCGCCGATCTATGATAAGTGATAGCAGTGACTCCCACCACCATTCAAAATTGCGCTCATCTCCACAGTTGACCTGTCAAAACCAGGTCAAATCACGCTTTCCCCACTCTGGGGTACAAGAAACAGGCTCCTCTGTACTCCTCCTCCTGTATGCTCCTTGGTATCCTGGGCTACTTAATGATTCAGGGTGTATGACCATTTAAATCCTTGGTCCCGCCACTGCGTGTTAACTCATATAACACAACAAGGTATTCTCATAGTGTAATATAATAGCAAAGGTTTATTTAAAATATTATGCACTTACATAAAGGTTAAAACGAAACCTGAGGGACCCCTGAGGAAGTCACGTGACCGTGACGACACGCGTTGGGTGTAGCCAGGTGATGTTGCCGAAACCGAAAGTGCCTCCGAGCCCCGCTGTCATTACAAGATGTTTGGTTTTAACCATAATGAAAGTGCATAATATTTTAAATAAATGTTTGCTATTACTTACAGCACTATGAGGATACCTGGGGTTGCATGAGTTTACATGCAGTGGTGGGACCATGGATTTAAAGGGCCATACACCCCAATTTGTGAAGTAGCCCAGGATACCTAGGAGCATACAGGAGAAGGAGTTCAGAGGGGCCTGTTTCTTGTACCCCAGAGTGGGGCAAGCCTGATTTGACCTGGGTTTGACAGGTCAAATGTGGAGGTGCTCAATTTTGAACAGAGTCACTGTTATCACTTATTATAGATTGGCACGAAGTGTGGACTATGCCAATTTATGAACTACAGTATATCACTATTCGATCATGTCTGTATAAATTGAGTTGTGCCCATGGGGAAGTCAGAGACAGGGGGTTTAGGCAGAGCAATTTTTGCAGCCATGAGTAATTTTTCTGCAGGAGTAATCAGCTGTTAAACATAGCAGTTTAACTAAAGCAGGATAACAAAAGCAGCAAGAAAAGATCACAAAGAATTCTGCTCCACTCTGGATTGACCACAAACCACCACTTTGGAAGGCATCCTGCAAGTCTGAATCCTATCCCCACTACCCTTTAATATGTCCCCTCTACTCTGCCTTCTCATACTAGTATCTTATGCTTTCAAATTCTCACATCTTTCCCCCTCTTCTCCACCCAAAAACTTGCACCATCACTTCTACCCTCTCCCTACTACTGCTCTCATCACCTCCTGCTAATACTTAACCCACCTGCTGACCCACAAACAAGGACAGGAAAGCATGTGCACTCATACACATCCCACATCCCACATCTTATTTCTGCTAACCTCTGGGGATATATCCCCCAATCCTGGTCCTCCAGTATCTCACCCCCACACCTGGCACCCTCTCTCCTCCAGCATCAGCCGTAATCTTATATCGATCCCCCTGCTCCCAAAAACCACCCTACCCTTCTCATGTGCCCTCTGGAATGCCCGCTCTGTCTGCAATAAGCTCACTTCTGTCCATAACCTTTTTGTCTTAAACTCCCTTAACCTTTTTTGCAATCATGGAAATATGGCTTCATGAGTCAGATTCTGCCTCGCACACAGCATTCTCACATGAAGGCCTCCACTGGACTCACTCACCCAGACCCAGTGGACAGAAAGGAGGAGGAGTTGGTTTGCTTCTATCCCCACTGAGCACCTTTCAAGTCCTGTCTAACCCTCTTTCTCTATCCTTCTCTTCTTTTGAGACACATTGTATTTGTCAGTTTTCTCCAATTTCTCTAAGGATTGCAGTGATCTATCGGCCTCTGGACCAGTGTCACGCTTCATTGATGACTTCTCTGCCTGGCTACCCTACTTTCTCTCCTCTGCAATACCCATTATTATACTTGGTGATTTCAACATCCCTGCCAATGTTAACAGCCCAGCTGCATCCCAACTTTTCAACTTAACCTCATCCTTTGACCTTACACAATGCCAAACAAACCTACTTTTGGACTGGAGGACACAGTATTAATGAGTATTAATACTGTGTCCTCCAGTCCTCGTCATCTATTCTCTACTTTTAACTCTCTACTTTCTCCACCAGAATCTCCACCCAATAACTCGCTCACTGCTCACGAGATTGCCAATCACTTCAAAAACAAGATTGATGCACTTCGTTGGGACATCTCTACTGCACAGACATCTAACCCACTTAACATACCCTGTACAAATCCATTCTCTACACTCTCCTCTTTTGACTTTGCTACTACCGAAGAGGTCTCTAAAGTTTTCTCAGAAGCCTGCCTTACCACCTGCCTCATGTATCCTGTTCCCTCACATGTACTGCGGGCACCCTCTTCTTCTATCTTATCCTCTTTCACTCACATCTTCAATCTCTCACTCTCTACTGGCACCTTCCCCTCCCCTCTAAAACATGCCCTGATCACCCCCATACTTAAAAAGCCCTCACTGGATCCCACAAGCCTGAACAACTTAAGACCCATCTTCTTGCTCCCGTTTGCGTCAAAACTTTTAGAACACTTAGTCTGCAACTGTCTTAGCTCCTACCTTACTGACAACAGCCTTCTTGACCCCTTACAGTCTGGCTTTTGCTTGCTACACTCCACTGAAACTGCCCTACTGAAACTCACTAATGACCTACTAACTGCTAAAACCGATGGCCACTATTCCATGCTCATACTACTCGACCTCTCTGCAGCCTTTGATACTGTTGACCATCCCCTCCTCCTCAAAAAACTCCACTCTCTTGGCCTTCAAGACTCTACTATCTCCTGGCTCTCCTCCTACAAATCACAGCGCTCCTTCAGTGTGACCCATAACTCTATTTCCTCCTCTCCACTGCCTCTTTCTGTAGCGGTACCTCAAGGTTCTGTCCTCGGACCTCTTTTCTTCTCCATTTACACCATTTCCTCCCTTGGTCTCTTAATAAACTCCCATGGCTTCCAGTACCACCTCTATGCTGACGACACACAAATCTATCTCTCTACTCCTCACCTCACTCCTTCAGTTACCTCTCGCTTTACTAACTGACCATGGATGTCACACCACTTCCTCAAACCCAATCTTTCTAAAACCAAGCTCATAATTTTTCCTCCATCCCGTGCCCCCCTGACTTTTTCCCATCAAGATCAATAATACAACCATCCGTCTCTCCCCTCATGCCAAGGTACTAGGTGTAATCCTAGACTCTGACCTGTCTTTCCAGCCCCAAATCCAATCACTATCAAAAATCGTTCAGACTTCGCCTCCTGAAACATTTCCAAAATACGCCAATTTTTAACCGTGGACACCACTAAGCAACTTATCCACTCCCTTGTTATCTCTCGCCTTGACTATAACTCCCTCCTCATTGGCCTACCTTTCCACAAGCTATCCCCTCTTCAGTCTATTATGAATTCCGCTGCCAGACTCATCCACTTTACTAACTGTTTAGTGTCCGCCACTCCTCTCTGCCAATCCCTCCACTGGCTTCTCATTGCCCAACAAATACAATTCAAAACACTAACAATAATGTACAAAGCCATTTACAATTCTGCCCCAAGCTACATCACCAATCTTATCTCTAAATATCACCCAAACCGTCCTCTCCGCTCCTCCCAAGACCTTCTGCTCTCTAGCTCCCATATCTCCTCCTCCCATGCTCATCTCCAGGGCCTCTCTCATCCTCTGGAACTCACTACCCCAATCTGTCTGGTTATCTTCTACTCTGTCCACTTTTAGGCGATCCCTGAAAACTCATCTATTCAGGGAGGCCTATCCTGCCTCCAGCTAACTATCAAATCTTCTACTCCCCTCATCAGTTCATCCCTCACAGTCCCTAACTTTTGTTTTACCAGCCCCCTCCCCCCTCTTAGATTGTAAGCTCACAGGAACAGGGCTCCTCTAACCCTCTTGTTTTTAATTGTACAGTAGGGGTAGTATCTACCTTGTAAAGTGTTGTGCAAACTGTTGGCGCTATATAAATCCTGTATTATAATAATAATAATAATAATAATAATAATAATTTGGAGTGAAAAGGGCACTTGAAATGTCCTTTATATGTTTTTTTCTCTATAATTTTTTTCACATTGTTTTTTCTATCTTTTATATGTGGTTTTGATGTGATCATTATAAGAATATATATACACTGCGAAGTACACAAATAAGGACAGAAGGAAGGGTTGGAATATTTGTGATTTATTCATATCACAGGAGGATTTAACACATATGCACATTTTAGGGGTAGGTGCAGCAAAGGTTACTTGTTTATTTAAACATCAGCAAAATATTTCTTTTTAGTTTTTGATAGATTTGGGAAGAGTTAGACTCTTTGCCAAAATGTTACTATGCTTTTTGTCCCGCTGTTAACCATTGACACCGGGACAGAAAGGGAAATGGAAAAATCCTAAAATGTAGTTGTCATGAGAGCAAGCTAGAAATCCATACCATGGCTCTCACAATGAGCCCAGCCACCTGAGTCTCCATTGTTCCACACTACACTCGCACAGTACTCCAAACAATAATACTCACACATTCTGAGCAGTGTTACAGGGAGGAGTGCAACATGGTGATAGTACAAAAAAGAAATGGTGATAGTAGCCTGCTTCTATGAGGTTCTACACCAGCAATCCTGCAGAGGACTGACTTGTCCTTTGTAGTGGGCTCCTGGTGGCCAATTTGGAGAAGTCTGTATCTATTATAGACATAGAGTTCTTGCAAGATTTTGCAACCATCAAGACACATCAAATCCCAAATTGAGTCAGGCTTGGGAAACATAGGTGAGCGTCACTATAATATGAAGCTTGGAGTTTGGTTCAAGTCCCTTCCCCCTCCAGGGAGCAGGTCCATTTTCCATTAAAGTGAGAGTACTTTTTCTTGGGAAGAGAATGAGACCATGATCAATGATGTGAGACACAGGTGTATCTTATGTGAGGGTTTTTACTTTGAGGGAAGCAGAAAAACCCCAAAGTATAGCACGAGAGAAACAAAGCCCAACGCAACATTTAATGTCCATTTAAATAGTTTGTTTGGGTCAAACTGGCCCAAACAAACTATTTACTGCAAGAACAGGTGCGCTATATTAATTGACATTATACAGCGCTGTATTCTAGCAGTGAGACGGGAACTTCCCTTTTCACTCTCAGAAAAAAAGTGAGTTGGGTTGAGTGCGGCTCAGCCATTCATGGGAAGCTTTGTATTCTATGAATAAAAACAAAGCTTCCTCTGATTGGCTGAGGTGTAGAGGTGGGCAGATGATGTCATGATCTCCAAATCGGCCAATTAAAGAATGTTTTGTATTCATCCACAGAATACAAAGTTTCCTGTAAATGGCTGAGCAATGCTCAACCCAACTCAATTTTGTTCCGGGGGTGGGAGGTTCTCGTCTCACTGCCAGAACACAGTGCTGTATACTATAAGTATCTGAGGCAACATAGTTAATTTTGTGTGTACAACAAGCGCAACTGTTAATGTAGTAAATAATTTTTAGTCCAGCTTCGCCCAAAAAAATATTTAAATGGCCATTAAAAGCGCTATGAGTACCCATGCTGTTAAGGACTTTGCCTTAGTTTGGGAAAGCCTTCTGGGGATGGACAGGACAGAGTTTCTACCTTTTTTAAATGTTTTTATTTCCCACAAAGATGTACAATTTTCCAATGCACACACATTTTTCTTTGTTCAGTACAAGCATTCCACATGTGACATGTGCAGGTGATACATACAAGTTCCTGATTCATTGCAAAGGCAGTTGTTAGGTGAAGATACATTTGTTTTTTTTGGGTGGCAATATACCTTTTGCGGTTATATATATTTGAAGAGGGTGATATATATGGCCTAGGCCCAGCCGGGCGGCGTGTGCAAGAGGGAGATATACTCTGCAGTGCTATACACACGTGTCAGATGCATTAAGGCAGCGATCCATAACTTTGTTATATTTTGCAGGGCACCCTCTACTAATGTAGATACATTTTTTAAAGAACAATGTGATATTAACGTCAGTCTTCCAGTCAGATAGTCTAGGCGGAGTCTGCCTTATCCAGAGTTTAGCAATTGTTTTTAGAGCAGAGAATAGAGTCTCATGCATAAAAGTTTTGGTGTATTTGTCAGTGTCATCAGCTGGAAAAATACCTAATAGGCATGGTTTCTGGTCTAGAGTCAGTGGAGACCCCATGTTGTCATGAAGGAAATCCACCACCTGTTTCCAGAATCCCTGTATGTAAGGACAGGACCACAGGAGGTGGTAGAATGCGCCTGTTTCTCTATTACAAAGGAGACACGTGGAAGGTTGTCCCTGGTTAAATTTAGCCATTCTTACAGGTGTGAGGTATGTGCGGTGTAGAATGTATATTTGGGTTAGCCTGTCAGATATTTTGGGTAAGATAGCTTTGCATGTGTCTAGCGCCTCATTCCAGTCTTCGTCCTCGAGGTTCCCTAGGTCTCCCTCCCACCGTGTTTTTACCTTGTAAGATATTTTTGTTGAGGAAGGAGTTTGTAGCATGTTGTAGAATATTGATATTCATTTTTGAGGGTTGTCACTCTTGACTACGTCCATTATAGGATTGCGGGTGGGGTTAGGCAACGATTCTGGAAATTGGGAGAGAATAGCATGTCGGACTTGTAAAAAGCAGAAGAACAAAGACTTGGGAGTGAAAATTCTAGTTTCAATGCATCAAATGTTTTCAAAGTGGCAGCGGCGCCGGCGAGTAAGTGTGAGAGGTAAAAAAATCTGCTTCTACACCAGGCCTCAGAGTCTGGCACAGTCAAGAATTCCTGGAGTGATTTATTATGCCATAGGGGAGAATAGTCGTTATGTGTAGGTATGTCTAACTTGACAGAGGCCAGTCTCCATATCTTCCTATAATGGTTTAGGAGAGAATTGTGTTCCTCTTTTTTGGTAATACTTTCAACGCCTGCTGCTATAGCGCAGATAGGGTCAGTGGTCAATTGGGCCCAGGTAGGGCATAGGAGTAAAATGAATCTCTTCCTGTCTGTCTTATATATGTGGAACAATTGGGATAGTTGGGATGCTAAGTAGTATTGACTGAAGTCTGGTAGGGCCGTACCGGCCAGGTCAGTGGGATTTTTGAGTAGTCACCATGCCAATTTATGTCTATTCTTCCCCCAAACAAAGGGTTTGAGATTTGCATCTATGGCTTTGAAATATTTCAGTGGTAGATATACAGGGGTGTGAGTTTTTACCTTTTTTAAGAGACTAATTGAGCACCTGTGACATTGTACAAACCTGAGTGCTAGCAATTCTGAAAGATGTTCTATTGAAATTCATCTTAAGCCACCATATTAAAAAGTTCTCTTTGTGAAGAAAAGATGGTTTAACCACTTCAGCCCCGGACCATTTGGCTGCCAAATGACCGGGCCACTTTTTGCGATACGGCACTGCGTCGCTTTAACTGACATTTGCACGGTCGTGCAATGTGGCTCCCAAACAAAATTTACGTCCTTTTTTCCCCACAAATAGAGCTTTCTTTTGGTGGTATTTGATCACCTCTGCGGTTTTTATTTTTTGCGCTATAAACAAAAATAGAGCAACAATTTTGAAAAAAATTCAATATTTTTTACTTTTTGCTATAATAAATATCCCCAAAAAATATATAAAAAAACACATTTTTTCCTCAGTTTAGGCCGATATGTATTCTTGTACAATTTTTGGTAAAAAAAATCGCAATAAGCGTTTATTGATTGGTTTACTCAAAAGTTATAGCGTCTACAAAATAGGGGATAGTTTTATGGCATTTTTATTAATATATTTTTTTTTTTACTAGTAATGGCGGCGATCAGCGATTTTTATCGTGACCGCAACATTAGGGCGGACATATCGGACACTTTTGGCGCTATTTTCGGACCATTCACATTTATACAGCGATCAGTGCTATAAAAATGCACTGATTACTGTATAAATGTGACTGGCAGTGAAGGGGTTAACCACTAGTGGGCTAGGAAGAGGTTAAGTGTGTCCTAGGGAGTGATTCTAACTGTTAGGGGACGTGGCTATGAGTGACATGTCACTGATCACTGCTCCCGATGAAAGGGAGCATACGATCAGTGTCAGTGTCACTAGGCAGAACGGGGAGATGCTTGCCTCTCCCCGTTCTGCAGCTCTGTGACCCGATCGCGGGACACTGGCGGTCATCAAGTCCGCGGGTCCCGCGGGCACGGTCACGGAGCTCACGGCAGGGGCGCACACGCACGCCCACACGGCGGGAAATTCAAAGTGACGTAAATATACATCACTTTGCCCAACCATGCCATTCTGCCGACGTATATGTTCGTGAGCCGGTCGTTAACCGGTTAACAAGGTATGTTAAAGTAAGGCTGCCAAAATCCAATCTGACACTTACTGGATACTCCATGTCTTTATTTCATTGTGATGAAGAGCAAGAGCAAGTGAAGAGTAGAAAAGGTGCTCTGGTTTAAGGGGTAAGTAGGCCTGCTAATGTGTCACCACCACTGTGGCATGGGGTGCATGGGTTCCCATTTTCCTTAATGTACCCTAAACCTTCTGCCTTTCTGTCCTACTCATGGGCTTCGATGTTGCAATGGGATCTTGAAGGCAGATACCTGGATGCATTTTGAAGTAGAGGTTTCCCTGACAGCAGTTAAGATGACTTGCTTTCTGACTTCTCTTAACTGCCTAATAAGGAACATAGCCCACCAGCAAGAACTGGATTAACAATATTCTGTAAAAGCAGTACTGTGCTATCATTGTTGTATCCCAGCCACTCCTGGGACCTGCCTTTACTGCTCGTGCTACCGGAGTACTGTGCAGAGGGCGTGTTGGACCACTGGGGATCTGGACTACTGTGCTCTGTATGAGAGCATAGGTCCAGATCTCCAGCATGCTTCCCGCACAGGGCAGCTTTATATAGTTCTGAGCACTAACATATAAACAATACCATATTCTGTACTTTTTTTGTAGCCCGACTGCATAACCGTAACAAAAACCAAGACTTCAACTGGGCTCCTGCCAATTACATCATCATTTTTCTTGTAGTACATTAAATTCCAGTTAGGCTTAGAACGCAGCAAATGTTGAGTCTTTTGTCTTATTCAAACCTTTCATTTGCTGTCAACTTTCAGGCTGAGAAGCTCCAGTTTCATTCTTTGACATCTAAATATCTAGTACTGTGTCCTAAAACAAAAAACTGAACAAATTGCAACTGTGCCAGTATCATCCACAGCAATCAGTAGCTTTGTGTGCACTTGGAGACTTTCATTCACAACCTCCAATTCTAATCTCAAAAGCTCAAGCTTGGTAAAGAGAATACGACCGTAAATATAGCCTAATAATTAACAGTTGCCCGCATTTAGTGACTGATGTCCTGTTATTATTGCCAAGAAATTCAAAAGCCTAACAGGGAGAAGTATTGATAGAAAGGAAAGCGTTTAAAAGCAAACCTATCATCAACTTACAACAGAGGAGCAGTACAGAATCAGCGCTAAATCAAACTGACTTTGTCTTACATTTGCAACTCATTTCTGTAGCCACCTTTTTAAATGCGCAAACATTTACTTTGCTGGATAAAGTCACGTTATCAAAGGGTGGAAAAAGCTTGAAGGGTATCTAAACCCAAGAACAAAAATGTTATTAATGCAGCATAGGGTTCCTTAGATGTGGTGGTTCAGTTAGCTTGCTTTTTTTATTGTTTTTTTTTCACTTGGTGATCATGCCAGTAAAGCCCCATACACACGGTCGGACTTCCATCTGACTTTTCCGTGGATTTTTGTCCGAACGGAGTTGGCCGGGCACACCCATAGCATACACACCACAGGACTTTTCTGCAAACTTTCCCCAAACTTTTTGCAACATCACATGGTTTTTCTGCTCTTTTCTGCTCTTTACCGCCACCCTTTGGTCAACTTCTGCTATTGTTGGTTGATTTTAACACTAGCTGTTTTGTCCATCGGACAAAAGTCCGATGGTTTTCTGTACACACGGTCGGACTTTGCTCCATCGGACTTTTGTTGGCCAAAAGTTTGTCCGTTTGCAGACCCAACTTTTGTCTGATGAAAAAAAAAAAAAAGTTTGTCCGATGGAGCATACACACGGTCGGATTGTTGGTCCAACTTGCTCAAAATGAAGTTTGTTGGCCAAAAGTCCGACCGTGTGTACGGGGCTTAACACACTTCCTGTCCTAGGGTGTCAGCACTTACTCATTGTACTCTACCTCTAGAGGAGCAATGTTGTCACCCTAGGACAGCAAATGTTTTAGGAGTACAGAACTTCTCCCCCTCTAGTCTTCTCCATAACACAACTGGAGTTTTTCTGTAGACCACCAAGAAAACTGTGAACAATGTTATATGATTTCAGTCAACAGGGGCAAGGGGCACGGGAAGTTATCAGGTCACAAGATTTATGGCCGGGTCAACAGATATTTATGCACTTGTCAAAAAGATATAATGAAATCTTTTTATTGTACATTTAACTGATCAGAAGTGAAAAAACAAAGCGTGCTCAATCTGCATCTGAAAAAGCTCTCGGGACTGAAAAGTTTCACAGCATGAGGAAATCGCTGTTGATTGGCCCTTAAGCCCTGTACACACGATCGGATTTCCGATGGAATAAAATCCGATGGATTTTTCCATCGGATTTCCGATGAAGCTGACTTCCATCAGTCTTGCCTACACACCATCAGTCAAAAATCCGACCGTCCCAAACGTGGTGACGTAAAACACTCAGACGAGCCGAGAAAAATGAAGTTCAATGCTTCTGAGCATGCGTTGACTTGATTCTGAGCATGCGTGGGTTTTTTCTCCGATGGAGTTCCACACAGAAGATCAGAATTTGCTATCAGTTTTTTTCCATCGGATAAATTTAAAACATGTTCTATTTTTAATATGAACAAATAGTGCAGCGCTATAAAATGTGAAAATTGCTGCTGAAAGCAACTACAACAAACATAAGTGACTAATATCTAAAGTGCAATAAATCCTAATGAACTAATATATATATAAATTCATAAAGCATCTACTCCAATGGGCAGCCTCGCATGTGAACTGTCCTCCATAGGAGTCATAAAAGTGTAACACACACGGGTTACACAAACCTGGAGTGAAAAAAACAATAAAAAAGTCCAAACAATATGTGTACAATTTGAATGGATGTCTTCTCATGGACAACACCACCACAGCGTAGACTAACGGAGGGACCACAATGTTGATGGTGGGATTCACAATGCAAGACACAGATGATACAGTTGGGTACTCTTACCGCAGATGGTGGACCCACCTGTCGTACGACAGTGGGTCGATCAGGCTTGGTGGTCACCGTGACCAGAAGACGATGGAACTGAATGTCCTGGATACCTCAGACCGTCTCAAACAGGGTGGTTTGATGAACGACTCACACGATGGAAATACCTCCGATCATACAGGCTCCGAACCCGTCCCAAGTAGACACAAGGGTGGGAGAAAAGAAAAAACTCCAGATGGTGCAGGTCAATAAAACCAATGGGGAGGTTTATTGAATAAAATTTGTCTTACAGACATGAGACAAATATAAAAGTGATGCCGATGCTGCACACCACATTGCTTTTATATATTTTTCCTATTTTGTGATGACTTTTATATTTGTCTCATGTCTGTAAGACAAATTTTATTCAATAAACCTCCCCTCTCATCCCCCCCCCTCTTTTCCTGCGTCCTGCCAGGTTGCGTGCTCGGATAAGGGTCTGGTATGGATTTTTGGGGGGACTCCACGCCATTTTTTTTTATTTGGGGTGGAGTTCCCCTTAAAATCCATGCCAGATCTGAAGGGCCTGGTATGGATATTTGGGGGAACCGCACGCATTTTTTTTTTTTATTTGCGGCGGGGTTCCCCTTAATATCTATACCAGACCTGAAGGGCCTGGTAATTGAATTCTGGGGGACCCCCACGCTTTTTTTTTATTTTTATAAATGACTTTTCTATGTATTGCCGGGAGCCGACAATTCATTAATAGCCGCGAGTGAGTTTTAAATGACTTTTTTTCCTTCAAAAATGACATTTTGTGCAGGGACAGTTCTAAGCACGGGAAACATGCGCCACTTTACATGCATATCATACACACCCCCCAGGTACGAAATTTAAAGGAATATTTCACTTTTATTTTTTCATTTTAAGCATTATTAAAATCACTGCTCCCGAAAAACCGGCCGTTTTTAAAACTTCTTTTTGCATTGATACATGTCCCCTGGGGCAGGACCCGGGTCCCCAAACACTTTTTATGACAATAACTTGCATATAAGCCTTTATAATTAGCACTTTAGATTTTGAACGTTCGAGTCCATTGTATTTAATAGGGTTCTAAAGTTCACGCGAACATTCTGTCTGTTCGCAGGTTCTGGTGCGAACCGAACAGGGGGGTGTTCGGCTCATCCCTGCTGGCAGGCAGGAAAACTAAATTCTTAACAGACTCAATTTTTCAATATTAAATCCCTCTGTCCCTCTATCTTCATAAGGTGTACCTCTTTTTTGGTATAATGTATAGACCTCTACTGATTAACTACTGTACCACTAGTGTAGAGTGCTAGATAGTGTACATAGGTTTTTTGTAGTGTAGGTAAATTTAGGCTTGGCTGGCAACAAAGCCGGTGTTTAATCTGGGTCATGGTGAGTGATCCAGGGAGGCTGGATGACTCATCAGGCAGTACCTCTGGTACCTCCCCCACTTGCTGGAACCTTGGAGAAGTTTTCAGAAGAATGGGAGGGAGGTTAGGAGAAACTGCCTGGAGTATTGAGGAGGGCCCCAGCCAATCCCCAGCAAAATGGGCTGACAGGGAGTAGGCTCCCCCTAAATGCTCAGAGTCAGGCCAGCAGGGACAGATTGGAGTTTGAGTGGAAACTGGAGTTGGAGTGCAGAGGAGGCTGTCGTGGCCCTTTAAGGTAATCCCCTAGTCTAGGGGGGGCTGACCTCGGGCCTGGGGCTTGGGTGCTGGAGGAATCCTCTCAAGATACACGGAGGAGTCCTGTCCAGAGGTATAGGAGCAAGAGTGAGGACAGCAGGAGCCAGCTAGCACATCCACAAGATCTCCAGGGAGAAGACAGCTGGGAGGCTGATGAGTGTGACAGTCTAGGAGGACTGAAGAAAGTAGCAAGGAGGGCTAATGAAAGGGGCAGCTGCAGCCAGGTGGGCTGGCAGGGCCTGAAGAGGTAGTGCTAGGATCAGTAGCCACAGGAATGTAGCTGAACACTGAACTTGTTCTCTACACACCAAAGGGGCCTGCGGTTGAGTCTAATTTTTTTTCTACAAGCAAGTGATGTTCCGAAGGAAGAGGAGTGTAGACAAAGAGTGTATATAGTCAAAGTGTTCCTGAAATTCCTTTGTTCCAGTCAAGTGGGCATCCCATAATACCCCATATCCCCATCCAAATGTATTAATGGTTAATAAAAACAAATAAAAAAACAAAGTTGCCGGACTGCTTTCCTGTCTCGGGCAGGCCTGTGGAAGTTCGGTGTGCCTGGCTGTGCAGGGTGGGGGATTCCTTTTCACCAGCGGCTCCTACAGGGGCTGCGCTACACTACCTTAAGTGTTTTACCATACAAAACCTTTTATCCAAACTCTAAATTAATCTGTTATATTAAAAAAATAAAAACAGCATAAAGGAGAAATTGTGGTTAAAAAAGTACTTGAGGGCTAAACCAATTGTTTATTATCTCTTTATGGTTCACCTAACTGATGGCATAGCAGCGTTGGGTCCATTGGTAGTTACTTTGTGCTTCTAATCTTATAAAGTTGGCACTTGTACCCTCAGCATGCTTATATGGCAGCCAAATTATACAGTACATGCCCATATATTATGTAAGCTAATCTATCTGAAGAATTTAAGCATAGATATTGCTGTTTGGCAGTTTTTTCGAATACTACTGAAAACTGTCATCGGCATTATCTCATTCTCTAATGTCACATGTTGGCAAAACCAGGTGCACAATCTGAATGCCAAGCACAAATATCTGTTACTCAATTGATTGCTCATTTGCATGGCCAAATTAGAGAGAAGACTTGAGTGACATGGGGGCCCGTTAGCATGATAAGCAGGTGACTGCACAAACATGCTGATGACCATGTTAATCCGACAGACACCTTTTTAAATCATTTGGTCGGCACTGTGCACACAAAATGTATTCAGCAAATTGCCAATGCCGCTAGACTCATATGGTCACCATAATTAACTGACGGTGGAAACTTTAGCTGCCATGCTCCTGAAATATTTATAACATAAGGGTTACATGTCATAGATATGTGACTGAGCTGAGAATGCTATTAAAATATTACAAGCGAAACATTATTTATGAAGATATAGTGCTGAGGATTAATGTGTTTTGCTGTTTTAGAAGTGTGTGTTCCCTTAAAAAAAAAAAAAAAAAAGCATGCCCTCTCTCTATTTAGTCTAGCACAATTCCATTGTGAAAGATCGAGTTATATGCTGGGAACGATAATAATATCATAGAGACTCCAAAGAGAAATCTTAGAAAAATAGCATCTTTTATTTATTGTTCTAAAAAAGAATTTAGCTTTTGTTTACACTTGAAAATATTAATCATAGCCCAACTCCAAGGGCTTTACACTTTTAAATCCCTACCCTCCGCCTTTCATTACAAAACCAAAAAAAAAAGAACCTCAAAGCAGTACTCAACCTCTCCTTATTTCTGCAATGCGCTCCTTGTCCTTTTCTGGTTCTGGTTTTAGGTCTCCTCTTGGGCTGAATGGCGCCCAGTGTCATTGAACCCACTTTTTGTAAGCCCAGTGAACCAAGGACAAACCCACTGGGTGCGTGACATCAAGCCACCCTAGACTCACGGGAGCCTGATGCAGAGAACACAGTGTTGCCAACCGGCAGTATTTTTACTGGCAGCCAGTAAAAAATGGGCACTTTACTCCTGCCAGTAAATGCCAGGGACAGGAAAAGGTTGCCAGTAAAAAATATGGCTGTGACGCTCAGATTAGAACTGCAAATGTGGAGACGGCTGAGACCATCCAAGTGCCTACTACAGTGTGTTTGGGCAGTGCCGGCTGGGGGCAGGTCTGTTGGAGGCGGGGCCTGAGTGTGACGTGTAATGTCATGGTACAAGGGAGTTAAGCAGAGCGGCTGGAGCCTCATCTGCAGGAAAAGAGCACGACAAGCTGACAGTGCTGTGTGGACTGAAGGGACCACCTGGCGTGGAGAGAGACTGTCGCTGTGGCTCAGGAGAGGACATGTCATGTTGGTGAGATGTCATCATCATCTGTGCTGCTGCACGCTGCTGTCAGTGTCACTGTGAGAGTCAATTTTTGTGTGTGTGCTGCCCATTCTAACTTATTGGCAGAGTCTGGTAGAAGTTGTGTGGTAGTTTGCGGTGAAAAGTCTGAGGAGAACGGGGGTACCGGGAAGCGACGGGGCCTGTATCGGATTAGGGAGTGAGGACCTGTCTAAGATCTCACTGGTGTCCGTGGAAACTTTTTACGTGTCTGATTGGAGGTCCCAGGAGTAGGAATTCATTACTTGGATCGTGGAGTCACAGATTACATACAAGCAGAGGTGGCTGTAGGCTTTGTGAGGCCTTAGGCAAAACTTAGACATGAGGCCCCACTCACGCCCATAATGGGAAAAATAATTCAAGCAAGAAAAATGGCTGCAGAAAATGCTCGGATCTAGCACACAGGTGATGAGCAGCACTTCCAGGGCACCCTCCTCACCCATCAGACATATTCAGCCAATGCAAGAGGGGTGGGGAGAGAGGGGGAGGTGATAAAGAGAGAGGGGTGATAGAGAGATCCGATGGCACCGACATTAGTATTTATCACAGGCAAATTAGGCGGCCGCAAGGCCCCTGTGAATGTGAGGCCTTAGGCGACCACCTAATTAGAGAGCTGCCTCTGCATACAAGCTCAACTAGACCTGTAGGGGTCTTTATCTGAGGTGAGAGGCTGGGGAAAACCACTGGTGCACTACGGAGGGTGGAAGTTGGATTTATTGGATTCTACCTTTCTTCACACAAGCACTTTTATTTCAGAACTTTTTCTGATTGAGCACTTTATTTATATAGTGCGTTGTCACTTTAAATATTGTGGCAACTTTAAGTTG